>OW569339.1:15491101-16732035 GCA_937595015.1 Polyommatus icarus
ATGAAATAATAATAATATCTATGGACGCTTCACACCACGTCAGTCTGGCCCCGTGGTAAGTACCTGAAGGACTTGTGTTACAAGTACCAGACAACGGAAATATATTTAATGCTTTTTAAATACTATACATATATTTAAGATTTTTATTATATCATACACATATTTAATACACATCCATGACCCGGGAACATTGAAAAACTTTTTGTTCCGTCGCATCGACGAGGTTTCGAACCCGCGACCCCCGGCTTGAGCTACCAACGCGCTCACCACTGAGCCACAGAGGTCGTCAAATATATTTGTGTACAGAAACACTCAATTTTTAATAAGATTTTCTAGATAAAAAAAGTTAAAGCTAGATATTGTGACAGCGAATATAGAATGATAATAATTAGCTATTTCCAACATCTATATAATATATAAAAATGGATTTTCAAATGTGTTAGTCGCGCTAAAACTCGAAAACGGCTGAACGGATTGGGCTGATTTTAGTCTTAAAATATTCGTAGAAGTCCAGGGAAGGTTTTAAAGTGACCTGTGACACGAAGTTCACCGGGACAGCTAGTTGACTATAAAATTCTGACTAAGATTCTTTTAACTCCTTCCAATTAACTTCGTATACTTGTAACTCTTACACTTTGAAGACTAGAGACTATTTACTACGCTATCTAGGCTTTAAGGAAATTGGTAACCCGAGACATGCTAACTACTTATTATTATTAGTCAAAAACGAAAACAAGAATATGAACTTGTTATTGTAAAGTTTTCTTTAGAATTTAGAATTCTATGCAACTTTACAATGCAGTATTCTATTTTATTGGAAATTGGAATGTAGGAAATATTCGTCATAAGTAGTCGTCTAGTCTGTCCGAATCTCATGACATTTGGTCAATATTCGTTTCTACCAGAACTAACATTTTGATTTATTTGCATAAGAACAAAGCTTTCGTCTGAATAAATTCTTAAATTGTGTAAAATTAAGCAGACAAAATAGATAAAGAAAAACTTGATCTAGTTATGTGAAACTTGAAAATTTTTCACCAAATATAAGTAAAATCATATCAACTACTACAATAGTTTGAAACAAAAAAAAAACAATTGTCAGATGTTATCATAATATTAGAAACACTCAAGTAATTACATCAGTGTTAAGTGAACCATAATATTATTGTCATGTTGTGGACTAATATTCCTAGCTTTAATCCGGAGTTTAAACCTCAATTTAATAAAGGTCCAAATTCCATACCAAATATTAACTATACAGAATTCTACAAAGACTGCATTCGTTTGAACTTCCTAGTTATGCAATTAAGGAACAACTGTCTCCAGCAAGGCTTTGGATAAAAAACGTCGCATCAGACAATATCAAAGAAGATTAAATTGTACCCTAAATGGGACAAAACTGGACGATGTTTAACAAGATTATGCCCGCCTCGAGATCCCTGACATATTTCTCGAGCGTATTTCTGAACATCGGTCAGTAATGAATGGAAACGACTGTTTATTACTTTTTGAATGATTAAAATTATGTTTGAAATGGCCAAAACGATTTAGAAGTTGAACCGTATTAACTACGCTTGCTCAACATGCCATGTCTTATGTTTATCACTTTCTGTTTGTCTATCATTTTTACGAGTATCATTCAGTAGTTTATTTCCGTAACACGTAAGAACTATAATATACTAGCTGTCCCGGCAAACGTTTCTTTATTTACGTTTATTTACATAGTTTCTTTTTTTTTATTGCGTGGTAAACATTCGTGTCTTTAATTATCAAAATTTCACAAGACTCTTGGTCACATCTAGTGCATATAATATCATAATCTGTGTCATAACTTAGTATCGTCGTCGAACAGAGCGTGTCGCAAGTCGTTCCGATATCGGAGACGGTTTCCGACCACATAGACGTTCCAGTTTAATCGCGTTGCTGTTAATATAGTTTCGTCAAACCAGTATAGATTGAGAAAGATAAAGTTGAGTATTACTATATTATAACGAGCTTTTGCCCGCGGCTTCGATCGCGTTAAGAAGTATTATTATATACAAACTTTGATCCCCTATTTTAACCCCTTGGGGGTAGAATTGATCAAAATCCCTTCTTAGCGGATGCCTACGTCATAACATCTACCTGCATGCCAAATTTCAGCCCGATCCGTCCAGTGGTTTGGGCTGTGCGCTGATAGATCACCATGTCAGTCAGTCACCTTTGAGTTTTATGTATTTAGATAACCCTTAGCTAGGGTATTAATAAAAATAACTCAGGCAATAGCAGAATTGAAAACGAAACATCTTACAAATTTTAGATCAGATTTATGTTATTTTTTTTATTTTTAACCATCCCAAAAAAGTGCACATTACTGCTAAAATGCTTTACTTAAAATATCTACACAGCTTTATACTGTTTTGTCCTTATCTGTTTATTTTATTAATAGTTTAAGAAGATAAATAAAACTTTAACGATAATGTGTAGCGTTTTTTATAGAGCTTCTATGCTCATTCATATAGCCTCTACGCTCGTTCTTAGGGCCTCTACGCTAGTTCGTAGAGCCCTACGCTCGTTCGTATGACCCCTACGCTCGTTCTTAGGGCCTCTACGCTCGTTCTTAAGGCCTCTACGCTCGTTAGTAGAGCCCTACGCTCGTTCGTATGACCTCTACGCTCGTTTTTAGGGCCTCTACGCTCGTTAGTAGAGCCCTACGCTCGTTCGTTAGTAGAGCCCTACGCTCGTTCTTAGAGCCTCTACGCTCGTTCATAGAGCCTCTACGCTCGTTCGTAGAGCAGTGTTAGCGGATGTCAATGGACAAGCTACATAGTATTATAATTATTTTATATAAATCTGTATATTATGTTAGTCACTACATATGTTTAATTAGTGATTATTATATTTTGAATAGTAATAAGTAAGGTAATTGATTTTGACAAATAGTTAGTTATAAATGGACAGGAGGATTATTTACTTCCGTTATAACTTCCTCTTCTCATATTTAAGTAAATAATTATATTTAATATGAGAAGTACATTAATTAATATTTAGAACTATATACCCACTTATTCTTAGCCATTCTTAATTTTTAATGTATTATTTAATGATTTTACTATATTTGAATTGTCAACGGAAGTTAGTTTCTTTTGTGTAAAATGGTATAAAAGCCAGCCATATTGCATTGATGGGGGCATTCTGTAAATAACTTTGAAACGTGTAAGGTGAAACTCTGCTCGAATAAATACCGCTCAATGTATAATTATTCAAGACTTTTACTACTCCTTAATACTTCAGAAGTGGGATCATGTCAAAAATGTCTGGTCCTTATGCTGCGGGACTTGGCAAAAGGAGAAGAACGCCCAGACTTGTCCTGACTCTCGACGATTGACGGCGAAGAAAGTGATTTTTTTTTTCATTTCGAACATAAACAACAGTGATTGTGATAGTGAACCAGTGACAAAACAACGCAGAATTACTCAAGCTGATGCAAAAGTGATACCAAAGTTTGAACCAGAAGACGACGCTTGTAATGTAAGCTACATGGCTGCATAAAATCGACCAGCAGGAGGTTTACGGATGGAACAGTATAACCGATTGACAATTCATCGAGCAACTGCGGTTACGTGGGTCCGCTACGCAAATACTGCCTTGAAGCTTGTCAACGCCTCGGTCATACGACGGTTAACTGCTGGTTCGCGAATACAGCAGGAACAACTCGGCAACCGCAGAATTCAACAAGTAAGTAAGACTTTTTATACTTCAAGTAATATTATCTTAGTAAATAATATTTACAAAAAATTGTGTGGGTAGGAGCCAATGAACAAGAATAATGGAAATGAAATCTAAAGTTTTTACCTTCTAATACTATATTAAAGGGTTTTGGAGATAAAATAGATCAAGCCATATTATAGAGACTGTAAAACAACTACCAAGCGAGATAGACTTAATTAATGGACAATAAATGATCAAGCAGTCTGGTATTAGTTACTACAGCTAATTCTGCCACTTTTACTGAGGCTTTAATTTGTTTGACAGTTACAAATAGCTGACAAATATAAGTGATAGGTCCATGTGATAGGTATTTAAAGTAAAATGTTTTGCTGAAGCGTGATACAATTTTACCTAAAAATAGTTGCTGTAATATTGATGTATTTGTAGATATCGATCCCAATGGGAAAAATTCAATGGAACAAATCCAGTTTGTGTGCTATATAATTCCTGAATTTGTTATATAATTCCTGGAGGAGCTGTCAGTGTTGAGGATCATTTAAAGGCTAAACATTCGTGAAATTGAAATAACTTGGCCTGCACATACGTTAATTGCCCGGGCTGAAATTATTAATATTATCGACTCGAATACCTCTACTGAAAATATGGCTTTATCGATTGTATCACAAATGGCATTGGAATAGAATGTGGTACAAAAGGTCCTACAATTTTACTGAAATGGTTCCAATATTCTATTCCAATATTATGCCTAATAACTAATAAGTGGCGTGCAAAATAATTTTTAACAATTGTAGGTACCTATAGCATTAACATCATAATAATTATTATAAAAGTTCTAAGATAAATAATAACTCATTACATTAAACATAACTTTAATTAAATCCAATAAATTATTGAGAATTAATTAAATATAAAAGTCATAGGCATTAAACACGAAATAAATTAAAAAAATAAACAAACAATGTCAAATTGAGAATTAAAAAATAGCCTATTGACTATTCCCTGCCTTTGCATATTATGGCAAAGTACACCGCCAGGTCGTGCCAAAAAATAATTTAAAATAAATGTCATCATCAGTTAAGTCACATGTGTCACCGTCATACAAAGTTTGTAAACAAAATATCTTTGTAAGCATAGGTAAATTAAGCACTTGTTAACGTCAAACACAATAATTTACAATTTTTTTATAAAGCATAATATTATGATTAAAATAATAATAATAATAGAAAATATGAAATTATGTTGAAGAACAATAATTCGTTTTGTGACAATTCATTTGCTCCAGATTTGCTCGACAACAAGGTACATTGCCTTTTGTTTCCATTACTACCCACCTATAGAATATTCTTGCTAACAATAATGTTACCGTGTTGACCTAAGCTTTGTTTATTATTTCAGCATCCAGATTACAAACTTTACATGAGGATATTATTATGTCATTCCTTTTAAAGATTGTTTGTGAGTTGTGACATTACACTTGGTGCATAAAATACATTGAATCGGGAATTAGAGGGTTTAGGTAAGGTAGATATTGCTGAAAGTTAAGATAAAAAAAAAATGATGATATTAGTTTATTCACTAGGAATACAAAAGATTTAGGGTATACAGATTTATTATAAATGAAAATATAATGCAATAGTTGATGAAAAGGTTAACGATCTTTCGGAAGCTGGTATGATTTGTCAATTGCCACTCTATATCTGAATATGCTAGTCCGGTGATTTTAGATAAAAAGAAGGGTGGAGATTACAGGCTGTGCATTGATTACCGAAATTTAAATTCAGACAATCAAAGATCCGTACCCTTTGCCTCATATTGAGGACCAAGTATCAAAATTGTGTGGCTGTGATCTCCAGGTTAATACGGATGCTAGTAAACTAGGTTTAAGGGGTATAATAATCCTTCGATCAGAGGTCCTAGGAATTCCCATTGTATTGAGAGATGAGAACGATTTGCTGTTCCCAAATTGGCAAAATGTAACTTAATGCAGCTAAAATATGTTATCATGACCCCCAGCTGACATGAATGACACCCTGGCGTTGACAACAGTTTTGGTTTCCTAAAATGACCCGATATAATAAGGAAATTCATCAATTCTTGCCTTCAATATGTTTTCGGTAAAAGGGTAATTATGGAAAATCTGAAGGAGAAAAATTTACATCTTATAGAAAAGTACCTGTATCTATGCACACCCTTCTTGCCGATAACTTAGGATCATTTGTTAAGACTAGGAATGGCACAATTTGTTTTTGCTAAGCCCGAAAAAAAAAACTCTAGTTCCATAAAAACCATAAAGTACTTAAAAGATATTACTTTCCAGTTTACAAACCCAGTCTGCATAATAGCATAGAGGCAAAGCATTTCCTAGCCGATACCTTAACTAATTTACAGAAGACATGCAATTAAAACATGTCCTTAATGCTATAGCTGGTCCCAGATCAAATGGCCCAGTGAAAAAAATAAATGGTACTAATATTGATGGACTGAACACTGCCTGAAAATGAAACTGTTTTTGATGATAAATGAATGGATATAGTATGGGGTAAAAAATAATACACCTAATTCTACTACTTCCTTCCTTTCATTTAAACTTATGTTTAGCCATGATAACTCTAAATTACCAGCTATTCCATTCAGTGGTCCTAGTGACCGTACTTCACAACGACAGGCAGTAACTGAAAGAGGGGCAACAGCAAAACTTCTAATTGATAGAAATTATGTAACTGTTACGAAAATAGATTTGACAAAACTCACAAATGTAGGAAAAATTCAGTCGGTGATCTAATGTTGTGGAAATGGCGAACCCCAATGCCAAAGAGACCAAAAAATTGAAAAATAAGAAGTTTTCAGCTGTAGTAGGGGTGAGGTATTAAGGCCTTATAAATCAGCAACTTCTGATACTGACAGTTCATCTAGCGATGCTGAGGTAGACACGGTGATCTAATTGATTGATTAGAAAGTTATTTTTAATATAATTTTTGTACAGTATAACTAAAAGATTAGGGATAATAATTTATACAGTATCATGTGTACAGAAACAAATTTTATTGATCGAATAGTATACTTATACAAATTTAATAACTATTTTATTACTATCACACTTTAGCTTTTCTACTTTTATTATTCTTCACAATTGATAATATAAGAAACTGGTCCCGAAGCTGCACCTAAAAGAAAAAAATAAATAAATTATTAACATAATTCAAGTCTGTGTGACCTACTCACTAACAATATAACTAACATAATTCAAGCCTTCTACTTGCACAGATTCAAGCTGAAGGAGGATCCGTCCTGTCTGTGTCAGCCCGGAGTCGAGGAGACGGTTCCTCACCTGCTATTCGAGTGTCCAATTTTTGCTAGCAATAGATACGATATTGAACAAAAGTTGGGCACATCGATAACAGGTGAGAATCTGCCATCCATCCTGGGGGGGAAAAAGCGGGACATCTTCCTAGCTTTTTGCAGGAAGATCGTGGGTGTAGTTTATAAGAGAAATAGCAATATTATAATCGGTGATACTAATTAGGTTCTATTGATAGCTGTGATATTAGGATAGTTTTTGTATTGTGCCGCTGTTTTATTGAGTTTTTTTTTTTTTCTTATACTATTTATATTGTATTTAATTTTAGAATTATTATTTTTTTTTTGTAATTATAAATTTAAAAATGTGAAAAAACAAGCCCTGATAATGTTAGGGGGAGGATTTTGGAATATTAAAAAAAAAAAAAAAAAAAAAAAAAAAATATAACCACTCAATGTAATAATTCAAGACTTTTACCAGGCCTGTCTCACTTCCATACAAACGGCGCGGAATCGCCGAGATATTTACCTACTATTCTGGAAAACAACCTAATTTCAACGTTTAGCGTTCATAGTACAATAACGGTCCGCCGTCTCACTTCAATCTGCCAGGGCTGTCAAGCGAGCGGCGCAGCGGCGCGGCGGCGCGGCGGCACGGCGGCGGCCGGGGTACTATTACTTTTGTTTTGCGGATGTGTGCGCTGCGTATGCGACAAGTCGAGCGAGTGCCAGCCTATTGAGACTAGTCCGGTGACCGGACGCTTGCGTTTATCATACCTAAACTCGGGAGAGAGACTTCTGTACCGTAAGGTACTATTATGTATTCTGTGCTTTTACTGCTCTCTAATAAATATTATCTATAGGATGGCTGTGTGATCAAACCCTGAAATCGACAATAATATTATTATCTATAGGGTGGCTGTGTGATCAAACCCTAAAATCAACATAGTAATATTATCTATATAGGATGGCTGTGTGATCAAATCCTAAAATCAATGACTGGCGTCTATGTGACTGGCGTCTATGTGACTGGCGTCCATGTGACTGGTGTCCATGTGACTGGCGTCCATGTGACTGGCGTCCATGTGACTGGCGTCTATGTGACTGGTGTCTATGTGACTGGCGTCCATGTGACTGGCGTCTATGTGACTGGTGTCTTATGTGACTGGCGTCTATGTGACTGGTGTCTATGTGACTGGCGTCTATGTGACCCATGTTTACGTGACCGATGTCTATGTGACCGATGTCTATGCGACCGATGTCTATGCGACCGATGTCTATGCGACCGATGTCTATGCGACCGATGTCTATGCGACCGATGTCTATGCGACCGATGTCTATGCGACCGATGTCTATGCGACCGATGTCTATGCGACCGATGTCTATGCGACCGATGTCTATGCGACCGATGTCTATGCGACCGATGTCTATGTGACCGATGTCTGTGTGACCTTACAAATATTCTAAAATTGAGCTAAATTTAATTACTACAATACAACTATATAAGTCTGCGTTACAAAATATTATATTACTGATAACAAACAATACAACAAAAATCAAAATGAATAAATTCGCGTCTTGAGGGTCGAGTGCTTGCAGTCCCGCCACAAAGTGAATTTTAGCTACTTTGTGGTGAGAATTTCGACGCACCATCTACCGACGTTCGAGAAGGAGTTCTGGCCGTCTACAGGAGATTCCGGGGACCACTTGCGAACACGGTTTAGTGTTAGTGTTAGTTTTTAGTATAATTGTATGTCTATGTTAGTCTATAAGGTATTTATAATATGGGCTAAGATGCCTGAGTTAAATAAATAAATAAATACAAATAAAATAAATTACATAAATACATAATATAATGGCTTTAGAAATGCCATGTGTTGGCTATTGGAGATGAGATGTGAATTGTGATACTAGATTTCTCTGACATCAATGCATACCTATATTCATAGCTGGGCACCGTTAATCAAATAGTTAACTTCGTTAATCGTTAATCCGCTACAAAAAAAGTTAGCTTCGTTAAACGTTAAAGCGTTACATTTCGGAAGAATTAACGCAAGTTAACGTTAATCCGTTAATTATTGTAAAATTGCATTTTTATATCGTTGCTTTAGTGTAGGTACTTAAAAAACCTGTTGGTTTAGGTTCTGGAAGTTAACACAACTTTAAAATGTAACACTTTACATAATTTTGAAATCACATCAAAATATGAAAACCTTATTAAATCGAGATAAAAATGGGCAAGGTGATAATATTTAAAGTGTATAAGCGTTCTCTGTGAAAAAACAAAGAGAAAACCACCTTTTGAGCGTGATTAAGTTAAGAAAATTTTATACTGCGTCTACGTTTTCTTGACAGATTGGGCTGCAGCAGGGCAATCGCGTTATTTTTGTTTATCGCGCCACGCCGCGGCGCTGTGCGCTAAATAGTAGGCATTGGATTAACGATTAACGGACTTCTACATATTAACGGAAGTTAACGTGTCCGTTAACATTTTCTAAATTTAACTTAAAAGTTAATTCGTTAATCAAAATGTTAACTTCGTTAATTAACGATTAACGGATTAACGAGTTAATGCCCAGCTATGCCTATATTATTATTTTTTTTGTTTACAACATACTGTTCCGATGTCTTCATCTGTTTCAGACCACTGGCAGTTCTAGCACTGGTACAGCACAGGGTAGCAAACCATGGGAACGTCGTGGGACACTCCTAATGCAGGATGGCCGAGTGTTAGCGGATGTCAATGGACAAGCTACATAGTATTATAATTATTTTATATAAATCTGTATATTATGTTAGTCACTACATATGTTTAATTAGTGATTATTATATTTTGAATAGTAATAAGTAAGGTAATTGATTTTGACAAATAGTTAGTTATAAATGGACAGGAGGATTATTTACTTCCGTTATAACTTCCTCTTCTCATATTTAAGTAAATAATTATATTTAATATGAGAAGTACATTAATTAATATTTAGAACTATATACCCACTTATTCTTAGCCATTCTTAATTTTTAATGTATTATTTAATGATTTTACTATATTTGAATTGTCAACGGAAGTTAGTTTCTTTTGTGTAAAATGGTATAAAAGCCAGCCATATTGCATTGATGGGGGCATTCTGTAAATAACTTTGAAACGTGTAAGGTGAAACTCTGCTCGAATAAATACCGCTCAATGTATAATTATTCAAGACTTTTACTACTCCTTAATAGCAGTATTAATTTTTCTTCCTACTCAGCGGTCATTTGACCTGCTATTTTTACCATGCATGTTTTATCTAAGGAATCAATCAATGTTACAAACAAGCGTAGAAAAGCTTCAGACACATAAAACATATTTAAGTAACAATGCTTTAGAGTGTGTAATATGTATACTGTCTGTCTTTTATATAATAGAGTTCACTGAGAAAGTAACATCGGTGATAGAGTTACTTTTTATTTAATTGTATGGTCATATTTATCACGTTGGATAATGGTCTCAAAATCATGAATTTACTCTATAATGAAAAATGCCTAACCCACTAACAAATACAAGTCAAAAGTTATTTAAACTCTGTTTAATACGCATTAATCCATAATAATATAATACAATACAAGGGGCTATTCCTAGAAACCTAGTCAGATTACCACTTAGCGGAACTATTGAAATTTGTATACAAATCGTATCTGAAGCCCTCTTGTTGGTTGAGGACAGTTGCGGTAACTAAATACACTGACCGAATATTGTTGACGGACTTGCTTAGGGTTTGTGATATTGTTTGCTTTACTGGGATCGTTATAATTATAGTAAATTTTGCTAAAAGCACTTGGAGTGTTTATATTTATCTATCACTAGACGTTCCACGCGGCTTCGCCCACGTAAATTAGATATTTCACAGACAAATTATTCGACAAAAAATAGCCTATGATCCATCACGTGGTCTACTTATTATCTGTGTCAAATAACAGATAAATTGCCTTTCAAATAATTTCCTCCGTTTTTTTCCACATTTTCCTCTATTTCTTCGTTGCTATTAGTCTGAGCGTAATAAAATATAGCTTATAGCCTTCCTCGATAAATGGGCTATCTAACACTAAAATAATTTTTCAAATCGGACCAGTATTTACTGAGATTAGCGCGTTCAAACAAACAAACAAACTCTTCCGCTTTATAATATTATAATATTCTAGTATAGACTAGATGTTGCCCGCGACGCACTCATTTGTCACCCAAAAACTGTGAATTTTTCATGATAATAAAAGAGCCAGGAGCCATCGGTAGCCAGACTTTCGCCATTTTATAAAAGCTTCAAGTCTTCCTGTATATTATGACTCCTATAAATGTAAGTACAACCAGCACCTGTGGAGTTTCGGTCGCGGTTACTTTAGGAGGTATCCAGTTCTGAAGGTCTTCCTAATCTTCGATAAAGCTTAAAGCTCATTTTTTTACCTTACATTCTTTAAGAGTAAAATGTTAACTAATTCTGGTCGGCGCTGGCTCTCTTATATCTTTTATCCTTTACCGTGGTTTGATTAAGAGGTAATAGAAAACAGAATATAGACATATTTTCCCAACCTGGAATGGATATTGATACAGTGCAACTTAAGGTGTTAATAAACTAGAGAAGAAATAATGTTAGTACCTTCATTAGAATTGTAATAAACTTTAATCGTACTGAATTTATAACTAGATTCATGGTTAGATAACTAATGGGCTGTTCATAATCTGCGTTCTGACTGGATGTTAAGACCTAGGCTTAGAAGTAGATCGATTTAGCAATAAGCATATTGAACCAGGTGGAGTAATATGGATATTAAAAATTATAAATTATTAATAGAGCTATAATTATTACTTACCTTATTTGGTTTCTTTTATCCATACTTCTGAATAATATTATCCTATATCGATTTTACCAACTCTTAGTAAAATTTTTGGAAAAATAATTTTAAAACAATTATTGGTACATTTTAATTCAAACAATTTATTACATGACAATCAATACGGATTTACTAAGGGTCGATCCACAACGGATGCTGGTATAGGTCTTCTTTGTAATATATTTCAAGCTTGGGAGGAGTCGCAGGACGCTCTAGGTATCTTTTGCGACCTCTCCAAAGCCTTCGATTGTGTGGATCATGCTACATTGATCAGGAAATTGCGCCACTATGGCATAAAAGACATCAAAGGGTTGAAGTAAACGGTAACAGGTCCAATGGAACCAAAATAGAATTGGGTGTCCCACAGGGATCTATTTTAGGCCCATTTCTTTTTCTCATCTATATAAATGACTTACCTTACCTTGTTAAGGAAAATCATAATGAGATAGTACTTTTTGCTGATGACACTTCACTTATTTTTAAAGTGAAGCGACAACAGTCAAATTACGACGAGGTAAACAGTGCTCTCTTAAAAATAGTACATTGGTTTAATGCTAATAACTTACTTTTAAACTCCAGTAAAACTAAATGTGTAAAGTTCACTTTGCCCAATGTTAGGCAAGTCCAAACCAATGTACTATTGAATGATGAGATGATGAATTTGGTAGACATCACTGTATTCTTAGGTATAACACTTGATAGTAAATTACAGTGGGGTCCTCATATTGTTAATCTTGCTGGTAGGCTCAGTTCTGCGGCATATGCAGTAAAAAAAATCAGATAAATTTCTGATGAAGACACGGCACGATTAGTATATTTAAGTTATTTTCATAGTAGAATGTCATATGGAATCCTTTTAAGGGGAAACGCTGCCGACATTAATACAATATTTGTGCTGCAGAAGCGAGCCATACGTTCTATTTATAAAATGTCTTCTTTTGAATCTCTGAGAGACAAATTTAAAGAAATTGGTATTCTAACTGTTGCTTCTCAATACATTTTGGATAATGTAATATATGTTAGAAAAAATATAAGTAAATTTAAAGCTAAAAGTGACATTCACTGTAGGAACACCAGAAATAAGCACAAGCTGGATTTGCCGATGACCAGACTTAGTAAAGTTAGTAAATCTTTTAAAGGTCAATGTATACGCCTGTACAATAAAATCCCAAAAAACGTTCAAAATCTTTCGATTAATAAATTTAAAAAAGTAGTCAAAGAACGTTTGTGTGCCAAAGCCTATAAGGTCAATGATTTCATAAACGATGGCACATCTTGGGAGTAGGATGGCTGCTTGCAAGGCCACTTCTACATGTTATATGACTTACAATTATGTATGGATATTGACATTGTATAATTTTAAGTTACAATTGTAAATTTTATTTTAAAAGATTAATTTTTTTCTCACTTTTTTGGTAAAAAGTGGGACCCCGGCGAGTTTCTTACGCCGGTTCTTCTCGCCGGGATAGTTCCCGAACCGGCGGTAGGCAGCAGTAGTATCAACATTCTGAAAGTATTTGCTACAAATCTATTCGGAAATAAAATAATTTTTTTTATAGCTGCGAATGTGTGTGTATATGTCTGTCTGTTTCCTCTTCACATCCAAGCCACTAAACCGATTTTGATAAAATTTGTTATGGAGATACTTTAAGTCCCTAGAAAGGACATGTACTTGTCATGTTGGAAAATGTAGGGTTACCGCACGATAATCGAATTGCGGGCACCAACTATTATTCAATGTATGTTTTAGATTTCAAATAAGAATATATAGAATTTTCAGTTACAAATTATCCTTTGGTAACTTTTATACAATAACTTAAATGTTAACACCTTTAGTAACTTCTACTGTATAGATTCAGACTGGATCGAACATGGAACGAAGATGTACTATTGTCGAACTAAAATAACTGAATAAGGGCACTGACCGTTTCTGTTTGACTGTACCAAAATAAACGAATATCAAGTAATAGCTTGAGTTTATAGGACATAAACTATTTTGCCTCTATCTCTGCGATAACAACTCTTATGTCGTCGATAGAAAGGTCAAATTACTGTGAACTAGAGATAGTGCTTGGAATAGCGATCTAGGTCCTAAACCGTTTAACGAGTTGTCTCTTGTGACATGGTACGTGATGTATTATGTATGACATGACATGACGCACTTTGTGACAAGTTCATTCAAAGATCCTGTGACAGGACGGTAAAGTCTTCTAATACCCGGGACACACGAGGCTAGTTTTTCAAGCCAGGATAGCAAGCTAGTTTTTACCAAACTGTCCTGGCTTGCTGACCTAGCTTGGAGCATGCTTACCAGCTTACAAGTGAAGACAGTTTTGTCCACACGAAGCCAGAAGCACTAGCTTGCTAGCTTACTAACACTAGCTTGCTATCCTAGCTTGAAAAACTAGCCTCGTGTGTCCCGGGCATAATGCTAAGTACTCACATACGGTTTTTCTCGATAGTTTTACTCCAAATCGAAGGAAATGACATGTTTGACATATTTAATTCCATCGAGCCGGCTCGAAGCGAGCCTTCGAGCTGTCAGTTTTGGCGGTCCAGACGGTGGTTATTGCTCGATTTGGAGTAAAACCTACGAATAATAAAAACTAAAACTATCGAGCAAAACCGTATGTCAGTACTTAGCATTACACGGGGATACACCTTTAAAAAATAACCACACAAGGCATTTTTGTTTTTTTTTTTTAAAGTACTAACTGCGACCGAAATAAGAACACTGACAGGTGTTACGCAACAACGTCATGATAAATCTCATCAAAGCGCCAAAACTTTCTTTTAGGTCTACTTATAGTTCGGGAAAATTAGCTTAATAGTACCTAGTCAAATGAAAAAAATGTTCTAGGGAACCTGGACTATTATATTATGAAATGAATAAAATAATATAAAATTAATATAATAATTAAACTTTCTTTTATAAAATAACTAGCTGTCCCGGCAAACGTTTCTTTGCCATATTATATAAAGTATATCGCCCGTATTACTTTATTGAATTAGTGATTAAATAAGTATGTCACCATGGCTACGTCCATCGCTATCCCGTGACTCGCGTCGCATAAACAATGGTCGCTCTTTATAGACTAATAATAATTTGCAATAAAATAAAATTGCGACTACAATTAAAGATCTAAGCTATCCTATCTCTCAAGTTGAAAAAAATCACACATTTAAAAAAAGAAACATTAAAATCGGTTAAGTAGTTTAGGAATCCATCGCGGACAAACATCGTGACAGGAGCTTTATATATAATACATATAAAAAGAAAAAATACAGCGTTGTTACTCTAAAAGACTGTTACAGTTTTCAATATTAATCCTGACATTAAGGCCTCTATATCCGCCAATGACCTTGAGTCTGTCAGTGCGAATACCGACGTAAATGACATTAAAATAACATTCATAACAGCGCGCCTTGTACGGTGGCGGTTAGGACACTCGCCGCATCCATGATAGGGCGAAATAGGAGAAAAAACCTTTTTAAGGCTTAATATAATACATATTTAAAAAAAGTAAAAAAACCAAATTATCAACTTATGTATTGCAAAGCAGTAGATATTTTTTATGTATTCTTTTGATAAATAATGAAGGAGTAAAGAGGTTTCATTCAACGATTTGGAGGTGATTTGGTTTTTTCTTTCTTTATTATGTGATACCGATAGAAAAAATATGGCAAAACCACGTTACGTATCATATCATGTAGATTACTAATTATTTTTTTCAGATATAATTTCTCTGTTAATGCCGATGAAAAGTGGTTTCATCTGCACGCTTTTTTCGCGAGAGGAGCCTTAATAAGTTTTAATATTGAATTGAGAATTTACATTTCGATAGCAAAAACGTTTTCGTATATTTTCAATCCTCAATACCTTTAATTGAATCACAGCTTGAGATGCCGAGAGTAGAGAGGACTAATTAAGTAAAAAACCATTGTTTAGGAATTAATTAAGACGAATAAATGACTTAAATTTATTTTAGATTAAATTATAAATCTGTTATCGAATAATTTAAAACAATCAACCGATTTTTAAGCGGGACTGTACAAATACTATAAACATGGGCGCCGCGCGCCGGCAGAAATAATGTCCAAGGGGTGCACATTTTAGTTTTCTTTCCATTCTTTTCTCTTTACTTTTTACGATCAACAGTGACCGTCTATTTACGTCAACAGAATACATTTAGTGCCGAAACATTACGAACTATCCTTGCACGGCATGGTAATAGGGTTACAAAATGCTTTTTATTTCAATAATTCCTGTTGATTCTGAGATTCCCAAGGGGTGCAAGTGCACCCCCTGGCACCCCCCATTTCATTAAATAATTAAAATGTTTATTTTGCATAAAGTAAAAGTAATAAAGTATATTTATCAATCTTCGTCATGTTTGGACTCTCCGGTATTCGAAGCTAGTGCTATTTGGGAGTATTTTGTCTCATTGGGAGTATTTTGTCTTTTAAAAGGGTTCATCATGCTTGTAATAATGTGCATGCACCATAAGTGCATGGCCAGGGTCCAATTCGAGTGATCTTGTATATTATTAATAATTATTATTCATGTAATATTATATTAACTTTTAGGGGTAATATGTGATTTACTAATCTAAATCTGATTGTACTATTGGTTCTTGGTGGAAATTAATGTTGAACGCTAATAAAACATAAGTTTAACGTTAAACTTACACCTGATGATGATTTATTTCGAAACCGGTCGTGTAATTTGTTAAAAGTTATAATAATATCATAATATTCGTATAATGGAAAAAGTGCATGAAAAAATGTGTTTTATTAGTGTTTTACAGGTAAGGTTATACTCACTTATTTCATTGTATCTTTACTAACATTTTAAATGTAGAGTATATAGAGAAATTTGTTACACTTTCCTTAGAAAACCACTGAACCAATTTAGATGAAATTTGATATAGAGACACTTAAATTCCTGGAAAATGACATAGTATAATAGTTTTTGTTTTGACTAATTGTACGGCTTCGCGGTATAAGCCTATCGGCGCAAAGAAGTTACGCGCAAAGTCTTTTGTTTCTTAAGGTTTTATTGTACTTTATTTATTTTTCAGTTTTCCAATGTTAAATGTCGTTTCTTTCTCTATATCATTAAAATCTCTCTCAAAAATCTTAACTTACACGTTACAAACAAGAATAAAATGTATTAGAGATATTGGGTAGCGTTTGATCCTAAAACGCCTCTCCTTAACTTTTTTATCGCGCTGTAAATCATTCTCGTAAAAAGCTCGGAGTTTAAGTGAGGCCTTTAACGTCTAACAATATATGTTTTATGTGTTCAATAACATCAGCATTCTGTTGCTTTTATAATATGGTACATGGATGCTCTGGTAGAATCATCATATCAATACGCTGAGGAAAAAATTAAGGGAATCATATGTTACGTATTTTTTTCACCCAGGTATGTAGCAATTGGATCCAAAGTTAATAGGTAGATTAATTTGATGGCACAGAAATGCATAGTTATAATTGAAGGATTACCTAAGTTGATAACTTGCGTTTTATAACATATAGACTTTTATTATTCTTAGACATATTATTCTTTGATCAAATCTTGTTACTTTACTAATACATTATCTGGCTATACAGAAAATCATTTTTTTTTGGTTTAAAATGATTTTCTCGACCCTAAAGCTTCAATTATGCAAAAAAAACTTCAATTTTCAAATTATTCGTATTTACCCACTATAATCTATACTTGAAAGCGCCACCATAGCGTTCTAAATAATTCTTAGTCCTATTTCATCTGAAATTTGTATTAACTCATCCAATTTCCACCAATCCTCACCTAAAACCTCCACATTTCCTCACAACACTTCATTAATGGGCGAATTGAGTCCCTTAATGGACCACTAATGAATATTCGGCCCACCTGCAAAAATGCATTCAGATGTATGTCATGGAAATCCAGAAAAGTAGAAACGTTCCATTATTTAGTTAATGTCTTCTTTAAAATCTTAATCTCGACAAACCATTGCTTGACGACGGAATTTTGTTATTAATCCACAAAAAACATGTGTTACCCAATACGTGTACCGACGTACGGTATAATTATGTCACTGTATGCTAAAAAGTCCAACGAAAGATCTCCCGATCGAACGAAGAGTTGTTATTTTAGACGTTGTAATGAATAATGACTAATAATAACTTCTTTCAGAACCCCAACTTTACAAAAATAGATTTTTACCGACTGTCAAACCTTTTTTTTTTTTTTTTTTAACGCAGGGGAAACCCATCATGGGTGCCCCGGGTTGGGTACCCCGGGGGTATGTGAGACTCCTACTCACTAAAACCACCTGCGGCTCGCCTTTAGCCGTATAACGGAGGGATATCCCGGATCTAACAAACACGGGACTCCCTCCACGACTGGCCGGTCTACCTCGGACCGGACTTTCACCAAAGTAAGGGAACGCTTAGGCGAACTAAAGCGTTCCCCTCGGCGCCGGGACTGACAAAACCGGGCAGGTTCCCATCCTGACCCGGAGCCCCGTTAGACAGAAGTTAGGAGGTTCGCGTAGCGACGCCTCCGCACCTCGTCCTACGCCGGCGGAGCGGCAGAGAGGTGGGATCATTCTCTCTGTCCCGCTCCGTGGCCTCTTTCTGCGACATAACAAATTCGCAGAAAGAGACCCCCGCCTGCCAGACCTCGTCGCTCTCGAGCATGCAGCGCACCATGCTCGGGAGTGAGAGGTCTCCACCTAGCACCGCCACGAGATCGTGGCGCTGCACGGACCGACTGTCAAACCTATCCCAACACAAAATATCATCAAAATCGGCCCAATCGTATTAGTTTAGCAATAAGTACCGCGATACGAGACGATTATTAATAACTACTATGGATTTCCTGTATGTTTTCGTAGATTGTTCATATCATTACAATGTTACTTGATTTCCGCTGACGTAAAATTTTTGGGATTCTTGTTTTAAAGCGTTTTGTTAAACTTGAAAAGGGGTAAATTTTATCAGTTTCTGTACGTGTAATTTGCTTTACTGCAGCGCCTAAACAACTGATGTAATTTCAATAAATTAGTAGTAAATAGATCACGTAATAATGGTCCGGGTATTTTAGTTGTTAGTTTAATACTTTAGTTAGTTGTTGGACAATAACAACAATTGCTCATTCAAATTCCATGCTACCGATTATGCAGTAAATGTTGATTCTGTACGTGCCCCAATCAATTCGATATGCATCCAGTAATCTTCGTTAAAATCACAATATAAGTATAAACAGTAGACAACTTACATAGTAGGCCGCCCGAGTAGGCACTCGCAAAAGGTCACATGCAACGTGACGAGGCAATGCGATGCAATATATTTTTAATTGCGCGATTCAAGTTTGGAATAGGCTGCCCGACACCGCAGGAGAATTTGCCTATTCAATGTGTAGTTTAATTATTATTGTAAGTTCAAATTAAAAATTGCACCGCATCGCATCGCAACGAGGAGCTCCACTTTAGAATGCAATATGAACTGCCCCTAACACATCAAAATAATGCAGTATTACGTCACGTGTGAAGCTTCACACTGTCATATGCATACATTTGTTTGTAATCTTGCGGTTTAGACGCCAAAACGCGCGTTTACGAGTACGTCGCGTCGCCGCAGATAAATCCTAAGAGCTGGCGCGCACTACGACTTTATGTCACGCGATTATTTTACCGTTGTAAAAATTCAAATAAAACGCCATTTTATGACATGAGCTATAGATTTCATTTTGCTCTACGCCATTGACAAGCAGCGGCGGCATGGGTCGCTAGACAAATGTCGGTAGAAAATAAAACCTATAGCCTATTTCATAAAGTGACATTTTATTTGAATTTTGATCGGTCGGTAAAATAATTGCGCGACAAAAAGTCGTAGTGCGCGCCAGCTCAGCAGGTTTGATTTTAAGCATACCCCCGAGTTACGATACTGTATAAGTAATATAATTATATTTATATTATATTTAAACTGGTGGTCAAGTTATGAGCTGATGATTATCATTAGCCAAACGAGCTTAAACATAATTCACAACATAATATTATGTATTGTAAACATATTTGATGTGGAAATATGTTTATGCAGGATTAAAGTTAGCCAATACGGTCTAATTACCAAATACTTTAAACTATTTGCTTAAACTTTCATTAGGGGATAAAACTAGTACATTTTCTTATAATCCATACTGATGTTATAAAATATTATGTGTGTGGCTGTCGGTCCGTCTGTCTGTTACCTCTTCATACCAAAACTCCTTGTTAGTATAGGAATTCGTTGTAACCTATACCTAAGCCACTAAACCGATAGAAGTAAAATTTAGTAAAGATTGTATTAGAATAGCTGTACCTATAAGATATAATAATGAGTATAATGTAAGTTATTACATACTGCGTCAGAATGACCTGGTTCGACATAATATTTATAATGAAAACAAGAGTTGGTCACTTCACTTCCATAATCTTAGCACCTCCATCGTGGGTATGGCAGATACAATAGATTTTCAATTGTTATCCGCCAACCGGCTGCTGCTTGGTATTGATGGGTTAGCCAAGGCTTTTAAGCACTTACACGTTTCACTACTGAACCACTAATCAAGGTTTATTTTATAATAAAATAAGCTTTTTGCTTCGATAGGAGCCGTTGGCAGGATGCGAACAAGGATCCATTGACCTATATATACTGTAGTAAGGACTGACCCTATCGAGTTTAAAATGTCTTCAATATTTGTCCCGTTGGGGCCACAGCAAGCTCTTATTATTATTAAGTACTACATAGGATTTTTTTTAGATTTTGACACCACATCTTCCCACACTAATTTACCTCTGGCGTTACTACTGTAACGCCAGAGGTAAATTAGTGTGGGATGTGGGTGAATAGTATAATCTAATATTATACTATTCACATATCTTAGTATCCATTTATACTGTACAGTGTCCAAATGCAGTAAAATAGCTGCTCTGTATCTGTCTTTATGACCAATGAGAGGCAAGTAAGATAACAAGACAAAATTGTATGTGAATTTGTAATAAGAAGAAAAAAAAGTATAATGTTTTATTATTAAATCGGTTTAATAATAGTTATACATCATGACTACCACTAGTTCGGGAATTAGCCCGGCAAGAAGATCCGACGTAAGAAACTCGCGTTCCTGTTTTCAAGAACTTATCCTTACTTTTGAAATCATTAGTCCTAGAAAATTCGTGTATATTCGCTCGCGCCGGCGGCGAAGCGGCGCTTATAACGGAAATGTTCTTGTTACATGAGACTGGTGAAAGGCTTTTATTCATCAATACTGTATTGATTCGTACCATACGAACATATTTTAGTCATCAAAAACAATGTATGATGTTCCAAATTGGGATTGTTTACCGATGCTGTAGAGTATTTGTTGTCTTTTATATCCTATCCTTCCCTTATTTTGCCATCTTTTAGTAATAATTATCCATACCAATATTATAAATGCGAAAGTATGTCTATCTGTCTGTCTGTCTATCTGTTACCTCTTCACACCAAAACCGTATTTTTTTTTCTAACGTCGCAGTTTCTAACGTCATCTAATTTCTTATAAAAAAAACTACACATAGGTATTTTTAAACTTGTAAAAAAGAAGTTTCTATGTTTAGCAGTGGATATTTTTATTTAGTAGCAATTCACGTTTTGGATTATCACACTTATTTATACTACTTTACTTTCAATCAAAAAAAGTGATCCATTATAATCCCCAATTTTTCCGCAGGCTAAAGCTAGTAATAAACCTTTAATACAAAGTAATTATGTATTCCCAAACGGTAAAGGTTGAATAAACCAAAAGTAGCTTTACACGTGGTATATAATGTAGGTACCTGTATATTTGTCGCAGTCATCTGGATGAAACTGCTATTTGATTAAATGACTAGCGAGTTAGAGATTTAAATATAGAAATTATTTAATTGAATGACTAAAGGTCAACTCGTCAAGTTCTTGACCGTCAACGTCTTGACTGAACGTCATTGTTCTTCCTTTTTTGTCTTTCTCGTGTAAATGAATTTATGTAAATTATGAGAATAAAACATTATGACATTGTCTTAAGCCTTTTTAATGAACCCGCTAGTTACTTAATTAAATAGCAGATTGGAGCAAATGACTGTGGCAATATACAATGTAGTGTGTATGGAACACGATACACTTCCGTTATCGAAAACACATCGGCCTTTACGGGCAGAGGGTTTTTGTTACGAAATTTAATCCCGTGCGTACAGTTGCGAGAATGGCTGTGTGGGATGAAAACTTTAGTTTAAAAATATGCATAATTTTACTAGAAGGTCACGCGTTTCTGTAGGTTCGTGTTATATTACATAGTAGTAAACTATTCAAGGGGAACAGTAGGAGGACAACAGTAATGAAGACCACCATGCTTTTTTTACAGTTGTAAAAAACATGGGCGACATCCATGACTGATTTTCTACTACTATTACCTCTAAATAAAAATATAATAGTGTGGCTATAAATTGAGATGTAGACTATCCTATCTTTCAAGTTGAATCAAATTGCACACGGCGTATAAATCAAATTTTAAATCGTTTCAGTATTGTTAATTTAGTATTCAATCGCGAACAAACAGCGTAATTTTTATATATCTAATATACAATAAATCTCCTGTCACGATATTTGTCCGCGATGGATTCCTAAACTACTTAACCGATTTTAATGTTTTTTTTTATGTGTGCTTTTTTTCAACTTAAGAGATAGGGTAGCTTCTAAGCTACCCTATCTCTTCTTTTAATTATAGTCGCAAATTTTTCTTTAAAGAGCGACCATTGTTTATGCGATCACGGGATAGCGATGGACGTTGCCATGGTGACATACTTATTTAGTCACTAATTCAATAAAATAACACGGGCGATATACTTTATAATATGGCAAAGAAACGTTTGCCGGGGCAGCTAGTATTATATATAAAGATTTCATAGTTTGCCATGTTTAATAGTATGATTATTTTTTAACAAAAATTTAAAACCGACTTCCAAGGTAAAAATAAAAGTAACACTTATTCTTAATCTAAAAAGAATCAAATATTTCTTATTCCTTATTATAGTGGCGTCTTCAGACTTTGCCTAAACCTCAACTATTTCTGTACTCAATTCGTACTTTTGAAGTCGGTATCAGCTTACCTTAGCGTAATTGCTATGTCAAGGATCTTAGAACTTTTCCGGGCTGGTACCGAAGAATAAGTATTACTTTTATTTTTACCTTGGAAGTCGGTTTTAATTTTTTGTTAAAAAATAATAATTTTACCCTTTTTAGTTACATAATATGAGACGACAAGGCCAGGCTATAATATTATAGCTTGTTGTCGAGATGTAATGTGTACATATTATTACTAGCGGTCGCCTGCGGCTCTGCCCGCGTGGATGTCGGTTACGGCTGCAAAAAGCCTACCCAGGAAAGACTCGGTCAGCAAAATGATTCCCAGGTCAATTCACAGATTCCGACACTGACATCGACGACGCGGACGCAGTCATTATCAGTGTACTGTGCACACTGCACAGATTGTCTTCCTACCGCAAGCGCATCCCGCTTGGTGACGCCCACTATCGTAATATTTTAATTTCGCCTTAATTTCAAAACCAAACGTCCAATTTTAATCATTCACAGACCAAATTTTATCTACATAAACTGTACTTAGTGATGAAATAATTTATTTTGATAAGGATTAATGGCATGTGTAAAATAAATGCGTTTAAATGTTGTCCAAAAAATTCAAGATTTTTAAATAAATAAAAAATGGTTATTGTGCCTCACTCGACATATATAAGTATAGTGTGTCGCGGACTTTTTTGTAGATATTTATAAGATCTACAATACTTAGAACATTTTATGGTTCTATCTTTTATAGTTTCGGCAGCGTACACAAAATGAGTAACTTTTCTGGTTGATTTCTTCACCTTCAGAACCAGGGTATATCCTGGTGCAAAATGTTACTTTTTGGTAGTATATGCCTGAAATACTTCAGAAAAAATTGAAATCACCATATGTTCCCATATAAATTTCAAAGAGTCCCCTCGATTTGTCATGGATCCCATCATCAGATCACCACTTTTTTGAACATGGTACCAACCTCGGATTTAACCCTGTACAACAACAAAAGAATCATGAAAATCGGTCCATAAACGGCGAAGTTATGGTTGAACATACAAATATATATATAAACAGACGAACATATAACCTCCTCCTTTTTGGAAGTCGGTTAAAAAGTAGTACTCAACACACTTGAACCCGTAGTATAGAACTAGTTTTACAGATAATTCTCCCCATCAAGCCCGCATACAGCTGTCAGGTACAGGCGAAGACAGCGATAAAGCCGGATAGCACTTGTGACGTCCACTGTACCAGTAAAACTTGTAAATAGGTTAACCTTTATATCGTACATAATTATTATATATTAACTAATAACTAGCTGTCCCGGTGAACTTCGTATCACAGGTCACTTTAAAACCTTCCCTGGACTTCTACGAATATTTTAAGACTAAAATCTGCCCAATCCGTTCAGCCGTTTTCGAGTTTTAGCGCGACTAACACATTTGAAAATCCATTTTTATATATAAGAAGACTAGCTGTCCCGGTGAACTTCGTGTCACTTTAAAACCTTCCCTGGACTCCTACGAATATTTTAAGACTAAAATCAGCCCAATCCGTTCAGCCGTTTTCGAGTTTTAGCGCGACTAACACATTTGAAAATCCATTTTTATATATAAGTGAAGAAGAAGATAATACCTATAATTATTATTATATACATTAATATGATACTTACGCAATATTGTGATTTCAAGGTTTTCAAAGTATTAAAATATTATGTATCAATATGTATTTTAATAGTAAGTATGTTCCTAAATTAAAATTATTATTAGAACAAAATCCAGTTAACATTATTGTAACGAATCACAGTACATCAATAAAATTCTCCTGTAACGTTGTTCCTCTCGCATTTTAAACGGCTTAGGGCTGAACTAACCAGTCCAGCCGTTGTTTGTGCTTATTCAGAACAATCGGTCAACATAATAATATTATATTTTTCATTCTCAAAATATCGTTGTACTGTGCAACGGTGCACGGCGCACAACGACCATATCAAAGCCCCAGCCCCCCGGTTGTTAAACTTCGACGCTTGCTTCCTGTAAATTACAAAACCTGCAGCGAACCATCGCCCTCACATTTTGGTCTAAAGCCATCTCTGACATTAGCTCAAACGTATGTTTGTCGTATAATGCCTGTATTAAGTTATGACGTAGGCCCGGAATGCACAAAGCGGCTCCACAAAGGCCGCTAAACCGTTCTGCGAAGGCAAATTAAGTGGATAAGTAAGGCTGCTTTCGCACGGGTCGAATCGTAATGTAATAAATAATAATCCTCGTGCTTGACTCTTAATATTGATAAGTTTCTAAGCGCTAGGGTCTGACTGGAACCGTACATCATGCATCAGTAAAAAGTAGACTATGCTTACTTGAGATGTTTTGGAACGAAGTTCTTTATCGCGCGTTCGGCGTAAAGAAGGCTAGACAAAACGATATTTGACCTTGATTTGACCTCGACACTTTTTTATTAGTACCTGCATGGTAGAGCAGAGGGCGTTGATAGTATTCCTGTGCGTCAGCTAGATGGCGGTTTTTGAGAATAAACAGTGACGCGTTGTTAGTATTCCTGGGCGTCAATAGGTGGCGTTTTTTTAAATAATTTTTGAGTGAAAATATTGTATACAGGTTTTTGAATATAAGAAATAACTTCGTTCCATTCGGGTGTCCCTTGACACCTCTCAAGTTTTTAAGGATGTTTTGACCTTCTCTTGGTGGAAAATTACAATTTGCTTCTTAGCTCCACCCTCAAATATTGTTAAAGATTGTTGAGAGGGCTCTTCTAAATGAGATTGAACAAAATATGTCGACGACTCCTAATTTGAATAAGTATGCAGATATGCGAGCACTTTTGACATCTCATAATATATTTTAAGAGTCATTAAAACGCATATAAAAAGCACTCTCCTTTGTGGTTATCTTCCTTTGTTTAACTAGCACACTAGTTTATATCATGTGAAGGGCTCTTTGCTCTTGCTTTGAACCACGATTATGAATAACAAAGAAATGCATCTTAGTTTAAAGGAATTTTAAAATGCGGAACACACTTTGTAAGATAATGTAATTTGCACGGTACAATGTAAACTTAGAATTAAAATATAAACTTAGCATATAAATAGATGTAAACTTTATTATTTTACATTACATTTTCAACTGTTATATTGTTATAGTACACATCATAGACTTATAATATATACTGTCGTATCTAGACCACCTGACAACCCGAAAAGGCGTGACCATTTTTGATCTGTCAATGTGTGAGTGTGCTAGTGATGTATCTTTTACTATCGGTAGTATTATAGCTCCGTTCGAGTTATTTTTCCTGCGTTTCTATGAGAAATAAATAATATGCAACTTTGAATTTTGTAATTTAAATTTTGTATTCTAAATTTCAATAATATCGGTTCAGTGGTTTGGGCGTGAAGAGGTAACAGACGGGCAGACACACTTTCACATTTATAATGTTAGCATGGATTTCACATTTTCTTAACTGTTAATTTAATCCCCATAAGGGCACCGTTGATCGCGAAAACAAAAGAATACGATACCATTTCCAAGAATCCGCAATCGAAGGATTAAAGAAAATGTGAACATTTTATTTGCAAATATTATATGCATCACCTAACAGAAGAACAGTTTGTTGTCGGTTGGCAGCTCCGTTTGGCAGTAAAATAATAACAAACGTTAAAATTTAAAAACACTACTTAATTCAAATTATTATTTCAAGCACTTTGAAAGCGAAGAATAACAATGATAGTTTCAAAATTCCAATATTAATAAGATATTTACATTTCTTCTTCTGTTGTTTTTATCATTGCCATATTAAAACTCCCACGTTAAAAATAATATTTTCCATAATTATTGCTATTTTCATAGAAAAACTAATATAGTAATATACTTTGAATAAAACAACTCAATATTCATCGTTCAAAAACGGGCTCGCTTATTACATTTTGAACCTTTGTCAGACCTCCAGACATCTTTCAAAAACATGTTAATAGTACGTAAAATAATATCATAATATATAATGTGCCATGAATTCGTAATGATAATGTATTAGGTATATTTCAAAAAATAAGAATGACCTTTTGCTTAAGCCTTATTTATATTATCTACTTACACAGCTCACTGAGCAGTTTACAGAAAAGCTTTCAAAGTTCTGATTATTATTATTTATATTTGACTGATAAAATCATCATACAATACTAAAAATTTAATTTTAAATTAGTTAGATGCTTGCTTTTTCCTCGATATGCCATGACATGCTATGACTTATGACAGAGTAGACAGAATTATAGAGTATGCAGACTTAGAACTGATGTTGAAATTTTTTAAATTTGACGTATTATGACGAAAATCATCGCTAGAGTTCTTGACTTGCTACCTACGAAATTAAAACTATGACATATTCGCTGGACGTGTTACTCTTTCGTCGTATTGTTGTTTGTGTTTTGGCACATGCGATTAAAATTGTCAGAATCCAATTTTGAAATCTTTATTTTAAATATTTAAAAATGAATTATATCAGCCAGCGCGAGGCACATTCCATTCATAATCCTAGTGAAACCCGACGAAATTGACAGAATATATTGAAACCTGTCTGTTTCTTTGCAGTCGAACTACTGGTAGTTATGTCTATTGTAGTTATAACAAAGTCATTATCTGGTTGTCACACTACAAAAGTACTCCTGGGTATCTAGCGTGATTTTAATGAAACCAGTCACCATAACTGAAACCGTTATAGGCAATATATTACCTTAAAATAATAACCAAACTATTTCCAAACATACATGCTAGTACAACTCTGTAACATGGTACGGAATGGGGCAATAAAAATATCGCAAAGACAGCAATAAATCTTGTCAAACGCACGTCCACAGACAATCCTTTGTTGCTCCGAACAGCAAATCTCGGGATCCTCAAATATGTCGTGACTCGAAAGAAATCCTTCTGAAGCTCGCGAATTACTAACGTTGACGTTTCGCTTTGAATAAAGCACATGTGACGGGAGATAAGACACTCTTTACTTTACACGATACGATATCGCGATTATTGCATCTTCTGATATTGCGAGTACCGGCATATTATCGTGTGATATTAAAGAGATACTATCCTTCTCTAGTTTTAGTGATTTTAGTTTCACTAAAAATAGAAAAAGACTGAACTGATTACGATAATTTTCTTTTCTTAAAATATTAATGGGAGCCCAGTGAAAATTTGAACGGTGATAAATTTGGTAAGACTTAATATTAAAATGTTCTTGATTATTTTAATGTTCATCTATTGTTTTACCAAATAAAGTTTCTTTCTTTAAAAAATTATGTTATTAATGTTTCATATAATAGTTTAAAAGTCCTAAGTTGTAGGAAATTTAAAAAAAAACATTTCTTAGAAATTTTGTGACGCAAATCGGATCCGACAAAAAGTCGTATCGGTCGGAAACTACTTTTAATAATATGTATACGCCTCATACACAGATAGCCTAAGTAGAACCTTAGAGTTTATATATAATCAAAGATGTAACGATTTGCGGCCGTTCCAAGACAATTTATGTCTCCGTAGAAGATTATATCTATGGAGGTCAGTTGAAGAAGCTTTGTGGTCTGCCTAGCGACAATCTGGTGATTTAGCCTATTCAAGTTCACATTGGCTAAAGTTCAACTAACTTTTGATTCTGCCAATTGCCTAACGAGAAGATTTTATTGACTTGGGGCTAATTCTTATTATGGCGTAGAACAAAAGGATAGGATTTATTTTGCTCTAATATGTAATTTCAAACCAGCAGTGTCAATGTCGGTAGAAAGAAACCTAAACCTAAATAGCCAATATATATATATATATATATATATATATATATATATATATATATATATATATATATATATATATAAGAGTATATTTATAAGAGCGTAGACGTCGTGATGTCCTCTTAGGCTGCTTACACACACGCAGCGGCTGCTTACCTGCACGTTAAAAAGTTATCGTCGGCGGAAATTTAAAAGCGTCGTTATTTTATGTTATCGTTTTACCGCGGACGTCCACGATATTACCGCCACGTCCAAAATTATAAAAGCGCACAATGTCATGCAGTAGTGTTTTATTTTTTCGGCCGCGGTCGTTTGCGGTAAAAATCTAAGCCGCCATTATAAATTTTCGAAAACAGAAATGTCGCTACAATTATAGAGTAACTACAATGTCCAAATTCGATGTATGAGAATCGGGCCAGCCGTTTTCTTGGAGCGATTATCACAGGTACGTCCCGCTAAGTGACCCTCTAACTTCCTTTGTATATGAAAAGTTGCCTTTCATAATATATGAAGGAACGACCAAATCGCGCGTTCGGGTGGAAGCATATAAATCGGTCCTTAGGAAATTGTTTTAAGACTCAACATGGAATAAAATGTAAAGGGACGCTTATACGGGCAACTAAAATTGCTCCACTCTCGTCAACTTTGACGTCACGACTACATCAAGCAATTTTCGGCAACAAGCAGCTACAATCAGCAACTAGTTACTAGGCATTACACGAGCCCATCGGATATTCGTCTACTCGTATCGCTGCAATTTATTAAAATTGCCCCATGTTGCTCCACTAAATTGCTCCAGATCGCTCCATTCGTGTCGCCGGCAATTAATTGCCCGTGTAAGCGCTTCTTAATAACTGTATATTGTAATGTAATAACATAGAATAAAATGTAATAATAATTTGGATCTGCCAAATCGGCCACAACAAAACCACATCAAAATTGATTAGGTGCTTCGAACTAATAACAGTGTAATTTAACCCTTTAAACCTCTTTTTGCGACGGGCGAGAATAAACTACTACTGAACAAAACTGTCAATTATTCTCGCGATTACAAAGGCTGCTCGGAATAATAGTCGAGTTTATCTCGCTTCAAACACTACTCAAACGTTTTATTATTATTTTATTCGCTTGTTTTAGCTTTTATTTGTTTTATACTTTTATTTTGTAACAATTTAATAGTTTATTACGTTTTGTAGATAGCTAAATTTTAAATAGCAGCTGAGTTCTTTTAGGAAATTGTAAGAAAGGTTTATTGACACAAGTCCAATCTAGATAGTCTCTTCTAGCCTAGCTGGTAACTAGTAGTAGATTACTCTCTATTATCCTTTATTACTCTATAAATAATTGATGAATTAATGACGTTGGTACCATCAAGGAAATTGATTCCTATGCATTTGAGAGACCAACGTCATTTGGTCGATCATGTCAATTCAATGTTAATTGTGATCTGGCTGTAAGCTGTAAGCTGTAAAGCTGGATTTGACGTAATGCGACCTAACTACGTAGGTCCCCCATCTGCATAGGAATCAACTTCTCTGATAGTACATATTTTCTCATAGACTCATAAAAGTCAAGAGTAACTCTTTCAGGGCTACAAATTTTATGGCGAAATAATATAGTCTCTATGTTATAAGGGTATTCACACCCTAAATTATTATCACCCAGTTTTGTTACACACTGTACCATAATTATGATAATATTCAGCATTTTTTCGTTCAATGTAACTAGTAAAAGTTGGTATTATTGTAACGTTGATATTATTATAGGTACTAAAACTCAAAGGTGACCGACTGACATGGTGATCTATCAACGCACAGCCCAACCCACTGGACGGATCGGGCTGAAATTTGGCATGCAGGTAGATGTTATGACGTAGGCATCCGCTAAGAAAGGATTTTGATCAATTCTACCCTAAAGGGCTTCTAATAGGGGATGAAAGTTTGTATTTAATACTTCTTAACGCGAGCGAAGCCGCAGGTAAAAGCTAGTATTATTATAATTTTAGTACCAACTTTAAGCATGTGCAGTCTGTGCTACATTTAGTCACCTATATTTTATTTTAAAAGAGAATCAGTTTACCATTAAAATTAAAACCTAACGAGCAATCCGCTGTTTAAAATAAAATTAATCGGGGTTTACAGACACAGGTGTCTTTACGACGGGTTATTTGCGCTAAGGGGTTAAAAACATTATTTGTCACGACGAGTTTTAAGGATACATTGAACTTCTTTTCGGATTATATTTCTTTAGCTAAGCTACCTTACTTCTAGTGGATTGTATGTATAGCCAGATAGACATATTGCCAGATAATATAGGTTTGTTCTAATAATGAGATCAAAATATTAGTTATTACCCTCAATCTATATAATTATAAAATTCTCGTGTCACAATGTTAGTTACCGTACTCCCCCAAAACGGCTTTATTGATTTTTACCAAATTTTATATTACGCATATTCAGCAGGTCTGAGAATCGGCTACTGACTACTTTTAATATTATTGATAAGTGCATTTGTTGAATAAATAATAGTAAATTATTACAACTCGAGAGTCGAGACTGACGGCGACCATTGTTTGTGCGACGGGATAGCTATGGACGTTGCCATGAGTGCCATACTTATTTAGTCGACACTTCAATAAAATAATATGGGCTAAATATAGCAAAACAAGGTATGCCGGGACAGCTAGTATGTTATAAAATCTTATTTAGCCACTTCATGCACTTACGTTTCAATTATCCAACCGACTTTTCCGTGATTTTAAGTGATAAAACTCAAGTTTACAACTCTCTTCAACTGGCTAACAATATTTTTCAATAACTTTCCAACGTGTTTCAACAAATAATTTTGTCGATTTCAAATTGCGAAGTTGTTTATATTTTGATTTGAATTTGAAAAATTATTACTTTTTTGCATACAATTTGGAAGCTTGCCAAGAATAAAAGTAAATACAATTTACTTTAAAATTCATACTAGTAGTAGTCTTATTTTAAGTAAATACTTAACAACTTTTTTAGACAAAATCAGTTAAATTATTAAGTTTATGTATGTAATCTAAAAAAAATAAAAATGATTTTTAAATTTTGTTAACCTCGCTAAAACTTGAAAACGGCTAAACCTATTTGCCTTTGCAGGCGCGTTGCTGGCCTTTAAGAAGGAATACTCGTACGCTCTCTTCTTGAAGGCTTGCAGGTCGTCTAGGTCCGGAAATACTGCTGGTGACAGTTCGTTCCAGAGTGTTACAGTGCGCGGCAGAAAGTTACGCGAAAAACGCACTGTGGAAGACTGCCACTCATCAAGGTGGTGAGGATGGTATATTTTTCGCGTGGGACGATGGCGAAAAGTTACAGGTGGTGTGATTCCGAACAATTCCTCCGAGCACTCCCCGTGATACAACCGATAGAGGATGCAGGATGCACGCATGTATACATATTGCTTCGCATCTCGTTACCTCATGAATGGCGTGAAATGACCCTTATTGTTAAAACATAAAATAATTTCAGTTTTTACTTCCCATAAATTTTTATTCGTTTCCTCAGTACAAACATTAAAATTACTGCAATAAATAAAATTTATTAAAATTACTTTTTACTTTTCCGTAAAATAAATGAGATCAAACTTCTGTTTAATGTTTGAACTATCCGGGTTTATGGAATTCTCGAACTTTCCGCTGTATAAATCACACATTAAACTCAACAGACTTAACTACCGTAATAGCAACATTACCATCCACGCCTGTTTCGGTGACAGTAGCCGGTTCCATTGAAACCAGGACAACTACGCAAGAGTACCTAATTGTATAATGCCTGAGTGTGTGCGCCGTAAACACTTTCAGTCCCTATTATCACTTTATTTTGTTAAACCCTGTATTTTGTAAAGTAAAAAAACATCCTTTAATAACAAAGAATAAGGAAAAGGTCAGAATATATTACTAAATATTGTATAAACCGTTTACCGTATTTTAGAACACATCACCCAATGAAACCTTTATACGATGAAAGCAAAAGATTTTCCGTATATTGTTTTTTATAGACATAATATTGTATCTAAACATTAATTAAATCCTTATATTTTTGGTATATGATACCGGAAATATGATGTAAGCATGTTCTGTTAAAATAATACGTTTTTATATTATGTTTTAGGCTGGATTTATATGCTATTTAGGGGCCCTCAGGAAGGGTTGCCTTTTTCTTACTTATTTTTATCAAGTTTTCTAAAAGAAATATTAAAGTGTCTAGTTATTTTTACTTATAGGTGCCCTCTACACTGGAGGCCATATATTATAATAACGATTTACGCCATATAAGGCGGTGGCTACGCCTCTGAAACCTGAACAAAACAACGCTACTTCATTTCATATCAACGTGGAATTGATGCTCGTAACATCAATTTCGAATCGATATGAAACGCAAGGCATCGCTGTATTGTTGAAAAGCCGTTGCGTTTTTTTAACGGGTTCTAGCCCACCACACATCCCACTACTGGTATCTCCTGTGTCATCAGAATCGACAGCGGTATCCAACCACGAAAACCCTTTAATTCTTCGATCGCATATTCTTGGAAATCTATTATTATTCTATTGTTGTCGCGATCACCGGTACTCTTATGGGGCTTGATAGGTTAATATGATCTCAGGGAGCCCAAGGCACATGCTAAACAGTCTTAGGACCCGCAACGAAATTAATCAGAAGAAAATAGTTGGAGTGAGAAGTATTTCAATATCCGTACTCGTACAAAGTCGTTGCTTTGTAAATATTTTACTCCATTATTAAGTTTTCTATCTCGATAGTTAATAAAACCGCCAAGTGAAATGTAAAGTTTCGCCACTTCGAGGGAGACAATTAATCACGCTAACGAGCGGCAGGCACCTGATAACTGCTGATAGATGCCACTAATTGCGAAACCGCCGTTTGATGATGTTTTTGTAGTGATAACTTCTTAAGATGTTGTGTTTTTTAGAAGAGTAAGAAATGTTAATCTCACGTCAGGGCGTGTGACCTGATAGAAAATCCGTAAGAAGGTAGACCGCTAGCGTGACGTAGGAAAAGAAGTAATATGTTTTCATTTTTATAACTTTTTGATATATAAATTTTCTTTCTTGATTCGTGAAATTCCATATAGAACGCCGCATGCGTTGTGTTTTGCTGCATTAGGTAAATCTTAATAATACAAAACATCGTCACCACAAAATTATTACTTACCTAAATTCTGATTAAGGGTGAATCCAAACGAGTGTAATTTGTGAGTTGTGAGTCGCAGAATTTCTGCCGCGTAAATATCTTTTCATACAAATCATGACTCACAAAATTACGCTCGTGTGAATCAAACAGAATTCTGCCGAACCGAAATTCTGCGACTCACGACTCACAAATTAAGTTCGTTTGGTTACGCCCTTACTGTTCATTGTTTTAGCAGTCATTCCAGCTAACTCCTAAATTAAAATGAAACTAATATAGGAATACCCGAAATAAATGGTACAAAACTTTTCTAAGCGCCGTATACACCGAACGTATGAATAAACTTTTAATTTTACATCGAGAGCTGTTATTTCAAATTGTATTTCGCGCTTTTGTTTTTAACAATTTTTGATTCCAGTTACGGCAATATTTTCAACTGAAACGGCCGAAGTTGAAATTTCAATTTGTTCTATTTTTAAAGGTACACAAGAAAAATGTTTAATCATAACATAGCGGAGTGCAATATACAACTTGGCGAGTTTACTTGGCAAAAGCGTGTTGTACTTGTATTGAATCAATTTCTTTATTTCGATGGAAATGTAAGAGTTAAAATTTAAACAATTATTCTTTGTCGGTATTATAAATCTAGTTTGTAATAAATAGAAACACTATAACTTCTTATTATATCATGATATAATTCAAATTGTATGATGGTATTTGCTTAAAAATTGAGCTAAATATACCTCTATTATATGTATATAGCTAAAAATTTTAATTTTTTCTTCGAAATCAAAATTAGCATAATATTGTGTTGGTTTATCTAGTAGACAAGCCCCGGTAGACAAGTGGCAAAACGCTAACACTACAAAATATATGGATTTGACATTAGTATTCGCTAGCGAAGCGATGACTTATGTCAAATCGCATACATTTTGTAGCGTTAGCGCTTTGCCACTTGTCTACAGGCCAAGTTCTATCTATCTTGTGTTCATCTATATTACAAAGTCTAAACTTCTGCCATACTTAAATTCACCCAAATCCGTTCTATACTTTAAGCGTAAATAGTCAGTCGGCTAGCTCAGCTCTACCACGAGGATATTTTGAAGTAAATATCATTATTACAATTGAAAGTTAACAATAAAATATTCAGCAGAAAATCCTCTCCTTTAAGCGGAATATAAAAATATCTGTTATCGCCGACCGCAGCTTGGACTCGGTCCAACATTGACCGATTACACAAACGTTTGTTCTCCACTTAAACCTTAGAATTCTAGTACTTAGCCATTAGATATTTTTAAAAGGAGCCTTAGCTCCTTTGGTTCTTTAAATAAGGGTTTCCCAAAGTGGGGTTCGCGAACCCCTAGCGGTTCGCCATTCGACGGCAGGGGGTACGGCTTGATACAGCAGGCACGCGCGGTACTTTTTTGGCACTTTAATGCGTTTTCATTGGTTCGGTGTCACCTGGAAATTCTAACAATGGTTCGTGAAGTCGAAAGTTTGAGAAACCTTGCTTTAAATGATTATACTCTCGCACCTGTTTGAGGACAGACGTTTACTATGCTCCGTTGCTCATTCTTAGATGAAAGAAAAAAAGAAATTGACTATTCCTACGTACGTTAGTACTTATCTCCTAGCTCTTGTAAATGTAAGTTTGGTCCGACCTTCTAACCTCCTCGGTAAATTCTAACTCGGAGAGAAATTTGAAATTATTTATGAAATTATTTAGTACATTGGTAAAATTAGTTTATACTTTATAGCAACCTCAACGAATGAAGAAAACACGCACTTTTGCCGTGTGAATCTCACCATGTTAATGCTCTAACGTGCGTGTATGCAATTCAAGCTACCAGGTCTTCTTTAGTATATAATACCTTCATACAAAACGGCCAAAATTATCGCTAATATACAGATTAACCTACATATAGAGGTTAACAATATTATTAGCAGTAATGTTGGCAATTTGTTACCATAATGTGGTAGTTAGCGGTACGCTGTTAGTATTTTTGCGGCTCGGTCTAGTAAATATGGATATAATACGCTTATAATAGGCAATTTAATCTTATGGTTGACCTTATTTATTACCTTATAGCTATATTTTCATAGCTTAATAAGTTATGATAATAAGAAGGTACTCGCTATATTTAATACTCGTTACCAAAAGCGCGATTTAGGAATGTGCCGTTGCTCATTCCTAAATCGCAAGACTGTTCTTGAATCGCGTTATTTACAACGTTATTTCGAGAATGAAAATAGATGTTATAGCGTAGGATAAACAAAAATTTAACACAATCAGTCCAGCCGATTCAGAGGAGCTTATCAACTAACAGCACGACACGAGAATTTTTATGTATAAAAATCAATCACTATTTTACTTACAGCATCGCGTGAGAACACCTTGACCAATTTTGATGATATTTTCTGCCAATTAAGAGTAGACCACGGGAATGTACCCTAAACTACAAAAGCTACAAAAATGAAATCGCTCATTTTATGAAATAAGAAAGCCCAAAAACGTGAGTTCAAAATCATACATTACAAGTATTTCAGTACAACATTAGAATATAACTCTGAAGCCACGTACACCAATTTCGCGCAGGAAACAAGCCATTAGAACGCTTACTTTAACACGCATTTAGACTTGTAACCTTACCATAAACCACGTAGGGTAAGATTTTTACGCTGGTATCAAGTTAAACTTAAGTAAAACTTGCTCTAATTCTCTCATAATATACGAGTAAGCACTAATTATTATCACTAATTCGTCGGGATGAGCATGTCCTCGGACTACTGTACAATGTTCTGTGCGATCCTCGCTGTCCTCCCTATTTGAAAGAGTGCTTCCAATTTCGGGACGACGACCAAAGTCGTTCGCTGCGTTCTGTTTATAGTAGGAAACTCCTTGTGCCCTTCACTAAAACTGACTATTTCAGGGGTTCTTTCATTGTGAGAGCTGCACACTTGTGGAACGATTTACCATGTCACATTCGAGAGTCAAGTTCACTAGCTATTTTCAAAACTAAGCTGCATAACCATCTTTTGAACAGAGTCGCTCGCTAAATAATCTGTAGCATTTAAATATTATATTAGATATTAAGTTTTTCTCTAGCATCTGCTAACTGTTTTAACTGTTTGTCGACTTTTGTATTACCCTGCCTATAAATATGTAATATCTCTATAGCCGCAGGGTTGCCTGGAAGAGATCGCTTAAAGCGATAAGGCCGCCCTTGCCCACATTTTACTGTAAATATATTCTTAAGTTAGTCGAACTCGTTAAAGTACCAATTTGTGAGCAATAAAGAGTTATCTATCTATCTATCTATCTATCTAATCACGCTCTTGAAAAATTACAATTATACTCGTACAAGCCTTTTAAAGAAGCCAGTACACTAAAATTGTTATTAATTAAATAACGTTTTTTTTATTATTTAAATACCTTGCTTTCAAGCTAGCATTCGCACGCAACGCAGCCTTAGACACTTAAAACGTGTTGTAAAATTTTGGTGTATTTCCCTGCACATTCATAGTAACAAGTTGTAATTAATATTGAATTCAATCAATAAATCTTTATTTGGTCAGGCAGTTGGCTAACCGCGTAATAATGTCACCAATTAATACCAGACCAGACTCCACAGTGACAGGTTATTACTACGTAGAACAACAGTTTGTGTTTAGTTATTTTAATAGCATAATCGGTATTACCATATTTTGAGTTTTTTAATCCTTTAAAAATTAAATCCATTATTATAATATTAAAAATGCGGAAGTGTGTATGTCTGTCTATCTGCTTGTTACCTCCTCACACCCAAACCGTAAAACCGATTTTGCTAAAATTTGGTATGAAGATACTAATTTGAGTTCCGGGAAACCTAGTTTACTTTTTTGCGCAATGTACGATTTTCGAGCAATAAATTAATTTTGGCGTAATGGAGTTGCGAGTGTCATATTCAGAAAAATCGGGTTGCGATCGTGGAGTAGGGGTTTGAATTATAACGAAACAGGGCAAACATACGTAGAAAGAGGTAGAAAGTATGGATTTATTTGCTATCCTATGCCGCCCCGGTAGTTTAGTTTAACTCCGTCTTACGAATTTTTAATAACAATTAATGTATTTCTACCTCCAATACAATTCAATTAAATAAGTTTATCGCATTTGTCCTAAATTAGCTAATTTGGTTATTCATCACAATATTAAACCATAGCTATTTACAAACAATAACGTTCATTGGTTAAATGTTTCGAAGTTAACAAAAGTTGAGCCTTCAAAAGTTACCCAAGCTGTAACTTTCTTTGTTTCAACTTTCCCACTCGAATCCGGTTCACATTTTCAACCGGTTCCCGTTCGTCCCCGGTTCTTAATGATCCCCGGTTCCCACTTATCCCCGGTTCTCAGCTGTACCCGGTTCCCGCTTCCTACATTTTGTCGCCTTCAGTTTCGTTTTTTAACCACTACAAGTTTGCTCTAACGACTTTTAGTTTATGTAAACTGGACTTACTGTTTTAACTGGTCGGTTTGTACTTTGTAAAGAACTTACTGAATCTTACGAAACTGCCCTCATTGGCAGCACGCACACAATCGTGATTCCGAATAGCGTGAAGTAGCAATAACATATGTTTCAATTTTCGCGTAAAAATGTTCTCTGCGTTGAGTGCAAGTTGAATCAATCTACTCCCTGATATTTATACCAATAATTACCATGTTATATGTTATTATTATTACAATAATTAACATATTAAAAGTTTAGGACTTATTATTTATTACGTATTAAAAGTTTAGGAAGCAGGAAATATGAATTTTAAATTCAAACCGATAAAGTTATAGTCGCACTGGCATTCTTACGTGTATAACTTAATTAAAAACATAAAGACTGCTCGCCGATGTGTCCGGGGCTTTACACGTCAGGAACAAACCTCGGAAACCGTTATTAAGTTGCAATGTAAACACACCTTTGTTTAGGGTTGCCAAAACATAGTTTGTAGTTTTATGGTTTCACTACATACATTGTTTTTATTGTGAGCCTATACAATTACTGTATCACTGCTGGACAAAGGCCTCCCCGAAGGTCTTACATCTGTTTCGCTTCAACGCTATCGCAGGCCAGTCTGGCCATAGTAATATTCGAAAAATACAAATGCGAATCTATAACTCTTCCAAAATTTGAATCACCAAAGCGTATTTTTATACTAAATATTTTGTGGATATATATACTTTGAGGATTGGAAAGTTACATCCGATAGTTTCATAGCGAAAAAAACTAATTTCAGCACAACAAAGAATACAATAAATAGTTATGAATCATATTTTATAAATCATTTATGAAATTTTCCAGCAACCTTGTATGCTATATAACTCAACTTGTAAAGGGGTTAGTTTAGTTAAATAAAAATATCTAGACAGTCTGTTTTGTGCTTACCACAACCCTAATCGATACAAATAAAGCGAAATAGAAAAATACGGTGGTATTTACGTCGACACCCTAATATTTGAACTAGTTTACGAATTTGAATAAACATTTTCTTTTTCTTAAGGTTTCATACGGTATAGACTTTAGTCTTTTATGTTTTGCGAAAATATTTTTCATCATACCAGGACCGAAAGTTTTATTTTCTTCCCTTGTATGCGCCATGCGGGCATGAACGTAGAAAAAAAGGCGGACGGAGTCCTGCTAAGACAAAACTGTGTCACCATAAAGCGATTCCCAGACAGATGCGGCCTGCGGTGGCGGTGGCGGTCAGTTGAATGACTTGGCCGCGTGGCCGCGTGTGTCTGTGTCGTTCCTAGAACTCTCAAGTTATACAACTGACCGCCACCGCCACCGCCACCGCAGGCCGCGTCTGTCTGGGAGACGCTTAATGGCGGCGGCTGTTCATGTGTCTATAAATCCCACCAAAAACATACCTGTTAAAATAGGGCCTAGTTCCTATAGGCTAACTGTTGGTCTAAAAAAAGAGTTGAAATCCAATCCAATGCCAAGTTCAGATGCACTTCATCGATCATAATCATCTTCATCAACAGCCTGATCCATAATACTTCTAATTTGAACTTGGCAGGTTATTTAAATTCTATTAATATTATCTAATTATATAATTAATCAAGTGTAACGCATAGCACAAAAACCTGCCAAGTTCAAATTTAGAAGTATTATGGATCAGGCTGTTGATGAAGATGATTATGATCGATGAAGTGCATCTGAACTTGGCATTGGATTGGATTTCAACTCTTTTTTTAGACCAACAGTTAGCCTATAGGAACTAGGCCCTATTTTAACAGGTATGTTTTTGGTGGGATTTCAATACTTTTTTTCAAGAAATCCTACCTATGTTTTCTTTTTGTGCTACGCCCGATATAAACAATACTTTCAATAGATGCCTCATTATATCACTGGTACATAAGAATTTTTATCTAAAGTTCATAGATGAACTGACTCACGCTTGACGATTTCTTAAATTTTTTAATTTATCGTAACACATACATAATAATATAACACACGACCTGTGTGCTAAATTTCATAACGCTAGGACATTTGGAAGTAGCCTCTAAAGTTCGTAGATCGGCCGACTCACGCTTGACCGATTTCTAAAATTTCTTAATTTTTTGTTAATCTACATTTAACACATGACCTGTGTGCCAAATTTCATAATGCTATGACATTAAAGTTTGTATGGGCTGTAGATAGGCCGACTCACGCTTGACCGATTTCTAAAATTTCTTATTTTTTTTAATCTACATATAACACACGACCTGTGTGCCAAATTTCATAACGCTAGGACAATTGGAAGTGGCCTCTGAAGTTCGTAGATGAACCGACTCACGCTTGACCATTTTCTACAATTTCTTAATTTTTCGTTAATCTACATATAACACACGACCTGTGTGACAAATTTCATAACGCTAGGACAATTGGAAGTGGCCTAGAGGTTTTGATTACCGGTCAGTGAGTGAGTGAGTGAATGAGTGAGTGAATGAGTGAGTCAGTGCCAAAATAAGCTATTTTTACAAGGACATATCTCAGGATCTACTGAAGCTATATCTATGAAATTGGGTATACTGCTTAAGTACTCGTAAATAATTACGTAGGTATAATTTTATCTTTGCACTCGCAATAGACACTGAGCTACAGGGGGGTCAAAAGTACGTCGAAACGGTTCGTGTAAATAGTGCACGGCATGAGTTCATAGATGAACTGACTCACGCTTGACGATTTCTTAAATTTTTTAATTTATCGTAACACATACATAATAATATAACACACGACCTGTGTGCTAAATTTCATAACGCTAGGACATTTGGAAGTAGCCTCTAAAGTTCGTAGATCGGCCGACTCACGCTTGACCGATTTCTAAAATTTCTTAATTTTTTGTTAATCTACATTTAACACATGACCTGTGTGCCAAATTTCATAATGCTATGACATTAAAGTTTGTATGGGCTGTAGATAGGCCGACTCACGCTTGACCGATTTCTAAAATTTCTTATTTTTTTTAATCTACATATAACACACGACCTGTGTGCCAAATTTCATAACGCTAGGACAATTGGAAGTGGCCTCTGAAGTTCGTAGATGAACCGACTCACGCTTGACCATTTTCTACAATTTCTTAATTTTTCGTTAATCTACATATAACACACGACCTGTGTGACAAATTTCATAACGCTAGGACAATTGGAAGTGGCCTAGAGGTTTTGATTACCGGTCAGTGAGTGAGTGAGTGAATGAGTGAGTGAATGAGTGAGTCAGTGCCAAAATAAGCTATTTTTACAAGGACATATCTCAGGATCTACTGAAGCTATATCTATGAAATTGGGTATACTGCTTAAGTACTCGTAAATAATTACGTAGGTATAATTTTATCTTTGCACTCGCAATAGACACTGAGCTACAGGGGGGTCAAAAGTACGTCGAAACGGTTCGTGTAAATAGTGCACGGCATGCGCGCGGCCTGCTGGAACTAGGCTTGCGCACTTCCGTGCGCTTTGATTGGGGGTTGCCATGTCAGTCAAATTTACATGAAATTTATCCATAATATTTTATATTTATATTTTTAATATCATAAAATTTTAAATGAACAAAAATTGAATGTGTATGAGAAAATAGATTGTATGGCGAAATATACATATGATTTGCTAATTTAATTAATTTTACTTATTAATTGCATATTATTGTATGCTTAATAAAGAATTTAAATTTGAATTATGTAATGAGCATTACAATCAGAATTGAAGCCGCTGTTCTATAGACCTACGCACCTCTTGTATAGTACTGAAAATACTGATGCTAAGGCACTTAATGAACTTGGTTCTACAGGTTCATTAAGTGCCTTAGCATCAGCCTCTGTCATACCCTAAAAGACACAAACACATAATTAAATCTTTTAATTTGTTTTTTTTTCTGTGGGGGGCTTCGCCTCCCCAACCCACCACCGGGGCTTCGCCCTGGACCCCGTCAGTCGATAATTTGAACCACATTAGTTTTTCTTATATATATACGACGTCATTAAACTTTCGGTCCCTTGTATGATAAAAAGTTCTATACGCGCCACGGGAGAAAAACCCGTTCGTTTATTTTTACCTACCCCGTAGAAATTATCGAAAGCATTTTGAATAAAGCAATGAGTTTCTAAAATACTAGAATGGCAATGTCTTACAAACTGATGCAAAAAATGCGTAACCATTTGATAGCTTAAAAGACAAAGTCACTTCATACTGTTATTATGTCATTATGTATGGCAGATATGCCTGCAGGCATCTTCAAAGTGGTGACGCTTTTCTGTCGTAGACTGCCAATCTAGTTACGTTAGTAACATACAATATCATTGGAATAAAGGCCCAACCAAGCTCGTCGTTATGTTATTAATGTTATAGTTTAAAGTAAGCGAAAGCTATTCTTTAAAGTCTTAATTTATTCGGAATTTTGCAAAGTACTGAGGTCGCTATTTTTCGGGCTTAGTTTTAAGCCTGTTTAGAGCAAGCTAGTGTTTATTAATAAGGTCACGGGTTATAATATATCGTATTTGGCAGGGAGAATACAAACAAACCTGCCACATTTAGTCCCTGAGTAAGTTTTATTTAGAGTTAGTTATATTTGTTTTTACTTTAAAATGGAATACATTACTTTTTTAATTCTTTGACGTGACAAAAAGACAAAAGCTACTGTCACAACATGTCAAGAAATCTGTACGTTTTGTCACAGAAACAACTATTCTGTTTCTATTCGGAATTCAAAGTATCTATGGAGATATTTTAAATTATGTTGTTGTTATGAGTATCCATCCAATTAGAGAGGTAACTGACACTCAGACAAACAGAAAATTCCGGATAGATAGGTAACCTATTTAGACAGAAAATGTAACTTTTATTATACAGTATAAATAAGAGTGGCAAACAAGAAAAATAATTATTGGTAAGATATTTCTAATATAGAGAATACATGCACCTGCGGAGGAGTAACAGGTGCGTTTGAGATACAAAAACTTTACAAAAGGTGACAATATTATCCAAAACAAAACAGACAGATCTAATTCAACCACACAACATCATACTAAAGAGTAATAACAAGTAATAGGTCATCGACGTACGATGCGTAGATGACACATTCGCGATGAAATGTATGTCTTAAACAGGGAAAAATTGCCTTAACTATACCAAAGTCATGATTTTGCTCTCAGAGGCTACTTTAAAAAAAATTAAACTGTAAATATGCAGGTTCAATTGATTTAATGATAATAATATTATTTCATTGTATCGCATATCTGTACGTAGATCAATAAGAATTAGAAATATGGTGTGTAATTAATTGTCTACGTAAAATTATGCGCACGCGAACCATGCCCAAAATAACGACTATGTTTGGGAGCGAGCTCAACTTGCGCGTAGTCATTAATATAATAATTTTGTAAAGGGTAAGAGATTTTATTTCGTACATTGACATAATTTTTAGTTTTGTGCCAATCGTCTTCTGATAATTTACGATTTTTGTTTTTAGCAACGAATAAAAAGAGCCTTTTGCCGTTTCGAGGAGACGGCCCGGCCGCTTCAAAATCATTACTTCAAGGCGAGATCCCTAGCTATAGTATACCAATGCGACATAATATCATAGGTATTACTCCAAATACCGGCGCACTCGTTAACTTTTAGTGGAAGCGTCAGACGGCACATAGCTGGTTATTCCAATTTATTTTGTCGACGTAAACTGTTTACTTAACGATTCCTTTGAGGAATTATTTTATAAACTGACTTAACCCTGTCATATTTAATTACGGTTGTAATTTAGGTTTGAGCCTTAAGGCGAAGACAGCTGCCAATTCGACATCTTTGTGCAGTTTTATTGACGTATGTATTTCATTGACTGGCACAAAAAAATATATGTGATTTTTGATTATATTTGGAAAAGCTTGTCGAATTTAAATAATAAAATAATGTACTCCTACTGGATGAAAAAAAAAATACCAAAGTCACATCTTTCAGGAACTTTAAACAGTTCTAACTAAAGTAATAATACAATATATGCTTTAAAAATTTGTTTATTTGATACCTTTTACAAAAATCCAAAGATTTCCAGATTTAATTTTCGGTTCTGACATCAAGATTTCCCGTAATATTTATTTTTTCCTCTAAAAAACGAAAAATGTATCCACGCTACTGAGTGAACACTTCGCATCTCTGTCTCTCTGGCATGAAAATCGACAGTGGTGCGAGAGTGATGTGAGATCAAGGTCATCGGCAGTTGTCAGCGTCTTAAGGGTTTTAGGAGAAATAGTGGTTTGATTGGTCGTTTATCGTTTTTGAATCGTTTTTGAATGGAACTCTGGTCTGGTCTGTCCGTCTCTCCGTCTGACCGTCTGTCCGTCTGTCCGTCTGTCCGTCTGTCTGTCCGTCTGTCTGTCCGTCTGTCTGTCCGTCTGTCTGTCCGTCTGTCTGTCCGTCTGTCTGTCCGTCTGTCTGTCCGTCTGTCTGTCCGTCTGTCTGTCCGTCTGTCTGTCCGTCTGTCTGTCCGTCTGTCTGTCCATCTGTGTGTCCGTCTGTCTGTCTGTCCGTCAGTCTGTCTGTCTGTTGCTGGGTATGAAAATACATTGAGTCTCGGGAAAGGACATAGGATACTTTTTGTCTCGGAAAAATGTACGTTTCCCGCGCGATAAACGAGTTTTGTCGCAACGGAGTTGCGGGCATCATATAGTATGAAAAAACAATCTTTTGACCTCTACACGGTCAGTGACATAACAGTCCATCAGTCTCAGACTAACGCCAGAATGATCACCGGAAAGTACAGAGTAATAGTACAAAAATGATGTTTCAGTCGGTCAAACAAACGGTTACGCGATCATTCTCCCGTCAGTCTGGATCACAATGGTGGATTGAACTGATGCCAGACTGACCGTGTAAGCTACACCTATATTATTGCATCAATTTATAGAATAGCAGGTAAGTAATTAGTTTCTGGAAAGAGTCAATTTTGATCGTCCGTGACAAAGAAATAAAACATAAAAAATACATTACATTTTTATGAAAAATTGTGATTGTAACATGAATTTATATATTATTTACAAACAAATCATCGCAGTTATATTATTCACGCATTCCTGCCCAAGAGCCGTCGAAAATAAATCTAGTTTTAAAAATTCAAACAAACCCCCGTTTCGATATGTTTATTTGTATGCAAACTAATGTCAAACAAATTCCACCGATCGGAATAAAAATTCCACGAGTAATATACGCCGAGGATTATTCTATTGCGATGGAATAAATCGCTGTTACGCTTTATTTGCTTATGTAAACTATGCGGTATTGGCGTAAACGTAAGCATAATTAAATTATCACTTAAAAAATAAAATTATCACTTCTTTATTGCCTCTACAAAATTCGATTTTACACGATTCGATCGCCTTAGGATGATATCGAAATGGATAAGTATTGGGATCAGTAGCTGTACACTTATTTTTCGTCTTATGTAAATTTTTTTTAATTACCTTCACAAGAGGCCTACCCATATCCTTTTTTGGGGCTCCGTACCCAAAGGGTAAAAACGGGACCCTATTACTGAGACTTCGATGTCTGTCCGTCTGTCTGTCTCCAGGCTGTAACTCAAGAACGGTAATAGCTAGAAAGTTGAAATTTTCACAGATTATGTATATCTGTTGCCGTTATAAAAACAAATACTAAAAACAAAATAAAATTAATATTTAAGGGGGGCTCCCATACAACAAACGTCATTTTTTGGCCTTTTTGGCTCTATATCAATAATGGCAACAGGTAGGTACTTGAATTTTACTCAAGGTCCTTAGTTTTATGTGCACTTTAATATTTATTAATAATAATAAAATAAAATAAAAAAATAAGGGGGGCTCTCATACAAAAAACACAATTTTGGGCTAATTTTGCTCTATAATGGTACGGAACCCTTAGTGCGCGAGTCTGACTGGCACTTGGCCGATTATTTTATTTCCAAAAATTTTAAATTTTTTCACGTAAAAAACAGGGCGATGTATGGCCAAATATATTATAAGCCAGATGATAAAATAGTTAACTTGCAAAGTTCGTTAAAATTATAAGAGAAAAAATTTGTAATAATTGTCCTTATATTATAATGTGTTAGTTATCGGGTTCTTCCACTAACGCTTTTAATAATTGTGAGTGTAAATTCACTTGCCCCAATTAACTGGAAGTTATATCGTACTTAGCTCTGTTACACCCTTTTAAAATTCTTCTTGTAAGCTTTATTAGCGAGATGCGAGCATCTGGGCCCTTTTTACCCCATTTAAGGCTAATTACATTTCAGCTGTACATTATTTTTGCCTTTTATATTACGTAAAGAAAAACTTTTGTCTTTTTACCCCCGACGAAAAAATAGGGGTGTTATAAGTTTGACTAAAGCACGACTAATGCTTCGTTGAAAGTTTATTTTCTAGGAAAAAAGTGTCGAGAAACTGTTGCTTATTTTACCTCCGTTTTAGGTTTTGACGTGTCTGTCTATTTATCTATATTTGCTTGTATGTTTGGGTGTGCGTAGCACCGTAACATCCAAACGGGTGGACCGATTTTGATTGATTTGTTTTTCTTGTTAGAAAGCTGATACGATCGAGAGAGTTCTTATCTATAGTACTATCAGATAAGTTGATTCCTAGGCCCACGGGGACCTACGTAGTTTGGTCGTGTTACGTCAAATCCGGGCGACAGATCACAATTAACATTGAATTGATATGATCCGTTTAAATGACGTTGGTCTATCAACTGCCTAGGAATCTATTTCCTCGGTGGTACATCAGCATCAATTTGAATAATGCTCGAAACTTTCATTTTTTTCTATTATTAGTTTATTTGCCTTTTATATTACATACTGGAGAGAAATTATTCTGTTTGCCTTTTCTTTTACTTTTCCATTTAGTTTATTTTAAAAGATGAACCATCTTTCTTTTATTTTAAAAGGGTTGTGAATGCAGACACTGAATAAAGGAATAATTTTTAAATTCAAACATTTGTGAATTCTGAAAAATGACGTTTCAAATTTAAGCTGCTTTGTGAATTCTAATTTAGGTGAAAATTTTTGTTGAGTCTTTTCAAGTGCTAATGTGGGTTTTAAAAAACAGTTTTTTAGAAAATAAAAACCTGTGATTATATTATATTTTCAAGTAAAATTTTCTTTAGGGCTTTGGGAGCTTTTGGTGTGAATGAAAATGTTGAATATATTTTTGAGGGCACAATGCATATGACCTGATCGAAAATTCATAAGAGAGAGGAAAAGTTGACTGCCGGCACGACGTAGATAAGGATGTACATCTTAGTATTTATTTGGATAGCGGCGCGGTGGCGGTTCGTGTATATTATTCTTTGCACTTACATGCATTTGTATGTGATTAATCAAGCCTAAGGGCCAGTCCACATGTCCACGCTACAAGGTCGTCTATGTGAAACGGTGCGTTAACGTGGCACGGTACGTTGTGACGTGAAAGTTTACATCAGCGTAACGTGAAAATGCACGTGACGTGCATTTGATGAGATGTAGCAACATTGTACGTCACCATGCCTTTTAAAACTGCTACATTCATTTATTTTCATTACTTATTTAGATTTAAATGTTGCTATACTGTGAGGTGCATTTTCACGTTTAACGTAAATTTTCACGTCGCGTTAACGTACCGTGCCACGTTACCGCGCCGTTCCACATTGACGACGTCGTGACGTGGAGACGTGACAGACCGTACTCGTAAGAGCGCCTTCACATTACGTCGCAAGCAGTGCGGCAGCCGCGCTGCAGCCGCGCTGCAGCCGCGATGCAGCCGCGCTACTTCGATACAAATGACAGCCGCGCGGCAGCATTAGATGCTGCTGCTGCTAGGCTGAACGTTTTAGAGCAATGTAGAGATAAACTACGATAACATGTCGCGCCCCTCCAAAATTCAAAACGTTTTTAAGTGCGTTGTCAAAACGTTTGATGTGCGTTGTCAAAACGTTTGATGTGTGTTGTCTTGCGCGGCTAGTTATGATTAGTTGATCAATAAAATATCTTGGTCATAAGTGACATTAAGGGCCTGTTTCACCGCTTCCTGATAAGGCTATCCACCACTTAATTTGACAGATGGAGTATGGAAAATCAGTCAAATAACCCTATCGGGCACCTTATCAGGAAGCGGTGAAACAGGCCATAAGTAAAATATTACGAGTCCTGGTTGATTGGTTGAATACTTACTAGTTACTACATACAAAATCTTTCATAAGGATGTGACTATACACAATGAAATAGTAATTTGGAGGGGCGCGCCATGTTATCGTAGTTAATCTCTACTTCAAGTAACTCTTTTCAATACTCAGTGCTATGGTACGGTTAATTTTCAAACAATCTACTTGAAAATCTACAGCTGAAAGCTACTTTTAGAGCTTTCAGTATTTCTGAAGTTTACCTAAGATGCTACTCCGTTACTTAATGCAACTTCCTTTTACAAAATTTTTCTGCAAATTATAAGTTGGACACTAAAAAACATAATTTGTTTTTTATAAACAAAAAATTTTATGAGAAATAAAAATTACGAGTTAAACTTCTCGATAAAATGAGAAATACCATACTGCGCTCAAAAACGGGAATAAAAGACGTAGGAGTAAAAACAGCAAAGTTGAAATGGGATTGGGCGGGACACGTAAGCCGCATGCATCCCGACCGCTGGGCAAAGATCTTAACAGAGTGGGTACCGGAAGATGGACGCCGCCGCCGCGGCCGGCCTAGAAATAGATGGCTCGATGAGCTGGAAGCATACCAGCCAGGCTGGCCAGCGGTGGCACAGGAGCGAGCACAATGGAAGACCTTGGGGGAGGCCTTTGCCCAGCAGTGGGACAGCATAGGCTAGGAAAAAAAAAAAAAAAAAAATTCAGAAATGTGTTATTACATCAATTTTTGTACAGTATTCGAAACTTAAGGCAAATTTAAGTTCGCAGCCGTCTCTAAATTATTCAAAAGACTTTATAATTGAAAATACCATTAAGGCTAATTATATGATTTTCTTTAATATGTGCCAACAATAATTGTTTCATGCCCAAACCACTGAACCGATTTCGCTGATATTTGGTATGGAGTTACTTTGAGTCACGAAAAAGGATATAGGACGCTTTTTATTTCGGAAAAATGTACGGTTCCTGCACTATAAATGAATTTTGTTGCAACGGAGTTGCGGGTGCTATCTAGTATCTTTCTATAGTAAACGACATTTCAAAGGACACAAGCGACTAATAACATAAGTTTTAGCCGTACATTAATCTAGATAAATATACTTGTCGTAAATCTAACATAATTCGAGTCCAGTAAGTACTTGAGTGACACGGGTGACATGGGTACAGCATTCGGCTCACGTTCCTGGCTGACATGTGACATAACTATGTTTGATCTAATGTACATACATTAATTGAGTACACCTTAGAGGGTGCTTACTTAGGGTTAGTTCTCGGAAAAATATTATCCTTACCAGTACTTTAGTTCAAGGTAATAGAAACTATTAATTAAAATTATAATAAAAACTAAAATATATGCATGCCGAACTCAGGGACATTTATTTACTTAACTTTCTTAAGTTAAAATTTCGACACAAATACTAGTTATATCTAAGTCCTCTAGAATATCAATATAAAATACTACTATTGTAAACTTTATAAAGCAACATGTTTAAACATTTAGATGTATTTAAACTTATTTATGCATTTTGATAGATACAGTGTGACAGTAAGTGACGTAATCATGCCGAACTTCCGCCGCGGAACTTCGGCATGGTGTGTATAGACACTAAAGCCCGTCACAGACTTATAATATATATTAATATATTTATAGCAAGGCATATTAATCTATACTAAATCCACATGTCACAGAAATATATATTATAGCTGAGTGTGTGGTCACGCGAAAATTAGTATAGAAAATATATATTAATATGCCTAGCTATAAACATATTAATATATATTATAGCTAGGTCTGTGACGGGCTTAATACTGTCTACTAAGAACCTTCAGTAAAAATAACAAAAGAACATTTTAATTTAACAACTACAATGATTTTGAAAGACTCAACTAATGAGCACCGGTCTGCCAAAAATAGAAAATAAATGTACCTATAAGCGTAAAATAAATTTAAATACATGCAAGAATAACAGAATTCACTAAACTTCATTTGAGCATTCTCATTTAGTTTTTACAAAAATAAACTCAACATTCTACAATGTACTCATAAGGTAAATTATGTTAATGTTTTATGCATAGAATAGCCAAACTAAAAGCAAGGAGAATAATATATCTAATGATTTGTAAAAACGCACGTTGATAAAGATAAACTACGATTACATGGCGCGCCCCTCCAAAATTCAAAACGTTTGAAGTGCGTTGTCAAATCGTTTGAAGTGCGTTGTCTTGTGCGGTCGGCTAATTATGATTAGTTGACCGACAAATCTTGGTAATTAGTGACGATTACGAGTACTGGTTGATTGGTTGAATCAACCAGTACTGCATACAAACTCTTTCATAAGGATGTGACCATGTTATCGTAGTTTATCTCTATCTATCAACGTCAACGTGCGTTTTTACAAATTACTATGCTAATAATAATTTCAAAATGATTTTGGTATAGGCCATAAAGTATTTAGAAAAACATATCAGTAAATTGCAAATTTTAAATACTCATATCTTTTAAATGAGATGGACAGAATCAGTAAACCAATAACATCGAATTGATTGAGCAATTATTGGAAACACATAACAAAAAAGTCTATAAAACAAAATTATAATCATTTTACATGAAAGCCAAAAATAGAAGGTTTTATATAATACTGGCTGTCCCGGCAAACGTTGCTTTGCCATAATATAAAGTATTTCGCCCATATTATTTTATTGAAGGGACTAAATAAGTATGTCGCCATGGCAACGTCGATCGCTATCCCGTCGCACAAACTTAATGGTCGCTGTCAGTCTCAGCTTGTAATAATTTACTATTATTTATTCAACAAAATAATGCACTTATCGATATATAAAGTACCCAGTAGTCGATTCTCAGACCTACTGAATATGCATATAAAATTTGGTAAAAATCAGTAAAGCCGTTTCGGAGGAGTTCGTGGACTGACATTGTGACACGAGAATTTTATATAAGTATAAGATTTTTGGGGTTTTGTATACTATTAAGCTTGAATTTCAACAAGGACTGTTAAAGTTAACGCTCGAATTATTATCACGTTACCTTTTTCGTTTTTCTTACATGAATGAAAGAGAAGACATGACATTATAACAAGCTGTTAACACTAACAGACGTTGGTAAAATTCACGTTATTATTTTCATTGCTAAAAAATATACGCCAAATCTTCAAACAAACTACTTCGTGTAACATTACAAACAACATTTTAGACATCACACAAGTAAATTTCCGCCTAGGCGCTTTCACCTTGACCTGATCCTAAGTTCTATTTTCCATGAACTTCCCCTTATTTTATTGTTAATTTTCCCGAAAAAGTGAATTAAGTAAGAGCTTTGTTGTATTGAATACAAATTCGCCTCGTGCCAAGTGCTAATGGAATGGTAATTTATTTTTGACATTAATGTAAAAAACAGAAAAAATAAAAAATAACTTTAAGATTCTCGGTGGCCCAGTGATTTGTTCAAGCCGCGAGTTCGAATCCCGCCTATACATAATATAACAAAACGTATTCAATGCTCCTGCGTCATGAATGTGTATTAAATATGAGTATGATTCAAAATCTTAAATGTATGTAAAATAATATCAAAGCATTAAATAGTAATAATAATTCCTAAGTTAGTATAATTATTATATATGCTCATAATTGGGCCTATTTCGAGTTTTTCTAAGATTATCAACATTTTTTAATCCTTATTTTTTCAAAACTAACTTAATTTTTAGCACCAAACTAAGATTTTTTTTTAAAGAAATGCTCCAGGTAACAGAAAACTTGCTTCTTAGTGGGTAAATAGCCTGCTGTCCACAAAAAACGCACCTGAAACCCGCCGGGGCCAGAAATATGACTTGACAAATCGCTCCATCCATTACCCAAATCCCCTCACTTTGTTAAGATTTCAGTCCCCCGTCCTCAACTATATAATATATTCTCATAAATATACCGTGATTACATAATTTTTTATATCATTATTTGCAATGAGTTTATAAAATACTAGAGTGGAAATGTCTTACAAACTGATGCAAAAAATGCGTAACCACTTGATAGCCCAAAAGACAATGTCACTTCATAATGTTATTATGTCATTATGTATGGCAGATATGCCTGCAGGCATCTTCAAAATGGTGACGCGTTTCTGTCGTAGACTGCCAATCTAGTTACGTTAGTAACATACAATATCATTGATTATTTGCTTCAATATAAAGACATATTTTGAGACAAAAGTAAAAGTTTAATCTCAAATAGAAAAATATAATAATACACATTTATTCGACATAAAATTCAACACACTACAGTACATAAAGCACACATACAGCAATAAAGACGAAAACAAAAAAGTATACTAGGCCTTACCACATATAACAGAAAAAAACATACCTAGTTGAAAAGTAAACAAATACAATATATATATATATATATATATATATATATATATTGTTTTATAAATTACATAATTATAATGTTAATGTTTTGAACGGTGTAGTCCCAATGTGGCGGCCAGTAGATACGACATTTTCCGATTTCCTTAGATATTTGCTGCTCCACCCTTTGCCTTTAGATGTTGTGACATTGGCTTGGTGGAGAGGGGTCACTCAAGCTGGGTGGAGTTTCTAGGGTGTTAAAAAGATATCGTTCTGTGCCGTATCAATATTATTATTATTAAATAGAAAAATCTCGTGTCGTGATATAATTTTCCCAGCTCCTCGGATACGGCTGGACCGATTTTGTTGAAATTTTATGTACTTTATGTACGTGGGTTTACAAGCGACTAACATAATATATATTTTTTCTGAATAATTTTGCAGCATACCAAATGACGCAGAATCCTGATCCCTAAGATCAGTGTGACATAATATTATACAATGTATGATAACAGTGAGCTCAAGCATAATAATATGCAAGAGCCCACTATACATCCCACATAAGGCAAAACAACGTTCACCGGATCAGTTAGTAAATAATAAAATTGGCCTAGATCACGAAAGACGTATTAGTAGTATGAACATGACTATTATATGTCCCTGAACAACGTTTGTCGCACTCAAGGAGTTGAGATGTGAAACTTGCAACATCGGAGCTTTCACCAACTTGATAGATGGCGAGCTTTTAAACTTATAACTAGCGAAGATCGAGCACATGTAAATCCCGAGCTTTTATATCGTATCTGTTGGAAGCTTTAACAAGTTCAATTTTGAATGCTACTTGGATGCTGAAGTCAACCCGCACTTTTAGTGTATCTTAAACTTTATGAGAGAAATTTTGGTGTATCGATCTTTTAAGTCGAAAACAACTTTATGTATTTCCACGAAGATTAAAGATATATTTTATCGAAAAAACGGTATAAGCAGCGCATTTTTTAATTGTGTTTTCTCGTTCGTCACCTGTAAGTTGGGGTAAGACAATCACACTGGGAAGACTATAACAGTGTAGGTAACTCGTTATACGCAGCTTCATTCTGTAGTTTGTCACGCTGGTAAAGTGGTAAACACTCAAAAAGTTCTCGGCTCAAAACACGGATCACTTTACTGTGATAGTCTTCCCCGCGTGATTGTCTTACCCCACCAATACACACATTACATAATAATGTAATATTGTAATTACTTTGTTGAAAAGTTGCAGTTTGTCCTAACCACATAGTAATATTAAATGTTATAGTATATACATATTTAGCACCTTTGTGTATAAAATTTAAACCATACTTTAGTACGAAATTTCTAGTTATTGAGTACTACAAGAATTAAGAGAGCTACAGTTTTTCTCATAAAAACTCCAACATACCGTAACACATAAAATGTACTACTTTTTTTGGAGAATCCTCAACCTTTATGACGTAAGAGTGTGGTGCGTGCACTTTGCTAGGGTCGTCACAATTCAAGTACAAAAAAAATATTTATAGGTTTTTATGCTGCAAAATCAATCAATTATTGTGTTACTTTCTTTTTGATAAAAATCATTCTGCAGTCGATCTGCAACATTTTTTAAATTTATAAGATTCATATATGGTGCAAACAACAAGAGCTAGGCAATATCGTTCTTATGTAAGTCCGGAATGACCGTATATATAGCCGTTCAGAAGACGCAAGTCAAGAGTCAATACAATATCTAGACTGTGATAGGGTAATGTAAATTAATCAACAATACTCCATCATATTTTTGTCAAAACACCATGTCTGATGACCCAATGTATCATAAAATATTATGAACTAGATGAGGCCCGCAAGGCTCCGTTGCGCCAAAATTCGTTTATCCTGCTGGATCCTATGTCCTTTCCCGGGACTCAAAGTATTTCCATGCCAAATTTCAGCAAAATCGGTTCAGTGGTTTGAGCGTGAAGAGGTAACAGACAGGCACACTTTCCAATTTATAATATTAGTTATCAAATAAACATCAGAGCAACGGAACAAAAAAAAAGACGGGTTGCACTCCGGGAGTGCCGGCAGAAGTGAAAACTTGATTATTAACGTTGTGCATTTTTTAACCCATTTTTTATGAACATCGATTATTGAAAAGTCGATTTTTTAAATTAATCGAAAGCCTTCGAAATCGAAATCGATTAAATTTTTTATGAAAATCGATTTTTAAAAAATCGATTTTTTTAATTAATCGAAATCCTTACAATCAATTCGAGTTTGAGTTCGACACATAACACTACTCTCCAACCGTCTTACGGTTTTTCCAAGGTTTTTCGATCAGCACGAGAATCTGACGCGACTTTCACAGTTTTTACCCATACCACAAGTGCTCAACGCGAACGCCGCTAAAGAAGTTTTCACTTCAAAAATATTTTGGCCCACCACACATTCTCACCGCTGTATCTCCTGTGTCACCAGGATCGACAGCGGTATCCAACTAAGGAAATCCTTTGATATGATCTGAGGAAGCCCAAGAGACATGCTAAAGCTGTCGTGGGAAGCAAAGGAATCAGAAAAAGATAGGAGGAGAAGGAATCCAATTTTTCCTTCCCATAAAAGGAAAAAAACTTTTTTTTATGATTTTGGCAACCCTATGATCACAGTGCAATCATGACATGTAGTACAATAACGCTCCCCGCCGAATGCTAATAAACCACTTGGCGTGTATGCTACCTAAAAATCGGGGCGTACCGCGGCTTCACAGTGGAAACATACAGGGATATATTTTATGTAAAAACGCAACAGTTTTTTATAGAATTCTCACTCTAGCAGTTTTCAGGTTAGGTCAGTTTATAATAGTGAGAGCTCAGAATTCGCTGCGAAAAAACACTTATAATATTGATTATTAATAATTATTATTAGCTTTAATATTATAACTTGAAACAAAAAACGCCTATTTAATCTAGTGAGATCATTAAAGGTGTTTTTTCTCGAGTTAAATTATTATAGGCGATCACCAGATCGTATATAATCGTTTTGCAACCTGCTTCGTAAATCTCACAATATCTCAAACTATTAGTGAATTTAATATCCATACACAATAATAAAAAAAAATCCGTGGCGTGGGGTCCGGAATTTTATCAACATGAATTGGTAGTGATCATTCCGAAATTTTCGCTACGTATGTTTTATTATCTAGTGGCCTACTCAGATAGAGTGCATTATTTAAATTTTATTACAAGTTGGAACGCCTGGCGTCGCATGTAATTGGCTCTTGGTTTGAAAAATGCTAAGTGGGCCAATTGCTACGGGGTTCTCAAATTGCTACTTTCATTGATGTTAATGACAAACATCATCATTTTTGGCAAAGTTGAAGGATACGTGACCTACAATAATAGTAATAAGTTAGTAGGCAGCTTAGCAACTCTCAGTCATATAAATGAGTTGATACAAAAATAGCTGGATGAAAGTGCCACAATAGGTGCAATAAAGTGAATAATATGAACCGGCTTAGCCGGCCCCTAGACGATCAATTGTATTGTGCAATACACGCTTCAATATTACGAGTATGGAACAGTTTATTTGACAATTAGATTGAAGGCGCATTATGTTCAATATCAACCCTATACCACAGTATAGCAATATTATTGCTATACTGTGCCTATACGGTCAATAATATTACGCAATACGTGATATTGCTCAATAAAACTACTTGTCTAGGGACCCATTTACAATAATCGAAGAAAAGACGAATGGCGTAGACCACGGGTCATCATATGGCGGACTGCGGTTCGCATTCGGATCGCCAACCCATTGTCTGCGAATCAAGCATTTTCGAAAATGAATTTTGTTAAAAATAAATTTCGGTCACGCGTTAGTAATGAATATCTCCAGGATTTAATGGCAATAGCTTGAACCAATTCCACTCCAAACAAGCAACAAAATTGTCATTTTTCTCATTAATATGAAAAAGTATATTTTTTTTTTCTACAAAATAATATGTGGACCACGAAAGTCATTTCATTTCTTAAAATGGACGCCAAGCGAAACTAATTATTGGTGACCCCTGGCGTAGATGTTAGCCGCATAGAGGCGCTACGTAGCACTACACTTCGGGACGGCGCGCGGCGGCGCGTATCGTGCTACAAATATACTTTTTTTCCTATAAGCTCAAAACACACCAGAATAGCAGAGGCGAGGCGAGCAGTTTTAGTGTCATATTATTTTAAACTTTATCTTCATTATTGTAATACATAATATTATCGCTTGAGAAATTGGCGAAGCCGGCGGCCGCCAGAGGCCACGAGCGGCCACGAGCGTCCACGGGCGGCCGTAGATTTCTCAAGCGATACTATGTATTACAATAATGAAGATAAAGTTTAAAATCATAATATATATCAGATAATAATCATAATATAATCAATTTCAGTGTCAAAACTGCTCTCCTCGCCTCTGCCATTCCGGTGTAGATCGGCCGTTAGGGTCAATTCCGCAACGCGATGAGGCGAGACGAGGCGCGGCGTGGCATAAATTTGTATGGATTCGACAGATTTCGTGAGCGTGAGACGTCTTGCGAATCTGTCAAATCCATATTATAGAAATGCACCTACGCGTTGTGTTGCGGTCTGAATCAACCTTAGGCATGGTGAAGGAGCTTGTAGAACTGAGTTGACTTAAAATAATGCTATACACGACGAATGTAGTGTAACGCACTAAACAATATACCTAAATCGCGCTATCGAAATTTCTGAGTCGGTTAATAAAACGAAAATCCATACATCCATACTTATATCTATATATATAAAAGAAAGTTGTGTTAGTTATGCCACTTATAACTCAAGAACGGATGAACCGATTTGGCTGAAAACTGGTGGAGAGGTAGCTTAGAACCAGGAATAGGACATAGGATACATTTTGTCCCGGAAAAATGTACGGTTACTGCACAATAAGCTTTTATGATTTTCTCCTAAACTATTCAGTCTATTTTTATGAAATTCGGTATATAGCACAGATTTTATCTTATTTCTGTGGTATAGAGATACTTTGAGTTTCTTTGTTCTTTACAAGTGATACTTTTTGTCCCGGAAAATGTACGGTTCCTGCACAATAAACTTTTATGATTTTCGCTTAAACTATTTAATCTGTTTTGATGGGCATGAAGATACTAATTTTAATCTATTGTTTTTTTAATTATACCAATTCGAATTAAATAATCTTTGTTGAGACAGGACAACGTCTGTCGGGTCAGCTAGTTTATTTTAAAATGCATTAGTGTGTCTATCTGTTACCTATTCACGCCCTAACCGCTGAACGGATTTTGCTGAAATTCGGTACGGAGATACTTTAAGTTCTTTAAAAGGTCACAAGATACTTTTTATTCGAGAAATATGTATGGTTTCCGCACTATAAGCGAATTTTGCCGCAAGGGAGTTGCGGGCGTCATCTTGTGCTGAATAATAATTTTTGCTTTTTTCGTGCGAATACTTTCCAAGTATTCTATGTATTTTTCAGCCAATATATATTTTTTTCAGCCAATATTTCAGCCAGCATAATGCTGCAGTTATTTAGTAATAATAAACAGAATTTAATATTTAGGATGTTTACTGAAGACAAGTATCCCGACAGTCTTGAGAAACGCTTTGAGGAATGAGTTTATGAAATTGTTTAAATTAAATGCAGTGCCCCAAATTGTTTCAAGTTCAGGACATCGCAAGTTTCAGTAAAGCATTTGATATTTCACGCTGGAAATATTTGACGTAGTACGTATACGTGATGTCTTAATCAATCCATACTTTCGAATTAAGATTATTATAAAAGGAAAAGTTTTCTGTCTGTATGTTACCAGCTTTCCACACTTTAACTGTTTAACCGATTTTGGTGAAAGGAATGTAGGAACTTGAATTTGGAACTCGGTGTATTTCTATACATTTTCCGGGGAATAGAATATACAATAACTGCATGTACTAACGCGATAATTTCTGCAAAATTAAATTGTACCAATACCTAAAAATAAAATAAGTCGCTGGGGTTCAAAGGAACATGAACAATTTTGCCACAAGCGCAATGACATCCACGTAAAAACTTCAATAGCGTAACTCATAATAATATAATGTCTCCTGTAAAAAAAATTAAGACTTCATGGATTCTCTATTGATATGAAAAATGTTGTAGCTTTTAATTTTAGAATATTTAACGGAAGCAGTATTATTTTCATGATACAACGCGACGCGATGTAAATGCTAAGATAATGAGTAATTACGATATTGTGTATAAATTAATAATTATTATTATTCAATTAGGCGCAAGTGTTCATTAGTAATTAACAAGTAATAATTTATTACCGTAATGAAAGATTCATGTTTTGTATATTATGTTAATAATAGATACCAGTCTAATAGGCTACTTGACCTACTTTTTTCTTCATGCTAATCGCTTCTTTATCATTCGTTTTCACAAAAAAAACTAATATTTCAATACTTTATACAGTAGAAACCCATAAAAATGTTTATTGAAAAATATGCCTCATAAATGGCGCCGAAAACACTGTCCGCCATAGTGTGACGTCATACGCTTTGTATTTTAAACTCTCTTTAATGAACATTTTTTTATGTTCTAAATGTACGAGTCTAAAAGTGCCCAAAAATAATAAAAGAATTAAATGAGAAGTTACAAGTCATTTGTAATGTTGAAAACTTTTGGAGAAAAGTTTTGGCCATTTCATTTCCCGTCTACAATAAATGGATATAATATATAAAACTGATGTTTTAAGTGAATTATTCAATAAAATATATTTTACAAATCTTTCTAGGCTTATTTTTATTATTGATGTACAAATAAACTTACATATAACGAGCGCGATAAATAAAAGATATTAAATTAGTATGAGGATGACGTCACATCCCAATCGGAAGTACCGCAAAAGCGTTTTCGTCAGTATAAATCCTATTTTCATAAAATCATATTTTCAAATCGATTTTATTTATCAATCATAAGCTTATATTTGATGACAAGGGTGAAATACGCTTTCCTAGGCCAAGTTCTACTAGAAATATGCATTTGTTCAATGAAATTGAATATAGGTCAAGTAGCCTATTATATTATAAATGCGAAAGTGTGTCTGTCTGTCTGTCTATCTATCTGTCTATCTGTCTGTATGTCTGTTACCTCTTCACGCCCAAACCACCGAACCGATTTTGCTAAAATTTGGCATGGAGATACTTTGAGTCCCGAGAAAGGAAAAATGTACGGTTCCCGCGCGATTAACGAGTTAAGGCGCAACGGAGTTGCGGACGTCATCTACTAACATACTATTTAAGACATTATTTAAGACTTGCATCATAATACACTCCCAGACAATTTGCTAAGAAACCAGCTATGTATAAAATATATACTAAGGGCTTGTTTCACCACTTCCTGATAAGTGACGAATAGGCTATTATAGAATTACCTTGACAGATCAAGTGTGGAGAGTCTGTCAAAAAGTTGTGGATAGCCTATCCGGCACTTTATCAGAAAGTAGTGAAACAGGCCCTAAGTCTTGTTTAAAGTATGTAATATTTTAGTTTCAACGTTGCAAAGTGCATATGCGCTGTCCCTTTCAGTCATAGCCGCGAGTGTCTCTTCCCCTGAAATTCTATTGGCTCATTACGACGTGATGTATTCTATTCGTTAAGAATTCATGAAGCTTTTTGTACAAGTCTTCGATGCATTCTGATTCTATTGACTTTTATAGGATCTTGAATTTCAATATGCTTAAGTAAAAATTTAATAAAATATCTTATTTGTATCATATCATTATTAATTTGGTCTATCCTTATCACAAATCTATGTTCATTTACCATTACATAATAAGCTTATCGTTTCGTTTTCAATGGAAAAATGCATTAAAAATTTATAAATTGAAATATTATATTGATTTTTATAATGAAGCGAACACTTTGGTGAAAAGTGTTTTGAAGAAGAAAAGGTTATAATAGTTGTTTTGTAGCCGTCAAACCGCGCGTGCGGGTGGCCGCATATATATAAATCGAGCTAGGTGTAAAAAAAACTATTCATAACCTGTAATTACCAATTTCCAAGACTAAGCGGTGATAGGCGCTTTGTACAAAATCAATATGGCCGACACAATGCTAATATTAACGCTCAAGTCTCTAATTAAATATCAGCTGCAGAGCCACTAAAATGGCGCTATACCAATTTTCAAATTACAGGATAGGCTACGACTGCAAAAAACCTTATACGAAATAGCAGCCCATAAATTGCGTAATACGTTATTGGTGGTATTTTAAGCAAATATCGTGTAATTTGTCTCAATATCCTCTCACCCCCACCTAAAATCACGTGAATTATTTGCAAAAAAGTAAAGTAATAAAAAAGTACGAGCATAATAAAAGTAAGTCATAGACACGGCATTTTTTTAACTCCCTACGAAGGATGGCATCAAAGTTCTGATGAAGATGGATGTAGCTATTGAATGAATGAATGAATGAATTCAATGCCGCTTTTGTTTGTGAGTTGACTCCACTTTAAAGCCAAGTTTAAAATAATTTAATATGTTTTAATTTAATAAAAAGCGCCATTTTATCTCCTCGAAAGCAATATTGGAAAGCATAACAAATATTTAAGCAGCGAGTGTCAGCGAGTTGCAACCTCTCGCCACACCGTTAATTTACTATATAGCTACCAATATTATAAAGGCAAATGAGTGTCCGTCCGTTACCTTTTCACGCCCAAACCGTTGAACCAATTTTGATGAAATTTGGTATGAAGATATTTTGAGTCCCGGGAAATCACATAGGATACTTTTTATCTCGTAAAAATTTACGGTTCTTGGGTAATATACGAGTTTTGACGCAACAGAGTTGCGGGCGTCATCTAGTCATAAATACGTAGGGCAAAGGGCATCTACTTAGTAATTAAAGTTTCTTGTAGTTACAGTATAATATTTTGTATAATTTAATGTGGAATATGCGGACTTGTTGGAACACTGCCTTATATCTGGCTATATGTTGTGGAATTATGACTTTTACATGCAAGTAGATGGTGTTGCGATGGGCTCACCTGTTTCACCTGTGGTGGCTGATATTTTTATGGAAGACTTCGAGAAGTTAGCCCTTGAGTCCTCACCTGTACAACCCACCTTCTACAAGTGGCATGTAGATGATACTTTCACAATATTTTTATTTTATTAATTTATTTATTTAGCTCAGGTATCTTGGCCCATATTATAAATACCTTATAGACTAATATACATATAATAATTATACTAAAAACTAACACTAACACTAAAGTACTAAAGAACTAAACACGTATTGTCTGCGACGTGAGGCGCGACGTGTTCGGAAGTCGTCCTCGGAACCTCCTGTAGACGACTCCAATCGGCCAGAACTCCTCCTTCTCGAAGGTCGGTAGATGGTGCGTCGGGACTCTCACCACAAATGAGCTAAAATTCACTTTGTGGCGGGACTTCAAGCGTTCGACCCTCAAGACGATATTACCATCAGACAAAGTATCCATATTCCTTGAGCACCTGAACAGCCGCAACTACAAAATACAGTTCACAATGGAGTTGGAGAGAAATAATTCCTTAGCTTTCTTGGACATATTAGTAATAAGGAATCCTGATGGCACATTAGGTCATAGGGCCGATTCACACCGGAATGGCAGCAGCGAGGCGAGCCGTTTCAGTGTCATATGATTTTAAACTTTATCTGCATTATTGTAATACATAGTATCGCTTGAGAAATCGACGCCCCCGGCGGCCGCAAGATGTCACGAGCGGCCACGGGCGTCCACAGGCGGCCGTAGATTTCTTAAGCGATACTATGTATTAATGAAAATAAAGTTTAAAATCATATGACACTGAAACTGCTCGCCTCGCCTCTGCCATTCCGGTGTGAATCGGCCCATACGGTGTATCGCAAACCTACTTAAATGGTGATTCCCATCATCACCCAGCACAGTTAAGTACTGTTGGAAAATCTTTATTTCAAAGAGCGCGAGGAATCTGCGATGAACAGCATGTGGATACCGAGCTTCATCATGTTACACAAGTTTTACGCGATAATAAGCTTCGGGTACCACGCAAACAGAGCAGCAACCGAGTGAAGCCGGCAACAGTGGAGAGATTACCTGCAGTGTTACCATTTATAAAGGGAGTCACTGATAAAATGAGCTACATTCTAAGGAAAGCTTCAATAAAAACATACTTTAAGCCGCCCAAAAAGATCAGCCAATATTTACCATCGGTGAAATGCAACTTACCCCTTCAAGATGCAGGAATCTACAAACTCGACTATGATTGTGGCCTCTCTTATATAGGGCAAACCAAAAGGGCCATCAAAACCCGTATCAAGGAACACATTGCAGATGTCAAACACCGTAGGAACACCAAGTCCACAATTTGTGAACACACACTGGATCAACCAATGATACGCGAGGCCATAGAAATTAAAAAACACCCTAATTTCAACCGCGAAGATGGTTGGGTGCTGCCATCTAGTTGGGATTCAGTGATAAACAAACTAAAGCACAAATCTATGACACCTCTTTCTTTCTTTCATTTTTCTTCTTTTTTGGCAACTTGACACAAAGGATGTGTATGTTGTGCCACAAACAAGGTAAAAAGGTAAGGAATATGGCGGGAAAACCATATTCCTCCTATTATAATTTTCGTCATCGTTTTCATGTATCGTCAGGTCTAAAGTCTAGTCAAAGTCTAAGTAAAAGTCAATACAGTCAAGGAGTCAAGACGGTCGATTCAGTAAAGTGGTAGACGCTTTACTGAAACTTTCGATGGAGTTTTGGAGGGAACACAAAATAGCACGTTTCTGGATATTACATCACTTTCCTACACTTGTGCATGAACACGAATATCTAATGGTTAATATTCTACCAATATTACACATTAAAAACCCAGCTAACACAATTTTAGGAAAATAATACAAAAACACAACAGCACTCTTTCACATGCCCGCCAAAACTCCTATGACACCTCGGCTTCAAGACACTGTGAGTTCGTTCTTCTTCTTCTTTTTTATTAATGGCTTCTTTGTGAGTCGCCAGTATCAGAGTGTAGTTCGTTCTGCGTAGATCGGAACGCAAACAAAAATTGATGAGTCGATGGGTAGTTGGATAACTTCAAGAAATTGGACACCTGTCACCTCAGTCCGCCCGTGACCACGGCCGCTGTAAAGCAGCCGAAACGTCGGGATTAATAAAAGTGCTCCGCGACAAAATCCGTAAGTGTTTAAACTTATAATATCATGAGTGATACTCGCGAAAACTTAAGAAATCATGGTTTAAATTAATTTTAATTTAATTGGTTTCACTTAAACTCGAGAATGGCTGAACCGCCTTGGATGATTTTGGTCTTTAAATATTCGTGAAATTCCTGGAAAGCTTTTATTAGAGGCGTCCTGGTAGTCATCTAGTAAAAAATAAAATGCAACGCAGATGTAATTGTGATGTAATATCGCACGAAAAGCGTACAATTACCAGGATAAAAACTGAACTGTTCTTGTCCAAATCTCAAAATATCTCCATTCCGAATTCCATTATTATTGTTTATTCGGTGTAAGCGTAAAGAGATAACTGATCGCTGACTGATCGACATACTTTCACTTTTATAAAATCACTTTGTGAATTCTGTCTATACTGCTATCTCCCAAAATATGGCCGTGCCACCAAAAACCCATCAAAATTGCATCTTTATGTATGACGCGCAACACGTAGGGTTATAAATAATGCCCGTATCAACGCCTGATTGTCTCCTTAGTATTCTGGTCGAGACCTCTTTTTTCTGTAGCTAATCGAAGCAGGACGCGGAAGTATTGGGTAATGTCTGTGAAATAGTGTCTATTTTTGAAGGAAATACCAACTGGATGTTCATACATTCATGTTTATAGTGCCCAAGTGTGTGCGTGATATCAGTAAATATTACAGAGCCGGATAAACTGAAATTGATGTGAACAGACATATTATACACTTTCGCATTTATAATATTAGTGTGGGTGAAGAGAAAATAGGTTTACCTTTCTCACCCATACTAATATTATAAACGAGTTTTCGCTCGCGTTAAGCATAATATTATTATTAATTAATAATAATAATATCTATGGACGCTTCACACCACGTTAGTCTGGCCCCATGCTAAGTACCTGAAGGACTTGTATTACAGGTACCAGACAACGGAAATATATTTAATACTTTTATACTATACATTATATTTAAGATTTTTGTTATATTATCATACCCATATTTAATACACATCCAGACCCGGGAACATTGAAAAACTTTTTGTTCCGTCGGCGGGATTCGAACCCGCGACCCCCGGCTTGAGCTACCAACGCGCTCACCACTGAGCCACAGAGGTCGTCAAATCTTAGGTATCAAAGTCTCAGCCTGATCGGTTTAAAATTGACAAAGTTTCATACTAACTTTTATCCCCTAGTTTGTCTGCTTGGGGGTAGGATTGATCGAAATCTTTTCTTATCGGATGCCTAAGTCATAACAGATGTTATGACGTAGGCATTATGCAGGTAGATTTACATGCATGCCGAATTTCAACCCGATCCGTTCAGTGGTTTGTGCTGTACGTTGATAGATCATTATCAGACCTTTGAGTTATACATATACAGGGTGTAACAAAACTAAGTGATAATACTTTAGGGTGTGTACGTGTTCCTTATAGAGTTCACTGTGAAAGTAGCAGCGCTAAAATACCAACTTTTTTCACTTTTGTACGGGCAAGCGCCCCAGCATCACGAGTTTCCCCATTCAAAAGTGAAAAAAATGGTCTTTCAGCGCTGCTACTTTTACAGCGAACTCTCTACAAAGAACACATGCACACACAAAAGTATTATCACTCATTTTTGTTACACCCTGTATATAATATTTAGATGAATGAAATCCTTAATCCTTCCCAAGTATTAACCAATAACTAAACCAAGTCCCGCGAAGTTTATTAAGTCCTTTGGAATCTGTCCAAAAATAGATCTCTGAGACAAAGTTGTAACTTCAGTTCCATAAATATTCATGATGTTTGGGCTACGTTGGACCCATTCAATATGAAGAAGGGGTAACTGTCTTCTCCAAATTGCGGACTTTTTTATTAAGTGGCTTTAACTGCCGCACTCATTGTGGAACATGAATTACTGAATTGCATATTAATTCAAAGTTTTGACATAAGCCCCATACATTATCTGTCAAAGTCTTCATTAAATTGAAGGTTATAATCATAATTAAATGTCTCTGAGTACGGCGGTTAGAATAGTGTACTGTCAGAGACCAGATATAAGCTTTTAAGGGCGTTCCGTCCGGAGATTCCGTAATTGACCGTATTTAAAACCTTATAAACTCATAATCTGAAAGCTACAAAGTTATAATAAAAATACAGCAATAATCTTCAGTATATCAACGTTCCTTTCGTCGTTTTAAATTTCCTATTTTTGTTTATTATACTCATGATATCGGCTTCCAAAGTAATTTGTTAAAATTCGAGCATACATTCAGCATCTCCTTAGCATTTACAAATTACTTTTATTTGAAACTCACGCCAATAGATCGACAATATCATAAACTACATATTTGTCGTTTTAAATTTTTTTTAGGACAATTTTGAACTAAGATAAGTAAAAAAATAATCCTCTCCCCCCCGGGCCACCGACGAGTGTAGTTGTGCTATCAAAGTTTATTTTATTTTACTTTAAAATTATTAAATAACAAATTGAAAAATTAATTCAGTGCAAAATAATAGGAGAGCATAAGCGCATTGGAGATTCTCCGGCCGACGATACTGGCGCCATTGTGAGTAACACTTCTCTGTTACAACACTAACCAATTAGCCACTGGAATCTTATGCGCTCCTGGTACGCTGCAAAAAAGGCCAACCAATCGGCGCAAGAGCAGAGACCACCATTATTCCGCTGGGCAAAGTACACGCCTTGCGCAACACCCACTAAAGTACATTGGCTAATAGAAGCCACTCCCACATTTTTTTTTCTAAAACTACCCTCAGAAAATAACTTTTGAGTTAAATCATGAATAAATCGCAATCGGCATCAGACTTAAGCGAAACAATGGCTACTGAATGCACCCCACCGAATTTTGTGTTAACACACAAGAAAAGAATGAGAGAGGAACATTTGCCGATGGAATTTGAGAACTTTAAAGATGAAATGAGGGATATTATTAACAAATTTATAGTTTCTCAAGAAAGTCAAATGAAGAATATTTTTGCTAATCTAACCAATATTCAACAAACAAACCTTAATATTGAAACATCTATAACGTTGCTGTCGAATCAGTATGAAGAATTTAATAAAAAAATTAATAAATTAGAAAATGAAGTAGTCAAAAATCGGGAATACATCAATGTTTTGGAGGATAAAATCGAGGATCTACAACGATCGGCACGTAAAAATTATATAGAGTTAAGAAATGTTCCCAGGAAAGTTAACGAAACTCGCGAGGACATAATCGACATGGTTATGTCCTTATCGAAATCGATAGACCTGAGTTTGGAATCTCGAGATATAAACGACATCTACAGACAAGGTGTCAAACAGGAGAGCGGAAGAATATCACCTATAATTATGGAACTGAGATCAACTATACTACGAAATGAATTTTTGAGGAAAGTTAAAACCTTCAATGTGAAGAATAAGACTAAGCTGCAGTGTAAACATCTGGGATTCACCACGAACATGGAGTCGCCGGTCTTTGTTTCAGAGCAGCTTACCAATAAAGGTTCCCGTTTATATTTCTTAGCCCGCGACCTGGCGAAGACAAAAAAATACAAATATTGCTGGACGGCTTTCGGAAAAGTCCTTGTCAGAAAAGACGAAACAGCTCGGGTTATCCACATTACCAATGAAGCTCAAATACATAAGTTAATGCAAAATGAATGACTGAAACGTGGTGAACAAAATAAAATACAACCTTTACCATGTAAAGTTAGCTTAAGATTTGTTTGTTATATTACGAATAATTTTAAAATTAGTAAAATAGTATTAATTTATTGCATGCTTTTTATGTTTAATCATTTGATTGTAAAAATTAAAATAACAATAGATACAAAACACTTTACTTACACATCTAACTCCAACACTCTCTACATTGCAAACAAAATTATATACATAAACGACACTCATCATATTAAAATTGCCTTAAGAATTCTGCAGCGTACCTCTTATAATTATAACAATAAAGTATATTTAACAACAGATGGTAAAGTCTCTCTAACAATTATAATTTCTATACTTCTAAAAGACAAAATAGAGATATACAGTTCTTTTTACATGTTATTACCATTAATTAATTATTACAATGGAGACTACCATATATATACTGCTATACCTACACTTGACTCTTTTTTAAATTAATGGATAATAACCTAATTATCTTACAAGAATTAGACAACTCTAAATCGGAGAATGCGATCGCATGCGATATGGAAAGCCTTAACAATTATTCAAACAGCCACGATCCTGCACTTAAAATTCTAACACAAAATATTAGAAGTGTTTACAAAAATTTCGATGATTTACAAACCAATCTCTCGATATTAAATTTTGACATTGATATAATCATTCTGACCGAGTGTAGAATAAACTTAAATAAACAATTACCGGTATTACAAAATTATACTACTTACCATACTAAACGACATTTAAATCAAAATGATGGAGTAGTAATTTATATAAAGAACACAGTTAAAGCTACAGTAGAGGAAATAAAATTAATTCATGCTTCATCACTTAAAATAACAATCTCACATCTTACTATATTAGGAATATACCGATCACCATCACAAAAAAACGCTGACCAATTCATTAATTCATTGGATATTAATCTTCAAAATATTAAACCGAATAAACATTTAATAATTACAGGAGACATAAATATTAACCTTTTACCTAAATTAAGTGAAAAAGCACATGAGCGACAAAATAGACTAAATTACTTGAACATCCTACACATGCATGGCCTCTTACCCAGTCATAACTTACCTACTAGGGAAGATAACTGTCTTGACCACATTTTTACAAAAACTGGTAGTGAACTGCAAAAGATATTTGTTGCTATACTTAATACAACTATTACCGATCATGCAACTACGTTCCTAAAAATATCTAATATTAACAAAACGACAAAGAATATTTCAAAAACGATAGATTATACAGATTATGAGAAGGCATACGATTTATTGATTTCTACAGATATGATGCAATTTAACTTAATTACTGATCCAAACACTTTTGCGGAAACTCTTATCAAAGTAATGCAAACAGCCATAAATTCTCATACCAAAACTCGCATTTATAGCAGTAGTAAACGGATAATAAAACCTTGGATGACTATAGGAGTACTCCGTTGTATAAGATTACGAAACAAAATGCAGCTAAAACTACGACATGACACAAATAACATAACACTAAAGGTGACATATAAAAGGTTTCGTAACTATTGCACTGAACTAATAAGAAAACTGAAAAGACAATTCGATGAAAAAAGAATTCAAGACTGCGTAAAGGACACTAAAAGATTATATAAAACAATAAATGACATCACAAACTTTAAGGGCAAAAAAACTAGCAATTTGAACTTGCTTAATATAATGACACAATGTGTTGAATCTGTAAATTTTGTTAACCAATATTTTGTAAACGTAGGTAAAGGTTTAGCTGAAGCTATTGTTAAAAAACCTCAACTTAATAATATTCATATTGTAGTGAATGACCCACACTCTTCTTCGTTTGTTTTGTTTCCAACTGATACTCAAGAAGTAGCTAGTGTCCTTCGTAGCCTTGCTTCTGGGAGTGCTCCTGGATGGGATAAAATACCTACTAGTTTCATAAAAAGATCTAAAGATTTTTGCGTTCCTTTGATAGCACGGTTAGCTAATCTTTGTTTTGAGACTGGAGTTTTTCCTACGGTACTCAAGCGCTCTATAATAACCCCGGTTCATAAAAATGGAGACAATAAGAATGTTATGAATTTCAGACCTATTTCTGTATTGCCGTCTTTTTCAAAAATTATAGAGAAATTGTTAAATAACAGAATAGTTAACTATCTTGAAAAAAACAATATTTTGTCGCCTTCTCAATTTGGTTTTAGAAAGGGACGATCAACTGAAGACGCCATAAAAGCATTAACTTCAGTAGTTATTGACAAAGTGGATAGAGGCTACAAATGTCTGGTGGTATTTTTAGACCTAAAAAAGGCTTTTGATACTGTGTCTATCCCAATTTTAATCAAAAGGCTTGAGCAAAATGGTTTTAGAGGATTACCTCTATCCCTACTAATAAGCTACCTTACAGGACGAAAGCAAGCAGTAAAAATTGTAAATGTTGTTAGCTCTGAAGAATCGGTAACGTTTGGTGTTCCCCAGGGAAGTGTTCTGGGTCCAACATTGTTTCTGTTATACATGAACAATTTGTTTAAAATACATATCCGAGACGGACAAATCTTCTGCTATGCAGATGATACAGCAATTGTCTTTTTTGGCAGTTCTTGGGAATCTGTTAAGAAAATGGCAGAGGAAGCCCTCTCTAAAATTGCTGAATGGCTTAACGAAAGTTTACTTACGCTTAACACTAGTAAAAGTAATTACATCTGCTTCACCCCGAGTGTTAGGTCACAACCAAGCCCTGGCTTTAAAATTATCATCCATTCATGTGGGGACCCTAACAATAAATGCTGTAATTGTGATACTGTCCAAAAAGTTAAATCTACTAAATATCTTGGTGTAATGATTGATGAGAGATTATCGTGGCACGAGCATATTGATGTCACAATTTCTAGAATTAGGAAATGCACTTGGATATTCAAAAAGCTTAGGGCTGTTATGTCGAGTGAACTTTTGAGAAAAATATATGTCACACTTGTTCAATCTGTTATTACTTATTGCATTCCAATTTGGGGTGGTGCTATCAAAACCAGATTCCTCGATCTCGAAAGAGCTCAGAGGTCATTAATAAAAGTAATGTACTTTAAACCATACCGGTTTAGTACAAGCGACCTTTACTCTGTAAGTAACCTTCTCACAGTAAGGAAATTGTATGTTACAAATATAATTTTATCACTACATAAAAACTTACCTTTTGACCCGACTTTTACTAGTAGACGAAAAGTAGCTAATATTGTTCCCGTATGTTCAGTGCGTACGGAATTTGCCAGACGCCAATATCCGGCTCAATCGTCATACATTTATAACTTAATTAATCGCAAACTAAATATCTACCCCAAAACTTCACATGAATGTAGAGAGTCAGTAACGGAATGGATTAAAACACTTACTTATGATGAATTGGAATGTATACTGCAGAGAGTAATGTAAGACAAACACACACACACACACACACACACACACACACACACACACACACACACACACATACACACACACACACAAACACAAACACCTACATTTTTATCTATTGTTAAATACGCCAGCTTTATCACTTAAAATACTGTCTTTAAAAATTATATTCTGTTGTGTTTTATATTTATAATTACTGTTTTTCTTTTCTTTTATTTTGCAACTGCATTTTTTTGTTAGCATTAAGTTTCTCAAATATGTATTCATTGGAGGGATGAGCGAGACCACCCCAACACAAGTTACTAACTTAATGGGGAGGTCTCATATTATGATGTAATGGGTATTTTGAGAAAATAAAGATTTAATTTAATTTGAGAAAATAAAGATTTAATTTAATAATAGGGTTTTGGCGCGATCTCGGCAACGCGGCAAATGTATGGCCAAGGTCGTTTGCTCGGGGGACGGCCTTAACTAGAAACACTTTAACCTATCAACCCCCATAAGGACATCGGCGACCGCGACAACAATATTATAATCATAAATAGATATCCAAGAATCCGCGATCGAAGGATTAAACAAACATAATATAATTATGTTACTTATTTCAATATCAAAAATCAAAATCAAATTGATATTTTATTTCCAAATAAGTTAACAAAGTTAGCACTTTTAGAACGTCGTGTCTACATGAGACCACCGGTTCTCAGTTTTACTTCAGGCTCTACAGATAAAAATAAAGCAATGGATTATACTTGTCTTTGCAGAGAACAAGAACAACTAATATATTCCTTCTTATTTTAATCAAAATACGTTCCGTATATTTTATGTTTCCAAAAAGTAACATGCTGCTGACACACTAATAAACAAATTCACAAACAGGCTTTATAATTTCATCATTTGAACACACCTAAAAGTGGCTTAGCATGAAGTTCATATTATTATATACTTTCTTAATTAATATTATATTTTAGCTAAAATTATTGCAACAAAAGGCCGACATCGCACCCGCAGCTGTTCTAATGTCGCGAGTGTCCATAGGCGACGGTAGTTGATTTCCATCAGGTGATTCTTTTGCTCGTTTGCCCCTTATTTTATAAAAAAAACATGGCATCTAGAATGTTCAGTATAAATAGTTATACTGAACATTCTAGATGCCATGTTTTATAATAACTTACTCGTATTTATTATACAACAGGTATTGGTTGGTTGGTACACCTCTAGTTATAATACCTATAAATAAACCTATGTTACTGGCTATTGTTGGCCTGTATCGCTATAACTCAATAACTTATCTATTTGTAGCACAGAGTAGAAAATATTTTGTACCAGAATTATATAGTGATAGTGCAATTACTATTCAAAAGGCCAGGGCGAAGAAAAAATGAAAACTAACTTAGTTAAGTCATAATTTTCTATTTTTGCTATTTAATAAAATCTAGAAATTTTATTAAATTCCCCTTAAGAATAGAGTCCCCAATTTATTGAATCTAAAGAGAAATAGAACTCCAGATATTGAAATAATATCTCTGAAATAATAATAATCTCTCTTAACGACTAAGGTATAGTAGAGAGAAGAAAGATTTCAATTACTTATTGCAAAAAAAAATACCAAAAAATTTTACTTAAAAATGTTTTGCCTTAAAAGACTTATAATATACTCCTATCTTTTTTTAAATAATTTTAAACCGGTTTATTTAAGTCATAATATTAAAGTTCCTTTAAAATCGAAGCATAAAACATCACCCATTATTGCAAGCTTCAAGGCTGCAAGAAGGCATAAGAAAAATTGATGTAGTAATTGTAGCAAAAATTCCCGGGAGCTACCCGTCGGCCCGTCAGCCTGTCAAGAAAAACTGTGAAGGCGACTTAAATTGAGACGTGGGTCGCGAAATGATAAATAGTTACTCACAAATTATGGGCATTTTTCACTTAGAGGTAGTTTGGTGCCGAGCTCCATTTAATACGTGATTGGTCTAAAAATTGTAACCTAGGTGAAACTATGCACTTACTGACCCTCCTAATAAATATTTTTACTTAGCGCATACAAAGGCAAATAGCCCTTGTTTTCCATTCATATTTTGTATTCGCTATATAATAAGTATTTTTATAAGTGAGGGAGCAGATCTAAGTAATTATGTACTTATAGCACATAATATAATTTATATATGACGACCTACGTGGCGCAGTGGTGAGCGCGTTGGTAGCTCAAGCCGGAGGTCGCGGGTTCGAGTTCCGCCGACGGAACAAAAAAGTTTATAAAGTTCCTGGGTCATGGATGTGTATTAAATATGTGTATCATATAATAAAAATCTTAAATATATGTATAGTATAAAAGTATTAAATATATTTCCGTTGTCTGGTACCTGTAACACATTTCCTTCAGGTACTTACCACGGGGCCAGACTGACGTGGTGTGAAGCGTCCATAGATATTATTATTATTATTATTATTATTATATGTACCATTGAGGAAATTGAGTCCTAGGCAGTTGATAGACCTACGTCATTAGGTCGACTTTTGTCAATTCAATGTTACCTGTGATCAGTCGGATGAGTTTGACTTAACGCGACCAAATTACTTCATTGTCTTAGGTCCACCATCTGTCTAGGAATCAACTTCTCTGATAGTACATACACAAACAGAAACATACAGTGTGTTACTGTAAACACCGTTGTCCTTGAAACCATCAAATGAGCCCGTCAAAATGAACAACTTTTTCTATGAGAACAATGCTGAGAACTCAAAAAAAATGCCGTCTTCATACCCATATGGATGCCCGGATCGGCAATTTGTATGGGTATGAAGACAGATTTTTTTAATTCCCAGCATTGTTCTCATAGAAAAAGTTGTTTATTTTGACGGGCTCATTTGATGGTTTCAAGGACAACGGTGTTTACACAAACATCTTGTATATATTATGACGTACATTATATTTCTGTTTGTGTATCTATGCGTGAATGCAAAGAGGGGTTAATAAAACTCTGTCGTGTCAATCCAATCATTTTTATCTATTTTCAAAGTTGTCCCTGTATCCAGGCGAGGAACGTAGTGACGCGGGTGTATACGGAGGGCAAGCCGGCAGCACACCCATCACCCAAGCCGAATGAGACGATGCCCACCTGAAATAAATGTACTATTAGATCATAAACAGATGACAGACCTACTTTATTTGGTCGGATTATGTAAAACTAGCTGACGTCCGCAACTCTGTTGCGCCTATATTATCATGAGGAAACCGTACATTTTTCCGGGATAAACAGTATCCTATGCCATCCCGGGAATCAAAGTATCTTCATACCAAATTTCAGCATAATCGGTTCAGCGGTTTGGCCGTGAGGAGTTAACAGACAGACAGACAGATACACTTTCGTATTTATAATATTATTGTAGTGTGGATATGATTATGTATTATTATGATTTACCAGCTGGCCCTATCATAACTATTAAATTACATAGGTCCGCCATGCTATGAATCAATGTCACTTTTACAAAAGGTAATATTATAATCATAAGTAGCAGAGTAGACAGAATTGTCTATTGTGATTTGTGTAAGTAGCCACAATAACGTTTCAGCAACCGATTTGTAAAGCTGTACAGCTGTATAATAAGTTTTCAACTTGAAAACTTAGTTTCACTGTGTGAATTGGGTTATACTTGGGCACTTAGCACAGTGTACAGTGTTGAGCGAGTGATCAAGACAACTCACTATGTAGCTGCTTCTATGTATGTAACTTTATACTACGTACGCTGAGTTTAGATAATTATACTCGCTCAAGGAAGTAAAACCTAAAAAAGTTTAATGAAACATAATACGAGCTTATCCCACTCGAATTGAAACCATTTTCATAATTTCTCGGCCAAACAAATATGAATATGAGAACATTTCAATGGAAAAGCAAACACGAGATTTATAAAATAATGCGGAGTTCAACAGATATGTACACAAACTGACTTTTTCTGACCACTTTAATTCATTATTGTTTGAATTTAAAATTAGGTCAGATGAATACGGGTTAAGTTAGTGTGCTAAAACTTGGAACTTGTGCGAATTTAAAACTTTAAAAAGTAAGAAGTTTAAATTATTCTCAGCTGTGAATATTTGAGTTTGGTTTGCGATTTTGATTGAATATCTCTCTTTTGTATGTGCAAATCCTTGGTCTTACTATACTTGGAATTACTTGTAGTTCAGGGAATCATTAACATATTATTATTCCGTTGTGTGATGAGTCTCATTGTTCAGGAGCTTATACGACACTAAATACAAACATACACATCAAACTTATTATCCGTCTGTTTTTTCGGGTATAAACTTACAATACCCCTCTTTAAAGATTAAAAATTGCTAACACCCCTGGGGTACCGCAGGTTTTCAACAATAGATAAGTCTATTTTTATAAGATGTTGAAAATTTTCGCCCCTCTTTTTAACCACTCACTAAAATCCTCTTGTTGTTCCACACCACAGTGAGCGGTCCACCGGAATCCCCCTCGCAGGTGCCAACACCCCCTGTTCCTTTGGTACAAAGATGGCTGCCGTGGAGTGTGATGTCGAAGGACTTCTGGCACTCGGAGTTGGTGATGATGTTGAGGTTCACGTGGTGAAGAGACGTGGTGGTGGGGAAGCTGGTTTGAGCTGGAAATATTAAGGTATTGAAAATGTTTGCTACTTATCAACTAAAGGAGTAACACCTCGATCGTAGGAATCGCAAACACAATTGTTATGCGACAGCCGGGTGCCGCTGGGGATTGATGGGTTAAAATTTAGTAAGCAGACCACGTCAATACTTCATGTTAACACTTGTCACACAAAATTTTTATGGTGGACTCTATGGTAACTATGGTGTTTTGTTGACCATAAAAGAAAAAAAAACACGAAGCAAGTCTTAAAATTTCACAAAAATAATGGTTCAATTAATTCATTTCATTTATTTTGCTTAGCTGTGTGTCTGCGACGTGGAACGTGACGTGCTCGGAAGTCGGCCTCGGTCTTCAAATATATTTTAGTGTTAGTTTCAGCACATAGGCCTCTTTGGGCATTTAAAAGTAATAACGAGTTATCGTTTTTAATTTTTAATTTATTAATATTGTTTATTGTTGTTTTTTAAGAGCCTATGCTGTCCCACTGCTGGGCAAAGACCTCCCCCAAAGTCTTCCAATCCTCTCGATCCAACGCAGCCGTAGGCAAACCTGTAGGCCTACTATGAAACTGTTTTGAGACTCAAACAGTCGGACGAGAATGCCGCGTCCTGCTCTTACAATGTCATTTCACGTTTGTTAGAGTAGGACGCAGCATTATCCGATTCCGATTGTTTGAGTCTCGAAACAGTTTCATGGTACAAGGCCTGTTTTAGAGACTCGAACAATCGGAGAAAAATGCCGCGTCCTGCTGTAACAACGTCATTTCACATTTGTCAGATAAGGACGCAACATTCTCGTCCGATTGTTTGAGGCTCGAAACCGTTTCGTGGTAGGCCTAGGCTCGTATTTGTCTAGGTCATCGCGCCATCTTTTTTGAGGCCGGCCACGGCGGTGTTGTCTATCGTCTGGTACCCATTCTGTGGTGATCTTTGCCCAGCTTGGCAGCTTTTATGCCGACGTCTGCAATACCAGTTTTGGAGCGCAGTTTTGTTGTTGTTGTTAAACAATAAATAATATTAATAACTTAAAAATGGTTCGGGTCTGAGGTCTCGTACACTTTGATTAAAATGATATAAATTACCGTCGCTAGTCTTCCCGTAGCCCGTAGCAGTTGCCGTCAGTCCGGCGAAGTCCGAGTTGACGTCCGACGTCGCTGGTAGCGGGATCGCCTGGATAGTGTCTGAAAATGATATGTCAAGATCGGAACCAAGGCGAAGGTCCTTTAAAAGATATTAATTAAGTTATTTACTGTAAGACACTTTATCAACAAAATATGTATGTCACCCTTTAAAAGCTGTAATTTTTTTTTTAATTTAACTTTGTTTGAATCCATTTTGATCTTGAGTTAAACAAAAGAAACTTGATCAAATAAAAGCCAAAAAAGCCCTGGTAATTCTTTATTAGTAGTTAAATTTATCCTATGAATATAAACCTTTCAAATTCTGATTTATTTCGCTACTTAAAGTTATCAGATAACTCTGTTTAGTATGTAGATGGAAGCATTATAATTTATAACCATCCATCCGGACAGAATTAAAATTTATATTATGATCAACTGAAACTTAGTAAAAGTGCAAAATTTTGCTGTTACGGCCTATATTTTAATACATTACTATTGTCTTTTACAGAAAACTCAATACCGCTGGATAGAAGCGCCTCTCGATATTGGTTTTCTCTCGGAACTTCACGATATTAATTTGACATCCTAAATATTACTACTTTGGAGAATACAAGAACAGAAAATATGAATAATATTCAGCAAAATCATGCTTTGTAATTAAGAGAACTTTCCAATAAAATTGAATTAATTCCAATCTAATTTAAATCTATACTAATGTTAGCGAAAGTGTGTCTGTGTGACTCCCGGAAAAGGACATGCTACCTAGCCCTAGCACGGAGACCAGTGGAAATACGAAAGTATAGACAAACTGTGGAGATAAACTTAGGGTGCCGTTCCGATCTTTTCTTGTTCCGAAAAATTCATTTAAAATGCCACTTTATGACAGACTATAGTCCTAAAATTCAAATAAAATCCTACTTTATGACATATACAGCTATAGTCTGTCATAAAGTGGCATTATAATTGAATTTTTGTCGGTCGCGATTAGCCGCAGTAAAGATCGCAACGGCACCTTAAGTTTATGTCCACAGTTTGTCTATACTTTCGCATTTCTACTGGTCACCATTGCTAGGGCTACTTTTTTTACCGAAAATGTACGGGTCCCGCGCGATAAACAAATTGCGCAACGAATACGGACTTTTCATAACCCGACCAAAATATGACATGTTATATTTTATACTGTAACTAGCTGACCCGACAGACGTTGTCCTGTCTTAACGATGATTATTTAATCCGAATTGGTATAATTAAGAAAACAATAGATTAAAATTAGTACCTTCATGCCAAATTTCATCAAAATAGATTAATAAATAGTTTAAGCGAAAATTATAAAAGTTTATTGTGCAGGAAGCGTACATTTTCCGGGACAAAAAGTATTGTCCTTATTATACCTTGTCCTTTCCCGAGACACAAAGTATCTCCATACCGAATTTCATAAAAATAGACTGAATAGTTTAGGCGAAAATCATAAAAGCTTATTGTGCGGGAACCATACTTTTTCCGGGATTAAAAGTATCCCTTGTCCTTTCCCGAGACTCAAAGTATCTCCATACCAAAATTCATCAAAATTGATTGAATAGTTTACGCGCAAATCATAAAAGTATATTGTGCAGTAACCGTACATTTTTCCTGGACAAAATGTATCCTATGTCCTTTTCCTGGTTCTAAGCTACCTCTCCACCAATTTTCAGCCAAATCGGTTCATCCGTTCTTGAGATAAAAGTTTATTGGGCGGGAACCGTACATTTTCCGGGACAAAAAGTATCCCTTGTCCTTTCCCGAGACTCAAAGTATATCCATACCAAAATTCATCAAAATCGATTAAATAGTTTACGCGCAAATAATAAAAGTATATTGTGCAGTAACCGTACATTTTTCCGGGACAAAATGTATCCTATGTCCTATTCCTGGTTCCATGCTACCTCTCCACCAATTTTCAGCCAAATCGGTTCATCCGTTCTTGAGATAAAAGTTTATTGGGCGGGAACCGTACATTTTCCGGGACAAAAAGTATCCCTTGTCCTTTCCCGAGACTCAAAATATCTCCATACCAAAATTCATCAAAATCGATTGAATAGTTTACGCGCAAATCATAAAAGTATATTGTGCAGTAACCGTACATTTTTCCGAAACAAAATGTATCCTATGTCCTTCTCCTGGCTCTAAACTACCTCCCTGCCAATTTTCAGCTAAATCGGTTCAGCCGTTCTTGAGTTATAAGTGAAGTAACTAACACGACTTTCTTTTATATATATAGATAATGTGTATACAGTAACAAAATAATATTGTATACTAGCACCCTTAACTATTGATGCTATTATCTGTGACTGAGTTATGTTTCTATGAGGGATTTTCTTATTTTTTTAATTTGATTGTCAAACAATTTCCATTTTAGTAACTAGATGGCGTATGGGTAGACAACTATCGGTAATACCAGGGAATACCATCAATACTTGCTACAAAACTGGGCAAAAGAATGTAAAACTTGATACATTTCAATTTGAAAAAGACGCAATAATATTCCAATGAATAGGATAATAGAGTTATTATAACGATGTTTTAGTTAAAACTCACGGAAGAAATAGCTCTGTTTACCGATATTCACACCAAATGTCACAGGAAATATACATTTTGGTTTTGACAACATCTTACCTGCACTTGTGCAAGATAACGGATATTTAATGGATAATATTTTACCAATAATGAACATCAAAAACACAAATAACACAATTTAGGAAAAAATAATAAAAACCACACCAACAATAAAAAGTAGAAGTTTTGAAAGTGACATGCCCGCCAAAACTCTTTGTCAGTTGTCAGTTTTCAGTTTGACAATTTGCGTGTTCCTAAACTGTTACCAGTATACTGGCCTAATCGCTTAGGCCAATGATGGCTTAGATTTAAGATATTTTGATTTACGTCACACTTGACAGTACACTGATATTTTTTTGAAACACTGTCAGTGATGCCAACCTGCAGATAATTTCAGATGGGTGGGGAACCAATAGAAAATTTAGAAGTGTCTACCGTCGCGCCGTCTGGTGATTTAAAAAAGAAAACTTCCCATTATATGTGAAGAGTGTCTATTGTCTGTTATGTGCTATCTGTGGTCTGTGGAATAAATTTAGTCGATTACCAAAAGTTACACACTGCGTTTTATTATGACGTAAGCAGAGTAGACAGAATAATTCCGCCATGAATCAATTTCATTGATGTACCATCATTACCAGACTCACTCGTATAACTCACAGCGCTGATCTTCACCATGGCTATATCGTGTGTGATCGCCTGCGTGTTCCAGGACGGGTGGACGGTCACATCGCTGGTCTCTAGCCTGGTGCCTCCTGAGAAGATGGTGGAGGAACCGAGGACGACGGTGAACTTGCGTGCCTGGGCCTGGCCGTCCCACCAGCAGTGGGCGGCGGTGACCACGCGCGTGGTGGACACGAGCGCACCCCCGCAGATAGATGTCCAACCGGTGGTGAGAGTGGCCACTATGCCTGCCTGGGAGATGAGAAAAAGGAATAAGTGGAAAGGTGTATTACTAACTATTAAAAGTACAAACGTGTACAATAGTTAATTACACACTTTTCTATCTATTCCTACTTACTTTTACTATTGCAGTTTTTAAAGTAAATGTGATCAGGAAATCAAAGAAGTAGAAGATTATAAAGAGTAATTTAGCAAAAATATTGTAATTACAAATTCTACTTCAAAACTCAAGGCGTAAAACTTCATAGCTTGTCAATAATATAATATTATGTATGCCTTTTTACCCGGTTATGCCTACAGATTTAAAAATAACTGTTTTAAATTAGCTATAAAATTGCTATGATTCATGTCCAAACGCAAATATTATAATATACATGTATTATAACAAAATATTAATACTTCAAATAAATTACGATTATAATATACTTACAGACAAAAAATAAGACCTTAGCCACAAATACCAAGTTCAAGACATTAAAACCTGCACTTACCTGATACGGGTAAGCGGATATAGCTGACACCTGGCTGCCCCCCACTATCCGAACACCGAAGCTCTCCATCATCATCACCTCCCTCGCCTTCGGTACCCCAACCTCACCATGGTAACCACCAGAACACACCACCACATAGTACAACAGTAGAAACAGTATCATGATTCTGCTGCACTCAGAGACGAATATGAATTACTTAAGGCTGGCCTCAAACGTTTTACGTATTCGATTTTCGAATTAGATTTCCGTATTCGGAATTCCGTGAGACTAGCGCAAACGTTCAATTTAGAAACGTATAACGTGCGGAATTCGTTTCGTACGGAAAAAAAGGAACGTGTGCGAATGTATTTTCGGAATTCCGAGTACGGAATGCCAATTCGGAAATCGCATAATATGGAAAACAAATGTATAAGGCCAAAATAAAGGGTTTGACAGTATGGTGCGTATGTCAAAATCTTCATTTAATTACAGTTAAGTAATTAATATCCGTCTCCGAGTGAGTTTGTTTCACAATAAACTAATTTCAAGTGCAAACAATTATATCGATTATTATCTTATCGATAAGATAATTCGAAGAAATCGATTGCACATTGATGGTATCTTTAAATAATATAATGATGTTCCGTAGGGATTTCCAGGTTGATTTTCATGGAAATTTTGATATGTAATAATATTATGTGTGTCTGTCTGTCTATTGCCTCTTCACGCCCAAACCACTGAACCGATTTTACTGAAATTTGATATGGAGATACTTTAAGTCTCGGGAAAGGATATAGGATACTTTTCATGCCGAAATAATGTACGGTTCTCGCGCAACATATTTTGGCGTAACGTAGTGTTGTGGGCGTTATCTGGTTCATAAATAAAATAAAATTTTAATCAACTACATCTAAATAGCCATCATAACAAAAAAAACTAATCAAACAACGATAAGCAAAAGCAAATATTTAATCAAAGTACGTTATTGAACATAATGTCAAACAAAAGAAAACAAAAAATAATATGTCCTTATAACATATAAATAACTTAGCGACATGTTTAAATATGTTTTCAAAGCGCCTATAATATGTTTCTCGTTTGTCAAATTACAGCGAATAGCTGGGATGCCAGCCGATCCTGCTTTCTGCGCTCAAACGGCTAAGTTTGTATTAGTGATGCGCTTTTTACACTACTTATCGATATCGATAAATTTTTTCATCAAAAATTTTCAGTCTAATATCCTGCAATACAAAAATATGAATAACTAGCTGTCCCGGCAAACGTTCCTTTGCCAGATTATATAAAGTATATCGCCCGTATTATTAAATTAGTGACTAAATAAGTATGTCACCATGGCAACGTCCATCGCTATCCCGTGACCCGCGTCGCATAAACAATGGTCGCTCTTTATAGACAAATAATTTGCAATAAAATTGCGACTATAATTAAAGATCTAAGCTATCCTATCTCTCAAGTTGGAAAAAGCACACATTTAAAAAAAACAAAACATTAAAATCGGTTAAGTAGTTTAGGAATCCATCGCGGACAAACATCGTGACAGGAGATTTATATAATTATATTAGATATCCATACTAATATTATAATATTATTGTATTACACATGCGACTTGCGAGACTGTACCTGCCATTGTATTCACGCCCACAGCAGCGTTAAGAGCGAGCTGTCAAATTTTGCTGTGTTTTCTAATAAGTATGACGATCCCGAAAGACGATTGACTTAAATGAAATTGAGATTTATTTAATCATTGCTTAATTACTTAGCTGATATTCTGTAAAAGGAAAACACGATTCACTTATTTTGACTCGATAGTTATACGAGTATTTTTCGCAATTATGAATCTTTCTGGGCTTTTCAACAAATATCTTCATATCGTCATTCTATCAACGCTTATTGAGCTACTATAATTAAATAACTTGCAATACTACTATCACACACTTTATAAAATAATGGTAAAGGAAATATTAGTATTGTAATTACTTTTTAAGTACCTAATCATCAAAAACAGTTTGCTATAATGCGGGAACCGTTGTTACGCGATTTTTTTCATTATTAGCTGCAGCCTAAAGCACATTGCCCGGGAGCACGATTCATGGAATCATTGTATCACGATTGGAGGATAGCAGTCATGTGTGTAGGCAGGGCTAGCGTCTTGAAAATATGCTCTTAAACCAACGTTGCTGAAATATGGTATGAATTCACTTTGAGTCCCTGAAGAGGACTTGGAATTTTTGGATCCTGGAAAAAAGTACGGTGCCCGTGTTATTAACGAATTTTGGCGCTTCGAAGTTGCAGGCATCGTCTAGTTTGAAAATATTTGCTTTTTATCTGCAGTTTAAAAATCGAGAAAGTCCCTTACAGTGCGACATACTTGCTGGCAACAAAAAATAAACGAATTTAGGGACAACGAGGTTGCGGGCGTCATCTTGTGTATTATATAAGTTATTAAATTAAACAAAATTTCAGTTATTTTACGCTCTTGTCTTTGCTTGACAAAAATAAACAATTTCAAGCTTACTTAAACTTTCTCGACGGAGCACCGTGTTATTTTAGAGAACATTTTAAAAATAACCTTTAAAACTTTTACACAATGAAATAATATTCCAATATTATTTAAAGTTCATTATTAATTATATATACACTTTGATAAGTACTATCTTAACAAAAATTTATGTGTACGAGTATAAACAAGTACAAAAAAAAGTAATTTGGTCAATAAAATCAAATAACTGTTCCCGTTACTTATTATATTTTAATGTAATTGAAATACAAATATTTCTTTCGACAGGAAATGCACACCACTACAACACTTACGAGTAAGTGAGCCACGGAAATATTCCGAGGTTATAGAGTAAATATCTTCGCCTCGTACGATATTCACATGTTGAGGCTATGCAGTCAAGGTTTTGTGAAAAGAGTAGATCGGTTAACTGGGGCCCAATTATTGCACCTCGAATCACGGCTTGATTCTATAGCATATATAAAATATCGCGATCATAATACCAGAATTAGGTGCAATAAAAGAATCTTTGATCTAGCCGTTTCTTTGTTAAGTGTGTGTTTCCACTGAAGCGGAGTGGAACTTAGCGGTTACCGAATTGACTAATCGTGCTATTCCAGTGGAATGACAGCGAAGCGGAGCGATAAGACTGCGTTTCCACTGACGCGGAGCGGAGCTTAGCGGTGCCGAATTGACCAATCAACATGATCGAAGTCTTCGCTCCGCTTCGCTGTCATTCCGCTGGAATAGCACTATTGGTCACTTCGGGCACCGCTAAGCTCCGCTCCGCTTCAGTGGAAACACACCCTAAAACTGGTATACGCAACCGATAGCTAAAAGTTACGTTGACTATTATAATTTAGGCAATTTGGACAATGTTCATTCCCAATTCTTTAAACGCAAATCAGACGCAATTTAGTTCCAATTCGGTCACATTTCAGTCACAATTCAATCAAAATCTATTCGCAATTCCGTTACAATTAAAGTACAATAGGGATGACGACAAAGTCAAAGATTAGCTGATTTTTTAAATAAAACAAAGACATAACGATGAAAAATAGGTATTCCCAAAATTTCAGCTTCATAACTTACCTATGTATTTTTTTTTTATTTTGAGCCTTCAAAATCTTTTCGTGAAGTTAAGTCAAGTCGAATATTTTTTTGTAAAATCCCTAATTTTTGTATACCATTCGATTAGTTATGCATTTCATAACATGTTTTCTTATGAAACCACTTTCATAAATTCCACAGATTTCTATCTATCTATCTAGATCTTATTTCTGTGATAAACTCAATAGTTTAACATAGCTATCGACTAAACTAGCTAGGCGTGAGTCGTGACGTCATAGTTACCTGACATTTTGTATGGAGCGTTTTGGGAAGGTCTATTTTATGTGAGTTTTGAATTTATGTGATATCTTGTTGAGTTTTTACGCTATCAGAGTCATTTTTCACTGATACATATTTCTATTTTTGAATGGTCCTTCACTTACCAACAAGAAAAAATAATTTCGTCATGCCTATTCAGTCACAATTTACAAAATTTCATTAAAATCGGTTCATCGGTAATAGCTAGAAGACGACACAAGCAAATACACCTTCTCGTTTTTAATCCGGTTATCGCGACAATATTAGAATACAATAGCATTTCCAAGAATCCGCGATCGAAGGATTAATACGTCTTAGTTTCAGAAAGTGTCAACCCTGTTAGTTTCTAAGCGTATAGCAATAACAAACCATGTCACTCATACCAACCCATAAACCATTTTTTACATACAATTTATTGGGCTGCCGTTTCAGGTTTTATGGAAAATCTGAAAGTGTACTCAGGGCTGGCGCATAAATAATCCTAAAGGGTTCCCGGCAATAAAACCTTCACATAAAATATGTAGCAAACAAAATTATCATAAAAATTGACAGATGTACACAGGGGATACTCCGGAGCCCGGATTAGTAGATGCGTGTTCACACAAATCCATACTAATATTATAAATGCGAAAGTGTGTCTGTCTGTCTGTCTGTTACCTCTTCACGCTCGAACCGCTGAACCGATTTTGCTGAAATTAGGCATGGAGATTCTTTGAGTCCCGAGAAAGGACAGGATAGTTTTTATCCCGGAAAAATGTACGGTTCCCGCGCGATAAACGAATTTTGACGCAACGAAGTTGCGGGCGTCATCTAGTATTTTATAAGCCAAAAGTGTGTCAGTCTGTCTGTCAGCTCAAACCGCTGAATTGATTTTTTTGGGTATTTAAAGATACTTTGAGTTCCGGGAAAGGGCATGTACGGTTTTTGTGGACTAAGCTATGTTTTTCAACCCCGACAAAAAAGAGTGTTACAACTTTGACGTGTCTGTCTGCATGTCTATCAGTGTATGTCTGTCCGTGGCATCGTAGCAACTAGCATCCAAACGAGTGAAACAATTTTGATCTATTTTTTAATGCTGATATTATTATGATTGAGCGTGTTCTTAGCTATAGTTCAACTTGATCAGCCGCTCGATGCTGGAAAATTTGAGTTATATAGTTTAAGTTATAGTTTATAGCAGTTATATAGTTTAAGTTATAATTAGTAGTAGTTATAGTTTAAGTTGAGTTATGTATTTCAGGAAAGGTTGTAAATTACTTTCAATTATATTATCCAGAAAATATTCTAATTCCTGACACCTTCTCTGCTTAAATAATAAGAGTATTTTAAAAATATGATTGAATGTACTGTCACTTCTTGGTGGAAATTCATATTCAATTAAATAATAATACACTTTCCTTGAACTTATTCCACTTTATTTCAATAGATTTATCACATTATATATACCCGACCGGTTTCGAAAAATCATCATCAGGTGTACTGCAGGTAATTTTAAATTACCTGAAGCATTTTAAAAAGACGTAACCGACATAAAAATTGTACATTATTGAGAAATAAAATTCCCAACCTCATACATACGAACACTATTGTTTGCATACTTGTTCAGACGCTGATATAGACAAACATACGAAAACTGGGCAGATCTGGAAACAGGAAATATTACATGCATACATACTGATCAAATAGCCTCCTTTTTGAGTAGGTTAAAATAACAATTACCTAAGAATAAATTACTATTGAAAATATAACGAGTTTACACAGCCTGTATAAAGAAAGTCCGTATTCTTAGAACCGTCCAATTATATTTTCACTTTGGGGCGGACATTGTAAAGCAATTACGTTTATTTACATTGTAACAACTAAATCCCTAATAGAGCTAGAGAGGTTTGCCTCCGCGAAGGCTTTGGACTAATTACGACCCTCGAGTTAAAACAAATTTAATTCCTACCTGGCTTATTTGGATTAAAAAAAATACGTAACCTAATGTGTATTTATAAATAACTATACATATTATAGAGAAGTTGATTCCTAGGCATATGGCAGGCCTAAGTAAAGGGTATGAAGATTTTTGTATGGAGCCTGGCCGACCAACATGTCCGCCATTTTGATTTTTTTTTAAATCGTGTTCAGGAATGTTTCTTTAAAAAATGGATAGCTAACATCAATACAAACAAAAAATAATCTTGGAAAAAACCGCGTAAAGTGTCACATTTCGAAGATATGAGCTGCCAAAGTTTTACCATTGGAAATAAATATTTAAGATATTGCTAAGGCATGGTTATTCCAAGTGATTTCTCGTCTATGAAACAGTAGCCACTCTGTAACACGCCGTCGCGAGTTTCTCATTAGGTATGTAGTTTATAAAAAATATTGTTTGAGCTAGATTGCACTTTGTCATCACGTGAAGGCGTGTTACAGAGTGGCTACTGTTTCATAGAAGAGAAACCACTCGGTTTAACCATGCCTTAGAGTTGCAATATCTAAAATATTTATTTCCAATGGTAAAACTTTGGCAGCTCATATCTTCGAAATGTGACACTTTACGCGGTTTTCTCCAAGATTATTTTTTGTTTGTATTGATGTTAGCTATCCATTTTTTAAAGAAACATTCGTGAACACGATTTAAAAAAAAATCAAAATGGCGGACATGTTGGTCGGCCAGGCTCCATACAAAAATCGTCATACCCCTTACTTATTGTATTGATGTTAGCTATCCATTTTTCAAAGAATTATTCGTGAACGCGATTAAAAAAAATCAAAATGGCGGACAAGTAGGTCGGCCAAAATCTTCGTACCCCTTTGGTCGCGTTAAGTCAAACCATCCGACCGATCACAGCTAACATTGAATTGACATATTAAGTCAACCACATGACGTAGGTCCGTCAACTGCCTAGGAGTCAATTTCCTTGATTGTACATGCTAGAAAAGAAGTTTAATATCCAAATGATTTTGCTTTTTTTTTTATTGTTCAACGAACAATAAAAAAAAAGGGTGGTCCAACAAAAAAAAAACAAAAATCTCCAAATTAAAACTTTGAACATTAGAACTCTAAGAACATTATTCGTTTGAATCAATGACACACTAGAAAATATAATAAACTTAGAACTACCAGGATACAAGTAGCAATCCTTCTACAAATGAAGAATTGTCACAGGCCGTCAGGAAAACTAATATATAATTATTAGGTATTTATAAATTATTTGACAAAAAAAAATACACATTAAATTATGTTACTTTCATTTCACAAGCTCTAAATAATTACAAAGATTATTACCAAAAATAAAAAAATGTGAGCGGCTGACGGAGCGTTATTACAGAAATTTGGAGGACATTTTGAAATGTCGTTAAACAAAATGGCGGGCTCAGAAATAACACCTTACGTAATTACGCGTAGGAATTATTAAAACTTTATTTCGTATGGTGTTTAATTGTAAAGAAAGAATTATATGTTCAAATAAAAATAATTCTTTGTGGTTAAATTGTTAAAAACCAAATATTAGACGAATATTGTTTAGTTTAGTTTTTTAAGTTAATTCATAGGAGAATGGGGTAGACGTAACTTGGTCCAATTCAACCCCGCCAAGACACAAGTCTGCGCGTTCACCACTAAAAAGTCACCAATGGTCGTATATCCTCGCTTCGAGGGCACATTTTTAACCATCTCCCCTAGCATTGAGATACTTGGCGTCAACATATCGAGCGAAGTCCAGTTCCGATATCATCTAGAGGGTAAGGCCAAATTAGCCTCGAAGAAGCTTGGCGTTCTTAACAGAGCGAGACAGTATTTCAGTCCGGACCAACGCCTACAACTCTACAAGGCGCGAGTTCGGCCTCATATGGAATATTGTTCTCATCTCTGGGCATGGGCGCCAAAATACCAACTCCTGCCTCTGGATCGTATCCAACGAAGGGCCGCTCGAATTGTTGATTGCCATAGTGTTTCAAACAGCTTGGACCCCTTGGAATTACGCCGAAATGTAGCTTCGCTCTGCATCCTCTATCGATTGTATCACGGGGAGTGCTCTGAGTGTCCCACGCGAAAAACATACCATCCTCACCACCTTGATGAGTGGCAGTCTTCCACAGTGCGTTTTTCGCGTAACTTTTTGCCGCGCACTGTAAAACTCTGGAACGAACTGTCACCAGCAGTATTTCCGGACCTATACGACCTGCAAACCTTCAAAAAAAGAGCGTATTCCTCTTAAAAGACCGGCAGCGCACCTGCAGCTCTTCTGATGTTACGAGTGTCCATGGGCGACGGCATGGGCGTAGCGAGGTACGGGCATCAGCTGCTTCACCCCTAGAAGAGCGATCGGTCGCTAAAAAGCTCAAGAGTTAACGCTCACTCATATTTTCCTCTATTTGTGGTTCTATTGTGAGATTCTCATATGTTAAAAATTACGAATTCGAAGTTTATAGTCCGCGCGGAACTAGTTGGCGCGGGTTGCTTGCTGCTCGCAATGCACATGAGATTATAGACAGTGACTACCAATCTCGCGATATCGTGAACAATAATATAATTTAATTATTGAAAAGTCGGCGGACTTATCTTGATATTGCAATCCCTTGTGCGTTTTGTCTTTAGCATGAACTGTCAAAATCAAGCGCCCCTGCCTCTCCGTCCCACCGCTCACATACCTCAATCTATCGACTCAACTCGTAATCAACTTTTTACGACAGAAGTATTGAATAGCTATGCATTATTCTGCTTGGCTCCTTTTACATTTCATGTTTTGGTGGGATCTTATTTATTTTAAAATACGTTTGTTCGAGTTCTTCAAATTCTACACATAAAAAGCAATGTTTCCTGATTATCCACAAATTAACTTATAAAATTATTATGTAAATTAAGTATTGTAAAATGTACCTTCTGGCAGCTAGCTCATAATATTATTCAAAAATTACCGATTCGTCCTATGACTATGAATACCATTCCTCGTCTAGCATCTAGGTCCTATAATAAAGGTCTAGATTGTCGTGAACTACCCACATTTACCCTACTTATGTAGATCGGAAATCCTATTCAATAGTCCGTCTTCCACATTCAATGCTTTGAATAGTCTAGATCTATTGTAGAATAGATAACTAAATCATTATTATTGTCCACAAAAACATATCTGAAATTCATCGGATTGTACTATAATATGCGGATTTAGGCAATTTTTGACTACGTCACGATATCGCTTTAAAATCCGAAAATGTTACTAAATGCAGTGCTGTTTGTCTAAAATATGTCTGTTATACCTTTAGGGTTAATTCAGACCGCAACGCGACGCGTAGATGCATTTCTAAATTTATATGGATATTTGACAGATTCGCAAGACGTCTCACGCAATCTTTCCTTCGTTGCGGTCTGAATCAACCCTTACGCGTGTTAACGCGTAAGGGTTGATTCAGACCGCAACGAATGGTCATCAAAATCGCTTCAAGAGTTATCTTGAAGCGATTTTGATGACCACAAAAGCTTACTAACTTTGAGTCCCGGGAAAATGTATCGTCCCTGTTTAAAAAGGTCTAGTAGTTTCATATTTGAATAGTTAGTTTTCGTGGTTTGCAAAAGGAATTCTCATGGTAACCATCCATTTCCAGTGGAAAATAGTACCATAATATACTTAATACTCTTTTCTCTAATCGACTTGATGTTCGTCCTTCATCAAAATAGGTCCAGCAACGAGCGATACGTTAATGGCTTCCGTTTCTCACAAAGACGTCCTTAAAACGAGATACACCTTAAAAATATTAACAACATAAACTTTTAAGCATTTCCTTTGGATATTGAGCAAAGAGTGAAGTGGGCCCTTTAGATACCCTTAACGGCCGACATCCTGGACCAAACGGACCCATTCTCCCCTTAGCTTAGTGTTAAGCTTTCTTTAAAAAGCATTTTCTTTGAATCCTATTAAAATGCGACTTTTTTCTTGGTTTTTTGTGATGAAAGAAATAATCATGGTGGTTTGCTATAGAATTAATCTGTACTTTTCATATGATTTACGTTTAATGTATGGTCCTTAGTAGTTAACCAGGAAGAGTTAGCTAGCTTTACATAATACTATACATGCCAAAAATAGTTAACTTATTACAGTACTTATAGGGAAAAAATTTACAACTTTTATATAAGAATGATCTTCTTCTTATATTTAAAAATGGATTTTCAAATGTGTTAGTCGCGCTAAAACTCGAAAACGGCTGAACGGATTGGGCTGATTTTAGTCTTAAAATATTTTTCGAGGGAAGGTTTTAAAGTGACACGAAGTTCACCGGGACAGCTAGTCTTATATATAGAAATGGATTTTCAAATGTGTTAGTCGCGCTTCAACTCGAAAATGGCTGAACGGATTGGGCTGATTTTAGTCTTAAAATATCCGTAGAAGTCCAGGGAACGTTTTAAAATTTAAAGTGACACGAAGTTCAACGGGACAGCTAGTTTACGAATATTTTTTATTTATAATAACTTCCCAACAAAATCCAAGTTAACATTAATCTACCATAGTACTGCTTAATATAAAGTTAATTCGATCTGCAACCTATAATAATAATTAATCGATGTTTAATCAGCGTTTAAAGATGGTTGTTGTTTCAGGTGGATCACGACAATAATTAATTTAACACTGATTAAACGTAAACATTATTGCCAATCGAATTATCTACTTTCAACATATTGGCATATTGAGTGTTGACACAGAGGTTACACTCTCTACAAGTGACAATTTGAGCATCTGCGAATGAAAACCGACACTTAATAAAAGCCTTTTAAAAATCCGGACTAATACGACCTGCAAAGAAGAATAGAGCGTATAATTTAGTTTATTTATTTATTCCCTCTCAAAACGCCTGCAACGCACCTGCAACTCTTCAGATGTGGCGTGTGTCCATGAGACTGAGTTGAAAATCTCTGACTTTGTTCTATCTTGTTGACTAAGAAAAATAGATAATCGTTCATTGAGTACTATTGCTTACAATAATAAATTAGGCTTAATATAATAACAATAATAGGCAATAAAACAGAACAAAACAAATTAATGGTATGTACCATCGAGGAAATTGATTCCTATGCAGTCGATAGTTCAACGTTATTTGGTCGAATATGTCAATTCAATGTTAATTGTGATCTGTCGGCTGGGTTTGACGTAACGCAACCAAACTACGTAGGTCCCCGATTTGCATAGGAATCAACTTCTCTGATAGTACATTGTACAGTTAATGCTACGTAGAGTTAATGTTTTTGAAGAGGGTGAGTTGGGTGAGTGGCCGCTGTCCCGTATGAAGTATGGTTTCTTGATCAGAGATTAAACAAAAGTAATAATAATAATAATAACTATGGACGCTTCACACCCAGGTCAGTCTGGCCCCGTGCTAAGTAGCTGAAGGACTTGTGTTACAGGTAGGTACCAGACAACGGAAATATATTAAATACTTTCATACTATATTATATTATATATAAATCTCCTGTCACGATGTTTGTCCGCGATGGATTCCTAAACTACTTAACCGATTTTAATGGTTTTTTTTTAAATGTGTGCTTTTTGAACTTGAGAGCTTAGATCTTTAATTTTATTTTATTTTATTGCAAATTATTTGTCTTTACAACCTGAGACTGACGGCGACCATTGTTTGTTCGACGGGATAGCGATCGACGTTGCCATGGTAACATACATATTAAATTTAGTCACTTAAATAAAATAATATGGCAAATACATAATATATTATGGCAAAGCAACGTTTGCCGGTACAGCTAGTTATATTATATTATATTTAAGATTTTTAACGACCTCTGTGGCTCAGTGGTGAGCACGTTGGTAGCTCAAGCCGGGGGTCGCGGGTTCGAATCCCGCCGACGGAACAAAAAGTTTTTCAATATTCCCGTTTCTGGATGTGTATTAAATATTTTTATGGGTATTATATAATAAAAAATTTAAATATACAGTGTGTAACAAAAATAAGTGATAATGCTTTAGGGTGTGTACGTGTTCCTTGTAGAGAGTTCACTGTGAAAGTAGCAGCGCTGAAAGACGATTTTTTTTTCACTTTAGTATGGGCAAAGGCCCGAACGTCACGAGTTTCCCCATACAAAAGTGAAAAAATATTTCGGTCTTTCAGCGCTGCCACTTTCACAGTGAACTCTCTACAAGGAACACGTACATACCCTAAAGTATTATCACTTATTTTTGTTACACCCTGTATATAATTATGTATAGTATCAAAGTATTAAATATATTTCCGTTGTCTGGTACCCGTAACACAAGTCCTTCAGCTACTTAGCATGGGGCCAGACTGACGTGGTGTGAAGTGTCCATAGATATTAATATTATTATTATGTTTGTGTAAGGTATTCTTTGCTCACGGGCAATTAAATCCCGGACCTTTGGAAGGCATGCGTGGGGCCGAAGCCAACACGTAGAGGCCCGTTACACAGTTTTAATCTAAATGTTGTGTGACACTGGCCGGCGACTCTCCCTGTCCGCACTATGAGAGTACGACCAAGGAGAGCCAGCGGCCAGTGTAGGACTATTACAGGGAATGGATATTAGAAATGATACCGGGCTATGGGGGTGAGGTGCTAGTGGACTGGGTAACTGGGACTATGGAAGGACTATGGCGTCTGCCGATACAATGTTGTAACATGTATAAAGTTGGCAGACGGTGACACGCCAACTCTTTGAATGGGCCCCTCAAAATGGCCGCACGCACGGTGCACCGAGGCGGCAACATTGACAGAGCGGCTGAGGCAGAAGAGGTGTCGCTGGACTTTAAACGCCGATCATTTGCACCCTCAGAGGGTCCCATCACGTCGCCCACTCGCCACTTACGCTTCACATCATCCCTCCGAGCCGAAGCTCTCGCGACTCCACTCTGACCGGCCGGTTAATTATTATTATTATTACTTTATTATATAATACACATATTTAATACACACCCATGACCCAGGAACTTTGAAAACTTTTTGTTCCATCGGCGGGATTCGAACCCGCGACCCCCGGCTTGAGCTACCATCAACCCACCAACTGAGCCACAGGGGACGTCGAATACATACGAGTCGAGTCTCGAGTAGGTACATTGTACTACAGTCTACAACAAATCAAAATAATGTAACGGCATGCTAAAATATAACGTCTTGGCTCAGAAAAACCATTTTCCTCGCCAAGTCATTCATCCAAGTTTTTTGATTGACGGTTCTTTACGGCAGTGTACTCTTTGATATCGATTTAGACTTGCACATATCAGATAGTGGGATAAGCAGTGTTAAATAAACATAATATTATAAACAGTATAATTTAGTTTCTTGTTTTCGTAACGATTGGGAGCTACCTACGTAATAGGTAATCCCAAGGTGTACATTTTACTATAAACTTTCAATTTAACTTACCTGACTGATCTGACTATAATTACTACAAATAAATACTATAAATATTAATTACTGCATTCTACTTGCCCCATCGTTATATTACCTATATACTCTATACTAATATTATAAAGCGGAAGAGTTTGTTTGTTTGAACGCGCTAATCTCAAGAACTACTGATCCGATTTGAAAAATTCTTTCAGTGTAAGATAGCCCATTTATCGAGGAAGGCTATAGGCTATATTTTATTACGCTAAAGCTAATAGAAGCTAAGAAATAGAGTAGAATGTGGAAAAAACGGGGGGAAATGATTTGAAAGGGCTTATTGGAACGCGCTAATATCAGGAACTACTGGTTCGATTTGAAAAATTATTTCAGTTTTGGATAGCCCATTTATTTAAAAAGGCTATATTTCATCACGCTAAGACTATTATAAGCGAATAAATAGAGGAAAATGTAAAAAAACCGGGGGAAATTATTTGAATGGGCTTATCTTACGAACTACTTAAGCAATTTTTCTGTTATTTGGCACAGATAAGAAGTAGACCACGTGAAGAATCATAGGCTATTTTTTATAGACTAATTTGTCTGTGAAATACCTAATTTACTCGGGCGAAGCCGCGCGGAACGTCTAGTTAATACATAATATAACGATGTGGCTATATGAATTGACTATGGTTATTTGATAATATAAATTACATTGTGTCATGTGTACAACGTAATAAGGATTAACCCTACTTTGTTTTTGTGGAGCCATAAAGCCATTTTTTCATGACACCGCGTCTCGTAACTCGGAAAAGTTAGGACATTCATACTCGCGTATATCATCCTCATTTCCATACAAAACCTATCTATTACCGGATATCCGGTCGTAAATTAATCCGGGGAAAAAATCCGGGTGACAAACCCTAATTGGTAATGGCTACCGGTACAATTAGGTAAACAGATTATAAAACTTGACGGAAAAAACTCAACACCCTCAATTATGTGGTAATACTGATATTTTAAACGTCAAAAGACTTTACGTTTGTCTGACGGTTTATGTGTGTCGGTTACTTTTTGCGCTTAAACCGATTTAGATAAAATTTGGTATGAAGATATTATTTAAGTCGTGGAAAAGGACAGAGGATAGTTTTTATTGCGTTAAATTAACGATTAGTCATGATAGAATAACACGAGCGACTGCATTACTCATTTTTCCCTTATTATGAATAAACCTTGTAACTTGGCTACTTCGTTATCTGGCTTATCTGGTTAGTGGTTACACAAAAAATCTATTTTCTTTTTATTTCGAATCATTTTTCCAAAGCAAGCAAAAAAACACTAACAAATTTAATTATAGCACGTTAAAATCATATTAGTGAGTTGTAATCACAGAAATAAGGATAGAGATTTGTAGTTTTCCAACATCTACTGTTTTACCCAATAAAGTTTCTTTCTTTCTTTCTCTTCTTTCATCTAATACATATTATATGTATGTATATGTATTACTTTGATTCGCCAGCCATTTCCGCCGCAGACGTTTCACATAAAACTCTGAAACTATCATATTCGAATAAAACTCGAGTTCATAGAAACCTTTAAAATATCAAAAAACATTAGCTTTTGGATATTTGAAATACCGCGTGTAAGTCGCGGTGGTGGGTGGGTCCCCGCACGACGGTCCCGGTTAAATGGGTGTGGCTATTAAAACAGCCGTAAAAGGCAATTAAAAACTTTACACAATTCCAAAATAAAGTTCGAATCTAGGCTTTTGCATCCGTTGTGGATTATTTATACAGTATTTTCAGAGCGAAGTAACCACTCTTGATATAATTTAGTGTTTGAAAATCAAGATTTTAAATGCCCGTGTGGTTGACCAAGCACATACGGCATTCTCGCAACATAGTCGGCCTAGTCCAGAGGAAGACGAGCTATTGTGTACTTGAGATCTGAAAATGTCTTATTGGTACACGCCTCCACACGGGATTGCGAACCAAAGGTCTAACCATTAGACCATGGACGTTCTTAAAATTCAAATAGCAAAATCGGTTTTCAACAAACCTGATTGCATTTGCTAGTTGCTGTAGCAAAGTAAGATACGAGTATTAAAAAAATATTGCGATGCGTTTTGTGATATGCCAAACATTTTTGACGTGTAACTTCGCTATAGAAATACTAATGCATTGGTATATAAATACTATAGCCATGATATCCATAAAGTTTCTTCTTGCTGTCGTTATCGTAAATCATTATCATTTCGCTATTTTAGTAATATCTACCGTGCCCGCTTAAGTGCCTGAGCACTTAACACTTTCATGTGAAAGATCTTTTTTTAAGTAGGAAATTTTCTACCGGTGAAAGTGGCCGATATTCAGGACTAGATTAATAGTGCTATTAAGACTCACAAAAGAACTAACCGTGAATTTCCATGGATTCCGTTTCTTGCTAATTTTTATAACCAGACGAAAAAGAGGGGTGTTATGAGTTTAACGTGTCTGTCTGCCAGTGTGTGTCTGTCCGTAGCATCGTATCACCCAAACGAGTAGACTGATTTAATCTTGTTTTTATGTGAATTGAAAGCTGTCATGGTCCAGAGTGTTCTTAACAATCATTATCAGCTGAGCAGACTCAGTGCTGGAAAATTTGATTTTATCAATTTCATGCAAGATTGTAAGCGACATCCAGATCGACTTTATCAGTCTGATTCCTTACAGTATAATTGGAGTTTAGCGTTGGGGATAACTTTTTAATTTCTTAATTTCACATAATTTATTCATACTAATATTTTAAATGCGAAAAGTGCGTATGTATGTCTGTTACCTCTTCACGAAACCGCTGAACCGATTTTGTTGAAATTCGGCATGGAGATACTTTAAGTCTTGGGAAAAGAAATAGGATACTTTTTTATCTCGGAAAATTGTACGGTTCTCACTCTATATATTTTGGCGGGCGTCGTCTAGCATAATATAATAAAAGCTTAAGCGTATTCCCCGCTATTCTCATGGCCACACGTTATCGCGTCATACACGTCCTGAGTTGCAGTCGGCGCATACTTTGATAGCTGATAGCTTTTGCCGGCGGAATATTTACTCACATACCCCTCTACCCCTCTACTCTATATATCTACCCGTGTAGTCCCTTTATTCTACTATTATAATGCAACATTAATGCAGCATTGTTCCTTGTTCGATCCAGTCATTACAGCAAGATAGTATTCTTATAACCGTTAACCTTTGTATATTGGTTTGACGTTTTCTCTATACCCGTGCAGTGCCTGTACCTAGATTCAGTCTTACCCCCAAAACTTGATAGCTGCATTTATGTTATAGCTACTAGACAGTGCCGTAAATGGCCTTTTTTGCGCCCTGTGCGAGCTTCTATAACTGCGCCCTTGTTTTTTAGGGTTCCTTAGTCAACAAGGAACCCTTATAGTTTCGGTCTGTCCGTCCATCTGTCCGTCTATCCGTCTCTCTGTCTGTCTGTCTGTCTGCGGTTTTGCTCAGAGACTATAGGACCTGCATAGCTGTAATTTGGCATGAATGCACATATTACTGAAGCCGACAAAATGGTACATGAAATCTTAAAAAAATATTTTTTATGGTACCTTCCACAGATTAAGGACCTTCCCTACACATCAAGCGGGGATGAATTTATTTTTTTGCGTCCACCTAATCGTGTGGGGTGTCGTTTGATAGGTTTTTTAAAAATATTACGAGTATTCATTGATCATTTTCCGATTTAGGGATCCGTTTGTGAAATATTAAGTGGAAATAATCGTTATAGTACAGTGTCTCCCCCTTCTACCGGCTAAAGGGTTGCTTCTGGAAATGTGAAAACATTCACGGGAGTAGGAAATCTGCTGAATTTAAAAGGAAAATTATCACGGCTAAGAAGACTTCATAATTAGTTATCTATCGATACTAATATTATAATTGTGAAGAGTTTGTTTGTTTGAACGCGTTAATCTCAGGAACTACTAGAGCCTGAGTCAAGAGGAATTCGTAATCGCTTCGTTATAGAATCGCCGATGAAAATGTATGAAATTGACATTTAAAGCGTTCGTTAATATGACGTTGACGTTCGACTCGTCTGTTGTTCTGTTCTTGCTATGGCGCTCGGCTTTACCATGGCCAGTGTCGAGTAAAGTATTGGCGGGAAAAAATATTTTTTCGTAAAAAATTTACAAAATTTTCAAGTCATTTTTCCAGAATATCGTCAAGTCGAAAGTCTAGTCAAAGTCTAAAAAGTAGTCGGTAAAGTCAACGAGTCAAGTCAGTTGTTTTAGTAAAGTGGTAGACCCTTTACTAAAACTTTCGATGGAGTTTTGGAGGGAACACAAAATGGCACGTTTCTTGAAGTTGTATCACTTGCCCACACTTGTGCACGACAACGAATATTTAATGGTTAATATTCTACCAACATTACACATTAAAAACCGAAATAGCGAAATAACACAATTTTAGGAAATTAAATACAAAAACACAACGTCACTCTTTCGTATTCCCGGCAAAACTCCGACTCGTCTTATGTCAATTCCATACATTTTGATCGGCGATTCTATAACGGAGCGATTACGAATTCGTCTTGACTCAGGCCCCAGTTCCAATTTAAAAAATTATTTCAGTGTTAGATAGTCCATTTATCGAGGAAGGCTATAGGCTATATTTTATCACGCGAAGACTAACAGGAGCGAAGAAATAGAGGAAAATGTGGAAAAAACGGGGGAAAATTATTTGAAAGGGCTTATTTGAACGCGCTGATCTTAGGAACTACTGGTCCGATTTGAAAAATTCTTTAAATGTTAGATAGCCCAGTTATCGAGGAAGGCTATATTTTATGACGCTAAGACTAATAGGAGTGAAAAAATGAAGAAAATGTGGAAAAAACGGGGGAAATTATTTGAACACGCTAATCTCAGGAACTACTGGTCCGATTTGAAAAATTCTTTCAGTGTTAGATAGCCTAGTTATCGAGGAAGGCTATAGGTTATATTTTATCACGCCAAGACTAATAGGAACGAAGAAATAGAGGAAAATGTGGAAAAAAACGGGGGAAATTATTTGAAAGGGCTTATCTCACGAACTACTAGAGCATTTTTTTTTTTGTTATTTGGATCAGATAAGAAGTAGAGCACGTGAAGGATCATAGGCTTTTTGTGAACTGATTTTTCTGAGAAATATCTAATTTACGCGGGCGAAGCCGCGCGGAACGACAATTTTTTTTAGTTGATAGAATATTATGATCAACTAAAAAAAATGTATTCGGCGTAATATACTTAAAGGAACTTTTCGTTCAAATTCCTTTGGAAGTAACTGGGATGATGTTGTTAGTAGTGTAAAACACGTTATAAATATACATTCATTGACCATACACAATTTTAAAAAAAACTAGCGGTACTACGGAACCCTATATTGCGCGTGGCCCGACACGCACTTGGCCGGTTTTTTTTATTTTATATTATAGGTACCCAGAGCAATGCTTCCAGGGCCACAGGCCTCCCGTCTCCATGGTCTGGCCATTCTTGCGGCACTGCTACTAGAAGACGCTTGCAACTCCGTAACGCCTCGTTTAACGAAGGAATCATACATTTTTCCGGTGTAAAAAGTACCCTATATCTGTTCCCGGGATTTAAGGTATCTCCATACCAACTTTCAGGAAAATCGGTTCAGCTCTTTCGCGTGAAAAGGTAACAGACAGTTTGTGTCTGTCACAAGTATCCTATGTCTTTTTCCGGGATTCAAAGTATCTCCAACTTTCACCAAAATCGGTTCATTGGTTTGAGCGTGAAGAGGTAACAGACAGACACACTTTCGCATTTATAATATTAAATTAGTAAGTATGGAAGTATGGATTTTATGGATTGAATTATTAGAATCAGGATACTGAGCTCGAACAACGATAGAATAATGTGCAATCGTCTGATTCGGAATATTCAAATAGAAAATAGATTAAAATCGGAGTATGAGCACGGTATGTAATATATATATGTTACTAACTGTATATTATTTTTGATTCATGTTTTTTATTTGAATGTTTTATGAAAAGTCTAGCCAATAGGCTACTTGACCTACTTTTTTTTCATGCTAATCGCTTCATAATCATTCATTTTCACAAAAAACTAATATTTTAATATTTTACACAGTAGAAACCCATAAAAATGTTTATTGTATTTTAAACTCTCTTTATTGAACATTTTTTTATGTGCTAAATGTACGAGTCTAAAAGTGCCCAAAAATTATAAAAGAATTAAATAAGAAATTACAAATCATTTGTAATGTTGAAAACTTAAAGTTTTGGCCATTTCATTTCCCGTCTACAATAATTGGAGATAATATATAAAACTGATGTTTTAAGTGAATTATTCAAGAAAATATATTTTACAAATCTTTCTAGGCTTATTCTTATTACTTATTTATGTACAATTAAACTTACATATAACGAGCGCGATAAATAAAATCTATTAAATTACTATGAGGATGACGTCACATCCAAATCGGAAGTACCGCAAAAGCGTTTTCGTCAGTACAAATCCTCTTTTCATAAAATCATATTTTCAAATCGACTTTATTTATCAATCATAAGCTTTTATTTGATGATAAGGGTGAAATACGGTTTCCTAGGCCAAGTTCTACTACGAGTAGAAATATGCATTTGTTCAATGAAATTGAATATAGGTCAAGTAGCCAATTTTATGAGACTTTTACAGGAAACATCTTGACGTTTACTACTATTATATTATATGTATAATGTGCTTTTCGACGTCTTAAGTCGGTTTTACATTACATAAAAAGTACATAGTCCCCTTTTTATTCAGTTATAACTACTTACACGACTCTTTAAAACTTTAACAACTAGAAAATTTAAAAAAAATCAAGAATATAAGAGCTAATCATATCGAAATAATATTAAAAAACGCGTTTGTTCTGTCAGCGTAATTTGAACTCGCGACCACGCGCTCAACCAATTAATATTGACAACAAACAATAACACTAACAACAATAACAGTTATTGTAATTAATATTCGTTTCTGAGAGCTGCACTTAAAATTTCCATTTTCTATCTTGCATTTAAAAGGACCATTGTATCGCGTATCGTTTCGGTATGAACTAACTAAAATTGACTAAAAAAACCCTCAATGTAAGTTGTAACCTTTTCTCACCAACAACTGAAATTCTCCCTCAAAACTCACATGTCAGGATTATGCAGCATATTTTCAATTCATGCAAAACTTATTTCGCCGTATACCGTATGATAAAACCGAGACAATTTCTCAAACTTGAAAACTAACAATGCCAATTTCGTCCGGGATTTGGAAGACATATTTAGATACGAGACAGGAATAATGCTCAGCTGCATACAAATATGCTTTGTCGTTTGTGAAAGTGCCTCTTTTGATGGTCAATCAGGCAGAACTTCTTTGACTGGCAAGCCAATTAGGTCACGAATAGTGGGTCCCTTACAATTTAAATAGATTTATCTATTATAGTCATATTGCATCTTTGTGCGGTCTCCCGCTTTGTTTGGGGAGGGAAATTTGATTTTTTCCGACTGTCCCCCTATTTTCTTCTGATTAATTACGTATTGAGTTATGAATACAGTTATATATTCTTTCGATCATTTAGAACGAGACTGCATTTATAATTGAATAAAAAATTTGTAGGTTAATATACAAAATATTATATGCTTCACAGCGACCATATTATAATATCTTATTGAAATTCTGAGTTATTCCTGTAGAGAGCCTGTTCCTAGAGTATTCCTAAGATCATAACAAAGAGACTAGGTGACGCCCGCAACTCCGTTGTACCAAAATTCGTTTATCATTATCGCGTGGGAACCGTACATTTTTCTTGGGATAAAAAGTAGCCTATGTCCTTTCCTCAAAGTATCTCCACACCTGTCAGCAATATCGGTTCAGCGGTTTAGGCGTGAAAAAGTAACAGACAGACTTTCGCATGAATAATATTAGTATGGATGCTCAACGAATCTGCTGTAACCAGCTACGATGGTGTAACTGGTAACTGCTGTCGAGTGTCGACTTTACACATAAGATGGGAAATGGAATGGAAGGGAATGATGGGAAAGCGTTGGTCAATGCCCGCTAAAGATTTCACAAAAACACCCGAAGTAAAGATACAAAGTCATCGACTTCGCAACTTTACACTTTCGAAGTTGAGAATTCTGGGAGCGGTGGATCCAATTTGGGCAATAGATTCACTTATTTTATGATATTCTCCGAAAACTCCGATATTTTATTTACGGGTTTTTAAGTAATCAAAACTTCGATGTACGTGACGAATTTTGTGATCAGACGTTGAAGATATATCTTCCATTACTTTAGAATGTTTTTAAAGTATAACATAAATCAGTGATGAACACTTTTAAAAGTATTTGTGTCCCTATAATAAAGTTCACTGTGAAAATAGTAGCACTGAAAATATTGTATATTTTTCATATTCGAATTAAATATAATATTAAATAATTTACATACACACATGTACTATCGAGGAAATTGATTCCTAGGCAGTCGACAGACCTACGTCATTTGGTCGGATCATGTCAATTCTATGTTAGCCAATGAGCTTCTAAAATACTAGAGTAGCAACGTCTTACTAAATATTATCAGAAATGCGTAACCACTTGATAGCTCAAAAGACAATGTCAATTCGTAATGTTATTATGTCATTAAGTAGGTCAGATATGCCTGCAGGCATCTTCAAAGTGGCAACGCGTTGCTGCCGTAAACTGCCAATCTAGTTACGTTAGTAACATAGAATATCATTGATGTTAGCTGTGATCGGTCGGATGGGTTTGTCGTAAAGCGACCAAATTACTTAGGTCCGCCATCTGCCTAGAAATCAACTTCCCTGATAGTACCATCCAAGAAATTTATTTGTTGGCAGATGAAAGGACCATGTAATTTTGTCGGATTAATTTAACTGAACCGTGCGCGTGGGTTGAACTTGTACAACCCGACCAAATTACATAGGTCTGCCTTTAAATAAAATTATCGATGTACCATCGACAAATAAAGTTAATAAAGTTAATGTTCAAATTTTTAGCGTTACCAAGCAAATATTAAAAGCACCAAAGGAACTTTTATCCTTTTAACGAAACTTTTCCGTGCCTTTGCTTTGTAGTCAACTTTCTATTCATTGTGTGAACAAAAGTGGCTAGTTTTTATGTATCCTGATTCCCAATGGTATCAGCCAAATATATGTACCTAATTTGATAAAACAAAACTAAGTAATCGTTTTTTAGGGTAGGTACATAGAATTTCCTTTGAAAGTAACAACAGAAATTTTGCGACTCACAGCTCACAAATTACGCTCGTTTGGCCTCACCTTAAGGCGCAGCGCAGACGACAGACTATCCGTGACGCACTTTTTAGTCCGTGGAAATAGAACCTATGCAGTTATATGCAGTAACGCACACGACGCGCAAAAAGTCCGCATATAATTGCATAGGTTCTATTTCCAGAGACATAAAGTGCGTCACGGATAGTCTGTCGTCTGCGCTGCGCCTTAAAGTGAAGCCAAACGAGCGTAATTTGTGAGCTGTGAGTCGCACAATTTCTGTCGCATAAATATATTTTCATACAAATCATGACTCACAAAAAATTACGCTCGTGTGAATCAAAGTATCTAAACACACTATGCTGAATTACGCCGGCGTAATTAACGTGGCCGAAATTACGTTCAACCGCATACGTCTGATGCGACTCACTATAAATTACGCGAAGAGCCGAAATTTCGCGGCGTAATTTCCGTTGCGGAACGCGCGCGTGAGTATTTAAAATTCTCAGATGTAATGTGTGCGGTAACACTTTGGAGATAAGGTTTAATTTCCTATGTTCGGTTTTGAGAATTCCGTCGTGTATAGTATGTTGCTATACAAAACATTATCGCCGAATCGCTGCCGAACTTTACGCTCGACTTGGCTCGACGGAAATTCGGCTCACGACGGAATTTCGGCATAGTGTGTCGTCTGTCACGTTCCGCCCATATTTTGTATGGATTGAAACGCGGCGTAAACGCGGCAGAATTTACGTCGGCATAATTCAGCCTAGTGTGTTTAGACCCAAACAGGACTTTTGTATGCAACTGAATGCAGCAGAATTCTGCCGAACCGAACTTCTGCGACTCACAACTCACAAATTACGCTCGTTTGGCTTCATCAGTAGATGTGCCCAAAATATCCACAGATTTCCACGCCTTATATTATATTGTAGAATAACTAGGGCAATGTTGCGGTTTGCCGAAATCTGGACTAATTACTTTGTCTTGACGGGAACGAGCGAAACGTCGCGTCGCCGACCCGCCACAAAAGACTGAACATCACTATACAAGGTGTAGTGTATTTTCAGACTTGCGACGGATCGCGCGGTGGATATCAGATAGATGTCTTTGTGCGTTGTAAAATTCAGTGCATTCAACAGAGAAGAGATAGTTAATAATGATTAATAATTACGATTTGATTTTGATGACCTCCGTGGCGCAGTGGTGAGCGCGTTGGTAGCCCAAGCCGTAGGTCGCGGGTTCGAGTCCCGCCGACGGAACAAAATGTTTATGAAGTTCCTGGGTCATGGATATGTGTATTAAAAATGTGTATCAATAAAAATCTTAAATGTATGTATAGTATAAAAGTATTAAATATATTTCCGTTGTCTGGTACCTGTAACACAAGTCCTTCAGGTACTTACCACGGGGCCAGACTGACGTGGTGTGATTTGTGAAGCGTCCATAGATATTATTAACTAACTCTTAAGTGGTTTAAACTATTAAGTGGTTTAATGATTAATTATTTTTTGGACTTCTTTATTTATTACATTGAATGGTCACCAATTATATTGCTACTTGACATTTGGGCAAAATTTTAGCCAATTTAGGTCTATTGAGCTAAAATTTTGCTAAAAAGAGTTAAAAAGAAGACACTGAGATTAATGCTCGCACATTATTCGTAATGCCCTGACAATAATAATTAGTCCATAACATATACACAATCTATACATATAATAAAACTGTAGAAATAAGAATTCTGTACAATAAAGATATTCAAAAAATAATAAGTGGGGGTGTCACTACATCGCTTTAGAAGCCAAAAATGTGGTTAGATTTTTGTCTGTCTGTCTGTCTGTATGTTTGTTCCAGCATCACACGAAAACCACTGATCCGGTTTTCGCAGATATATTTGTCTTCTTCCAACTTAACATCTGGTGTACAAATTTTTTTCCCCCCACCCCTCTAAGGGTACAAAAGAGGGGGTCAGATTTTGTATCAAACTTTTTTCTTTAACATGAAAACTACTGATCCGATTTGCAAACGGTTTTCGCAAATATATTTGTCTTCTTTGAACTCAACATCTGATACAAAAATAAATCATCCCCACCCCTCTGAGGGGGTCCGATTTTGTATCAAACTTTTTTCTTTAATGGACTTACTTCATATTATTTACTGTGTTTTTCAACTTAACATTTGGTGTATAACATTTTTCCCCCCACCCCTCTTAGGGGACAAAAGAGAGGGCAAGATTTTGTATCAAGTGATGAAGTAGAAATACTTTATATGGCAAAACAACGTTTGCCGGGACAGCTAGTGAATACTATAATTATAAAGACCCTCTTAGAAATTTCCATTCCCAGTAAATGTACGGAGAATATTGATTTCATTATCTTTAATATTTTCCTCGCAGTCAGTGTGAAAGTCCAGACTGGAACAGAGATTAATGGGCTCCGTTTATTCCGGGTTGCGGCGAATTCCCTGTTTACGCGGGGTAAGTTCCGAAACATAGCTCATTGTATTGGCCAGTGCTTATAACGTCTAAAAACGACACCATAATTTGTTTCTTTCCGAAATATACATCTTCGTATATGACTTTGGTGAAATAATACGTCACACTTGTCTCACGAGAGGCACACTAATATTATAATAATAATATGGCGCCGGATTGAACATAATATCATTGACACTGGTTAGTATACTGGGTCTTATTCAGGAACACACACGGACTCGACGTGAGCCGCTATTGATTCAAATCTTTATTTTACTTCCCTGAATACTTTTCAACTTTTGTCATAACCTCATTACATAAATAACCGTTGAAAAGCTTTGGAACTTTTCCTTTGGAATAGATTTAGGCTGGATTTCGTTATGAATACTTTTTTAAAATAAAATTATAACAAAATGCATGTTAAAAACTTGAGTTACATAATAATATTTTAAATGCGAAAGTGTGTCTGTCAGTCTGTCTGTTCAAGCCCAAACCGCTGAACCGATTTTGCTGAAATTTGGTATGGGGATACTGTGAGTCCCGGGAAAGGACATAGAATAGTTTTTATACCGGAAAAATGTACGGTTCCCGCGTGAGAAACGAATTTTGGCGCAACGGAGTTGCGGGCATCATTTAATTAAGCACTAGATGAGGCCCGCAACTCCGTTGCGCCAAAATTCGTTTATCGCGTGGGAACCGTACATTTTTCCGGTATAAAAACTATTCTATGCCCTTTCCCGGGACTCAAAGTATCTCCATGCCAAATTTCAGCAAAATCGGTTCAGCGGGTTGAGCGTGAAGAGGTAACAGACAGACAGACAGACACACTTTCGCATTTATAATATCAGTATGGATAGTTGCATGGGTTGGGTATTCACGTAAATACGTAATCCGTGAGACTCGCGTTAGATCACAATAACGAATTATAAAAAAAAAACACCATTTTAAAAAACCCTTTCAGGTGAGCGCTAACCAATATTTCATAAAACGCAAAGCCAATACAAAAAGCGCGCTCGTAAATCAAACTTTTTCCCGATCTGAATCCAGATAGCTGTAGTTGAGCCTTAATTGCCGTAGTTCGCCAACTTTTATCTGTTGAAGAATGAACGTTAATTATTATATAAAAAATATTATAGTGCCCACTCTGCAATTTTCTGTTTCATGCGGTTTTTCCGCGTTGAAATTGTGTTGGTTTCTTTCAATTATTCAAGTGTGTTTTAAAAAGTACTTTTGCATACCTTGTGTGAGTATGAGCTTAAGTAAGAAAAGTAAGAGTCAAGATCTCTTTTTGTCCTGCAATCGGACTATTACAGGACAGGTTAATATTGAGTAAGAATATTATTAATTATTATTTATTATACTCGTAATATTAAATTTTATCACATGCTGCAGTTCTTTGTAAGTGAATTCTTGTAAGATTTATATATATAATTGTAGTGTTTTTGATTCTGGTCCGATTAAATATAAATTACTCTTAGATATTATATAATTTGCCATAATATTTTGGCTAACAAAAAATATTTAATGTTCATTTTGAAACCACAATGCTCGCAAAAAGTGCCGAAAATCTTCATTACCTTCGCAATATTTCCGACGCGAAAAATAAATTAACGAGCATTTTTGTGTTGTACGCATCAAGTATCCGAACGATTATTTATTAATTTAAATTTCGAATACCGCGAATTTCAACCAATAACAATTTAATAAAGGCCCCATTTCATTTCGGGAGGGAATTTCGATTCTCGAGATCCGGAGTTTGTTTTGACAAACATTTTAATAATTTCACAAATGTAATACCTTTGGAATGTTATTAAAATAAGAATAAATAATATCGACAGGGGCTCGGAAAATGGGGATCGGTGCTATTTATATCGGAAATTTGTGGGAAGTCAGAAAATGTCTTCCGCTATGTCAAATCCAGATTTTTAAGTAAGAGTAAGCTGATAATAATTTTACCATACAAATATAAAATCATTATATTATATTTTTAAAACGGGAGCCTAATTGTAATCTAAAGCGTCTAATACTAGCTGGACAAAAGAGTCAACTACTGCTGCATATTCCAGGAGGGACTTCATCAGGCCAGAAACAGAGAGTAACATAAGTGGAGAGTATTCTGTAAAGAAAATTTTGGTGGTCATATCCCTCAGCCATGACTAGAAAACGACGAGAAAGAAGATGATGATAATGAGATCAAAACAGATATTATAATAATATACCTACTCATTACTGTTACAATATTCTGTTACCAATTCCCTCAAAAAACCCTTTGGATTGAAACACTTCATTTTAAATACTATAATGTTTAAATATCCATTAATACAGCTTCAACAGAGTTCGGTTCAAGTAAAATTATATAAAACTGTATAATATGAACTTTAACAAACGTCACGCAACTTATGGAGTTTCGACTGCATTTTGTAGTACCTAAGAAGTTTATTTCTAGACAGATGGGGGGCCTACGTAGTTTGGTCGCGTTATGTCAAACCCAGCAAAATTAACATTGAATTGACATAATCTGACAAAATGACGTTGGTCTGTCAATTGCCTACGAATCAATTTCCTCGATGGTACCTGCAGTTTGTAAAACAATTTGTATGATTTTTAGCTTTATAAGTGATTTAAAATTATTAACTTTGCTCTTAATCTTTTTTGACAAGCTGTGCTAATTATATTCTTGAAGACTATCTACAACGCCATTTAATTATTCGCTACTTGTTCCTAAAGCCTACGTTCAGCAGTGGACGGCAATAGGCTGATCATGATGAAGCGCTACTTATTTGAGAGTTAATTATAATAAGCTTATGAGTTATGTACTTACGGAATTTGTTTTGTTTAGAATTTAAAAGTTACCGATCTGCGGCTTACTGAGTTAAACACAAACATTGACTTCCTCAACTCCTAATTAAGAGGTTAATTTTAATTAAAACATAATTAAATATGTACATCTTATTGGCTTCACATAGTGGTTAATATAATAATATTATTATATTAACCACTATGTGAACTTTAAACTCTAAACCATTATTGTATACTAGAATTTGTGTTAGGATTTTAGTAGATTTGAAAATTTAAACGCGTCGCTTCGAATAGATCGTATAAAACTTGTATCGTAAAAAAATATTTGCGTCACTGCGTGAAATATCACCGATATACAGGATGTTGAAGCGTTTGACTGAGCTGAATAATTAAAGTCACTTCGTCGGGTATTTTTCACCTAAAATATCCGGAACTCACACGGTGTATATTCGTATTGTTCACGTATTGGACTAAAATATTTTGTGAAGCGTTCGTGGAAATTGAAAGAGCCTTATCACGGTGCGTCCACATTTGTATCATTTGCGCGATCAGATCTCCGATCATAATATCTCTGTCGCGATCAACGCGCCGCGCCGTATCAAGTATGCTTATCATAGTGTGGACGCCTATTAGATCATTCTGCCGATCATGCGAGTATTTGGTACGACATGTATCAGATACGCGGTTAATAGCGATCGGGCGTATCATGATACGCGTATCTTTTTGACACGCTTCGATGATACGCGACGGAGATCTGATCGCGCAAATGATACAAATGTGGACGCACCCACTGCCCAATATTGCCTAGTCTGCGAATTTATAACATTTAAAATTATATTATCTTTATATGATTTTTAAACATTGTTCACAGTGTTAATAATTCTTCGATCGCGGATTCTTCGAAATTCTATTGTAAGTACTCTATTGTTGTCGCGATCACCGGTGCTCTTATGGGGCTTGAAGGAATAATAGTTCGAAAATCCACTGATTATAGGCTTTTAATGGCTTTAAATTTAACGTATTTAATATTTTGGCTTTAAATTTTTGAAGTTTTAGGTTTTATTGACTAGTGGCCAAATGCATATTTTATTGTTAATTTATAGAGAGGGTCGTAGAATCTCTGAGGTGTTATATTTTTTTTTTCAGTAAATGAATTATTCAGAATGAATATTATAATTAGTTATCCCAGATTTGTGAATCTCTTAATAAATATAAAATAAAATTACTAACGACAGTCGAAAGTTTTGACCCACAATTGTCCAAACTTGGCAAAGTTCGCAGCTAAATCAAGGAGTCTTCTAGAGTGGTTTACGTCTTGTACTTCAGTACTACAACTTTTCTACCTCCAATATAGCACCTATGACCACTACATAAGGATCGATCTCGTAAGACCAGAGGTAAAATAAATTTGAAGGGTCTAGGTTGGACTGCATCCAAATGGCGAAGCCGAAGGCCTGCGCCCTTGATGGAAAAGTATTTCAATTATTGGACGAGCAGACGAATCGCCTGATGGTTGATAAAACTGGATGCTGGACTATAAGAAAACTATAATAAATAAATAATAGTACGGGAGTTACAAAACTTGGTTGACTATACAGTGTACGCTAAAACGGAACCCTAACGAGCAGATTTTTTGTATATTTGTAGGTTAATAGTTGTAAAATTTAAGAGTAACCTTGTACTACAAATAAAACAATCCATATTTTAGGACCATGAAGGCAAATTATGAAATCCTTTCTATCTCTGTTAGCTACCACTTTCGAGATTTTTCGAAAGTAAAAATGTTCGTCTTATCAAAAAATTTGCTTGTTATTAATCACAAAAAAATTTGTTCTAGGGCTCCCTCACTATAAGTTCTAACTTCCGCACCGGCTTAAAATTTGTTCTAGGGCTCTCTCACTATAAGTTCTAACTTCCGCACCGGCTTAAAATTTGTTCTAGGGCTCCCTCACTATAAGTTCTAACTTCCGCACCGGCTTAAAATTTGTTCTAGGGCTCCTTCACTATATTAAGTTCTAACTTCCGCACCGGCTTAAAATTTGGTCTAGGGCTCCCTCACTATAAGTTCTAACTTCCGCACCGGCTTAAAATTAGAAAAAAAGTGTCCGATTTAATGAAAGTTTGTATGGATTAATTTTGGAACCTAAAAAACGAACGAAAAAGGACCTAGAATAATTTTTATCACCATAAAATATAGTAGTTATCGCACAATTAACTTATTTCTGCACGAACGAAATGGACATCATCTAGAACAATCAAAGTAACCATTACAGCCATAAATTTTGCTGTATTCATTAGATAAATAACGATATTGTATGTGAAGAGCTGTGTAAGAGTATAAGTTTTCAAATCGCCGGGTATTTAGTTGTTTTAACGGAGCTGTGTCATCAAACGCAGTTGCGATGGAACTACAAAAACTCCATTTTGTTTTTCCGATCGTGCATTTATAACTTACGATTTGGATTATAATTTTTTTATAATCGAAATAAAAAGACTGGTAAAATTTTGTTCTAATTTTAAAAAAAGTTTCGTTAATCGCCCTGTAGAAGTTATTATAAAGAAAATAAGTTTCCTTGTTTGTTTGTATCAAAAAGACTCCTTAATTACTGGGCTGATTTTTATAAAATTTGTCATAGACATAGAGTAGACCACGGAGAAGGACATAAGATACATTTTCATCGCGGCAAAATGTACGATTACCGCGAGATACTGTTTTTACGAGCGGAGCCGACTACCGGGCGATATTTCTACTTATACCTAGATCAATACTTTCCGATTAGATAAATAAAACATAAGTATAATAAATAGATAACCTATGATGATTACTCCACTGACAATGCGGCTAACTGAAATATTAACCTAACACGCATGAAAACATCTAAATTTCCTTTAAGAACATCAATAAGTTTATGAAAAGCGAAAATAAATCAGAATGCATATTTTATCAACAGAAAGTCGCATCGTTCGCGTTACGTTACATAATAAAAGACAATGTTGAAAACCAGTTACGTTCCGACACGGCAATTTAAACCTTATACTGAGGAAACAAAATGGATTTTCCCTTGAATTTCCCCGCTAATTCTCCATGAATGACACATACGGAATGTTTCCCGTTTAATTGTTATTTGTTTTTTGTAGAAAATGATGAAATTACGGACCGTAACGTACTGTTCCTCGCTCCTTGTGCCCGCTTTCTGTCTCGCTAACAATTCCGGACGTTTATTTTAAACGCCTGTTCAAAAATAATAGCAACGCGCGCAGTTCTGAATTGCTTTTTTATTTGGCAAAAATAAAATTATTCATAGGTAGAGGCGGGCCTACTTTTTTGATTGGCTTATATCAAGTCAATGGTCGTGATCTGTCGTCTGGGTTTGATATAACCCTACCAAATAATGAAGATCCGCTGGTCTGGGTGGTAAAGCAATTCTAGAAATGTTTCAAGTGTAAAGGGCCCCACACAGTTCACCGGCAGGCCGTCTCCCGGCTGTTAATCGGAAAAGACCACAGACTCACAGTTCACCGGACGATTTTGTAGATTTTGTATCGGCAGTCAATGACTGTCAGGCAGCCTGCCGACCAGAGTTTGCAGGCGGACTGTTAATGTCTGGGACCCTTTAACTATTTCATAAACTCAATAGGTTCGACTACAATATTAATTTTAAGGTAAGATATATTTCTTTATCTATTTAAAGTACTGGAAATAATATTATAATGATAATGTCTAAAAACTCTTGACACCACGTCAGTCCTGCCCCGTGCTAAGTTCCTAAAGGACTGAAAGAAAGAAGGAAATATAAGGTTTTAAAGCGAAAACGTATATCGTTATTAGAAAACGTTTAGGGAAGCCCGCTTAGACAATTCCCGGTACAAAATACTGGCTGACACGGCCGATAAATCGACTTCTTTATTGATTCGAACCCACTTACCACTAACTATACTTTATTTTCACGAAATTTCTTTTACTTTTGGCCTGTTTTAGCGGAGCTTTTTGCTTAGTAATAAAATCTCTCAGGATAATATAGGTTGATTGAGTGGAACATATCCTAGAGTGTTTTTAAGGAAACGAAACAGAAAACGAGCAGTAGGATCGCTTGATAGTAACTCATAGTGTCTAAACACATTAGGCTGAATTACGCCGGCGTGAATTCCGCCGCAAATGTCAAACGCATACAAATACGCGACGGAATAGTGTGTCGTCTCTCGCGTTCCGCCCGTATTTTGTATGAGTTTGAAACGCGGCGTAAACGCGGCGGAATTTACAGCCTAGTGTGTTAAGACACATAGGGCGAGGCCACGACACTGCGCTGCGGCGTCGTATCGCAAAAATAACGTCGCACAGAAAGGCGATGCGTTGTCACAACCCAAAAATGTCATCGGAAATCTTGCTGTCACGTCGCAAATTTCCACGATGCGTTCTGCGACGTCGTAGATTTTTACGATGCGACGCCGCAACGCACTGTTGTGGCCTGGCCCATAGCCATTGCGAATGGAGATTCGCAACACTAGAGTTGTTACAAATGTACCTCCTCTAGAATACACTCCTGATTAAGTATACAGGGTGTAACAAAACTAAGTGATAATACGTTAGGGTGTGTATGAGTCCCTTACATAGAGTTCGCTGTAAAAGTAGCAGCGCTGACAGAGCAATTTTTTTTTGTGATTTGTATGGGCAAACGCCCCCATTTCATAATTTTTTCCATACAAAGGCGAAAAAAGTGACTCTTTCAGCGCTGCTTCTTTCACATCGAACTCTATATAGGGTACCCATTTACTCTAGATAAAATTTTATCACTTAACTTTGTTACACCCTGTAGAAAATCCCTTCTCGACTAGTCCCTCTCTCGTTGTATTACGACGGTATTCTGTGAGGCCGTGGTATTGAATATCTTATCAAGCCAGCCCATTCACAGGGAAGCATCGATCTCCCACATTTAAACACTAATCAGACGCTATTTAAACTAAGATGCTATTAAGTTTTTTCTTGCTCTGCCAATCTAAGACTCTAATCATTAGCAGGCTCTATGAAAGTACACAAGTTAAAAACAATTTCATTATCGTTATATCCTTTAGGCATCCATTACACGATCATGCAAGCGACAGTCAATTCCGTCAATCTTGAATGTCTGATGGTGACTGATGAGCTGACGAATGGTAGACGATCACTCAATTCTCTTCAGTTTTATGTCAGTCAAGGCCAAAATTTTCAAAGGTAGGTATAATACGTTTCTAATTTTTTAACCGGCTTCCCAAAAACGAGGAGGTTATATGTTCGGCTGTGGATATTTTTTTATTTTTTTTTTGTATGTTCAACGATTACTCCGCCGTTTGTGAACCGATTTTCGAAATTTTTGCTTTGTTGTATTTGGTTTTACTCCAATTTGGTACCATGTTCACAAAGTGGTGACCTGATGATGGGATCCAGGAGTAATCGAGGGAACTCCTCGAAATTTATATGGAAACATATGGTGATTTTGGTTTTATGTGAAGTGTACTAAGAATATGCTACCAAAAATTCAAATATTGGGTCAAGGTATACCATGGTTTCGAAGATGCTGAGAGAACTCCTGACTCCTTATAGATACACGTTTGGGAGTTTCGGCGTTGTTTTAAGAACAGAAAGCATATGCTACTATGCAACTCATATTCATCATCATAATCATCATCATCATCATCATCGTCTTCATCATTACCACGTCGTGTTAAGGTCACCAATGTCTCATGGCACAGAATAGATAATAGTACAAGGCATAGGTGTGGATATACTAATAATAATAATAATTTTATACTGTATAACAACACTTTGTTTAAATATACACGGCGGTCAGCGCCGCGGAGGCGACGGTATCGCGGCGCCGCCGCGCGACGCGTGGCGGAAGATCGAATATACTTTACTACTTTATATACAGATCGAATACTTTACTAACTACTTTATAAAATTTTAATAGACAAAATATAGAATTAAAATAAAGTTATTTTAAAAAGAGCATTTAAACAAAACAAAGTCAATGAGTGTATTTTTAATTAGTTATACTTATTAATCGATAGATGGCGCACTAAGTATCGATTTGAATGGATTTGAAATTGAATTCTTGATTACAAGAACAGCTGTCAATAATTATGATAATATTATATTATATTACTAGCTGTCCCGGCAAACGTTGTTTTGCCATATAAATAATTTTTGGTATGAAAAATAGATGTTGGCCGATTCTCAGACCAATATCCTCACAATATGCTCACATAATTTCATGAGAATCGGTCAAGCCGTTTCCGAGGAGTATGGCAACGAAAACTGTTACACGAGAATTTTATATATTAGATGAGTAGCTACGCTACATCCTATGCAAGTTTATACAGTTTTTTATCTGATAGATCCTTCGATCGTGGAAAAACGAGACACAATAGCCTTTCTATTGTTATCGCAATCGCCGGTGTCCGCTTGGGGTTTGAAGTATTAAAATTGTTAAATTACTTAGCACAATATGTTCACTTCACTGATAATATATTATTTTGTGAGTGTGAACTGTGACTCTTAACAAATTGTAATAAGATACGTAAAATATACGCGAAGGTTTACCTACCAGTGTAACTAAAAAGAGTGAAATTATTATTATTTTTAACAAAAAATTAAAACCGACTTCCAAGGTAAAAACAATATTAACATTAATATGAACTAAAAAGTATTAAATAATTTTTGCTATCTAATAGTGCCTTTTTCCGAATTCGGCTAAACCTCAACTATTTCTGTACTCAATCTTCATAATTTTGACGTCGGTGCCAGTTCCAAAAGTTTCAAATATTCTGTCAGAGGACTGAAGATTCAGCTATCTGGTACCGACTTCAAAATAATGAAGATTGAGTACAGAAATAGTTGAGGTTTAGCCGAATTCGGAAAAAGGCACTATTAGATAGCAAAAATTATTTAATACTTTTTAGTTCATATTAATGTTAATATTGTTTTTACCTTGGAAGTCGGTTTTAATTTTTTGTTAAAAATAATAATAATTTCCAATGAGTTTCTAAAATACTAGAGTGGCAATGTCTTACAAACTGATGCAAAAAATGCGTAACCACTTGATAGCCCAAAAGACAATGTCACTTCATAATGTTATTATGTCATTACGAGTATGTATGGCAGATATGCCTGCAGGCATCTTCAAAGTGGTGACGCGTTTCTGTCGTAGACTGCCAATCTAGTTACGTTAGTAAGTAAGTAAGTAAGTAAACATTTATTCAGTACAAACACATTACACCACATTACAATAAACATTTCACAAAAAAGACACTAAGTATAATATTTTAAAAAACAAAAATAACATAAAAAAGGAACACTAACAAATAAGTGCCAGATGAACATAATATACTGTAGGTAGGTATCTATTTGGGTAAAGGTAGCAAACGACAATGTAGTGCAATGCGCATTCCACCGAAAAGGACCCCACTCAGGTGACGATCACGGTATAGTACCTACACCGCGATCCCTGGTGTTCTGTGGGGCCTTGTTGTCAATCGCTCGACAGATGCACACTGGCGCCAGCGCAAAGTGAACAATAAGATAGTAAATACTTACTTAACTTATAACAAATAAATAAGTAGATAAGCCTAAAAAGGGTTTGAAAGAACATGTACATTAATAGGCATATTATGCATATATACATTTTATAGTGTAAAAATAAAATAGTGTATAATATAAGAATTCCCTCACATCCCATCTGCAATATGACGTCACGTCATAGATCAAAAGTTAGTAACATAGGTACAATATCATTGTTTTTTTCCCATTTTGTCAGATGAGACAACACTCACTCAAAATTCGTGACTGATGGTTGCATGAAGCAAAAATCAAGATATCCAGATTTTCGTCAATCAATTTCATGCAACCATCAGTCACTGCATTACACGGTAGGTTATTCGACAATCACAGGCATGACTGTGGTAAAACTGGCAGCAAAACCTACCGTGTAATGGATGCCTTAAACTTTAGGGTTATTAATAATGCATGCAAACTTTCATCTACGAAAAATTCATAACCAAAAGCTTATTTCTCTGTAACTAAATTTCTATGCAGGCATTTTGTTTTAAAACCTTGCATACATCACTCGAACGTAGCCTCATTTCGCTAAACTTATGACTTTTACAAATCTATTTGTATTTTAAAAAATCGGCCATTTTTGGCACCGTAGCTGCGAGTACCTATTTGGAATTTATCCAATACATTTTCAAGCTGTGGCCTTTCACACGTAACTGCGTATTAATGTAAGTTTGGATCAATTTAGCGAACATAAATTCATTTATCTTTACGGGTATTAACTTGTTCCTTGATCGACTCAAACTCATCAAAGTACCTCCATAGACCATATCCTCTTAAATTAGTTAAATGGTTTAAAAATTATAGGATGACGTATTACCAAGACTAACAGACACACTTTCTAATTCACGATATTAGTAGTTAGATAAATTTTAGGTAAAGATAATTTAGTACGTTATTATGGTTATTATACAAGAAAAAAATCATAATGTTTACCAAAAAGAACTTTTTTTCTACTTAAGATATTATACTAAGTAAGTTGGTATATTATATTCGCGTTAATCACCTATTTTTTTTTCAGAAAGTTCCGGAACCCGCAGCTCGTCTGAAGCGCCCTTCCCGACCTTCGCTAAAACTTCAGGGTGAGAGATGAACGTCATTTCTCTCCAGCTAGCAATAAATGTATATGGTCAGATTACCTTACCCTATAAAAATGATTTGCCGAGGATACAGGATAAGGATGGACCCCGTATGGCTGATGGTAAGCAATATTGTAAATGCAGATTGCGACTCAACCCTCTTACTGTAATATTCAAAATATGCAATGTATACGTTAAAATTGTATTTGTCTTGTAGTTGGCTGATCGTAACAGCGTTAGGAAAATGGCTTGAAAGATGACAAAGCCCTGTGTAACAGACTGTTAGTGTTTATTTAAAAAATAAATATATTTTGTTAAATTAATTGTAGCCTATTTTTGGTACCAAACACAATATAAAATCATAGATTCAGCATACTGAATCGTCGCGACTAGTCCAGCATGAAAGGGCTAGCATACATTCTGTGTAGTTTAAGTACAGCTTGGCAAAAAAGAGTATGGATTAATGAGGGCTTTTTTTTAAATATAGGCAACCCTACGCTTCGCTTTTGACACAATTTGTACTACAAGTAATGTAGTGTTGTTAATGGGTTGTTTTCTTTTTTAAATCTCCACCAGACAGCGCGACAGTAGACACTTCTAGATTTTCTATTGGTTCCCCACCGATCTGAAATTATCTGCAGGTTGGCATCACTGACTACATATTGGTTGTGTTTCTAAAAAATATCAGTGTACTGTCAAGTATGACATAAATAAAAAAATCTTAAACCTAAGCGATCATTGGCCTAAGCGATTAGGCTACTATACTGGTAATAGTTTAGGAACACGCTGTTAAAATAAAAACTTATCAAACTGAAAACTGACAATCATTGCTGACAACTGAACGGCCTTGTGGCGGCCATGTTACTTTCAAACTTCTACTTTTTATTGTTGGTGTGGTTTTTATTATTTTTTCCCAAACTGTGTTATTTGGGTTTTTGATGTTCATTATTGGTAAAATATTGGCCATTAAATATCCGTTATCGTGCACAAGTGCAGGTAAGATGTTGTCAAAACCAAAATTTATAATTCCTGTGACATTTGGTGTGAATAACGATAAATAGGGCTATTTATTCCGTGAGTTTTAACTAAAACATCGTTATAATAACTTTATTATCCTATTCATTGGAATATCATTGTGTCTTTTTCGAATTGAAATGTATCAAGTTTTACATTCTATTGCCCGGTTTTGTAGCAATTATTGATGGTATTCCCTGGTATTACCGACAGTTGTCTACCCATACGCCATCTAGTTACTAAAATGGATGCTGTTTGACAATCAAATTAAAAAAATAAGAACATGCCCCATTAGTAAAAACTGTTTCAGCTGTCACCGCATCAGACTTTTTGCCAGGCTATAAGAAGCTAGACACGTAATACGAAACAGCTAGTGGTAAAAAAAGAACAAAATATCACTTGTAACTCCGAGATTTATGAGGGTAGTATGAAATTGCAAGTTTTATATTTGGTCTCAAATAAGGAAACATAAAAATGCAATAAAGAAGTGAGACAGCGTTGAGGTATTCATGTCATTTTACCTTAGGGGCCTGGCGTTATAGACACTGCTGTGCCACAGTATATTGAAGCTTAGATTTAAACAATAGAGACGATTATCGCGTAGTGATTGGATTGGACTACATGATATTATGTAAGTTGAGAGCGACTATGTCATCCGCAACTTCTTACATTAGGCAGTCTTTTAACAAGTCTCAAGATATACACTATAGCTCCCATTGTCAATATTTTTATTAAGGTTGTTTTGGTGTTTTGATGATAACGTCAAAGTGCCAAAACAAACTTGTAGGTTTATATTAGTGGTCTAATATAAACCTACAAGTTTGTTTTGGCACTTTGACGTTATCATCAAAACACCAAAACAACCTTAATAAAAATATTGACAATGGGAGCTATAGTGTATATCTTGAGACTTGTTAAAAGACTGCCTAATGTAAGAAGTTGCGGATGACATAGTCGCTCTCAACTTACATAATATCATGTAGTCCAATTTCCATCCTTTTGCACCAGCAAAAATACACTAACTGTCGCACTCCGAGACGATTATTAGTTAACTGCAATTAAATAAAGAGTTTGATAGATAAAATGTATGAGGCATAATATTATGTCAAAATCTTCATAGGGTTTCTGACCGCAAAGCGACGCGTTGATGCATGAAGTCTGTCAAATCCATAAAAATTAGAATTATGTAATGCATCTACGCGTAGCGTTGGGGTCTGAATTGACCCTTACAGTTCAGTTATTAATAAACGTTTCTAATTAATACGGCAGTAAAATATGACGTATAAGCAATTATGCCATTTACACCAATTATTTACTGGACTTATGAACTACAATTAGTATTAACTATAGTTCATACATTTTAAAATCTAAATTAATACAAATGAACTATTTGCTGGTCGTATAAAAAAACTACAGCCTTCTTTGCCAATATTTTAATAACAACTTATAATAGTCCTTCTTTAAAGTTTTATGTACATATAACAAAAACATAACAACTTACAAACTAAGCATAAGTTCACACCGAGAATGCGTTTCTTAAATAGAGATTCTAAGTTATCTTTATTCGATATCCAGGAAAATACAAGTTTCATTGTCAGAGGATGTTCGGGCATGTTGCTAGCCACTCAGATTGCACTCAGACACGAATATTAATTACCTACTTAACTGCAATTTAAATGAAGAGTTTGACAGCTGATAATGTTATGGCATAAGGCTTATGTCAAAATCTTCATTTAATTACAGTTATGTAATTAATATTCGCCGCTGAGTCTAGCAATTGAACGTGTAACTTTTCGCGTAGTTAATTAAGTATAATGATATTTAATGTAAAATGGCTGCGTCTTGACGCCTCTCGGTGTGAGCTCCTAAATTACAAAATGGTTTTAGCTACCTTCCTTTATGTTAAAATTCGTTTCTAAGTCTTTGGTAATGCTTTTATTCGACAAAATCTTGTCCTGATCTAACATCGCGTATTCAAAAATATGCCGACTTCTTTTATATTCATACTTACTAATGAGATTCACTTTAGCTAACATTTCAAATGTTTTCTTGAAGGTGGGTATTGGCAGAACTGGTGGTGAATATTCCTTCTTGGAAATCTTCGATAGCAGTCGAGAGGCAGGACTTCCATGAGTGGTATTTGGCTTTGGCAAATTTTCAGCTATCTTTGCTGTCGATTTCGATGGATTTGGTGTTAGTTTAGCAGGTTGCAGCGCTGGTTTTACGTTAACCTCTTTCGTCTTTACTTCTATCTTACTTCGCTTTTTAACTATCTTTGGTGAGCTTTGGTGTGTTTCTACGTTTACGCATTGCACGGGACTTTGGTATGGCGATATTATAGTGTTTTTTGGACTTTGCCTGTGTGCTGGTAGTTTTACAAAAGACGGCATTGTTTTTACCTTTTCTTCTCTTACAGTAGATTTAGTATCTATTTTAGCATCTTCTTTTTTTATCGGCTCTTCGATTATCTTTTGAGTGTGTGGCTCAAACTTATTGTCATGCTTTGGAGAACTTTTTTGAGCTTTGAGTAGTTTTTGAGTTTCTTGGTCTGTCTTCCCTATTATTGGAAGGTTTGGATTGGGTTCTATTACGTTTTGAACTGCACTTTCATGTTTCATATATTGCGGACTATTTTGAGGTTTTGAAAATACTTGTGTAGGTTCTACTATCTGACGATTTTGCAGGGTAGGTATTTGCTGAGGTATTTGATTATTTTCATACAAAAATATTTTTCTTCGGAATTCTTGAATTTCATGTGGGTGAAAACTTGTCGAATTAACGCTATATTTGTTGGGTTGAAGTGTATTTACTTCTGATTTTTTATTAATTTTAGTTTCTGGTACATAATTCACTTGTTTATTATCTTTGGCTACTCCATTTTTAAGGAACTTAACTACTGTTGGCTGTTTATTAGTGACGATGCTGTTGCTATTTAGATCTGATTCATGATGGGTGTGCACATTCATAATTTTATTGGCAATAATTTTATCTTGGTAGCTATTCTGAAGCGATGTCGTATCATTTAACGTTGGTCTTCCAATTTCTTGTTGCTTCAGACTAGCGGACAATCCATAATTATGTACAGGCCTTATTTTAATGCTATTGGGATTCTCATTAGCTTTGGCCAATTTTTGTAAGTGTGGTTTCATGAAGTTAATTGATGATAAACTTCTTGGCTTAGTACACTTGGCTGTAGTATTATCAGGTAAATTCTTAAAATTGTTATTTTGAAGTGCAAAATGTAGATTGTTATTACTTGAAGCTTGTCTTGGTGGTGGCATAAACGCTTCATTGATATTATTATAATAATATGGTATTTGAGCGTAGGAGCTTGTAACTATTGGAAGGTTTGAATGATAGAATATCGAACTACCGACTTGCATGGTAGCTAATGGATGCATGTTAACATAATTTTCTTGATGCCATTCATACATTGGTGGTCTTGTTGCATAATTTGGTAAATGATTAATATTATTCATTTGGTTATGGCAAACGTTCGAATTATTTAATGGTACAGTATTGTTCGTGAAGTCCAATGGCTTCTTTGAAGACTTTTTATAATAATTATTTTTAAGTTCCTCTACTTTTTCAAGCATATCTGCAATCTTTTTCTGCATTTCGATATTCAACTGTATTGATTTAGTAAGATTATTTTTCTTTTTATCTTTCTTTTTTGTTGAATATTTTGATTTATCTAGTGACTGGTCTTTATTTTTAGTTTGCTTACTACTCTTGGATATGTTATATTTTTTTGTATTTTCTTTTTTAGTGGATTTCTTGTCGCAGCCTGTAGATTCGAATAGACTGTTAATTTTAGGGGAGTCGATCAAAAATGAATTATCAGGACTACAATTATTATCTTTCCTTGTTTGATTCATTATATTTGAATTAACTTCTTTAGCTCTAGAGATCGAGGTGTCTTCTTTCACACATTTTATTTGTTCATCTCCTCTTCCGCTTTCTTGAACATTATCGAACCTTATCAAATCTTCCATCTCAACTTCATCAGCAACATCTACATCTAGTTCTATAGTGTCATCGTCACTTATAACATCATCCTTTTCAGAAAGTATTTCTTTAAACTTGTCATTAAAATTTTCTCTTTTCTTAAGATCCTCAGCCAGTTTGTTGTTGTAGAATATCTTAAACTTCTTATAATCGACCAAGTGGATCGTCAATGGGCGACATTTGTCTAACAGCTTAATATTTTGATTTATTCTACAAAATGACTGCGGAAGTATAGCTGTGTCCTTTTTAAGAGAGCTGACATACTCATCGAAGTCTTTCTGTTGTAATTTATAAGATATATCCATAATGCCTTCGTCTTCTATAGTTATTAGATCTGTAACAATTAGAAAAGGTATTGGTATAGTATTTGATAGTATGTTATATATTATTTAGGGGCCGTTCATAAAATACGTCACACTATAATAATCACACCAAAAACATTTCATGTAAAATGTTACCTCGACGACCACAAAAGGTTTGCCCAATGAATTATTATTTTTAACAAAAAATTAAAACCGACTTCCAAGGTAAAAACAATATTAACATCAAGGTTTAGCCGAATTCGGAAAAAGGCACTATTAGATAGCAAAAATTATTTAATACTTTTTAGTTCATATTAATGTTAATATTGTTTTTACCTTGGAAGTCGTTTTTAATTTTTTGTTAAAAATAATAATAATTTCACTCTTTTTAGTTACACTAGTAGGTAAACCTTCGCGTATATTTTACGTATCTTATTACACAGTTCACACTCACAAAATAATATATTATCAGTGAAGTGAACATATTGTGCTAAGTAATTTAACAATTTTAATACTTCAAACCCCAAGCGGTCACCGGCGATTGCGATAACAATAGAAAGGCTATTGTGTCTCGTTTTTCCACGATCCAAGGATCTATCAGATAAAAAATTGTATAAACTTGCATAGGATGTAGCGTAGCTACTCATCTAATATATAAAATTCTCGTGTCACAGTTTTCGTTGCCATACTCCTCGGAAACGGCTTGACCGATTCTCATGAAATTATGTGAGCATATTGTGAGGATATTGGTCTGAGAATCGGCCAACATCTATTTTTCATACCAAAAATTATTTAAATGGCAAAATAACGTTTGCCGGGACAGCTAGTAATATAATATTATCATAATTATTGACAGCTGTTCTTGTAATCAAGAATTCAATTTCAAATCCATTCAAATCGATACTTAGTGCGCCATCTATCGATTAATAAGTATAACTAATTAAAAAGACACTTATTGACTTTGTTTTGTTTAAATGCTCTTTTTAAAATAACTTTATTTTAATTCTATATTTTGTCTATTAAAATTTTATAAAGTAGTTAAGTATTCAATCTGTATATAAAGTAGTAAAGTATAAAGTAAAGCGATACCGTCGCCTCCGCGGTGCTGACCGCCGTGTGTATTTAAACAAAGTGTTGTTATACAGTATAAAATTATTATTATTATTAGTATATCCACACCTATGCCTTGTACTATTATCTATTCTGTGCCATGAGACATTGGTGACCTTAACACGACGTGGTAATGATGAAGACGATGATGATGATGATGATGATGATGATGATGATGATTATGATGATGAATATGAGTTGCATAGTAGCATGTGCTTTCTGTTCTTAAAACAACGCCGAAACTCCCAAACGTGTATCTATAAGGAGTCAGGAGTTCTCTCAGCATCTTCGAAACCATGGTATACCTTGACCCAATATTTGACTTTTTGGTAGCATATTCTTAGTACACTTCACATAAAACCAAAATCACCATATGTTTCCATATAAATTTCGAGGAGTTCCCTCGATTACTCCTGGATCCCATCATCAGGTCACCACTTTGTGAACATGGTACCAAATTGGAGTAAAACTAAATACAACAAAGCAAAAATTTCGAAAATCGGTTCACAAACGGCGGAGTAATCGTTGAACATACAAAAAAAAAAAAAAAATAAAAAAAAAAAAAAAATATCCACAGCCGAACATATAACCTCCTCGTTTTTTGGAAGTCGGTTAAAAATTAACTTTTTGACCCAACTGTATGCGAACGTATTTTATGGACGGCCCCTTATCTGATGCTGTTATAGAAAAATATGATTGATAAAAATGCTCGTTTGTACGGAATATAATTCTCACCCATGATACCGCCATAAGTCTTTTATTACTTTTATTGATATCTCGGAAAATAAGTAAGTAAACGCTACGATAAAGTAAACAAACATAAATATATCATACGGTTAATCCGGCCCTCAGAAGATCAATTGTGTTATCAATATCACGCTTCAATTTTATTCAACAGCTTATTTGGAAATTAGATTAAATGTGCGCGATGGTCAATATCAACCCCAGACGGTCATTATTCATTAATATTACACAATACGTGATATTGCGCAATAAAATTGCTCGTCTAGATCATAAAGTTAATATACCTATCGGAATAGAGCAACAATCTCGAGCTGTCAAACGTAACCAAAATTGGTTTTCATCTGTGTGAAAAATTTGTGTACGTATACACTTACACAAGCATGATTGAACATGAATTCTATGAGATTAAGGGAAAGGCGCTAATGGTAGACACTGAACTAATAGAAGACACTTACGACAAAAATGCCATAAAAATAAGAATTATTCTAATTATTTCTCAACACTGTAAATTTTATAAGCTTCTTATGCTATCTGTTGATGTGAAAAAATATATTAGGGATGCCTTCGGGAACAAAATTTTAAAATGGGATCAGTTTTCGTAAATGATGTGACCGCGTCAACACGCACCCGGCAATTTCTTAGCAAATAGGTTAAGGAAGGCGAAATTTTGCACTAAGTTTTGAATACATTTATTAGATTTTTTGTTATTTCTATTGACTTCATTGGATTATTGGTCATGTTGTTTACACTAATTAATATTTATTTATGATCTTTTATCCATTTTCCCTAACAATATAAAGGGTGTCTACTATTAGTTCTTGAAAATGTAAAAAAACCTAATAGATGACATGGATCTCATCTTTGAGTTTTGCAATACATACGCAAATTATTTTGTACTTCTACTGCAAAAATCATCACTATTCTCTGAAAATATAATTCTATTAACAATCTAAGAACTTAGAACTACTGCACCTAAAAATGGACGTGTCTAATATTAGACCTTGTACTGATCTAAAAATCGATTGCTTTAGTTTTTTAGCAGTAAAAAAAAAGAAAAAGGAGAGCTGAGAAAAGAAAGAAGAAAAAGGAGCATGGAGACTAAAGACTGAAAATAAATTTGCTAGGAAAAAAGACGGATTGCACTCCGGGAGTGCCGGCAGAAGTGAAAACTTAATTATTAACGTTGTGCATTTTTTAACCCATTTTTTATGAAAATCGATTAATAAAAAATCGATTTTTTTAATAAATCGAAACCCTTACAATCGATTAAAATTTTAACCCATTTTTTATGAAAATCGATTTTTAAAACATCGATTTTCATAAAATCGATTTTCAAAAGATCGATTTTTAAAAAATGGTTTTTTTTTTTAATTATTCGAAACCCTTACAATCGCTTAAATTTTTAACCCAATTTTAATGAAAATCGATTTTTAAAAAATCGATATTTTTATTATCGGAACCCTTACAATCGATTAAATTTTTAACTTTTTTTGTGAAAAACTATTACTAAAAATCGTTTTTTTTTAATTAATCAAAACCCTTACAATGGATTAAATTTTTAACCCATTTATTATGAAAAACGATTTTAAAAAAATCGTTTTTAGGGTTCCGTAGTCAATAAGGAACCCTTATAGTTTCGGTCTGTCCGTCCGTCTGTCCGTCTGTCCGTCTGTCTGTCTGTCTGTCTGTCTGTCTGTCTGTCCGCGGTTTTACTCAGAGACCTACAAAGCTGTCATTTGGTATGAATACACATATTAATGATAGCAACAAAATATTTTTTATGGTACCTCCCCTACACATCAAGCGGGGATGATAATTTTTTTCGCGCCCACTCCATTGTGTGGGGTGTCGTTGAATAGGTTTTTTAAAAATATTGCGAGTATTTATAGATCATTTTCCGATTTAGGCATCCGTTTGTGAAATATTAAGTTTTAAAGTGGAAAAAATCGTTAGAGTCCAGTGTCCCCCCCCCTTCTACCAGCTAAACGGTGGGTTCTGGAAATGTGAAAAAATTCACGGGAGTAGGAAATATGCTGAATTTAAAAGGAAAACTATCACAGCTAAGAAGACTTCATAAGTAATTGAGTAAAAGTCGATCAACTAAAAAAAATGTATTCGGCGAAGTAAAAATGGGACTTTTCGTTTAAATTCCTTTGAAAGTAACTGAGATGATGTTGTTAGTAGTATAAAACACGCTATATAATATACGTTCATTGACCATATAAAAATTGACAAAAATTAGCGGTACTACGGAACCCTATACTGCGCGTGGCCCGACACGCACTTGGCCGGTTTTTTTTAATTACTTAATCGAAACCCTTACAATCAATTCGAGTTCGAATTCGAGTTCGAGTTCGACACAAAACACTACTCTTCAACCGTCTTACGGTTTTTCCAAGGTTTTTCGATCAGCACGAGAATCTGACGCAAGTTTCACAGTTTTTACCCATCCCACAAAAGTGCTCAACGCCGCTAAAGAAGTTTTCACTTCAAAAATATGAAAAATAAAAATAAAAGGAAAGATAGTTTCAGCATGGAAGAAGAATGAATAGAATCTGAAGACAACGTAGATAATATTTCTGATGCATGTAGTGACTATGATGAAGTAAATTAAATCTTTTGAAAAATGGCAAATAAAGACCTAATTTAATAGAAAAAAATATGTAAAATGTAATGTATTGTTCTATGTCAACTATTAGTTCATATTGGTGTCTACTATTAGTGATGTTCGTTTTTTGTGATGTCATCTATTAGTGCTTATGACTAAGTTTACAAAAAGACCAATAATATATTTTTTAATTGATTTGTCAGAGAACAATTACAATAGTTTTATTTTGTAAGAGTTACTGAAGACATGGAAGAAGTTATCAATCCTTTATTTTCATAAATTATATATTTTATAACATTCAAATGTTGCATGTTTCCTTATAGTGTCTGCCATTAGGTCTTCTCCCTTATATTGACAACGTGCGGCACGTGCCGACTGGACGTCAAAAAAAGAGTGCTGCTGTCATGTATCACACGTCTCTTTTTACCACGCGGTGTTACTGATAGTGGCATCTCGCTTGCTCAGGCCTTTGTTTCTCTATTCCGCTAGGTATATTAACACATTGATGGACAGTAACGTCCACAGACGTTCAGATAGTAAATAATGATACGACAGAACGCCTGTAGACGTCATAGTTATTACTCGTGTCACGGCAGTACGTCTGAGGGCGTGTGATTTTCAATACTTTTACAAGGAAGAACATGTTGTAGTGTCACCGCAAAAGTAATGCGGCTTTCCTACTGTCATCGTACATAGTTCTACAACATGTCAAGTTACACACACATTGACAGAATTCCGGTACCCCTCTCCCCGCACAGTACGCTCGTGGGCGTCGTGTTTTCATACATTTAGTCACGTAGTGCGCGTCGGCGGGAGGATTAGTGTCACCTCATACTTTCGCGCGCAAATAACGGTTCGAGTGGTAAGTTATCAACGTATTTTTGTGTTTTTATTTAGCGAAACATTCAAATTCAATTCATGTAACTTACGTATAAGGTAATTGTGCTTCTAATATTAGTAGTTGCTTGTTTTGAATGCAGTTTTTTGGTATTGAAACAATAATGAATTTATCTACAGATAGCGCCTGGAGATCCGTACGAAAGGGAACAAAAACGGTTGTTAGAATTGTTCAATGAAGTTGAAACTCCGGAATCTAGTGAAGATCCATATGCTGATGATGGGGAATACGGGTCCGACAAGGACTACTATCCTTCAGGCGTTGAGTTCTGACGATGCTGCTGGACGCCATAAAGACGTCCAGTATTCACGATAACAGGCGATTCCGACCCACGACGACATGCACTGCTAATATACCCGAAAATGATGGGAGTGTAATTCAAGGTCACTGGCCAGAACAAATGCCTGCACGACCTGGAACTACAAAAAAATTTGCATTTTTGAAATGCAAATTTTGTACACAAAAAAAGATACGAAAGGAAACGAGTTATCGTTGTAAAGGCTGTTCTGATAAACCTCCTCTTTGCCCATCTTGCTTTGAACCATATCATGCAAGTTTACTAAATCCTGATGATGATTAAATTATATTGTAACGAGTTGATTTCGAGTCGACGACAACGAGTCTAAAGCTAAAAGAGTTTTAATGTTTTATTTGAATTTCAATACAGGCAAGATATGATTATATTAGCAACTTGTTAATTATAAAAGAGGCTGATTAATTTTGTGATTATTATTAAACAAATTTATATATAAAATACTGGTTTTATTACTATTATCTGTATAATCAACTTTACGGCTATAGGCGTGTAGTCCCTATGCGTAGTTTTCATGACATGCAACATGACAGTACGCTCATAGACGTAAGCGCCTATAGGCGTTCTGTCACTCAACAACATTGTACATACAACCGCATTGACACTACGCCCATAGGCAATGCATGAGAATAAGAAGTGTCATTTAGGAAGAAATTCTTAACTTGTACTGTCCACCAACGTGTTAACTTTATGTCCAAAATTCAAAACGTTTGAAGGGCATTGTCAAAACGTTTGATGTGCGTTGTCATGCGCGGTCGGCTAGTTATGATTAGTTGACCAACAAATCTTGGTAACAAGTGACATTGACGAGTACTGGTTTATTGGTTGAATACTCACTACATACAAACTCTTATAAGGATGTGACTACACACATTGAAACAGTACTTTGGAGCGGCGCGCCATGTTATCGTAGTTTATTTCTACAATATTAGTATGGATAGCGATGACTTATGTTTAGTCAAATAAGTTAAAAAAATCACTTGGCAGAAAGCCAAAACATAGTATAGATAACTCATTGCGTATCAGTTTTTTTTTTCTATAGATCATAAGTCATAACTCATAACTCATACCTTACGGTGAAAATAATACAAGCCCCCCTAGACAAGCGGCAAGCGATCATCGTAAACGCTAACGCTACAGATAACAGAATGTATGGGACTTCACATTAGTATACGCTAGCGAAGCGATGAGTTATGTCAAATCGCATACATTTTTAGTTAGCGTTTACGATAATCGCTTGCCACTTGTCTTGAGGGGAAGGAAACTAGAATAAAAGCTGCCTAAACTAATAGCCTAGGATCCCTTCATAGAAGGACCTTCACCGGGCTGTTTACTGGATGAAAAGTATTTTATATTCAATTTCGTATGTCAACAAATTAATTGCAGGTGGGTTGCCTAAAAAATTTCAGTCCAGAATAAAAAAAAGTAGAAAAAAAACTTTTTTTTAACATTTCGCTGGTTTGGTTAATAGACAAATTCTATACCAATCGAAAGTATGGAGCCCGTAGAGTATGAAAACGTTAGGTTGTCTATTTTTTTCCTGTCACAACTCTTGGGTAGGCAGGTAAATCGATACTACTACTAATCGGTACCGGTCTGGTTAATGCCTAATGCATATTCTTTGGGCTTCATACTTTCGATTGGTATGGAACTTGTCTTAACCAGACCAGAAAAATGTAAAAAAAAAACTTTTTTTTTGTTTTTTTTTTTTTATTTTTTTATTCTGGACTGAAATTTTTTAGGCAATCCACTTGCAATTAATTTGTTGACATACGTAATTGAATATAAAATACTTTTCATCCAGTAAACACCTCGGTGAAGGTCCTTCTATGAAGGGATCCTAGGCTATAAAGTGAACACAAAAAATACCTTGCAATACCTCGTACTCGTTCGAATTATTGTTCTTGTCCACGTCCAGCAGGACCACCAGATCTTCTAGTTCGTCCTCAAACTCCATCTCTGGCACTGAAAACAACAATAACCCGATTTTACAATGTGAAACGAGCAGCAGATCATCTAATGGTAAGTGGTAAGTTATGTAGAAACTATATTACACTCGCAACTCCGTTGCGCCAAAATTAGTTCATCACGCGGGAACCGTACATTTTTTCGAGATAAAAGGTTTCTATGTCCTTTCCCGGGACTTGAATAGATATTCATGACAGTTGAGACTTGAATAGATATTCAATAGATGGTATGCAGATCCATACCAAATTTCAGCAAAATCTATTAGGCGGTTCGGGCACGAAGAGGTAACAGACAGACAGACACACTTTTTTTTTTTTTTTTTATAATGCTAGTACCTAAGTAAATTAGTATGGAGTTATAATAATTATTCTCTTCAATTATGTCGATGCATGTAAACAAAGTCAGCGGCATCGTTTTCACCTATCAAGTCCCATAAGAGCACTGGTGATCGCGACAAAAGAATAACAATAGATTTCCAAGAATCCGCGATCGAGGGATTAATTGCTCCGTATGGAAAAACATGTCTGATATTTCTCGTCAGGTTTTTGTGAGATCGAGGGGTCGTACGAAAATGAATGTATCCTGAACAGGTAGGTTGTGTAATGTGTTGTTGTAGTATATTAAACATTATTTTTTATTAAATAGGCTGACAAATTGATGATTTAAACAAGCAACAACAACAATTTTCTTAATAAAATCATTTTGTGATTACGCTGTTCAACTCGCAGAAATTAATTTGGCAGCTTCTTTCATTCTTAACTTCTGCGTGTTAAAGCCATTATGAATAATATTTTATAACCTTATTTCCACATATTCAGATATACAAACAAATTTTTTATAAGTTATAATTACATAAACATACCTTTACTTTAAAACACATTTGATACTTTAAAAAGTACTTAATTTAAATACATATGTTAATTATATTTTACAATCACGATCAAAATAGGCTGCATGACTATAATATTACATACTAATGTTGTGGAATGTCGGTAGAACGAAATAAAATCTACAAAACCTGGGTACCTGTGTATGTGTGTAAAAATAATGAGGGCAGTTGTTAATAACATTCAATATCTTGCTCATAAAATTTTCGTTAAAATATCAGGTGACTTGTACAAACCTACTATTTTCGGGCCGAATTTCGAAAGTTAACCGATCAACAACGCTAGTGAAAAGATTACTTGACAATGACAGAATGTTGCAAAAAGCGATGGTTTGCCGTTAATAAAAGAAGAAGAAGAAGAAAACACAAACCTCATGTCAAAAAACCTCAGAAACTTGCCATTAACGTGCGACAAGGCTTTATATTATGAAAGTGGGCGGGAGCGCTGCCGGTAAGGGAGAACTGTCAAAAATGACGTTTTTGTATGATGACAGCGTTAGTTCCTTTTTTTGCCAAGTTCATTTATAACCTTGTCGATCTATAGACTGTTTCATAGGAACAAAACTGCCCTGCGATATGTTTAAGGCCGTCCCCCGAGCAAACGACCTTGGCCATACATTTGCCGCATTGCCGAGATCGCGCCAAAACCATATTATTTTTACTTATCTCAGTTCAAAATTGTCCTAAAAAAGAATTAAAACGGGGAATATGTAGTTTATGATATTGTCGATCTATTGGCGTGAGTTTCAAATAAAAGTAATTTGTAAATCCTAAGGAGATACTGAATGTATGCTTGAATTTTAATAAATTGGTAGTACTTTGGAAGCTGATATCATGAGTATAATAAACAAAAATAGACAAATTAAAACGTGGAAAGGAATGTTGATATACTGAAGATTATTGCTGTATTTTTATTATAACTTTGTAGCTTTCAGATTATGAGTTTATAAGGCTTTAAATACGGTAAATTACGGAATCTCCGGAAGAAACGCCCTGAGACCACACCATAAAGTTAATATAGAGAAACAAAGGCCTGAGCAAGTGAGATGTCACTATCAGTAACACTGCGTCGTAAAAAGAGACGTATGATACATGACATGACAGGACTCTTTTTTTGACGTCCAGTTGGCACTTATCGACACGTTGAAAATTAAATCTCATAGAACCATAAAGGTAATATACCTATCGGAATAGAGAAACAATCCCGAGCTGTCAAGCTTAACCAAAATTTGATTTACATCTGTGTATACAATTATGTTTACGTGTGCGTGTCAGTGATGTACAAACATCCTGTAATTCGACAAAATATCGATCAAGGAATAATAATTGTAAGATTGTAAACATAATGCCGGCTGTACATTCTCGCCGAGACACAGCGAGGCGGCCCGAGTGCGAGAGTGTAAATGGGAGCGCTCACAAACTATATAGAATGCTAACGCATGGTGAATGGTCGTTTTCGTCCATCTTCTCTGAGTTCTTATCTGCGATTGAACTAAGCGAGAATGTACTTGATCATTGTGTATCCTGACCGGTCATGGTAATTTTAAAGCCAAACTATATGGATTTAAATTAGTAGAATCACCCATGTGCGAGTGCTCGACCGAAGGCAACATGTTCGAACAAACCGCCCATCATGTTCTCTGGGAGTGTAACCTCTGGCAAAACGAAAGATCTATAAATCTTAACAACATGCTTTGTAAATCTGGAGTCCCATATTACGATGATCTCGTGGACAACGCTAGGAACTTCCGTGCCTTTAAGCGTTTTTGTCATAATTATTACTGGAAACAGTGTAACACAACAAATCCCAACATTAACTTAGATCTAGCTTAGTAGTCATAATTAACTTTAATTATTCCCGTGGTGCTTTCCCTTTAGTTCTTTGACTTTCGGTCACTGCAACTTTGTGCTGTCTCCCGCTTTTTATGGGGAGGGAAAAACTGTATACTTCCTACTCCTCCTATCTTCTTCTGATTAAATTCGTTGCGGGTCCCAATACAGCTTTAGCATGTCCCTCGGGCTCCCTGAGATCATATCAAAGGGTTTTCGTGGTTGGATACCGCTGTCGATCCTGGCGACACAGGAGATACAGTGGTGGGAATGTGTGGTGGGCCAAAGCCCGTTTTTAAGCGAGAATGTACATGATCGCACTCGTGCAAGGGGCTCTCGCACAAGACTCTCGCCCGAGAGCTCTCGGCGAGAGTGTACAGCGGGCATTATAAAATGGGATAAAATAAAACTGCATAGATATAATATAATAAAATTGTAATTTTGAAGTAAAATGTGACTTTTCTTCAAAATGCTTGCTGCATAATTAAGTATGCATGAATTTTTCTTCGAAGTCCAGTTTGGACGGTTAATTATTTTAAGCCATGAATTTCTGGTATCCAGATCAGCAGGAAATCTGAAAAATTGGCCAAGTGTAAGTCGGACTCGCGCATGAAGGGTGACCGGTTTCAACCGGGCATTTTCTAAAACCCGGTACGATACGACACGACATGTCATGACACGATTCGACACGACAGGTTACGTCACGTGACATCAGTACCTACACGACACGACTTCACTAGACCCTATTTATTTTCAATTCACTCTCAATGAGCCTACTGAGCCCTTTTATTTGATGCCCATCTTGCAGAAGTGCTTTCAACTATTTCCCTATCTTGGATGAGCAGCCGTATTGGATGTAGAATGACATTACATCTGTGGAAATTTCAGAAGTCTATTACTATAGTGGTTCTTGTTATACAGCCTGAAGACAGACAGACGGACGGACGGATGGACAGACGGACAGGCAACGAAGTCTTAGTAGTAGAGCGGGCTGCGGGACCCCACTACTAGGACTTAATTTTTACCCTTTGGGTGCGGAACCTTAAAAACGATAAATTATGTATGATTGTATATTAATATACTTAAACTAATTATAAACTACGGATGAGTATGTTATCATTTGAACATTCCTAGATAATTAGTATACTTAACTAAAAAATATTTTCATATCGACACAACTTATCGATAACTTGATGCAGCCCTAGTGTAAAATAGATGAAAATTGTTTACACAAAATATCCTTAAATTGTGCACCATGGCTAGTCAAGTTATGTTTTCCATATAATTAAACATATACAGAAGTGAACACGGATGTAAAAATACCAATAACCCGTAGGGAATTGGCAAAAATAAACTTAAAACTAGGTCCTGTCGATGTAGAATAATTCACCTGTGAAATGAATGTTTGTCCGGGTTTTTTCGATGTGTGGATCCAGAATCATTCCACAAACATTTAGCCATGTTTCTAGAGCAGTATTTCTAAAAATTATTCATTATTTAACTTAAAATCACAATTTTTCTGAGAGCCCAAATTGACAACGATCGGCCCAGGGGCAGACAGACTGTCAAACAGATGAAAAAAAAGCTATGCAACCTCAAATCACGCTTCTCTTTCTACCACGCAGTGTTACTGATAGTGACATCTCGCTTGCTCAGGCCTTTGTTTCTCTATTCCGATAGGTATATTAACTTTATGCATAGAACACGGTACACAATATATTTTACAGACAGATGTAAATCAATTTCGGTTTCGTTTGACAGCTTGAGATTTTTGCTCTATTCTACTAGGTATATTAACTTTATGGACCACACCAGGCGACACTACACTGCATCGGAGCGACGCGACACGTCACGGTCAAATGAAATTCTATGAGCTACCCGCCCGGTTCGGCGGCGTTTTCCCACGAGTGACGACACGATACGATTTAAAAACTACACGACACACAGGCTGTCGTTTGGACGTTTTCCCACGAGCGAAGATTTCAGCGGCGACACCGCAAATGCTTTAGTAGTTCCACAGATCACTGTCATATCGTGTCGTGCGGTCCGTGGCCCGTGCAAGTTCATACAGGTTCTAAACAGTCGCCAAATTGTTACCGCAAAAAAGCGTGTCACCATAGCAGGTAAATCTAACCTTATTATAAATATAACATAGCGATTTGTCGTCTGAAATTCGTGTCGCGTCGCCGCCGCGCTGCAGCGTAATGTCGCCTAGTGTGCCTTTATGATTGTCGACAGTTTCAACTGAAAGGCCATAGACGTACGAACTTAAAGTACGCGAGTTTTAACTCGCGAGCCGAGTAAGTTCGCGAACTTACTCGGCTCGCGTCGGTGACACACGAGAATCGCTCACACTGGATTATGATGTCCCCAGGCTCGCGGCTCGCGGCTCTTTGCTGACACACAGGCGAGATCGTCGAGCCATAAGTCCGCGTACTTACTCGCACGTCTGTCACCCGTTTTAAACACCCCAATTGCAATATAAATAACGAGGTGCCGGTTGACAGCGGGCTACATGAAGCGGCAGCAGACGACGTGTCGTCGCGACACTACTGGTTGCTATGTATTCTACGAAGTACAATCCGCAGCTAGCGACACGAAGTTAGCGACACTTATTCATACAAATACATAGAAACCAGTAGTGTCGCGACGAGTTTTTATTTGCGTTAAAATTACGTTTACGTGACAATAGATAGCTAAAGTAGCCATAGAAAATCCACCCCCCTACCTCCCACACTCTTATCTTCATTACTCACCGTGCCTTTCTTTCTCAGCACGCTGCACGTATGTTTGGACTTTCCCCGAAAAGCGGGACTGAGCCTGTCCCGCGCGGGACATTTAATTTTGATGAAAAAATCGGGACGTCCCGCCAAAATCGGGACGTCTGGCAACGCTGCTATTATACTACACTACACTGCTATACTGCTACTACGCCAAAACTACAACTACGCCACCGTACTGCTACGCCAAAACTACAAGAACTGTGCACCTTCATAGAAGCGGGCAGCCGACTGAATAATGACTGACGAAAATTACTGCTATAACTTCTAGGGTCACTATCCTTTTCAGCTCATCCCTCCATTCCTCTTTCCTTCGTTATCACAATTCGAACTTAAACAATAGTCACCATTGTCTTAAACGTAATAAAAGAATGAACAATAAATTTCGGGTTATGTTTGATGCTTAAAAAATACTGTACAGAGAACATCTGTTCGGACCACGTTCGGACTTAAAAAACTTTTAATATTTTACAACTTTGTTACTTTTCATTATTACCTAGTTAAAATGAAAAATTTCACAGTAGGTTATCCTTATCCTTAAATAATATGTACATTTTAGAAATACATATAACAAACTAACAAACAAGGCTTTCTTCTATAATTTTCAAAACCCTTCATATTATGTATAATATTTTGTAACGTTTTATTTTGAATGAAAATTACCTTTTCATACGACCATCTTGCTTCGTTTTTACAGGTTACAACTTGCATAGGTAAGTAGGTACATAAGCAATATTTTTGAGAAAGAAAAACTTTATTTACATTATAATTTTACGTTTAAAATAAATTAATTTTCTAACCAACAATTGATTGGGGTTGACAATTAAGTCAACTTTGACATAATATTTTGAAAATCACATCAATGACGTTATTTTTTTTTTATAAAAGAACATAACTTGTGTGCTTTGGATGATACATAAATAATCGTCTAATGAGGAATTTTCTTAGTTTTGTAATTTGATTGTCAAACAGCTTCCATTTTAGTAACTAGATGGCGTATGGGTAGACAACTATCGGTAATACCAGGGAATATCATCAATAATGAGGAATTTTCTTAGCTTTTTAATTTGATTGTCAAACAGCTTCCATTTTAGTAACTAGATGGCGTATGGGTAGACAACTATCGGTAATACCAGGGAATACCATCAATAATTGCTACATAACTGGGCAAAAGCATGTAAAACTTGATACATTTCAATTTGAAAAAGACACAATAATATTCCAATGAATAGGATAATAAAGTTATAATAACAATGTTTTAGTTAAAACTCGCGGAAGAAATAGCCCTATTTACCGTTGTTCACACCAAATGTCACAGGAATAATACATTTTGGGTTTTGACAACATCTTACCTGCACTTGTGCAAGATAACAGATATTTAGTGGCTAATATTTTACCAATAATGAACATCAAAAATCCAAATAACACAATTTGGGGAAAAATAATAAAAACCACACCGACAATAAAAAGTAGAAGTAGAAAACTCTTTCAGTTATCATGTTTTCAGTTTGACAAGTGCAAGCGTGTTCCTAAGCTGTTACCAGTATACTGGCCTAATTGCTTAGGCCAATGATCGCTTAGGAGTATAATATTTTGATTGATATTACACTTGACAGTACACTGATATTTTTTAGAAACACGACCAACATGTAGTCAGTAATGCCAACCTGCAGATAATTTCAAATCGGTGGGGAACCAATAGAAAATTAGTGAGTGTCTACCGTCACGCCGTCTGGTGGAGATGATAAAAAGAAAACATCCCATTGCTACATAACTGGGCAAAAGCATGTAAAACTTGATACATTTCAATTTGAAAAAGACACAATAATATTCCAATGAATAGGATAATAAAGTTATAATAACGATGTTTTAGTTAAAACTCACGGAAGAAATAGCCCTATTTACCGTTGTTCACACCAAATGTCACAGGAATAATACATTTTGGTTTTGACAACATCTTACCTGCACTTGTGCAAGATAACAGATATATTTTAGTGGCTAATATTTTACCAATAATGGACATCAAAAATCCAAATAACACAATTTGGGGAAAAATAATAAAAACCACACCGACAATAAAAAGTAGAAGCAGAAAACTCTTTCAGTTATCATGTTTTCAGTTTGACAAGTGCAAGCGTGTTCCTAAGCTGTTACCAGTATATTGGCCTAATTGCTAAAGCCAATGACCGCTTAGGAGTATGATATTTTGATTGATATTACACTTGACAGTACACTGATATTTTTTAGAAACACGACCAACATGTAGTCAGTAATGCCAACCTGCAGATAATTTCAAATCGGTGGGGAACCAATAGAAAATTAGTGAGTGTCTACTGTCGCGCCGTCTGGTGGAGATGATAAAAAGAAAACATCCCATTGGCACCAAAACACGTGAAGCAAATCAAAGCAACGCCACAACGGACTAGGAGTAGGAAGTACTTTTTAACCGACTACCAAAAAACGAGGAGGTTATATGTTCGGCTGTGGATATTTTTATATTTTTTTTATGTCAATGATTACTCCGCCGTTTGTGAACCGATTTTCGAAATTTTTGTTTTGTTGTATTAGGTTTCACTCCAATTTGGTACCATGTTCACAAAAGTGGTGACCTGATGATGGGATCCATGAGTAATCGAGGGAACTCCTCGAAATTTATATGGAAACATAATACTTAATATGCAAAACACAAGATTTTGCACCATGGTATTCTATGGTTCCGAAGATATTAAGAGAACTCCGGATTCCTTATAGATACAAGTTTGGGGGTTTAGGCGCTGTTTTAATAACTGAAAGCATATGCTACTATGCAAATTACATTCATCATCATCATCATCATCATTACCACATCAGGGTCACCAATGTCACCAAAATTTATTGAACATAACAAATTCATCCTTAAGTCCAGGCATAAGGCACACATTTGACATAACTTCTGAGAAGTAAGCTGCTTCGATAATACAAGTAACATGCCTGACGCCTGTCTCACAACAACACATGAAAACAACCTAATTTCAACCTTTTGCATTGCGTTTAGCGTTCATAGTATAATAACTGTCCTGCCGTCTCGCTTGCTACAATCTGCTAGGGCTGTCAATCGAGCGGCGCGGCGGCGCGGCGGCGCGGGCCGGGTACCAGACCGGTCACCGGGCGCGCACTAGCGGCCGAGCCGCAGCGGCGACGGCCATCGAGATTTATATGTCGCAGGGAAAAGAGTATATCAGGGATTTTACGATATCCCTAGGGATATCACGAACTCCCGGAAGATGACGAATATTCTTGTTTGTTACGTCTTCTTACTAAAAATATCTAGTGATATGTCATTTCACTAAACTAAATCTAGTGAAATGTCAGAAACGCGGATACCGCCGGGCGCCGAATAAAAATCGAGCTACTCATTTCTCTCGCTCGCTCTAGTTCCCACACGTGACACGGGCACTAGTGGGAGTGAAACAAATGCGTCGCTCGAGCTGGCGCGACTCGTCTAGCCTGGAGACAGACAGACAGACTAACCCTTTGGGTACGGAACCGTAAAAACTAGGATAATCGAAGAGCTGGAGTACCTGTAGTACCTGTGCCTGTACAAGAGCCTAACCAAACTAGACATCGACATGCCACCATTACAAAAAATATTCAACTTAGTCGGCCGCTTCATTTGACGTCAAAAATCATAGGTCTGAAGTATCTGATGAAGAACCCTTAGTTGGTTTCAACTGTATGATTCAGAGATGCCCCCTCTGATCTGCTATAGTTGCATTACGCGTGTGATAATAATAATAATAATAACTCCCACTCTGGTTTTGGTGTCGGTGGCCGGTTTCATTGAAACCAGGCCAAGAGTAATTTTATAGTGCCCAAGTGTGTGCGCAATACAAAAGAGCAATCTCTATATTCATTTACTCGCATAACCCGGTGGGACGGAAGACTGACACGACCAGTGAGAAATCAGGCGCAGGACCGACTTTTTACATGCCCATCCGACGCATGGATCATCTAACATCTTACTTGTCAGATTCAGATGTTGAACGTAAGTTATTATGGCTATACCGAAGGAATCCGAGTGCATATAACAGAAACATTTATCAAACTTACACAAAAAAACTTAAGAGGATAATTAATTTGACACAAAAAGCGCAAAACCTGTATTATATTAATACGTCGAAAAATAAGTCAAAAGCAACCTGGAACATTATTAATAGGCTTAAAAATAATCTTCCTAAAGAACAAATAAAACAAATTAAAACTAGCAATGGACTAATTATATCAGACCCTAAAAATATAGCACAGACATTTAATAATTATTTTATTGATCACGTGAAAAATTTACATAATAATGACATTTTAAACTATAGACATACCCTGACATGTAATCACTTTAATTCTTTATTTTTTAATTATGTAGCACCTCTTGACATTATATCAACTATAAATTCATTAAAAAATACAACAAGTGTCGGTGTTGACGTCATATCTACCCCGGTAGTAAAAAGTGTGGCTGAAGTAATAGCATCACCGCTTAGTTATATTATCAATCTTTGTATAGAGGATGGCATATTTCCTACTGAACTCAAAACAGCCATAATCAAACCTCTATTTAAAAAAGGCGAAAAAGAGGATGTAACGTCTTACCGTCCAATTTCTATTATTTCCGTTTTCTCGAAAATTATAGAAAAAATTATATATAAAACTTTGTATTTATATTTTGAAAAATTTAATCTATTTGCTGAAGAACAAAAGGGATTCAGAAAGGATTTATCTATTGATTTGGCTATTTATAATTTCTTAAACAAAATAGTCTTAAATATTAACAAATCTACACCAGTGACAGCTCTATTTATGGATATCTCTAAAGCCTTTGACTGCGTAAGACATGATATCCTACTAGAAAAATTGAATATATATGGGGTAAGAGGAAGTACCCTTAATTTGATAAAATCCTTTCTTACAAATAGGACCCAAATTACTCAAATTACAAGAATATGTGCAAAAACAAAAACAGAGCTTACATACTCCTCAAAACCTCGAAAAATAGAATATGGCGTTCCCCAGGGTAGTGTCTTCGGGCCTCTTTTATTTCTTATATACATAAATGATTTCCCTCGCTGCATAAAGTACCCCATGACTCTATTCGTAGACGACAGTACTGTCGCGTTTACCTGTTATGATCTTAGTAGTTACGAAAATGACATAAATAAAAATTTAATTGACATTATAAATTGGTTGAAATCTAATAACTTACTCATAAATCTAAAGAAAACACAAATCATGAAATTCCAGCAAAGAAAGCCACTATTAAATACATTAAATATCAAATATAATGGGGATAAAATTGAAGATATTGGAGTAACAAAATTTCTATGTATATATATCGAAAATGATCTTAAATGGGTAAAACATTCAGAACATGTATGTTAAAAAGTAAATCAATTTTCTTATGCTCTGTATACTACCTCAGAAGTGGTTAATGAAAAAGGTTTGTTAATGGCCTACAATGGTTTCGTGGTCTCCACTCTTCGTTATGGTATCATATTCTGGGGTAACTCCACAATGCGTGAAGATATATTTAAGGCGCAAAAGAAATGTATCAGAATTATAGCCAACATACGTATAACTGAGAGTTGTCAGCCGTATTTAAAAAAATATAAACTTCTTACTTTTCCGTGTTTATACATATACGAAGTAGCATTATTTGTGCGATCAAACCTACATTTATTTGAGCGTTTCTACACAAAAAGACTAGCCAACAAATTATGTTGTGTTGGCTCAAAAACCACCCTAATTAGAAAAAATGTTTTTGGTATGACAACTAAAATATATAATAAACTACCACAGAGTCTTAAAGAAATAGACAGCATTCAAAGATTTAAAAATGAATTTAAAAATTATTTAGTTGATAAATGCTTCTATACTGTCGAAGATCTCTTCCGTGACTAATTAATTGGTTAAGAATGTAAATTTTAAACATAATAATTGTATCGAATTATAATAATATTATTCTAAATTTATTACGTTCTTACTATGACATATTTTAAATATTTTTATGGAGAAATTTACTACCTATTTACACTGACATTTTAATTTAATATTGACATCTTACACTTAATAATTTTGAATTATATTAATGAATTAATTTTACTATATTATAATAATTATTGTTGACTCTAATACTTTTATGACCTATTGGTAATTGCATGACATCATTTTTAAGAATTGTTGTAGAATGTAGACTGTAATTATATTTTTTAATTGTTAATTTTGCATGCCCATAGAGACCTATGTGCTGAACCTAATATCAAAATATATTATAAGACCTATTGTTGTAACACACATACGCAAAATAAATAAATTTGAATTTGAATTTTTAGATGATCCTATCAAAGTACCCGTGTGTATTACTAGAGCAAGCGAGAGAAATGCGTGGCTTGATTTTTATTTGGCGGTGTCCGCTTTTCTGACGTTTCACTAGATTTAGTTTAGTGAAATGACATATCACTAGATATTTTTAGTAAGAAGACGTAACAAACAAGAATATTCGGCATCTACCGGGAGTTCGTAATATCCCTAGGGATATCGTGAAATCCCTGATATCCTCTTTTCCCTGCGACAGATATATAATTATACCTTAGTATGCAACCGCCATAGACCACCCAATTCTCAGAATGTGAGAAAAGGTCATCTTCGAATAAAATACCGAATTATGAGATTTTTACGAGCGTAACGCAGTTTGTGTATTCTCAAAACTTCACATTCAAAATATTTCGTGCAAAGATCGCTCGAGTCCGTCGCTCGGGACCGGTTAATTAATGAATTATTATAGTCTATAGATGTCCGAATTCGTATAACACCACAATGTGGAGTTGAAGCATTTGAGACCGGTTTCCTGCACAATACTTATAATAATTTTGCTAATAGTTTGTATCCTTCGATCGTGGATTCTTGGAAATCTATTGTTATTCTATTGTGTATCGCTCACCGGTGAGCTTGTAATAAGATACGTAGAAACATAATATAATACAGGTGTATTATTCTACGTACATAGTACGTACGCGATAGTTTATTACTTACTAGGTAACTAAAAAAACTAAAAAGAGTGAAATTATTATTTTTTACAAAAAATTAAAACCGACTTCCAAGGTAAAAAACAATAATAACAACCTTATAATATGAACTAAAAAGTATTAAATAATTATTCCTATCTAATAGTGCCTTTTTCCAAATTCGGCTAAAACTCAACTATTTCTGTACTCAATCCTCACAATTTTGAAGTCGGTGCCAGTTACAAATGTTTCAAATATTTTAGCAGACTTTTCAGAAGATTCAGCTATATCTGGTACCGACTTCAAAATTATGAGGATTGAGTACAGAAATAGTTGAGTTGTAGCCGAATTCGGAAAAAGGCACTATATAGGAATAATTATTTAATACTTTTTAGTTCATATTATAAGGTTGTTATTATTGTTTTTACCTTGGAAGTCGGTTTTAATTTTTTGTTAAAAATAATAATACATAATAATATTACCTATATTATAATTATAATATTTAGGACGTCGGCTAAGTGTTTCTCCAATCGATCGAGGTATGGATAGGTAAGCTTCTGAATTATAGGCTTCCTACTATAATGTTGCATCGAAATCAGGCCGTACAGAACGTCAGAATTTTACTTTGTATTGTTTTTAATTTCGTATCAACAGCGTTGATGCTAGGGATTGCAAAAAACGGATTTTTAAAAAAATCCCGATTTTCTGATATTTTGATCCTCAAATCCGGATTATCCGGATAATCCGGATTTTTTGTACTTAATTTAAAAAAAAAACGATAAACAGCTTTAAATGTGAGTTATGCTCTTATTATTTCTTTATTTAACATTCATTTTAAAAGTGCAAAATAAAACGTCTTAAAAAAATTTCATTTTTTCCTAGTTTAGCGATTTTCACATGGGTGTAAAACGGAAGAGATTAAAATAGCAGTATCTGACTTTAAATATTATTAAGAACTTAAAAATACCTTGATTTTATCAACTATTTAAAACTATTTAGAACTATTTAAAAATGTGAAATTTTAGTTAAGAAGAAAATCCTAAGCAATTTCCGCTTTATCAACTCCTTCGTCATTTTTAACCGACTTCCAAAAAACGAGGAGGTTATATGTTCGGCTGTGGATATTTTTTTTTTTTTTTTTATTTTTTTTATTTTTTTTTTTATTTTTGTATGTTCAACGATTACTCCGCCGTTTGTGAACCGATTTTCGAAATTTTTGCTTTGTTGTATTTGGTTTTACTCCAATTTGGTACCATGTTCACAAAGTGGTGACCTGATGATGGGATCCAGGAGTAATCGAGGGAACTCCTCGAAATTTATATGGAAACATATGGTGATTTTGGTTTTATGTGAAGTGTACTAAGAATATGCTACCAAAAAGTCAAATATTGGGTCAAGGTATACCATGGTTTCGAAGATGCTGAGAGAACTCCTGACTCCTTATAGATACACGTTTGGGAGTTTCGGCGTTGTTTTAAGAACAGAAAGCATATGCTACTATGCAACTCATATTCATCATCATAATCATCATCATCATCATCATCATCGTCTTCATCATTACCACGTCGTGTTAAGGTCACCAATGTCTCATGGCACAGAATAGATAATAGTACAAGGCATAGGTGTGGATATACTAATAATAATAATAATTTTATACTGTATAACAACACTTTGTTTAAATATACACGGCGGTCAGCGCCGAATACGCCGAATCGAATATACTTTACTACTTTATATACAGATCGAATACTATACTAACTACTTTATAAAATTTTAATAGACAAAATATAGAATTAAAATAAAGTTATTTTAAAAAGAGCATTTAAACTAAACAAAGTCAATAAGTGTCTTTTTAATTAGTTATACTTATTAATCGATAGATGGCGCACTAAGTATCGATTTGAATGGATTTGAAATTGAATTCTTGATAACAAGAACAGCTGTCAATAATTATGATAATATTATATTATATTACTAGCTGTCCCGGCAAACGTTGTTTTGCCATATAAATAATTTTTGGTATGAAAAATAGATGTTGGCCGATTCTCAGACCAATATCCTCACAATGTGCTCACATAATTTCATGAGAATCGGTCAAGCCGTTTCCGAGGAGTATGGCAACGAAAACTGTGACACGAGAATTTTATAGCTACGCTACATCCTATGCAAGTTTATACAATTTTTTATCTGATAGATCCTTGGATCGTGGAAAAACGAGACACAATAGCCTTTCTATTGTTATCGCAATCGCCGGTGACCGCTTGGGGTTTGAAGTATTAAAATTGTTAAATTACTTAGCACAATATTATGTTCACTTCACTGATAATATATTATTTTGTGAGTGTGAACTGTGTAATAAGATACGTAAAATATACGCGAAGGTTTACCTACTAGTGTAACTAAAAAGAGTGAAATTATTATTATTTTTAACAAAAAATTAAAACCGACTTCCAAGGTAAAAACAATATTAACATTAATATGAACTAAAAAGTATGAAATAATTTTTGCTATCTAATAGTGCCTTTTTCCGAATTCGGCTAAACCTTGACTATTTCTGTACTCAATCTTCATAATTTTGAAGTCGGTGCCAGTTCCAAAAGTTTCAAATATTCTGTCAGAGGACTGAAGATTCAGCTATCTGGTACCGACTTCAAAATAATGAAGATTGAGTACAGAAATAGTCAAGGTTTAGCCGAATTCGGAAAAAGGCACTATTAGATAGCAAAAATTATTTCATACTTTTTAGTTCATATTAATGTTAATATTGTTTTTACCTTGGAAGTCGGTTTTAATTTTTTGTTAAAAATAATAATTGCGCCTACAGCCGTCATCCACACATCATCAAATTATTCCCAAGAATTGCAAGCCTGGAACTTGGAAACTTACAAAAAATAGGTCAAAGATACAAACAATGATCAACAGTACGAGACGTAGGGACGAAGTATACGAGCAAGGAATTCACTATTTCAAGGAGTACCTGTACTTGGGCCAATTATTTTCTTATGAATTATGACACAGAAAGGCAGAAAAACTGGTCCATGAAGAATGGTGACTTACCAATTTCATTGAATGGAAGACTCATTGATATGTGTATTTCGCTCGTCATAACCAACGATAAGCAAACTCGATCATTGACCGATTTACGATTTACAAAAGTTTCAACTCTGGGTCTGCCAAAGAGCAATAGAGCTCAAATCTCAACAAAACAAAAAAAAATGTGCTCCCAAACTAGAATCACAGACGTAGGAATCAAGACGGCCAAGCTAAAGTGACATTGGGCTGGTCACGTTATCCGCATACATCTAGGCTGAGTCGATATCTACGCCTAAGAAAAGATAGCTCTTGGGTATTTTTTTCCTCCGAAGACAGATCACTGAAATCCTGACGTTACGACGATCCTTGAGGATCTATTGTGACTCCTTCGTATTAGAGTACCGTCCCCAACCCAGTGCTGCACATAAATTTTACCTTAAACATAATGAAAAGGTCTACAGAAATCTCCGCGATGGTATTATGTCTATCTGTTATGGATATCCCACAATAACATTTTTTGTCATTTACTTTTTACGAGAAATAATGGCTAATTTTCGAAGCGATGTTAACCAATACGGCATTAATCCTTATTCAATTAAATACTTTAAATACATTGTTGATTTAATATACCTAGATCTATTATGGCTCTTTACAGCATTTGATTTTAATGAATATTTTCGAAGATATTACAGATTTAAAAATTCCGGGACGTAGCCTTTGCGGCGATACCGGCCAATGCGTACCAACAGAATTCCCACTGGTGAAACCCGTTTAAAGAATTAATGACTCATGCTACGATACTATAAAGTTCAAATTCCGACCGCGCAATGCTAGGTGCCTACAATTATATTTGCCTACATCTCCGCTCTCTTTCTATCGCATAACTCGTACCTTTTCTGAAGAAATCAGGGTTGTTTCTTTTTGAAAATAGTATTATAATCTTTATATTTAATTAACTACATTTTATTTAACTCGAAATAATCTAAGATATTATGTCTTAGTACTATGTACTGTAGTGTAGTGTTATCATAAATTCGCGTGTAACTAGTTACGCGTACTTATATTCGATAGGTACCGCATTATTAATTATTATTGAAACCAGTCTTATATTACCTACTTAAAGTGTTTGTTTAACTTAGTTATTTTTGTAAACAAATGAGGTTTCGAATAGTACGCATCACGTTATATAATAGCAAAGACGCGAACAAATAGTCCAGGAGCCAACAACTAAAAACACATACTTATTTAGTTCTCTCGAGCAAATGTTAGTAAATTTTAGTAAACCCAACTTTTATTAATCAAGATCGAAAAAAAGAGGAGATTATATTATTACGTTCGGTTGTATTTTTTTTTGTATGCTCAATGATAACTCAGCCGTGTGTTTCAAAATTATTTTTTTGTTGTATAGGGTATAACTTGAATTTGGTACCGTGTTCACAAAAGTGGGATCCATAGAATGGGATGGGTGTAATAATAATAATAATTTTATCAATTCTGATTTCTGTAACAGCGAATGAATAAGTACGCAGGTAGGCAAGCAACGATCAACTAAAAACTCGTGCGCGCGCGTCACCGCTCGCCTGTGAGTCCCTACTGAAGTGCCCCCCTAGAGTACTTACAGTTCGAAGCCTACACGCGCGAGTGGGACAGGCCTGCCACGGGTAGTAATGAATATAAATCAAAACTACTCGATTCTAATCATTTTTTCAGTGAATGATTTAGGCATAGTGAATGTCATAGTGAATTGATTTAAATCAGTTTATACCCGTGCGAAGCCGGCCCGGGTCGCTAGTTCAATACTAAAATGATCTAAAATAATTATTGTAAATTTTTCATCATTGCATTTATATTATCATATTATAGAAAACATAATAATTAATAATATACATAGCAAAATAAGAGCTAGAAAATATGTAATTACAACCACCAAATAACTACACATGGAATGTTAGACATACGAAATTCTGACTTTGGCACATGCAGACCACGCAAAGTACCTAGTCATAGCGCCTTTAAACAAATGTAAATTTGTATGTCGCATATTACACGATACATTTCAATTAATTTTATATAACGAAAAAGCTTATTTATCATAATTTTATCTACAAAATAAAAATCCGGATTTTTCAAAGGCCCAAAAAATCCGGATTATCCGGATTTTTCGGATTTCGAAGTATCCGGATTGCAATCCCGAGTTGATGCAAAAAGCAAAAAAGGAGAAAAACTTTAATTATACCGAAAAGTATTATATTGAATGTTATTCCGGATATTCTGAATACTGTATACAGAATTGGATATAAGTATTACCACAGAATACATTTTAGTAACAGTATTACTGCAATGGCTGTGCGCGACCTGCACTTGTCAAAGCGAAGATGATCACGACCCGCGCTATACACAGGACGACCGACGACGATCCTTATCCCTCGCTTTTCATTCGCAGATCGTAATTATGATAGTATACAGCGGTAACTGACGTAAAAAGACCTTTTAAATTCCCGCAAAGACGCTGAATATTGCGGAACTATTGGCCGACACAAAGAAGGTTTTAATTTTAAATTATTGCAGATTTCCCGCAAAGTTACCGAATGGTATATTTTCTGTAAAATAAACTACTTAAATAATTTATTTTTTTTGTTTTTAATTTTTTTGTAGTAAATTTACTATTTATTTATATATTTTTTAGTGTTTTACTCAATTTTTTTGTGTTTAAATATTTTGAAGTAAATTTTTGTGCAGGAACCTAGATAGTTACTATTTCAAACTGAAAAACAACTCAAACATGTTAAATATTTTCGTATGAGAAAATGATTTTGGAATTACGTATGTATGAGAAATTCCAAGTGTACCCGGCCTCTTAAGCGGTTTTAACAGTTAAAGATACAATGATACCCCTTAGAGATAACAACAATTTTCAGTTTTTAACTTGCTCTCTAATCTAATATCTTCCAAAAATTCAAAGTCAAAATATCCCAGTGTCATTTCAGAGGGCCCGCGTGCATTAGTCCATCAGTCAATCAGCTTAACTTTGTTTGATTTAGTATAATATGTATTATATAATATGTATAATGTATATTGTATACTTACCTACAAAACATTATAATTATTAATGCAAGATAAAAATAATTCATATTATATTAATTAACTTACCGAATATGCACGTGTTCCCGTATAAATGGCATTTTCGTTGCAAAATATGTTTTCGCTATAGATTTATAATAAATAACAGATAAAAAACCACGAAAAAATAATTTGTACTTATTATGTATTAAATATACATATTATAATAAATTATTATTTTATTAAGTAGTTCCAATTTGGAATAATTATAATTATTTATACAATATATTCTTGGGTTTTAGGGAATACTGTTTATGATTTTTAGATTTTATACAATATAGCATACTGCTTCTTACTACCTATTATTTTCTTATTTGACTGATCTGTAACATAAAATGTACCGTCTATATATACTTACATCAAAATGTAATGTTTTGTTTGTAAATAATTTAGTAATGGGCTTTGTTTATTGTTCTTAAATAAGTGGGTACTATCTAAATACTTGGTAATTTATAAAATAGACAAGAAAGATAGGTTCTTATCTATATTACTAACTAGATAACCCGACGAACTTCGTATCAGTTATCCACTTACCTCCTAATATAAAACTTCCCTTTCAAGACCAAAATTAGGCATAGCGGGTCAGCCATACTCGAGATTAACAAAATTTAAACTTCAGTTTTGTTTACATAGGTATAATACATAGATATAAAAATAAAAGTAGATATAGACATAAATACAATATAATATTGTAATCCTGCGTTTCACGCCTTTTCATAGGAGGAAATGAATTTTTCTGCGAGGAAAAAAAACGAAACAGACAGGCGGACAGATCACAGGACTTATCAAAGTCAATACCTAGATCGTAGGAATTGCAGACACAATAGATTTTCAATTGTTGTGGTAGCCGGTTCCGCTTGGGGATTAATAGGTTAATCTGTCCCGTTTTTACCCTGTATGTACGGAACCCTAAAAAGTGTGGCGATTTCTAACTTAAAAAATAAAATTCTTAATCTTACCTCGTAACATAATTTCTTCTGTAGGCAACACCATTTTTGCACATTTCAGCATTACTGGATCACGAGGTTTGAAGATTTGAGAGAACAACAAGTAACAACCTCCCTCTTCTATGTGTTAATAACAAATGAAACAGTTAACAGGTAACAGCCCCGTAGGTGTCAGATTAATATGGGATAAACAATTTACACTTAAATTATTATTGTCAAGGGAATGTTTTTCTTATGACCTGTGTGATTATGTTCGTTTTACATTGCGTAAACTGTTTTGCTAAGCTTGTATGTATAAGCTTACTTGCAAAATAATGCACTAGTAAACACACCTTACTGTGATTATTTTATTAATATTGTTACATATAATTTATATTCTGTAGTATTTTTACTTGTAGTCTGTATACTAATCCCTTTGCTAATAAAGATTATATTGTCGAAAACCTTAAGGTTTAGATCGTTGTTATTTTCAGCAAAACCATTCTGAAAATAACTTCAAAAAAATACATATTCGTCACTAATTATTACTAGATGTTTAAGATTTGACCTATTTGTTGATTTTTAAAAAAGTAATAAGTATATAATACTTGGTATAATAATATGTAATAATAATTTAACATTGAAATATTATTTAAGAAGTTTACATATTATTAAGTTTGCCCTTAGAAAATAATATAATATTGCTATACTTAGTAATTGTTTATTCTTAGATATCTACTTAGTACTTACCTAATGTACCTATGTCTTATGTGCTTAAATAACTGCATATTAACTTTTTTTAATTAATTTTAAGTAAATAAAACAATAACAATAAATTCTTAATAAGTATAATAATATCTAACCTCTCTGTAGATCTTCTGTAATGCAGTTTGCCTGAATACACTGGAGGCTGCATGATTATCAAAATACATTTTTATTTTTATCACAAAGCGCGACGGTTTTTATATTGTCTGCACCATAGATTTAAATCGTCTATGGTCTGCACGACTATTACCCGACTGTTTGTAGGGTACTGGTTTTTCAGGTAAGCATCTGAATTGAAGACTATAACAGTAATACCATAAACTGTTTATCAAGTAGCCATTAAACACTACAGCGATCTATGTCTCAAGTTTTATTGGTAATGAAAGCGTCAAGCGTCTATAATGTGCGCTCGCCTTTACGAGTTCTCACTTCTCAGTTCTCACTGACAGAAGTGTCGGGTTCTTTCGGGGAATGTAAACATAATTATAGCAAGGTTCAAAGTGCTGACTGCCGAGAGCGAGAGTTTTTGTTAATACTTGCTGTGAAGAATTTATACCCTGCGCACAAGCTTAAGATTGTTTGGTAAAGTTGATCCCTGAATACCTGAAGATTAGTATCCTTCTCAACTAGTGCATTTGTTCAACCAATAAGCCACCAGAGGTCATTAAAAATATTAGTCAACTTCTTTACGTCAAGTAATAAAAAAATCCCGCACTTGATGACTGTACAGACAAAAGTGATAAGTCACTCCTTGCAAAGTTGGATAAAAAGTAACACAAATTACTGTGAAAGAGGTACGAACATCTGGTTTCAATATGCAACTTAAGCCATTGAAATGGACTCTTAGATTGATTTAAGAGGTCCACTACATTAAAAAAACTTGAGTGTCTGAGTCCCGTCACAGAATTGTGAGAAACGATCAATTATTCAGGCAAACTTTTTTACGGACTCTTGAGCTACTCTTGTATTTTTTTTGTACTTTAACTTAAAAAAAAGATATGCATTTGTGTGGTTGAAGAGCGACAAACTTAAAACTTAATATTAGGTACTTAATCAAAATACTTAAATAATAAAACACGTTTTACTTAACGATACGTTTAATCACAGAAACAATATTAAGAAAAATCTTATTATTTTAATTATGATTGACATATTATTTGCTTTACAATTTCTCAAAGAATATTTTAAGCATAGATTAATCATTGGTATTTGCGCCAATGATGACCAATGATTAATCTATGATTTGCAATTGTAATTGTTCAATTCAAATAATATTCTGTGGACGTTGTGCACTAACACTTATAAGAATATGTTTTATGCTCTCTGCATTTTTGCGTATTTCGATTCTACTAATTCTACTAACTTTAAAAAATCAGTGCTTCCACGGATATTCTATAAGTCTAAGTTTGTCATAATAGACTTAAAGTCACTCTTGAGTCAGCCGGGTGTAAGGTCATTGGACAGCGAACATCAGCTGGGAACGGCTCTCTGCGACTCGACTTAAGTCTAGATCTTGAGTGAGGCTGAGTACATGACTGTGTGTATGAGTGAGAGTTAGTACTTGACTCTGTAATGTCTGTAATGTACGGCTGATGTTGAGAATTTAAATCAGTGCACTTACGGCTTGAGTTAGATTGAGGTAATGACTCGGTGTCAGATTGAACGTTTGAGTTAGAATGTGTACATGACTCAGACTCAGACTTTTCGTTAAAGTGAGTGCTTGACTCAAAGTCAGATTTAACGTTTGAGTGAGAGTGAGTCCATGACTCGACGTCAGAATTGTCTTGTCTCCCTGGCGCCGGACTTATCTTCACGTGCTGTAGTAACTTCACCAGACAGCATTTCATTTGGATTATAGCGAATCTTTTACCTGAAAACGTAAAGAATAGTATTAAAAAAATATATATCTACGTTGTAAAATGTTAAGCTACAAAAATTCGAACAGACAATTTTATCGTGTTGGTAATCTTTGTATAATTAAGTAGGCATTACTAATCAAAATAAAAAATGCTAGAATGCGCATTACTGCAAAACACATAATATTATTGCATTTGGTTTTTGATGCTTTAAGCAAAATAATAATTATATTGTACCTCTAAAACAAAAGTTTCGAAATTTGCTTTGATAGCTTTAATCTAATTTCATGAAATAGATAAACGATTTTCCAGCGTGCTGATCATAAACTAGTATACTTATAGCTATTGAACTAAAAACTTACACTAAACACTAAACCTGTTTAGTGTTAGTTTAAACTGGGCAGGAAAATTACATACATATTAATCCTTCAAGCCCATAAGAACACCGGTGATTGCGACAACAATAGAATACAATAGCATTTCCAAGAATCCGCGATCGAAGGATTAAATATTCGAATTGATAACCTTCTTTTATTGAAGTCGGTAAAAATGTTCCGCAATCACAATTACAACTGCATACCCTATAGTACAGATACTCACCGATACAGTACCGAGGGCCGTCTCCAAAGGGCATGTAGACTCCGGGAGGGGGAGGGGGATTCCCCTCCGCCCACCGCTCAGGTATAAACGATGACGCGTTCTCGAAGTACTGAAACAAAATAGATGAAACATTTATATAGTAGTTTTTTATATTATATGATTAGGGGGAAACGAGCAAACGGGTCACCTGATGAAAAGCAACTACCTCCGCCCACGGACACTCGCAACGCAACATCAGAAGAGCTGCAGGTGCGTTGCCGGCCTTTAGAGTTATGGCGCTACCACAGTATTACAATATACAGTCTACTCTTACATAATACTATAAGCATGACTATTAGACTAAATGACGCCCGCAACTTCATTGCGCCATAATTTCCCGCGGGAATCACACATTTCTCCGGGATGAAAACTATCCTTTGTCCTTTCCCGGTACACAAATCATGTCTATTGTGGTATCATCTATTATCAAATTTCAGCAAAATCTGTTCAGAGGTTTGATCGTGAAGAGATAATAGACAGACACACTTTTACGTTTATAATTTTTGTATGGATTTCCTAATTTGATGAATACTATCAAGGAGGATTAAAAATAAGAATATAGTATTTTAATCTATTATAAAAAAATAACTGAAGTTAAGGTGGTTTGTTTTTCATATATACTAATATTATAAAGCGGAAGAGTTTGTTTGTTTGAACGCGCTAATCTCAGGAACTACTGGTCTGATTTGAAAAATTCTTTCAGTGTTAGATAGCCCATTTATCGAGGAAGGCTATAGGCTACATTTTATCACGCTAAGACTAATAGTAGTGAAGAAATCGAGGAAAATGTGAGAAAAAACGGGGGAAAATTATTTCAAAGGGCTTATTTGAATAGCGCGTTCAGAAACTACTGGTCCGATTTGAAAAATTATTTCAGTCTTAGATAGCCCATTTATCAAGAAAGGCAATATTTTATTACGCTAAGAATAAGAGGAGCGAAGAAATAGAGGAAAACGGGGCAAATTATATGAAATTGCTTATTATCTTAACTACTGGAGCTATTTTTTTGTTATTTAGCAAACTTGAAGAATAGACCACGTGAAGGGACATAGGCTATTTTTGCGGAAAAATGTACGGTTGCGTGAAATTCCTAAATTACGCGGGCGAAGCCGCGCGGAACAGCTAGTACAAAAATTAGTAGATATACATATGCCTCGATACTTATTTTCGCAAAATCAATAAAATTTCATATTTATAATGTCAGAGGCATTATATCAGACGATGAAAATAATATTTAGCTTTGAATGCCGATTTTATTTTTGTATGAAAAACGAACCACCTTAAGATGCCGTTTATAAAAACGGTAAAGTTGCATCAGTCTTGATAAGGGCCGCTTTGAAATATTTCTTCGTAATAATTATAAAAACAAAAGCTCTATTCATTGTAAAAGGGCCCAGGGAGTTGGGTAATAAGTTTCACTATTTTATGGTCAACAGAATAAGATTATTGTTAATACTAACCTCTATGGGCTGTAATAGTCTGCAATAAACGTATTTTATTTTATTTTTTATTTTATAATGGTCTCAAAACAACTGTTCAATAGATGTTTAGATCTTTTGTGGTAAGACCGTTGGTATTTAAAAAAAATATCTACAGCCGAATACATACAATATTATTACCCCATAACTTTTAAAAGTCGGTCATCTTATCAAAAATAAAATTCGATCCAGAAAGCGCATTACCGCATGAAATTCCTTGAATTTTATTTTTGTTATAATGATTAAGTATTTTAATTTAAATAAATTATATAATATATGTTTATAATGATACATATTATACGGGTTGTCTGGTAGAAATTGCTTATATCGATAAGACCCTTTGTACTTTTTACACATAGCGCGAAGACCTATGTTTTTACACTTATATTAATCTATGTTTTTACTATTTTTACTATTTTTATTATATTAATCTATGTTTTTACACTTGGTTCGGGAACAAACCCGGCGAAAAGAGCCTGTTCAGGAACTCGCAATATTAATATTTTACTTCTTTTACACGACCGATTTCATGATTTATGTACATACAATCATTCTCCGGGTGATTCAAAATGCTAGATAGGCCCGATTTTAGCACTCCAAATCTCGGTTCAGTTAGCGTTGACTCATTCGCATTCCTGTGAAACCGTGCATGAGTAAGCGGGACAGACGATTGGAATTCAAGACGAATCGGGTTCCCCAAAAGCACTGAAAATCGCCCGAATACTAATTCCTAGGTGTTACAGAGGTGGCTACTATATACCGTTTAGAGTCGATTTCAAAGCGCCTTTGAAAATGTCACCACAAAGCATTCTACTGTACGCCACTCACACAGTGCGAGCGGAGATATACGCAGCTAAATATTTATAGCAGTGACAAAAACCCGCCGCTTTTTTTAATAATAATTTGTTTATTTCGAAATCCCAGACCATTAAATGGATGTTAGTGAATTAGGTAGTGCGTTGATGTCTTTTATAGCGCGATTAATAAACGCCAAGTTTGCTATTTGGTAAGTTCTGTATTATAAAAATCTGTTCTCTTTATTTATAGAAATTATTATAACTACAATTAGCTAAAAATGAGTATATCATACTATGATTATGATCACAAACCCAACAAAATTTACTTCACACTTATTTATGTAATCTGTCCGTGAAACTCAAGTGAATTTTCAAATGCTATGTTATGCAGATAACGACAGCAACATTGATTAGCACAAGACGTGTGGAGGAAATATTTTAATTGCCAATATGGATTGAGTTGGAGAATGGATTATATTCACAATTCGGTATGTTACATTAAACTTGTTTAATATAACATACCTTGTAATACATAATAGCTAATTTGAAAAGGACTTTACTGAAAACAGGATCTATGCGATCTACTAGTAATATTGTTTTGTTTATGTTATAGCTTAGCAGTGGAGACAACACTAAAATATCTTGGTCACAGTAAAAGCTTAGCAAGTATGCGAGTGTGGGGAGCGGATGCAGTCAGCAAATGTGCATACCTGTGATTCTTCGTACCGGATTAGGGTAAGCGCATACTATTATTGTATTAGTACGTAGTTATATATTAGTACGTAGTATTTTTATATCGTACGTGTTTACCGCCACACCGTAGGAAGTCAAAATTCCAAAATTCGATGTTACTTCATATAACTTTATTCTGATGGGTAATAGGTTGCGTGATTTATTTTTATACTTATTTAAAAGTCAGAAACGTATTATGAATCATTTAAGTTACAAAATGGCTGAAACATTTTGTAATATTGGTGTTTTTGTTAGTAAATTAAAGAGTGTCTCTTAGAAGAAACAAGATAAATGAGAAAAAACAAAAGTCCGCAATCCTACAAATTCCGTTTACGAAAAAGACCTTAAAGTGTTAAAGATCGCAATTTTGCGCCTGCCCTTAATTGATACTTTTACATACAAGCGAATGTAAAATTTTTGAATTTATTCATTATTTATTTTCCTTGAACTTTCATACGACTTCTACTCGTATGTTAAACGAAAGTTTAAAAATGCATCTTTCTTATTTAACTTGGCATTGTTATAAATAACCCTATAAAGTTGGAAATATAAATTGCCTTATATTTTATTTTATAGCCACGACTACTTAAGTAGATATTTCGTTTCTGTAGGTTACTGAAATATTTTTTAACGAAACGATGAGATGAGGTGAAGCATACAAAATAACCTAAGTGACTAGGTACACAAGAAAATGCACGCATTACGCATTAGTTTAGTATACAATATAATAATATTAAAACAAAAGTGATAATACTTTAGAGTGTGTATGAGTCCCCCGTAGTGAAAGTAGCAGCGTTGAAAGATCCCCTATTGTTTAAACTTTAGTATGGGCAAATTCCTCACGCTGTGATACTTGAACTTGTCCATACAAATTACTAATAAAAATAGCTCTTTAATCGCTGTTACTTTTACAATGGGTGGGTTGCACCAGAGGCGTGGTTATAGTTACAGTTATGGTCATAGTTAAGGCTAAGTTAACTTTAACCTTAACTTTGACCACAGAATTTGACAGATGTCTGTTGCTGGTCTAATAAGGCTTTGAACGTGGGCGGAGGAGCGGCTGGTACAGAAGAACTGTTAAAAGGCGTCTTTGTGTGATGACAGTGTTAGTTCCTTTTTTCGCCACGTTCATTTAAAGCCTTGTCAAACTTTTGTTATCGTTACCTAAATAGGACGTCCATTATTGAGCTTAACCAAAGATTTGACATTTTGCATTGTAGTTATAGTTAAAGTTATAGTTACAGTTGCCAATTAGTTTAAATAGCCGTTCAATCAAACAGCTAGCCCTTTGACTGAACAACGTCATTCAATCACACGTCTAGCTTTTTAATTGAATATTTCAGTCGCTCAAAACGTTCAACACTACATCAGATTCAAAAGCAGCCGTTTGATTGAATTAGTTCAGCGCTCACCACTGCGGCGCTAGGAGCGTTTTGTTTACAAAATGGCGTCAACTAGCCGGTATTTTGTGATTGTTTTTAGATATTTTTCGTAAATATAAGTTACAAGTGAAGTAAAGTGACAGAAATTATCGGAGCACATACGAGTGAATCAAAATTAAAACAAATATTAGAGGAGAAATTATGGGATTATGAAATGCATCACCAAGGTACTTATTGCAATTTTGTTCAAAATGTTACATTTGTGTAATAATAACACTAAACTAATGGTCACCTTAGTTAATTTGCCATTTAACCGTGTTTCTTTAATCATTGATTTAACCAGTTAGCTAAGCGTCGTCTAGCTGTAGTGTTGAACGTTGCAGTCAACAAGTCGGCTAAACGAAGTATAGCCGTGTGATTGAATGGCGTTGTTCAGTCAAAGGGCTAGCTGTTTGATTGAACGGCTTTTTTAACCAGTGGACTGCGACAGTTATAGTAATTTGGTGTAATCCACCCTTTACCCGAAACGTGCGTCAAAACTTTTTCGCGTTAGCCAATCAAGAGCCCTAGAATCTAGATAGCAAAATATAAACTACTTGATTTTACCATCTATATCTAAATACCTGTTCATCTCTTTGCAGGCCGAGCGTGGGGAAGATGACGAGGGTGTCCGGTTCTATGACGGTGTCCGTCTGTCCGTCCGCGAGCGAGTACCGCCGCCGGCACTGCCGCTGTATCGCCGGGAACGGTGGGTACAGGCGGAGGGTTTCTGGAAGATGTGTGATGAGCTGGTGAGTTAATGGTGGCTGGTAAAAGAGGAATTAGCGTCATTTGTCTGTCATCTGTCATGTCGTATAAGGGCCGATTCACACCGGAATGGCAGTGGCGAGGCGAGCAGTTTCAGTGTCATAATATTATGATTTTAAACTTTATCTTCATTATTGTAATACATAGTATCGCTTGAGAAATCTACGGCCGCTCGTGGCCTCTTGCGGCCGCCGGCGGCGTCGATTTCTCAAGCGTTACTAATTACTATGTATTACATTAATGAAGATAAAGTTTAAAATCATATAACACTGAAACTGCTCGCCTCGTCTCTGCCATTCCGGTGTGAATCGGCCCCAAAGTCATAAATGTATAGGTTAAGCTAAGTATAAATATGAGTATTCAATTTTCTATTTTATTTTATTTTACTTGTCAATTTAGTTCTAAGTTACAAATTCTGTTTCTTTTGTTTATTTTTGTTGTGGACCCAAAGATGACGAGGGCCGCATGGAACATTTAGAAAGAGTAGAAATCGCCACATGTACGTTTTTTACTTAAAATTGTAATTATTGTGTACCCTATCATTTTTAACCGACTTCCAAAAAACGAGGTGGTTATATGTTCGGCTTGGATTTTATTTTTTGTTTTGTAGTAACAGATGTTAAGCAATGCCTAATAATTTTTTGTTTGTGAAATTGCATGGGAATGGATTTGCGTAACCAGATGTTTGGTTATTGGTATATTGTCTCAGTCCACAATAGTTTTAGTGCACAATGTATACAATAGATAATAGTATAAAAAATGTTAATGAGCGTATCTCGCCGATAAACTTTGGTTTGGCGAGGTTTAAAATGTATTCAGTAGATTTTAAGTTTTTGAAATGAAAAAATATATTTTAAAAAAAATTAGTGAGCGACCGTGGCCTAGTGGGAAGACCTTTGGTTCGCACTCAAGAGGGTGCAGGTTCGATCTCGGGTGGACGCGTGTACAAATAAAACATTTTCAGATCTCAAGTACATAATACGGACGCTCGTACGGTGAAGGAAAACATCGTGAGGAAACCCGCACATAGTTAGTCCCAGACGAATAGGTCAATAGACCTACTCATTCCTCTGGACTAGGCCGACTATGCTGTAAGAATGCCGTATGTGCTTGGGCAACCATTAAAAATCTTGTCCCAGGCACTACATGTTTGAAGCGTTTGTAAAACAAACTACGTGTTGGACCTGTTTGAAGAAAATTTGGATTTGTGTAGCGTTTGACAAACGTGTTTGAACGTGTTCCGCTGTATTTGTCAAACAAGATGTCATGATCTCATACCGATTCTAGCTAATTGTTTGACAAACTTGTTTGATGCACGTTTGATCGTCTGCGCTGCTGTTTGATGAAAACGTAAATTACATCAAACATGTTTGTCAAACAAAATTGATCGTTTGCGGGGTACTTTATACTTATGTTCCTAATATTTCCGTTAAAAATTAATGAAAAGACAACTGTACCTTGTATAACCATTTCCATATACGTCAGATCCTGTAGCGTCTCATATGTGATCTTCCCCCCGTGCTTCTCCAGAACCTGGTGTATCTCGTCCCTCATCTTCCCCTGAACCTCCGGATGCTCAGCCAGCTCCAGGAACATGAAGGACAGGGTGGAGGAAGTGGTCTCGAAGCCACCCAGGAAGATGATGAACGCGTTCGCTGATATTATCATGTCCGCTGAAAGAATGGGTTTGGAAGGTTATAGTAACATGTTTAAAAGTAGGTTAATGCCCTAGCCCCTGAGGTAAGAAGTCGCTCTTATAGACAAACGGCACTCGGCGGTACGCGTCGACGGCACTCGGCGGCTCGCGACGACGACAGTCGACGGCAGCTGTCAGCACTTGTTCTGCCGCCGACAAATGCCGTTCGTAAGAACCCTAAAATATCCGCTTTATATATCCTTATACATATAGTAATAAAAAGATCCACACTGTAAATCATACAGATTACAGACTGTGTATTATACTTAAACATTATAAAATTCTACTTTTTCTTGTCTGGTTGGCGTGGAATGCCATTACAAATCACAGTCGATGGTCTAGGACCTAGACCATCGACTGTGATTTGTAATGGCATACTCTAGGTGTCTAATCAATTTAGATTGTTTTTGCATTGGTTAGTAGAATAACGACATTAGAAACCCTTTAAATATACTTCAATTACATTAAAGTATTCTATTTCTTGAGTCTTGAGAACAATATTACAGAAACGAACACAATATCAATTATCCGGAATGACATACAAAACAACGAAACACGACACGGCTGACAGTTTATTTCGCAAATGTTACATTACTTGTGTAAATAACAATGTGAATGTGAAGGCTAGGCAGTTAATAAATAATCACAATTCTCTTTAAAGGTGAAAAAAGGGAGAACATTTTAAGCTATTGCATAGCTTCTATCGCGGGCTTCGACCGCGGCTACCGAATCAAGAAATTTCGTAACGTAAATAAACCTAACATCACCCATTCCGACCGGCATAGCGGTGCCAGTGTTGCCGTTCCAGTAAGGCAGACTTCAGCACGGTGTTTGTGTGCGTACAACTAGACGTATGCGAATTATAATATAAAAAGTGCTATGCAATAGCTTTACCGCGGCAGTCTCCATGTGGCCTCATTCTTTGTAGTAGCATGAAATTACATCTGTCTATGTCACCAATTATTAGTGTTAAAGTTACGAGCGAAAAATTATGACTGAACTTTTACAACTTGGCGTATGAACTTAAAGTTTCTTAATTGGATGACTGAGAGAAATTGTGTCTCGGCCGATAGCCATGTTAGAGGCACTATGAAGAATGGACGTAGAACTTATAAGACATTTACTTTTATAATAAAAAAATATTAATCATTTTATTCTAAAGATTTTTTTTATAATATTAAACCGTAAAATAATGACCGATAATGCAAGAATAATCAATTTCCACCAAGAAGTCACTGTGCATTAAATATCATTTATATCTAATAATGCAAGATTTGCATAAGTGACTAACGTCTAAAAAACTTACGACTATATTAATTAGATATATCGACGGGTGCAAAGTAAAAAGAGTCATCTACAAAACAGCAACTTTTCAGGAGAGCGCATAATAGGAAAAAATGCTCCCATTTTGTCAATTTCCAATCAAATTTATTGAAATTTCTATCATTGCTTCATTATTTATTAATGAATCCACGTGTATACTTAATTTCTTCTAATATTGTTTAATTTACGAGATATTGTAGTTGTCTTCATCTACATTGCGCTTAAAAATATGACAACTGAGTTAACTACCACTTGGTCGTTTCTACGTGGGGAAAAAAATTAAATGAATTAAAGTAGTTTTACCGATTACGAGTACGATTATCAGTAAATACGTAAAGTGTAACACTTTATATTATTAAAATACGGCAGTTAATGACCGTTTTACATCTTAAACACAGCAAATTCAGAACATAATTGCGTAGATATCTTTTTCTACGTTGTCGATTTGGTGCAAGGTGCACGATTTAGAAGGAAGTTATAATATTAGTTTATTCCTTAGAGCGCTTCTCGCTCTAGCTCTAGGATAAACAAACAAATAAATAAACACACTTTTTCATTTATAATATTAGTATGTATTTACTTAGGAATCATTCATTTAATTTCGTAAAAATCGTAATTTCTCACAAGAAAAATGAAATTCTGTGACAATACTTTATCAGTACAGAGACTATGTTGTTAATTATTATAATTTAGGTAGAGGCTTATTATGTCTTTATACTTGGCCCTTGTAATCATGATGTGTTCATTATAACATCATAAGCATCGCCGGACGCTTTATACCACCGGAGGAATGTATGTACGATTCTTCAGAACAAAAAAATGAGTTTTTATTTCAACGATTTCTCAATTGCTTTTCACGATCACAGATATCCTAAAACCGGTCAAAGATAAGTTAATAGGAAAACTTAAACTACAGTTAAACTTGCTAATGCCGGAATATTATGTTTTGCAGGTTGCAATTTCCCATTTCTGGACTGATGTAATTGTTTGCCTAAATATTGTCGCAATTCACGTCTCGTATCAATACACGTACTCTTTATTTCTCAATCGCCTTTTCTTTAGATTAATACTGAACTGACGTCTTTTTCTAGCGAACCGCTTCACGAGGAAGGCGTAGAACATTTACATGATGCCTCCACTGCCGAAGAAATATCAAAGGCGTTGTCTTAGAATATTTACAGTTTGAAAGGGACAATATACTCGATTGCCTGTATTAGTTAATATACTGAAGCAAGTCATGGATGGATGAAGTAATGAATTGTATTCTGAGGGTGTCCCCGTATCCGTTAATTTTCTGAGAATCTCTATTATCGACATCCAAATTTTCAGAATCATTTTTTATTTCAGACTGAGAGTGAACTTGTGTGACTGACCTAGAGTATTCAGATCATGGGGATATATCTTTAAGTTAACGAAGTTAACTTAAGTATACACATTTTGTCTTCATCGCTGACACATCAAGGTCTGCTATAAGATGTTATAGAACTTCATCGGGGCAGCACAATATTTTGCTCGATAAATCTTTCGTTTATGTTCTGGAAACTTTCAACTTCTTTAAAAAGTCGTTTTGGACTTTCTAAACATTAAACAACAGTTAAAAATAACAGTAGGAAAGTAGAAGTCAATTAATATAGCTAACAATAAGAATTAACATAGATAGGTACTCATAAACATCACAAACAATACTAATTTACAAAAGTAAATTGAGACATCTAAATCACAATCGCAACGTAGAAAAAGCTATATGGCAGATAGCCGCTTATGCCGCATAACATGACCACCGCGCGTCCCGCGTATAGACGACCAGCGGTAGTTATCCGCATCTACATCGTGCAATTTCACAAAACTGGAGTAGATGTCTTCTTTTACGTTACAAAAGTACCAAAAATAAGGTGATATTCGAATTTTTGTTTTTGCTATATTGTAGAACATGATATTTTAAGCTAGTTTTTACAAAAAAACAAAAAACTCAAAATTGCAGATGACTTTTTTTACTTTGCACCCGTCGATATATAAAAAATATTCAAAGCCACCTCAACCTTTTATAAAGTCGGTTGAAAAATAGTCAACTAGGATCTAGGTCATAATCACTCACTGATTCTGACGTCATCTTTGTCAGGTACGTTGTGGTTCTTCTCATCGCTCTGCAGCGCCATCATCATGTCGATGAAGTCTCCCCGCTTGTCGTGGACTCCTGTGAATCAGAGAATAAGATCTTTTATTTTTGCTTGATCAGTTTTGATGAAGTAATTCAGTTTATGTACCACAAATCCTGTCCCACCTAAGAAATTAATTCATAATATACAGATGGTGGACCAGCGTTATTAAACTCTATTTGGGTTACGCCAACTCTAGCCAAACGTGATCTGTTGGCTGGGTTTGACTGTTATGTCAAACCCAGCCAACAGATCACGTTTCTAGGGCCCGTATTTTTGGTCAGTACTTAAGATGCGACCCGGTCTCAAGACTCTGTGATTGGCCCAAATTTTGGCAGCCAACCAATCACAGGGCCTGAACCGTGTCTTGAGACCGAGATGCATCTTGAGTACTGACCAAAAATACGGTCTACAATATTACCCATGAATATTTTTTTCTGTTGGTACAAAAGTCAACTAAAACATCTTACCATTTTGCCTCTCGCGAATAACATTAGCGACGATATTGTAGAAGAAATCGTGAGTCTTCTTTGGTATGATTCTGATCTTCATGAACATGGCAAACGCTGGCCAGAAGTAGTGTAAGGATCTGGAAAATTAATAAAAACATTAATGCTTGCGCCTGTATTTACACAAAAACGAATATCTGATTGTTAAATAATTATCTCAAAGGAAATTGCTGAATAATATCCAGTATTTATTTTAATAGAAACATTAAAAAGATATAAAATGGTCATTAAATTTTTGTTAGCTATAAAAGAACTTCAACGACTATAATCCCTGAAGAAACACGTACTCGTAATATCTATTAAAAACCTTTAAGGGTCAGTTCATAGCGAAACGAAACGAGACACCAAATTCAAAAGCTATGTCCACATGCAATTTCATCTTCAATTTTCGTCATCTTCTTTTTATTAAACTTTCGGTTGGCATATTCAATAATTAAATAGGATGCGTCAAAATCCACCCGCGTTGAAAGAAAAGTGCCATAGCGAGCGCTACGATTTCAACGCGCGTCACGGGCATGAAGCATACCTCACGTTCGCTGTTGACTGCCCTATAACGCATGCCCTTGAATCTTGATGAACAAAAAAGTACAAAGCTAAACAGTGTCACGCTATTGGGTGTTTTAATTTTGTAGGTTCGTTTCGTTTTGCTGTATTTTAATATTTATAACTAATTCGTGGTCCTTACGGGAATGACATACTTCTCTAGTACATTACGTAATGTAAACTCATAGTAGGCGCGGAGGGCGACTGCGAATGGATCCTCTGGATTCTTCATCACATGGCTCTTGACTCCGAAGGCACATGGCACTATGGCATCAGCGGTATATCCCCCAAACATCTCACCACATGATACCACTTTACCATCTTTAGGTGTTTCGTTCTCATTCAACAGTCTCCTCACTTGATTGATGAAGTCCATAGCAGTGTTGTCTACTAACGGCAGCATGCCTTTCAGCTTTATTGGTCTGAAAGACATGTCAAAGTATTTTAGTAAATAAAGGAAAGACCTGAAGATATAGTAAGTTTATTAACTGTTTATTTGATGGAAGCCTTTTTAGGGCAAGCGTTCACTTAAGACACGATAGTCTTAAGACAGAGTATTGCTATACGAAATATTTGTTACCAGTTTGTGCCTCTTCGTGTGTTTTGTATTGTTAATTGTTATAATGCAATTTAGTCTGTCTTTAGGTTATAGTATATACAGTGTGTTTGTGAAAACACCGTTAACCTTGAAACCATCAAATGAGCCCGTCAGAATGAACAACTTTTTCTATGAGAACAATGCTGAGAACTAAAAAAAAATGCCGTCTTCATACCCATATGGATGCCCGGATCGGTAATTTTTATGGGTATGAAGGTGGTATGAAGACAGATTTTTTTTAACTCCCAGCTTTGTTCTCATAGAAAAAGTTGTTCATTTTGACGGGCTCATATTTTGATGGTTTCAAGGACAACGGTGTTTACACAAACATCTTGTATTTTAAGTGAACACAATATTTGTTACCAGTTTGTACCTCTTCGTGTGTTTTGTATTGTAATAATGCAATTTAGACTGTCTTTCGATTGAAAATCAGCATTCAGCAATGTTACGAACGGGTCCCGTTCGCAACATTGCTGAATGGGAACCAATTTGGTATTAAGTACATAGGATAGGATAGTATATTAGTAACTGTTAAGAATTATTTTTGTAAGATGTTATACCAAATAAATTTATTTTTCTTTCTTCTTTCTATCTTAAGGTTATAGTGTCTTAAGTGAACGTTAGCACTTTTTGTAGACAATATATTTTCAAATAGACATGGCATTTCAAAGAAAAGTATATTTTGTCATTAAAAACTTTTATTATCGTGTCTGTAGCTACAGCAGATCATCCAATTATAAAAATACAACCATGATATTTCCATAATTCCATGAGCAATCGAAGCCTGGAAAAGTCTGTATCGAAATAATCTACATATTTTATTGGAGACGAAAGAAAGCCGCTCACGTAATAAGAGGTAAACATATAAGTATTTGAACAAAGGGGCATATTTTATATGTTCCCAATAAATCTAACGTAAATACATATTTGAGTGAACCCGTTGTTGATTTTTTCAATGAACATTCGAGACGCGAAGACAAATATGAGAGAAAACAACGTTAATGCGAATTTGTATGCAGGGAGCGTCTCGAGGGAAATAAAAAATATTTTAGTTAAGCTTTTAAAGAGTTTCCCCGACCTGGCTTATTAGGAGTTTTATGTATTTTGTGGAGTTTGCGTTGAAGTTAGGTTCTGTTCACGTTCAGTAAAAAAAGGCTAGCCTTTTTTTACTTCTGAGTTCTGACCTTAGGAATGTTTGCCTTGAATATATTATTATGTAGTATATATTATCTTAAGAAAACATGACAGGTCTTAAGATTCACACTCGAAAGGGTGCAGGTTCGATTCCGCGTGAACAGCGCATGAGACATATTACAGTGAAGAAAAACATCGTGAGGAAACATCGTGGTTAAGATGGTATTGCTATAAATTTTTTGGACAAAGCTGATATTGCGAGAATACCGGTACTTGGGTAAGCATACGAACATTTAAAATGACCTTTCCCACGTATTACAGTATCTGAAAAGTTTAATTCGGAGTGTGCTGCATATTCCATATTGCTTTTTAGGCCTAAAGATTGCAGTTGCATGTGGCTCACGAAAACAGCACTAATAATATAATAACTGAGACCTTAATTGTAAATTACGGCCAGGCAACCTGATTTGCCGGTTATGAAGAAGTCATCGCCGCAAGCGAAAAACTGCAGTGCTCGTTTTGCGCAATGTTATTGAAATGTCAAATGATGTCCTCTATTTGAACTTTGAAGATGGAGACGGCCAGTCCTACAGATAAACGAATATTGTTGAAAGACAGAATATAAATGTGGACTAATTGCGTATTATTATTCGTATCCAACTACCTTTTAAGGTAACAAGTAAATAGTAATAAGTAAGGGACTTATGATAAAGAAAAATCAGGAGACATCTTACACTATTTAAAGCGTTAAATAAATCAAACGGGTACATTAAAATAATATCCCACCAAAACATTAAATGTAAAAGGAGCCAAGCAAAATATTGCTATCGTTAAAAGTTTTCAGATTACATTCAAGCCAAGCCTTCAACTTATTTTGTAATTGAAATCAACATTTAGTGAATGTATCAATAGTTTTCTTTATTTTAAAATTATTATAGTGGCTACTATTCAAAGCTTATACAACTTTTATTAGTAAGGGGGTTAATGTTTTGGTGGGATTTCATTTCTTTTTTTAAGGTTTTTTTCTTTTCAGGTCACATTAAAAGTATTCTACCATATTAACAAAGTCTTGAGACTTCACTGTCTGTCTGTCACCAGGCTGGATCTCGAGAACCGCAATAGCTAGATAGCTGAACTTTTCACAAATTATGTATTTTTATTGTCGATATAAAATGTAATAGTCCTATTATTAATAAAATAATTTAGGAATGGCGGGTCTCATACAACAAACACGATTTTTTTTTTGCTTTTTTTGCTCTATCTTCATAATGGTAACAGTAAGGTTTTTGGAAATTTCAGAAAGTACTCAATTGTATTTCAACTTTAATAATAAATAATAAAAATTAAATAAGCCTTTTATTTCAGGGGGGCTACCATACAAATTTTCGGTACAGAACCCTATCTACGCCAGTCTGACTCGAACTTGGCCGGTTTCATAATTTTTCCTTTCATTGTGAATAAAGACCTATCCGGGTACTTTCAAAGTTCTAAGTCTGCTAGAAGTACCTTAGAATTTTGATGATCTGTCAGTCAGTGACAAAACGTAGTAACTTTGACCATCCGTAACTAGTAAACTATTAATCAGAGTATAATGTAATTTGGAGGTTAAGCTAATAATAATAATATTTATTTGCAAGAGTGAAATGTACAAATAAGATCTTCCAGAATTTTATAATGCAGTACATAACACTCAACTAAATTAATAGTATGCAAATGTCATTTCTTAAAACTAGCCAAAAGAAGGAGGATACAAATGTCACTAATATTATAATCATTAATACCTATGTTAGTGTCACTCAATGCATAGAAAGTCAAAAATACGCAGCAAGTCAGAAATAAGCACTCTCTTTTAAGTTAAGATAGTCCTTTACATCATAAAAACATTTATCCAGAAGCCATTCATTAAGTTTTGTTTTGAAAGTGACTAAGTTATGTTTTTCAAAATCTTTTGGCAAATTATTATATATCTTAATAGCCATAATGTAGGGACTTTTAAGGAATGTTGTGCTGTTGCATTTAGGCATGGCTAGTTTTAATACTTGCTCCTAGTCATCGAAATTTTAAATCTCAAACATCGAAGATAAGGAGGGTGTGAAATAGCCACTAACCGCTTCGAGAAAAGTATGGTACGGCCGTGCCTTTGCTAAAAAGCTTGGCTGGGGCACTGCCGTGCCCCCAGATAAATCATATCAATATAAATCATAATATCAATCAATATAAATCATATCCATTGCCTTAAGCGCTGGAATAAGTGTTATAGACTTTAAAATCGATTCAAGTTAAAAAAAAAATATACATACTCTTTAATCTGTATACAGGGTTCAACAAAACTAAATGATAATAATATACTGTAGGCCGTAGGGTGTGTATGTGTCCCTTGTATAGAGTTGACTTTTGTAGGGGCAAACGCTGAAGCGCTGGCCCATACAAATCACAAAAACGTTACTCTTTCAGCGCTACTACTTTCACAGCCAACTCTATATAAGGAACACATACACATAAAATACTGAATAAACAAATAATTGACAAAAACTCACGAGAATATCGGCGATATTTTCGACCTAAGCGCCTTCCATTCGTTCCCTCGCAGATACAACACGGATTCGGCCAACGGATCCAGTTGTCTATCGAACGAGAACCCTCGGTCCGTGAAGTGCTGGAAGTCGTTGACGCACATCCGCCGGATCAGCTCCGGATCCGTCACCACCACGGTGCGACGGTAGAACTGGTGGATTCCTGGAATTGCCGTGAACATCCGGTTCATATTGGTGAAGTGTCTGTGTTCTTTCTACACAGAAAGCACCTGTGTTTTTAGTTTTGTCTCTGTTACCACCCAAATTTATAGTTGACTGGTAGAAAATGCCCTATGGCATCAAGTCCGCCATTGTACAATGTGCAAAAAGTATTAAATAAATAAATAAGTAACCATAGAAGAAGATGATATTATTACTGCTGAAGGTATGACATCATAAGGCGACCGCGACGCCTTGATAATTTGGCTGTGGCGATATCGATTTTTCTCAGCAATGACTAAAGCTAAGAAATTAAATTTCATTGTCAGTATTCATCATGTCTTTGTCTTTGAATTACCTATAGCATAACACGATTGGTCAACTTTTATAACACAGAATAATCAATCAAAAAGACCTCTGTAAAAAAAGGGATTCTAATTTTGCCAACAGAGGAGAGTGATATTTTAAGCTAGCATTTGTTTAAATTAGTTCAAGCATACACTTTAATTTTCCCATAGCTTATATGAAATGTATTAATGGTTTTTAAATTTTTTTTTTTTTTTTTTAACTCTTTTAGTCCTGCGATCTGTCTTTAAGACATTGAGCTGGATTTTATGTAATTTTATTCTTGGCGTGTATGGAACATATCCAGTGATATGACCATTTTGTTAGTAGAGCTCTGTTAAAGCATGTCTTGAGGGGCTCGTCTTTTGAGCCTTTTGAAGGTTGCATTTGGTTCTTCGCTCATTAGATTCTTAGCCAGGTGGTTGGGATGGTTTTCTATTCTTTTAGAGTATTTTTGTAGGGAGTTTTTTATTTCCTCCTTTACAGATTCTAGTTTTAGGTCTCTGTGGAGTTGCGTGTTTGAGATGTACCAGGGGGCACCAGTTATCATTCGCAGGGTTTTTGACTGGAACCTCTGCAGGATGTTTATGTTTGATGGAGAGGCTGTTCCCCACAGCTGGATCCCGTAGGTCCAGATAGGCTTTAGTATACTTTTGTAGAGGAGAAGTTTATTTTCAAGATTTAGTTGTGACTTTTTGCCTATTAACCATTGCAGTTTCAGGAGTTGGAGATCGAGTGCCTTTCTTTTTGTCTGTATGTGCTTTTTCCACGTCAGTCTTCGGTCTAAGTATACGCCCAGATATCGTACATCATCAGATTGTGGGATTTTGATTCCATTTAGCTCGACTTCAGGACATGTTTCGTGTCGTAAGCTGAATGTAACATGGGCGGATTTTGTTTCGTTAGCCTTTATTTTCCAGTCTTTTAACCATCGAGATAGTTTATCTAGACTTTTTTGAAGTTTGTTGGAAGCTCCAGCAGCTGTTTCGTCGGTTGCTAATATTGCGGTGTCGTCAGCGTATGTTCCCGTCAGGACGTGTTCTGTGTGTGGTAAGTCTGATGTGTACAGCAGGTAAAGTGTTGGGCCCATCACACTCCCTTGGGGTACCCCTGCCTCTATTTTGTACAAATTAGAAATGCCGTCGCCTTGTCTTACGTAGAAGTGTCTTCCACTTAGATACGCTTTTATGAAGAGATAGTAATTAATAGGTAGGTTCTTCCTGATTTTAAATAGCAGTCCATCGTGCCAGACTCTATCAAATGCTTGAGAGATGTCTAAGAATGCGGCAGAACACCACCTCTTTCCTTCAAAAGTGTTGTTGATTTTTTCCACGATTCTGTGCACCTGTTCAATCGTGCCATGACCAGGTCTAAATCCAAACTGGTGTTCTGGGATCAGTTTAGCTTCTGCGATTTTTGGAGCCAGACGATTTAGAAATAAAATTTCCAGTACTTTAGAGGGAGTTGGAAGGAGACTGATAGGTCGGTAAGATGTGACTTTCGTTGCGTCTTTTCCTGGTTTTGGAATGAGGATTATTTCAGCTACCTTCCATTGCGGTGGAATAAAATTTCTCCAGAGGCAGGCATTGAACACTTGGGTAAGATATTTGTAGCCTGTATTTGGCAGTTCTTTAAGGATTTTCGCCGTAATTAGGTCATAACCTGGAGATTTATGGACGTCTAGTTTTCTAATAGTTCTGATTACTTCTTTTATTGTGATTTTATTGATTGGTAGATCATTTTGATGAGTTTGCGTAAGAGCGTTTGTAACATCGTTCGTCTTTGTGGATCCGCAGTCTACGTTAGGCGTGAATACCTTTGACAAGTGTTCTGCAAATGCTTCGGCTTTATCCTTGTCGCTTTTAGCCCAGGTACCATCCGGTTTTCTAATGGCTGTTTGGTGATAGACAGGCCTTTTAAGATTTTTTGCAGCCTTCCACAAAGAGTAATCAGTGGCTGGTGTGGCATCTAGATTTTTCAGAAAGTTTTCTGTTGCGAGCTGCTTCTGTTTTTCTAGCACGTTTTTTAGTTTTTTCACGATTTTGTTGAAATTTGCCTTGTGTTCTGGATATTTTGTAATCTGCCAGAGTTTTCTAGCATTACGCTTTTCTTTTATTAGGTCTAGCATGTCTTCTGTGTAGTGGCTTGTGTTTTGCGTCTTCATGCTTGGGAGTGGAGTAGCCGACCAGGCAGCTTTTTGAATGATGTCGTTAAAATGTTCAACTGCCTCGATCACGTCATCGTCTGATCTAAGCGGTATATTAAGGTTCAGAGAATTTGTGACTAGTTCACGAAAATGTAGCCAGTTTGTCTTTTTATTATGCAGCTTACAGTTCTTTTCTATATTTTCCACTGAGGAATTAACGTAGGCTATGACTGGTGAGTGGTCAGAGGAAAGCTCGAAGCAAGAATGACATCTAATTGAAGAGCTCGTTATCCCTTTGCAAATGAAGAAATCTACGAGGTCTGGTTTCTTATTTGTATCAGCTGGCCAGTATGTTGGTTCCCCAGTAGAGGTGACTGTTAGCCTCATAGACTGCACTGATTTAAGGAGCTGTCGTCCTTTTGGAGTGGTAATACGAGCCCCCCAGTCTGTATGCTTTGAGTTGAAATCTCCACCAGCTATGAACCGAGGTCCTAGGGATTTGAAGAAAGCAGTATAATTTTCATACTTCATATTGTGTTTAGGTGGTATGTACAGTGCTGATATCAACAGAGGGCCTTTGGCGTCATTAATTATTATGTTAGTGGCTTGAATTTGTTCAGTCTGGAAAGAGTTTGTTGTATGGTGACGAATTGTTTCTTTTATTAGTATAGCCGAACCTCCGTGGGCAGTACCATCAGGGTGCAGTGTGTGGTATATCTTGTATCTAGGTATGTTAAAATATGTCTTTTTTGTGAAGTGTGTTTCGGACACAAGAAGTATGTCGATTTGGTTGGTCTCAATAAACATTTTTACCTCTAATGAGTGTTGTGGTAAGCCATTGGCATTCCAGAGGGCTATTTTGAGTCTGTCGAATTTTTACTCATTGCGGTCATTAGGTTGGTTAATAAGTTTGTCATAACACACATCTGATTCATAATTTGTTTCAGCATTTCAAAAAGGTCCTTCATTTCATTTGTTTGGCGTTGGGTATTGTCATTGATTTCCGTATTTTTGTCAAGTTTTGGCGATTTCAGGGTATCTGCATAGGTTTTATTGTTTTTCTCCTTGGTTGTTGCTGGGTTGTTTTTCATAGGCTGGTGCTGCCTGGTCATTGTGGAAGCCGAGTTGATAGGGTTTTGCGGGTCTTGATATTTCCTGACTCTAATAGGTGGGTATTTTTGTTTCTGCAGCTCCTTAAATAATAATAATAATAATAATAATAATATTTATTTTCTCACCACAAAATTACACATTATTAAAGATTCTACATAAAACACAGGTTTTGTGGGAGACTGGTGCCTAAACTAGGCATTGCCTGTATTTCAGGACACCAGAGACTCCGGACCATCTTGCAATACAGTAGAACTTACTAACACTAATTATTGCGACATTTATATTATTTTATAGTGAAGTCCAGATTTCATGTTAGTATTTTGAGTGTTTGTGCGGGTGTTAGTTGGTGCGTGTGTGCGTGTGCGTGTGTGTGTGTGTGTGTGTGTGTGTGTGTGTGTGTGTGTGTGTGTGTGTGTGTGTGCGTGCGTGTGTGTGTGTGTTTTTGTGTTTTTAATAATTATTTAGTCAGGGACTATTATAAATTTTTCTGTCTCCTCATAATTTAAAGTTTGCAGCCATTCATTTAGTTTAATTTTACATACTGATTTTGTAGCAGAATAAATATTTATAATTTTATTGACCTTTTTATAGATGTAGCCTCCAATAAAACTAAAGAATCGATTAACAAAACAGGTGTGGAATATATGACTAGATGTGTTGGGATTGATGCGTCTTTTGCACAGGATGGATGGTGGAGTGTAAGTCAGAATTGCATGTTGTTTTAGGATTGCTTGTGATATAAATAACTGACGTACGGTCAGGAATTTATGTTTCCTAAAGAGGTCTTGGGTTGGGAATCGAAATGGAAGGTTATTAGATACTTTTAATATAGCTCGCTGTGCACGCTCTAGTGGCAGCATAATGTTTTTGTAAGTGCCTCCCCACGTTGTAATACAGTAGGTGAGCACTGATTGACACAACGATAAGTATACAGTTCTCCTTAAAGCTTCACTGGCCACTTTTCTTAGATTCTTGAAGATGGGTATTAGCTTCCTTATTCGTGCAGTAAGTGTTTCAACGTGTGGGCGGAAACTGAGGGAGGAGTCTAAAATCACGCCTAAGTATTTAGTTTTTGTGATACGTTCCAGTGACTCACACGTACATGGGACAGCGTAGGGATTGGGACAAGTATGGGCGTAGATGTTGTATGTGGATATTGTATGGGGGGAATTCCGTATTGCAAAAGCAATATACTTCGTTTTCTGAGCATTTAGGGTCAGGATATTGGAGCGCAACCATCCAGAAACCAAGTCAAGGCCACTTTGTGCAGATTTGAAGACCTTTGACCATGAGTCCGACTGAAATACGAGAGCAGTATCGTCCGCAAATGTAAATATATTTCCATCTCGAAGATTGAGCGCACACAGATCGTTAATGTAGATGAGGAAGAGGGTTGGAGAGACTGCGCTTCCTTGGGGAATACCATGTGTAGTGGGCAGTTCAGCACTTAGATATTCATCCACTTTAACGCTCTGCGTACGCCCATTGAGGAAGTCCTTAAACAGATTTAGCTGGGTACCTCTTATACCCATTTGCTCCATCTTGTCTACCAGAATAGCAACAGAGACCGTATCAAAAGCTTTTGCCAAATCGAGGAAAACACCTAGGACTTTTTTGCCTTTATCTAAATTTTTTATAATGTGGTCCGTGAGTTCATGCACTGCATCTCCAGTAGATCTACCTGCACGGAATCCAAACTGGGCAGATGATAATAATTTATTTTTTTCAAGATACTCTGTAAGTCTAGTGTTTATTATGCGCTCTAGTATTTTTGCTAATGAAGATAGGACGGCAATTGGTCTGTAATTTGTAACTTGGTCTCTGCTGCCAGCCTTGTAGACTGGATGTACTATTGCTTTCTTAAAAGTTTTAGGAAAGATACCGTTTGTCAGTGAGAGATTAAAGATGTGAGTTAGCACTGGGGAGATTATATGTATGTTTTGTTTTATAACACTCGCGGGTATTTGATCCCAACCCACCGCACAGTCACTTCTTAGAGACATTGTGACTCTCACAATTTCCTCCTCATCAGTTGGTAGTAGGGTCATAGAATTGCACATAGAATAATTATTAGAGAGTTTGGTGTTTCGCGGAAGCTGACATACTTTATCTGCTAGTATTTTACCTGTATTGACGAAATGGTTATTTATTAAATTTACTGATTGGCTTGGTGAGGACGCGATGGAGAGAAGATCGGTGGTGGTGTTACAATTTTTTGATCTATTTGTAATTTTGTTGATAGTGTGCCATAGTGCTTTTGTGTTTTTGTGGCATTTTAGTAGCTCGTTTTCATTATATTCTTTTTTTAGTTGCTTCAAAATTTTTGTACAATGGTTTCTGTAACGGGAGTATGATATTGCCAGGATTGCATTGTCGGGATCATTTTTTAATTTCTTATGCATTTTATCTCTATTTTTTAAACAGCGGAGGAGGCCGGGTGTTACCCACGGCTTTAAAAGTTTCTTTCGGTTTGAGAGTTTTCTTGTTTTTGTATTAGTCTCTATTATTTTTCTCATAGTGGCAACGAATAGATCTGCTGCTGTATTGGGGTCTTGTAATTGATAGATTGGGGTAAAATCTAAGTTAGCCAGCTCGCTGGATATTTGTTTATAATCTAGTTGTTTTGTAGTTTTCCGGGGACCCGTCTTTAGTTTTTGTGTTGTTAGGAAAAGTGTGGTAGTATCGTGGTCCGTTATGGTAGAGTGGGCAACAATTGCTTTAGCGGGAAGTTTGGACTTTAGCATGATGTGGTCAAGGCAGCTGGAAAGTCGAGTAGGTAAGGTGTGGGCTGGGAGCAGCCCGAATGATGCTAATAAAGTTAGGTATTTGTCTTTGTTGGGATCCTTGGAATTTTCTGCTATGTTTATGTTTATGTCACCCGTAATCACTATATTGCTCGTACAATCTATTTTAGCTAATGCGTCGTTGAGAGAATATAGAAACGGGGCTATGTCTTTAGTTGCAGGCGATCGATATATCGCTAACACGGTTATATTGCGATCAAAAGATATCTGTAGGCAGTTTGCGCCAGTTATGTAGAGTTCCTCTACCTTTACTGAAAGGTTTTTGTTGACGTAGACTACTACGCCATCGTTTTGTGTACTATTACGTCTGGTCATGTAGCTTTCGTATCCCGAAAGTGGAGGAGCGTTATCGACACCTTGGTTCCAGCTCTCGGTCAAGACTATCAAATCCCATTGGATTTTGGTTCGGATAAGAGCGATTTCAAATTCGTTTATGTTTTTGTTTATGCTCCTTATATTTTGGCTAATTAATTTAAAATACTTTGTTAAATTTAGGTCCGGTGGAATGCTGTCTAGGTCACAGTAAGAGGAGTCGGCTGCTACTGAATCATCTATAAATTTTATGGTTTGGCTTACATTATCGAATTTTATTTAACTGTTTTTGCTGCTGTGCGCGAGAGCGTTTCTCTTTCCTTTAAAGATGGCCAATGGATTGAAGAGTAATTTTCTGTTTCACTTTGATGTGTTTTTAGTAGGTCATGATTGATGTTATGTTTTGTAAGGTTTTGAAAAAGTGGGTGATGTGAGAGGTGTGTTTTTTGTGTGGTAAATTTAATGTGTGTACATTTCGTACTTACAAAAATTGTATGAATAGATTCGAAATTTTTAGTTACATTCCCGAGAACAATATTACATAATTTTATGGTTAGGTTATATAAACATCTTATAGAAAAAACAATCACCACAATATTATAATGATAACAAACAATAATTATGAAATTAATGCATGCCTTAAGAATTAAAATTAATAAATAAACATTGGTTAGTTTGCAAGTAACGTAATATTGAATCAAGACTATAATTTTAGTTTTAAATGCAAGATAGTATAATATCCAAGAGGTAAATCTAAGTAAGAGTGTAATATTATGCCAAATTAGTCAAATAATAAAATACCATACAGCCTTTATAGTTGGCCGGATGATTTCCGTCACAAAGGGCACATTTAACAGAGTCTGAGCGTTCTTTTCGCTGACAGTTGGCTGATAGGTGATTTCCGGCACATTTGATACATTTTGGGGTACGGTGGCAGTATGATTTTGTGTGTCCGTAATGTTGGCAGTTTGCGCATTGTGGTATATTACGCACCGGTCTTGGTGGTTCGAATTGTATGCGGTAGTTTAGAAGGTTGTTGATTTCATAAATTTTTTTGTTATTACTTTTTGGTTGCAGTTCTACTATGAACATGTGTAGAGGTTTCTTAGTTATTCTTTGTTTGATGTTCCAAATGTTGACTGCGTCATGTCCTAATTCTTTTAAAGCTATTTGGATATCTTCTTTGTCTGTGGAGGGGTGTATGTTTTTTAAAATAACTTTAAATGAACGTTCCTGCTTAGGGCGATAGGTATAAAATTCTGTTTGTCTTGCCTCTAACTGTTTGACGATTTCTTTGTACGTTTCGGATGTTTTAGCTTGAATTTTAACTCTGTTTTCGTTTAGCACCCGTATTTCGTAGTTTCCACAGGCGTGCTCATCTAGTAGGTTTTTTAAAGGTTTAATATTCTCTACTTTATCTACGAAGATAGGGGGGGGTTTAATGGGTTTCTCTTTAATGGCTGGATTTCCATCAGCAACTACTTCAACATCTAATTCATCAAATCTGTTCGATGTGGCAATAGGTTGACTAAGCCAGTATGTGCTTAATTTGGTTTGCTTTTGCACTTGTTGGTTTTTGTGTTCAGGACTTTCTCTGCGTCTTAAATTAAAAAACCATTTTGTCGCATTTTTTGCTGTTCTATTGCTTGTTTTCTGTGAAAACAAACTGTGTGAAAACAAGCAATCTAAAACATAATATAACACGGTTTTTTACTTTAACACGGCGTCACCTTAAGCAATGATGGAAAAGCCTGAAGATATTGCTAAAGTTATGGTGTTTGGCCATTACTGTAAGTGTGAGTATACAAAATGTAACATGTAATATAGTCTGTATAGAGGTCGCTGTGTAAGTAGCAGCGCTGAAAGAGTAACTTTTTTTAACTTTTGTATTATTTTTTACGGGCAAATGGCCCACCACTTTTTGTTTTATGTCACCATCAAGTCAAGGACAATTTATGTATGTGTTGCTTGTATATCATATATGTGTGTGTGTTACTATCATGACGTCTACTCTGCATGTAGGTACAGATAGTATACAGTCGAAGTTTGCAGTGGATCAACTGTACAAAAATTACCAATAAATAACGCATAAGCATTTAACGTCGTTCGTGGCGGCCGAAAAGGAAGATCTTCCGACCGAGAGAGATAGCATGCTCGGTCAGGCCGAAGCCCACTGACGTCATTTCAGACGTTGTATGTATCTTGCCGTTCTCCGAAACTTCGATAGCGCGATGTAGGATTGTTAGGCGAATTGTGGGTACCGCCACATCACTCCCCCCCGAAGACCGGTGGTACTTTTCAATGCGTTTGTGTTGTCAGGTGTGGGCCGAAGCTACGCGTGCAATGACCAGGAGAGGTTCCCGTGCTCTGCTTGTGCACCGGTCGTTGTAGCCTATGATGGCTGCCCCGTTCAAGCCGGACACGGGTTCGACCGGCGCGGACGCCCAACGCGGCTTATGATCGAGGCGACCCGGTTGTGCTTGATGTCTGCTGACGTGGTGCGGAGGGGCGGGGAATGTTGATGATGACTGATGTCCAGAAGGATGCGTGTTCTTGTCGGTGGTCACCAATTTAACGTTGTTAGTGGCGGCCGAAAAGGAAGATCTTCCGACCGAGCGAGATAGCATGCTCGGTCAGGCCGAAGCCCACTGACGTCATTTCAGACGTTGTATATATCTTGCCGTTCTCCGAAACTTTGATAGCGCGATGTAGGATTGTTAGGCGAATTGTGGGTACCGCCACAAGCATGAAGAAGGAAATCAAATATATTCTGGTTTCCTACATGTTGACCTTCCACCGGATTTCCGGTTATAGAACTAAAAGAAAAATCTTAAGTATCATGCAACTTTCAAGCAATCTAATGTGATTATTTACGACTAGATGACGCCAAAATTCGATTATCGAGTGGGAACCATTTTTTTAGGATAAAAAGTATACTTATATTATGTCCTTTCCCGGGACTCAGGGTACCTATTTCCATTCCTTTCAAACAAACAGATAAACAGACAAACTTTAAAATTTATAGTTATGTAAGAATGGATGGTGCTAGTTGTAAAGGCGACAATTATTCGATATCAAGTAATCAAAGAACCCTGTCGTGTATATTTCTATGAAACAAAAAAAAACATTTGCTACTGTTGGAACTACATACATCCTCAACTTTTTATCCAACACCTATCAGTAGCTTTCATAACACCTAGATTCGGTGACAATACCACTGCTGAAATAACAGGGAGGGAGTTACGTAAACACGTTAGTACTAATGGATAGAATAACATACACAAAGTTTGTCTTATGCAAACTATAGTCTATTAGCGTTAAGACCTATGAATAATAAAAACTAGTTAAGATTGTAAAATACAAAGCAATAATATAATAATTAAAAATATTTTGATGCATCCGTTGTGTACTCCGGATTGTCCATTTTTTTTTAATTTTGCTCATTACAAAAACAGTTCGAGGAATAAGGTCAGTGATCGTTTTTCTGTATATAAACGAAAAAAATACCCATTAGTTACTTATATTTTTGAACAAACATGTTTAACCTTAGTTTGACCTTCAATGGCGTTAAATTAGCAATAAATTCGATCAACATTACGTTTCGAACTTTTGGTAAGTTTCTCGTATCAGCTTTCACATAATGATAACTTGCATTAGACGAACCAGCCATTATAAATAAGATTGAAAGGAAAAAAAACATACTACAGAGGTCAATGGGGATTGTCCATTTTTTTTAAATTTTGCTCATTACAAAAACATTTCGAGGAATAAGGTCAGTGATCGCTTTTCTGTATATAAACGAAAAAAATACCCATTAGTTACTTATATTTTTGAACAAATATGTTTAACCTTAGTTTGACCTTCAATGGCGTTAAATTAGCAATAAATTCGACCAACATTACGTTTCGAACTTTTGATAAGCTTCTCGTATCAGCTTTCACATAATGATAACTTATATTTGACAAACCAGCCATTATAAATAAGATTGAAACGAAAAAAAACATACTGCAGAGGTCAATTGGCCGCCGATGATGACGTCAGAGCGAAATTTTAAAAATTTATTGAGAAAAAACTAGCCAATGAATTTCAAAATTATTTAATTTATATTCTTAAAATACCCTATTTTAACGAAAAAAAATATAAAAAGTACATGTGATTTTTTTTGGACAATGCCCATTGGCCGCCGATGATGACGTCAGAGCGAAACTTTAAAAATTTATTGAGAAAAAACTAGCCAATGGATTTCAAAATTATTTAATTTATATTCTTAAAATACCCTATTTTAACGAAAAAAAATATAAAAAGTACATGTGATTTTTTTTGGACAATGCCCAATCACATAATAAGACAAGCTCAAGCTCCTCAAGTTCGACAAGCTGTTTAGGGCTTTAGGCTTTGAGTCTGCCGAGGTAGCATTCATTCAAAATACATGGTTATATTATACTTCTCTTTCTTATTTCATTACCCCACTAGGGTAAAAATATCAAAATTAATGATGTGACAAAGGAGTAAGGAGTATTGTGTACCCACACGGTACTTTTTGTTGACCGACTTCCAAAAAACGAGGAGGTTATAATATGTTCGACTGTGGAAATTTTTCTTTTTTTTTTGTTCAATATATTCATACTAGAGTATAGAATATAGATACATAGTAGAGTGTTTACTGTGAAAGTAGCAGCGCTGGAAAACCAATTTTTTTTCACTTTTGTATAAGGAAACTCGTGACTCGTCGCTGAGCCTACATTATTTTTCCCATTTTATTTCCCCACCCGACTTACACACAGATTATCAGAAAAGGTTGTTCAAAGTTCAGGGAAGTAGCTAACGGAGTTTTAATATAGCTGAAGCCACATAATAATATGACCGATTTGGTCGTCAGCATGGCAATATCATATTATTATGAGTGTTATATGTGATCGAAGGTTTTGTCGCAGATATTTGCGATGCGATGCGAATTCGCACGAATTCGCAGTTATTTATGTGTGGAAGCCCTTAGGCTGGATTTATGCGTTTTGTGTGATAGCCCTAAATACTGATACGACTTATTCTGCTCTCTTAATTTTAAATGACAAAAACTCATCAATACCTTCTTTCCTTTAGTTTTTTACCTTCTTTCTTCTTCTTCTTTTTTACTTTCAAAATTAAAATGTAAATTAGTGCTTTTAAATGCATCAACAAATAGCACTTCGTTTTATTTTAATTTATTATGCTAGCCTTTTAGCCAGTGTTTTTCAACTTTTTTTGTGACATTGAGTTACTCTGGTAAAGTAAATAAGAAAAAAAAATATTTCGCGACCAACCACTTTCTTTGTATTACATTGTATATGTACGTCTATGATTTTTTTAAAGGCTCTACAGAGTGAAACCAAACTTAATGATAATACCTACTTTAGGGTGTGTATGTGTGCCTTATATTATAGAGTTCACTATTTGCAACTAAAATTTGCAGCTCTGAAAAACACTGCTAACAAAGAAAATAAAAAATACTGCATACAAATACAATACCAGCTGATATAACTTATGAACGTCTTGACCCTAAAGATTTTGTCTATATAAGCTCAATAGCTTAAATAGCTTGGTATCTAAAATTGCGATCAATCTTAGATACCAGTCTTATCAAGGTATGATAACTACTTTAGATTTGCATATATCAAAGAACATACAATAATTTTCCTAAAAACGAATTTTGTCGCTTGGAATAATTATTATAACTACATACCTAATAAAGCTACATAATAACCCGCACTACGTGTTTCGGTACGTACCTACTTGTGTATAATAATTTATTATTTCACTTACCTATAAATCGTTTATGCTTGTAGTTATCATACATCCTTTTAAAAAATACTCCACTGTGTTCCCTGAATGTGGCCATTTTCCAAATGTGGCCCACGACAGGCCAAACTGGGGGCGAGAACATCCCCTTGTATATCCAATAATCGTAGTCATATGTTAGCAAAGTTAATATCACAGACACCCAAAGAGCACACGAGAATATAAACTGTAAAACATCACCGCCGAAAGCATAGTTTTCCTTGCACCACGCGACGAAAATCACCGTTCGTAAAAAAGACCGTTTGAAATAGAACATTTTGCCAATTCGAAATCGCTGTTTACTTTACCATTTTTATAAAAAAAAACTGGCAAGTTTTAAAAAATGAACGGTTCGAAATTTAAAATAGTTGCAGGAACATTTTCCGCGCACGCGTGCTCGCCAAATGCGCGGCAAAACACGTTGTGATGCTGTAAGAGTGAAAGTTGTAGGGGGACTACGTAATTCGGCCTATTCCATTGAACTTGAGTGTATTGTTCGTATTTATGAACATTCATGAATGGTTAACATACTTTCGGATGTTTCGACACTTACTTCGGTCGATTAACGGTAGTTACCCAAAAACAGTTTCAGCAAGTAACTGTAATGTTTTTGTGACAGTAAAAGGGCCCATTCACTATCCTGCATAAGCCGCCGTGCAGTCCGCCGGCTTATGCAGTTTGCAGTTTATGTTGCAGGCCTGCACGGCGGACTGCAACAGTACTGCAATGCAGGACAGTGAATGGGTCGTTTAAGGGGCCGGGTACACTCGAAATTCTCATACATACCAAAATCATTTTCTCATACGAAAATATTTAACATGTTTGAGTTGTTTTTCAGTTTAAAATATAATTATCTAGGTTCCTGCATAAAAATTTACTTCAAAATATTTAAACGTTAAATTTTTTTTGTTTTTAATTTTTTTTTTAGTAAATTTAGTACTTAATATTTAAACACTAAAAAATAGAGTAAAACACTAAAAATATATAAATAAATAGTAAATTTACTACAAAATATTTAAATACAAGGGCTGGTCTCAGAATACAGAACAAACGTCAATATGTATTCTGAGTTAAGCAGTGTTGATTTTGTACAGACATTTAGACAAAATAAGCAAAGTTTTCAAACGGTCTTTGCTAGTTTCTAGCAAACCGGATAAATGTACTTATTTAAATAAGCATAATTCAAGTTAAACATTATTTCACTGAGTGTTGACTTACTGATGGCCGAACTTTTGAAACTTGTTTACCATTTTAAGTGGCTACATAAAATACATTTTAGCTGTTACTTTTGTAATACTTTTGGCAATACTTCCATGAATAGAAACCATCAAATGAGCCCGTTAAAATGAACAACTTTTTCTATGAGAACAATGCTGGTAACTCAAAAGAAATTCTCTTCATACCCATACAAATTGCCGATCCAGGCATCCGTATGGGTAAGAAGACGGCATTTTTTTTTTTGAGTTCCCAGCATTGTTCTCATAGAAAAAGTTGTTCATTTTGACGGGCTCATTCGATGGTTTCAAGGAGGTGTTTACACAAACACACTGTATATTCTGTGGTAATACCATAGACTTAGGAAAATATTAGCAAAATAAGTACGTTAAGATTTAATATTAACTTAATTACAGAAATCAATTAACACACCGTTTAAACTTGAAAGTAATAAAACTCCACAAAATTATACAGCAGTCAATAAAAGTGTCGCGACATCGCACACTTTCTTGATTCCACACAGAACCGTGAAATTGCATAATTATTACAACAGTCGCTTATTATATCAAAGTGACCTACAAACCTTACTCGTAGCAAAAATTTTACACTCAGTCTAGGGCGAATTATTTTCTTTCATCCAACCTTTCGATTAAAATTAATTTCAGACAATCCCGAAAAGAGAAAATTACTTTGTTTATTTAGTATAAGTCCTTCGACTCAATCTTAATTTAAATTACGCCTAGGCGTTCCTCAGGGAGGCTATTTAGGCCCGCCCCTATATATTTCGTACAAATCGGCTATTAGGGTCAGGATTTTATTATCATCGATAAAAATAATGTTGTAGGCAACATAAATTAATATCAATTGGGTCTGGCTCCAAATTAATTATACTAAATATATCCTAATAGAATCCTACAGGCTACAATGGTATTTTTGTTAGTGGCCAATATAATTATACTATTATTATATTAGATCTTATTTCTTCTTGTAAATTGTTTTTTCATAGACTACTGTAGCTACCGAAGCTGAGGCTCTTGCGTCCCATGACAGTATCATCCATGTGCCACAATATCTGTTTATAATAATGACACTCATAATGGCAGCACTTATCAAATGCTTAGCCCAAAACAATTTTAAAAACAATGGTCAATTACAAGTAAAACCTGTCCGTTTATGGGTTAAGAACATTATAATGAGAAGATTAGAGAAAGGTGTGACACAAAACTGTGTCAAGGCGGTCTACTCGCGCAAGATTTACATACTTAGACGCTTAAACGGTCGTTCAACCGCGGTGACAAAATTAACACTTTCCGCATTTGCTTTACCTATTAAGGTATGCTGATTACAGCATCTTCCTGCTTGCAGATGTTACTGCAACCTTTTCTGAAGCTTTAGATGTGTAGTTAGCATGGTGAGTCTGGTGACAGACAGATGGACGGACAGTAATGTTTCAGTAGTTGGGTCTTATTCTTCCCTTTTGGGCAATGAATCACAGTCTACTTCAACACCTTACTAGCGTTTGTATAATGTACAGTTTCAGGTCTGAAATTATGTCTCATTGGTACACGTCACCCGAGATCGAATCTGCATCCTCTCTAGAGAAAATCAAGAACCCACTATTATTTTCGACTAGGCCACAGTCAAGACCTTACAATAAACAAACGCAATTGAAAGTAGATATTATAGGTCTCCCAGGATCTGATGGCAAAAACTGAGAAAAGAAATTATTGACTCTAGCAATATCGGGGTAATTGGAATAAAACATTTTGATCCTTTTTAGGGTTCCGTAGTCAACAAGGAACTCTTATAGTTTCGGTCTGTCCATCCTTCTGTCCGTCTGTCCGTCTGTCTGTCTGTCTGTCTGTCCGCGGTTTTACTCAGAGACTATAGGACCTACAAAGCTGTAATTTGGTATGAATACACATATTAATGATGGCAACAAAATGGTACATGAAATCGTAAAAAAAATTTTTTTATGGTACCTCCCCTACACATCAAGCGGGGGTGAAAATTTTTTTTTCGCGCCCACTCTATCATGTGGGGTGTCGTTGAATAGGTTTTTTAAAAATATTGCGAGTATTCATAGATCATTTTCCGATTTAGGAATCCGTTTGTGAAATATTAAATTTTAAAGTGGAAAAAATTGTTAGAGTCCAGTGTCCCCCCCTTCTACCAGCTAAACGGTTGGTTCTGGAAATGTGAAAAAATTCACGGGAGTAGGAAATATGCTGAATTTAAAGGGAAAACTATCACGGCTAAGAAGACTTCATAAGTTATTTTTTTTAGTCGATCAACTAAAAAAAATATATTCGACGAAGTATAAATCATAAATGGAACTTTTCGTTCAAATTCCTTTGAAAGTAACTGAGATGATGTTGTTAGTAGTGTAAAACACGCTATAAATATACGTTCATTGACCATAAAAAATTTTCAAAAACTAGCGATACTATGGAACCCTATATTGCGCGTGGCCCGACACGTACTTGGCCGGTTTTTTATTTTCCTTATAGTGGCTGATTCTGTGTGTCAAACATGCAAATATAAAAGTTTATCCAATGATCAAGGATCTGCCATCCAAATTTGCCATCAGATCATAGTAGAACTATTATGTAACGCAACTCTGTTGTGCCAAAATTCATTTATCGCGCGGAAACCGTATTTTTTTTAGTAGTATATAAGAATTCTATGTCCTTTCCCGGGACTCAAAGGATCTCCATGCCAAATTTCAGCAAAATCGGTTCAGCAGTTTAGGCATGAAGAGGTAACAGACAGAAAGACACACTTCCGCATTTATAGTATTAACGTATGGATAGTACGGATTGAAAGTGACTGGGGAACCACAAGTATTTAACTGACGAAACCGAACCTATGAAGCAATAACAAGTGAACCTAATAAAAAGTTGGATTTTGAAACAGCCTTCATGAGAGTACGCTATGAGAACCTCGTTCACACGAACTATTGAGGTAAGTGTTCATTATGTAATCACTTGCAAAAGATAGCAACAAGACAAAAGATGTCGTAAAGATAGCTAAGCTATTAGCTGCGACAACTTGCACAGTTCGCGTACTCATTAAATGCGAATACAACTGTTCGTTCTTTGTTCTATTCCATCCAGATCCTATGAAAAGGCTATACTCCCAAGCGGCCGCATGTGGCCGGGAGAACAATAGATTTCCAAGAATCCGTGATTGAAGGATCAAACAGATTAACTATTTGTCGTTAGGATATTTTTCTAATTTTCCTGATCGAAAAATTTTCCACATCATTTCATTATTGACGTGACAACGTCTTATAATTCGATATGGGCTGCGCGCACGAAAAAACATGACGCAATATGCGGCGTTACCTCGCTCGAGGCGTTCCATTTAAGGCTATGACGTTGTCACGTTCAACTATCGTCAGTAAACCGACTTTACAGACAACCGAGTTCGAGTCGAGTTCGAGTTCGACACAAAACACGTCCAACCGTCTTTTTTTTATTTCATAAGAACCTTTCCCCGATATAAGCAAAGACATTACGAATTAGCAAAATTGGTTCAGTTGTTCTCTAGTCTAGATGCGAAAGTGTGTGTGCCTCATCTCATATCCGTAACTGTACCTTCTTATCATTATGACCTTATATACCTAATTGTGTTGTTAAATGTCAAATCAATGAGTAATTCTCGAATGGCACGGAGGTCCAAGTTGACCGCGGTCATATAACGACGTGTGTACTATTCTCTAAGGAACACGTTAAGGCTGTGCTCTCCGCTGTTATCACGGATGTCGCAGCCGTGACATCGTTCGCTGTTACCACGGCTGTAGAATTCGTATTCTCTAAGCTCTATTAGCTCGTCGACGATGTCTCGGCTGCGTGAGCGCTCGGCTGTCGGCGAGGCTGCGGCTCAGATAGTGGACTCGACTATAGATACATTTTTGTCTTAGGAATTTTAGTTATTTTGTCGCTATAAACTCTATATTATTAGAACTTTTATAGTAATAATCATTTGCACTACATACTTGAACAAAATCAAATAGACAAAATCATTAATGCATTGAAAAAATATCCAAAAAGTTGAAAGTACCAAGATATGAACCTCGTATTTATAAAGTTCTTGTAGTTAAATTAAAAAAAAACTCGCTTGACCTTCTATATACTTACGTATGTAAACAAAATATAAACAAAAGTGCAAACCAAGGGACATGGGATAGATCGAACTTCATTTAGTTTTAAAATAAAGAATTTCTACTACGCGATAAGAGGTAGTGTACCTCGGCTCGAGTGACCCGCGCCAACCACTTGAAATATTTCGTGGAACATATTTCATAATAAACATTGTTAACAAGTCTTCGGCTAAGATTCGTGAAAGTTGGATTGCTGTTTAGTATAAATCAATGTGGTTTAATTGTATAATAAGTGAAAAAGTAATTATTATATAAATCTAAATGTGCTGCGTAAAATTACTAATAAGTATTGAATACATGGTGCGCCTGTATCCGCGTATGTTTATTGAACTCAGTGTTCGCTATAAGTGTAAAAACTTGATAAAACGTGGTATGTAGAAGAAAGTTAGAGAATAAAATGATTTACACAAAATGTGAATTTCAAGCCTTTTGTGTGTGGAGTTACAATTTTGTCATGTACCGTATCGTACTCGCAAATCGGGACTCGGGACTCTAGCGACTTTTTAAGGTAAGAGTGTTAAAGAGAGTTTTAAAGTGATTTAGCACTTTACTTTCGGTTTTTACGTAACAAAAATTAAAACTGTACAATAATTAGGGTATATATTTGAGTAAATAAGTACAAAATCATACAAAATCTTTGGCGACAGCCACGAAATAGTAGCTTTTCGTTTGACATTTAAAGTTGTAGGCGTACGCCGAGGCTGTAATCGAAGCTGTAGGCTGTTGAGCTTAGAGAATACGAATTTCGAACATGAAATGTCAAAAAGTGATTCCATATCACCTCGCTTTCAGCCGTGCGGCGTTAGTGTCGAACAGCCCAGAAAACATAAGCAAGTGAATACCGATCTCGATCTCACGGCTGTAACAGCCGATGCGATTGCGGCTGTTTTGATTGTTGCTCTTAGAAATAGCACTGTAACAAGAGCTGGCACGATCAACACATTTAAACATTGCGCTTGTGTAGTGTCTGTGAATAAGTGCGTGGCGTGACGTCGTACTGCATACGCAACATAAAAAGTCTGCCCGTCTCTCTCGCGCGCGCGGTCTATCTTATGAGCGTGAAGGGGACAGTTATTGTTTTTCTTTTGCTACTCTTTATAAATACAGCGCGATGTTACAAGTCAGTAACGTATGATCGGCGCGCGGCCAGCGTTCGGAACCGTACAATAATTATCGTACACATACGATAATTTTGTGCCTACGTACGATTTACGATAGCATATTATTATCGTACGCAGATTATACGATAATTTTTATCATGATGCAAACATATTATATTTTTAAACATACTGTTTAGTGAAATTGCATAAGTGTGAGTACTCTGAACGTGCCAGCTTTAGTTAACTGATCTATAAAGTTATGATCATGTTATATGCACTCAATCATTATTCAATGGCGCTCTTAACTTAATTACTAGTATTGTGTTCATTTAGCTTATAGCTACCGCTGAACAGGGCCAGATTTATAGTTTTTATGAGTATAGGCCACTATATACCGCATGTGTATGCGTATGCTCGTCTTTCGAAAGTCTGTTCTTTAGACTGCTATCGGAATCGGACGTCAATCGGAATTTTAAAAATGCCTAAATGTCTAAAAGTGTCGCATTGAGCTATAGAAATTCAAATAGAAACGTGGGCCTTGATAATGGACACGTTTCTTACCATCGGTATGTCACAGTGGTAGGAAAAAAGTGACACGCTCGTTTTCATACATGCGGTATCTATCTTGATCTATGTCCGTGGTATAGGCATAACCTACTTTAATTTTGCCGCCCCTATTTACGAACTCTGCCGCCATCCTAGGACGCCATAGGACGCTGCTGCTTAAATGTTTTAAGTTTTAAAGCCCAACGAAGTGGACACCATAAAACACGTAACCAGTAATTGGCCTACTACGAAACTGTTTTGACTCTCAAACCATCGGATGAGAATGCCGCGTCCTGCTCTAACAACGTAATTTCTCGTGTGTAAGGGTCTATACAGACGAACTGCAATCCTGCAGTTTGAATGCAGTTGACACGACTGCAATAGAACTGCAAACCATTCGACCAAACCATCAACTGCATTCAAATTGCACTTGAACTGCAATTTGCGCTAACGCTGACAGGTATTGACATCAGGGTTACTAGATCATAGAGAATTCGATTTTTCAAAAGATATCGTCATTTTTATATGGCTTATTTTTCGTTATTTCAGCAAGATTATGCAAGTGTATAATTAGAAAAAGAATTACATTAGAATATTTGAAACATGTTAACAAACAAGAAATTTAAAACTTTTTTATTTTGAATAACTGGCAACACCTATTTCTATGACCGTATTGGATGCAATCTCTCAGCAAATGTGAAAAATCTATGATCAAGGAAAAAATGAATCATTTATCTATATTACATTATCCAATTTAAATGACTCAATGATCTAGGATCCAATATACAAAATGATAATCTAATACCCCCCTTAGAGTAGGACACGGCATTCTCGTACTATTGTTTGAGTCTCAAATCGGTTTCGTGGTACGGCCCCTGTATCCCACTGCTGGATAAAGGTATTGCAATAAAAGACAACGTAATAAATTACACGTTATTTATCAACATTTAAGCATCGACAACCATGACGGCCGCGGCGGAGTCCTCTTCAATCTGGTGGTCGATCCAGTCCTGGTATACAGCGGTTTGCAGGAACACTGGAATGGAAAAAAAATATAATCTTAATATATATATATATATATATATATATATATATATATATATATATATATATATATATATATATGTTGGAGGAAGTCATGAGTCTGGTTGTTTTCTGGTTGCTGAATTTTAGAGGAAGTCATGAATAGTCATGAGTGTAGTTATTTTTATGATTCCTAAATGTCAGAGGAAGTCATGAGTAGTCATGAGTTTAGTTGTTTTCTGATTGTTTGAAGTGTTGATTCTTTACGATTATAATCCTTTAAAAATGATTGTAAAATTCAGTGATCATTGTAAAATTCTTAACTAAAGTTAATTTACTTTGTCATATTTTTACTAGCTCTAAATATCTTGGTTTGAATTAAATTGTAATTATTTGATTAAGGACCAATCAGAGCAGAGGGCGTGTGCGCCTTGAGTGGGGTCGAGGCGCCATCTTTACTTTAGAGGGGTTGACAGTCTGAGGAGCACATTCGAGTGTGAGCAGTCGATCGAATTGGATCGTGGCTAGTTCTAGTGTTGTGCTAACTAAAGTAAGATTGGTGCCCCGAACTCACTGCTCGTTTTGTAATTTGTTTTATGATTATAGAATTGTAGTAAATTGTGTGAAAGTGTTATAATAGTGTTGTGCAACAGTTTATAATAAATTTGTGAAATACAAGTGGCAATTATTTTGTTTTGTGCCCGCGTTTACCCAAAATGACGCCCACTAGAATTCCTAACGCTAGCGGCAGAAATGACCAGGACAATGTTTCTCCGACATCAGAAGTGGGATCGGTGCAGGCACAAAATATAAGCGAACCAACTGAAGCAACTGACGGATGGCGAGCCTTGTTTAAAGCGCAACAAACCAGCATGAGGCTTTTTGTAGAGGCGCTAACTAACCCACCGAACATGGAAGATAGGAACATAACTCTTCCTGAATTTCGACCTGAAGATTCAGACACTGACGCCCGGGCATGGCTGGCAACAGCTGACATTTGTTTGGCGAATCAAAACCTGCAGGGAAGTAAACTAATTCTTGTACTTAGTAAGGCTATGAAAGGTTCAGCAGCAAATTGGCTTTCTCAAATAGCTTTTCCTAGTATGAAATGGGTAGATTTTAGAGAAATTTTTCTTTCTCGTTTTGATTCACTCGATACATGTGCCGCGACAGTTCTAAAAATGCTTACTGGCAAGCCTCATGAAGGCGAGTGCCTTGCCGCATATGCAAGCCGTTTATTCACTCAACTCACAACGCGTTGGGCTAATTTGGGCAAAGAAGAAATGATAGTCACATCATCGATAGGACACATCGAGCCACGTTTACATCGATGCATTTTTTCCGAGGAAATTACTACCCGCATTAAAATGCAACGTGAGCTTACGGCTTATTCATATCGCAAGCGCAGTTATCAAGACACAGGGAAGACTGCTACTAGTTCAATGCCAGAGATTAAACGGCCTAAGTTTAGTTCTATTTCAACAGAATGTTATTCTTGTGGAAAACTTGGTCATAAATCTTTTGAATGTTCCAGCCGACCACGTGACAAGCAACCAACGACTACGACTCCTGAACGCTCTAACATGTCTAACACGGCCGTCGCGACGCGGCCACTTATAACCTGCTTTAGATGTGGTGTTGAGGGTCATGTAGCTTCACGATGCATTAACACCACTGCATCTGGCGTTGTTAAACGAGTGGACGTTTGTGGTGTGAAACCTGTCACCGGGGCACTTACGCAATTTGGTGAGCAGTTTTCATTTTGTTTTGATTCCGATTTCCGGCGCTGATTGCTCTTTAATTAAAGAAAGCGTCTCTCGCAAGCTTGATGGTACACTGCAGCATGCAGTCGTTACTCTTACTGGAGTAGTTAAATCTAGTATTTTATGTGACTCACAAATTTTACGTAGAGTTGATCTTAGTGGACACAACATTCAAATTTTGTTTCACATTATTCCCGACGACTGTCTTAATGATGATATTTTGATTGGACGCGATTTGTTAGCCTTTGGATTGTCAGTGCACATAACTAAGTGATTTAAAGCTTCCCATAGTCGAGCAACCTTTAGTCAACATATTTTGTAGTGTAGGCAACACGGTGTCAGACTTTCATAGCGTGGATACCGATATTCCTGATATGTGATAAGTGATAACTTTAAACCCCAACTATTAGAACGTCTTACCGACTTTCGACTCTCATTTGTTAAAGGTAAAGTACAAGACGTAGAGCTAATACAGGTGAACTAGAAATTAAATTGGTATGTCCTAGCAAAACTGTGCAAAGAAGACTTTATCGTTTGAGTCCCGAAGAGCGAGCAGTAGTGCGTGATATTATGTGTACTGAACTTTTATCTGCTGGAGTTATTAGACCAAGCAAGTCGCCCTTCTCCAGTCCCATACTTTTAGTAAAAAAGCGCGATGGCACGGATAGAATGTGCGTAGATTACCGAGAGATAAACTCTAACAAAATTCCCGACCGGTACCCTTTACTTTTAATTAGTGATCGAGTGAGTAAGTGAATGTTTTGGTGGCCATTTAAGGGCGAGGTGGCCATTTATGGGCGAGGTGGCCATTTGAGGGCGAGGTGGCCATTTGAGGGTGAGGTGGCCATTTGAGGGAGAGGTGGCCATTTGAGGGCGAGGTGGTCATTTAAGGGCGAGTTGGCAATTTAAGGGCGAGGTGGCCATTGCAGGGCGAGGTGGCCCAAAATTAAGGCGAGGTGGCCTTCAGAGGGCGAGGTGGCCCAAGAACTATGGCGAGGTGGCCTAGTTCTTCTAGGTCAGGAACGGCCGAGCGCATACTAAATACATTATTGCATTGTTTTTTTCTCTTTACAGATGCTGATGATGCACGGCCTTCACCATCACACGAGGACGTGTGATACGTCAGGACGGCCGTGTTGGAGGAAGTCATGAGTCTGGTTGTTTTCTGGTTGCTGAATTTTAGAGGAAGTCATGAATAGTCATGAGTGTAGTTATTTTTATGATTCCTAAATGTCAGAGGAAGTCATGAGTAGTCATGAGTTTAGTTGTTTTCTGATTGTTTGAAGTGTTGATTCTTTACGATTATAATCCTTTAAAAATGATTGTAAAATTCAGTGATCATTGTAAAATTCTTAACTAAAGTTAATTTACTTTGTCATATTTTTACTAGCTCTAAATATCTTGGTTTGAATTAAATTGTAATTATTTGATTAAGGACCAATCAGAGCAGAGGGCGTGTGCGCCTTGAGTGGGGTCGAGGCGCCATCTTTACTTTAGAGGGGTTGACAGTCTGAGGAGCACATTCGAGTGTGAGCAGTCGATCGAATTGGATCGTGGCTAGTTCTAGTGTTGTGCTAACTAAAGTAAGATTGGTGCCCCGAACTCACTGCTCGTTTTGTAATTTGTTTTATGATTATAGAATTGTAGTAAATTGTGTGAAAGTGTTATAATAGTGTTGTGCAACAGTTTATAATAAATTTGTGAAATACAAGTGGCAATTATTTTGTTTTGTGCCCGCGTTTACCCAAAATGACGCCCACTAGAATTCCTAACGCTAGCGGCAGAAATGACCAGGACAATGTTTCTCCGACATATATATATATATATATATATATATATATATATATATATATATATATATATATATATATATATATATATATCACTGAACTTCTCTCAAACGACTGGACCGATTTTGATGACATTTTTTGTGTGTGTTCAAGGGGATCTGGGAATCACAATTTTGTCCGCTGGACAATGTTTTTTTAATTAATTTTTAATTTATTAGTAGTTGTTGATTTTGGAATGTTTTACATTGGATCCGACAGACGGCGCTACCATCGCAGTGTCAAATTTTAAATAATATTCGAATTCGAAATTTAATTATAGTCTGTCCCGACAGTTAGCGCTGCGATCAAATTAAAAAAAAACTTTATATACTTAATATGACAAAGAAACGTTTGCCGGGGCAGCTATATAATAAATCAATAGATCAACAAGAAATAAAACCTCTTATATGCTATATATATTATAAATGCGAAAGTGTGTCTGTCTGTCTGTCTGTTACCTCTTCACTCCCGAACCGCTGAACCGATTTGGCTGAAACTTGGTATGGAGATACTTTGAGTCCCGGGAAAGGACATATAATAAGATACTTTTTATCTCCCATACGATAAACAAATTTTGGCGCAACGGAGTTGCGGGCTTCATCTAGTTATTTACTACTAGTTATTTACGCAGGGGTAATTTAATAGTGCCCAAGTGTGTGCGCAATACACAAGAGCACGTTACGCAGGAGTAATTTTATAGTGCCCAAGTGTGTGCACAATACACAAGAGCACTCTGGTTTCAATGAAACCAGGTCAGTTACGCAGAAGTAATTTTATAGTGCCCACGTGTGTGCGCGTGTAAAAGTCGGTCCTGCACCTGATCTCTCGCCAGCGGCCAGTCATGTCGGTCTTCCGCTCCATTGGGCTATGAGTAAGTGACTATAAAAATTACTCCTGCGTAACTAGCCTGGTTTCGTTGAAACCAGAGTGCTCTTGTGTATTGCGCACACACTTGGGCACTATGAAATGACTTCTGCTCAACTGGCCTGGTTTCATTGAACCAGAGTGCTCTTGTGTATTGCGCACACACTTGGGCACTTTAAAATTGCCCCTGCGTAATGTGCTCTTGTGTATTGCGCACACACTTGGGCACTAAAGAATTAGTCCTGCGTAACGTGCCCTTGTGTATTGCGCACACACTTGGGCACTATTTATTTATTTATTTATTTATTTATGACCAAAAACAGTACTATTAAATTACCCCTGCGTAACTGGCCTAGTTTCATTGAAACCGGAGTTCTCTTGTGTATTGCGCACACACTTGGGCGCTATAAAATTACTCCTGCTTAACACCGCTTGGTTTCAGAACGCGTCGTGGCCGTTTTCATTAGGGCCACAACACGAATTCGCGTCGTGGCTGTTTTTAAATGCTCAGTACGCGTCATGGCTTTACTCGATTACCACAACACGTTGTGGTCGAAAAGCACGTCAGCCACGACACGAATTTCGCTTTGTGGTATTTCTGTGATTACCAGAACGCGTCGTGGCCGTTTTCACTAGGGCCACGACGCGAATTTTGCGTCGTGGCCGTTTCAGCCATCGTCGCGTTGTGAGCCATTTCTTCGCTCACTGAGCGTTTTCGGTATTTGAGCGTAACATATATACTAGTAACTAGGCCAATGAGGGTGTATGAAATTCTATTGGCCACCAGTCGATGCCCTATGTAGCCCTAGGGTCTATCGTCTCAAACTGCACGATATAGCTCTCATGTATCACGAATTCACGATAATGTGCCTATTTGACACGATAGAGCCTAAGGCTACATAGTCTGGTCTGGTGTCTGGTGTCAAATACAATTTCAAACACCCTCATTTTGATGAAATTTGGCATAGACATATAGAGTAAATCACGGGGAAGGGTATAGCTCCTTTTTTACGGAAAAATGTACGGTTTCCGCAAATACATTAAAAGCGCGGTTGGAGCCGAGGGGAACTTCTAGTTTACTAAGTATATTTTGTCACAGCTTTCCAGATTCTAAGTCACATGTACCATCGAGGAAATTGATTCCTAGGCAGTTGACAGACCAGCGTCATTTGATCGGATCACATCAATTCAATAGTAGCTGTGATCTGTCGGCTGGGTTTGATGTAACGCGACCAAACTACGTAGGTCCCCCATCTGCCTGGGAATCAATTCTCTGACAGTACTTACCGCTGAGTTCACCAGCGCCAACCAAGATGGCGTGGACGGCGCCGTCAGCGACCACCGGCGCGCCGAGGTCGAACTGAAAATATATGGTCCTTTGAGCCGGATACAATACCATAATATGAATAAAATAGGGCTGGGCTTAGGGCCTGTTTCACCACTTCTTGATAAGTGACGAATAGGCTATCCACCAATTAACTTGACAGATCAAGTATGGAGAATCTGTCAAAAAAGTTGTGAATAGCTAATAGGCTTTTTTATTTTTAACGGTACTTTATCAGAAAGTAGTGAAACAGGCCCATAAACTCTTTGTATAGACCAGTTTAATTGATAGCAAAGTTCATGCCTTGTATCATGTATGTATAGCTTACAAGAATACTTATTTGATAATACTTATTATGTTATTATGATGCGTACTAAAGACTAGTGTCGTAAGTTATATCTTCACTGATTCAAATGTAACGAAAAATATCTAAGATAATAATGAGTATATTATTATATTTACGATTCTCGTATTATACGTATAAATAGGCAAGACAAAAACATCTACGACCTTATTAATAAACGAAGAATGAGACAGCAAGATGAATCCTCCACGGTGGTGTAATTTTGTTGTATTATTAAAATATGGATTTTCTTATGGAGGCACTTCACATGGCTATTTGTATTTGCGTATTTGATGTATTCGCCAAACAATTACATAGACTAGACGGTATGTTTGACAAAGTGTTGGCCTTATTTGACAAAGATGTCGGTTTTTACGCACATCAAAAGAGTCAAATAGGCAAGTAAACAAAATCAAGCAAAAGTTTGTTATTTGACGTCCATGTGTGGAAGGCCGTATTTGCCTTTATTTGTTTTTTTTGTGTATAAACTATAAATCAATAAGTTTGCTAAATGCAACAAATAGCCAATAGCAAATACAAATAGCCATGTGAAGTGCCTCCATTACATGACAAAGACAACAATACGCATTGGTCCTGTCTTATAATTATATAACTAGCTTTTTGACTGAGCTTCGCTTGGTATACGATAAAACACGAATAAATTAATGACATTTTCTGAAAGTGATTCCTAGCTAGATCGATTTATCGCCCCGAAACCCCCTATATGCTAAGTAAATTTTATGAAAATCGTTGGAGCCGATTCCGAGATTCCAATTATAATACACTTATACAAGAATTGCTCGTTTAAAGATATATGATATGGATTTTCTTACATATTACACAAAGACAACAACACTCATTGGTCCTGTCTTATAATTATTTAATTTTCGTATATATTGCCACTACTTCACGCTCTTACCTTGGTGGTCTGTTCGTCAGCAATAAGTGCACCAATTGCAGAAGCTTCCAATTCCATTTCCTTGCAGATCAGCTGCTCACCGGGAACTGAAACACGACGCATTAGTGCCCAAGAAATTAAGAAAGTATATAATTGATAAAACATCAATCATTTCATTAGGTATAACTTTTATGCGTACTTTCAGAGGTTTGAAAAGAATGTAAGCAGTTTCCAGTGATTTGATCTGTTCAACATTTTGTGTAATCAGAGAAGTTGATTCTTAGGCAGATGGGGGAATGCGTTTACGCATCCCCGGGGCCTGGGGAGGACCACCGGGGTATGTGGGACTCCCCGGGGCGGAGGACGCATCCGGGACTACCCACTAAAACCCCAACGGTGTTTCTGCTCCTGAAGGTGGGACTACGGGAAACGCGTGATACACGACCGCAGCCCCACCACAAGGCAGATGGGGGACCTACGTAATTTGGTCGCATTATGTCAAACCCTTTTTTTTTTTAACGCCAAGAAATGCATTTACGCATTCCGCGTGGGATGAGGGAGATCCTGACGCGGATATGTGGGACTCGAAAGCCCGACCCACTAAAACTTGGCGGTGCGCCCTCTCTCCGAGGGCGGAGCCACGGGTACGACACCGCGACCGCAGCTCCACCAGCGGTCGTCTGCCTAGTGGTCGGCAGACCCCTCTTCGGAGCATTATGTCAAACCCAGCCAATTCATCACGATTCACGACTAACATTGGATTAACAGAAGCCGGCCAAATGACGTAAGTCCATCATCAGCCTATGAATCAGCTTATCTGATAGTATACTTTAGTTAACTTACCATCCTCAACACCGCCATACGCGCAGACCTTGCCAGATGAGGGCGCTTCAGCTTTGGTGCTGGCCAGACCAATGGATTTGATGTTGTCTGAAAATTACATATTGAGTTAGAAGTTTTAGTGACGACTGCTGTTTTATGAGTTTTTTTTTAAGTTTTAGTTTAGATATATTTATGAAAGAGAAGGTATGATTGTGCATTTAGTATTAACATGAGTGTAATTTAATGAGATGTAGAGATCAACTACGATAACATGGCGCGCCCCTCCAAAATTCAAAACGTTTGAAGTGCGTTGTCAAAACGTTTGAAGTGCATTGTCTTGCGCCGTAGGCTAGTTATGATTAGTTGTGCACCAAATCTTGGTAATAAGTGACATTAACTGAAATATTACGTGTACTGTGATTGGTTGAATACTTTCGTAAGGATGTGACTACACACATTGAAACAGTCATTTGGAGGGGCGCGCCATGTTATCGTAGTTGATCTCTATCTTTGGTTAGAAAGTTTCTTATATTGTGTCAATTTGCTACCTCTTCACAATCAAATTGCTAAACGAATTTAGATGGATATTTCCAGGGCCCGCGCTACCATATGTGCAATGTGTTCAATGCACACGGGCGCCATCCTCTAGGGGCGCCAAATTGCCATCTTTAGGGGCGCCAAAACCAAGGACCCAAAAAATTTGCCTAAAGGGGCGCCAAAATCCTTTTTTTGCACACAGGCGCCAGTAGCCCTTACTGGAGCCCTGGATATTTCAACTCCGAAAAGAGACATAAGTATTAGGAAAGATTTATCTGCGGTAAAATATACGGTTGAAGTGCCAAAAACGATACTATATCTAGTTCTAGTTTTTTTTTTAATTGAAGCTAGGTCACACCTATCCCATTTCCCTGTGCGATACAAACACAGAACACACATTTATTTAATCTTTACGGAGCGTATCGTGGCGTGGCCGCCGGCTGGATAATAAAACCCCCATTTAAGTGCCTTTATCTGTGTTGATCTAGTTATTCTAGCCCGAATATCGTGGAAGTTTATAGAAATAGTTTATGAAGATGTATTTATTGCTTGACGTTAAGGTCTTTAATGCGTACGTGCAATATAAAATTCCATGGGAATCGTACATTTTCCGTAAATTCGTAAATCAGGTGTTTTTTTGGACTTGGAGGTCGCGAGTTCGATTCCGCAAGAAAGATGTTGTTATCAAGTTTGGTTGGGACAGTGCAGGCTGATCACCTAATCTTGCGCCTGAACTCTTGCTAGTAGTGTCAATCTTTCGCCCCACTTGGTTATGAGAGTAAAGTCCGCCAGATGGGAATGCTCAAAAAACCTCACCTTTTGCCCGTCTCCCGGTCATATTATCCTGATTCCCGACAACTAGCTGTCTACTAGCAGTCTACTAGCTGTCTACCTGCTGTCTGTTGGCTGTCTACTAGCTGTCTGCTCACCGGTAGACTCGACGACGCGGTTGAGGGCCGCCGGCTGAGGCGCACCAAGGCGACGTTGTTCTCGAAGGTGTTCGCGTTGTAGCCGGGATGGACGGCATTAGAGCTGCCGATCTGTCTACCTGCTGTCTACTAGCTGTCTATCTGCTGTCTACCTGCAGTCTACCTGCTGTCTACTAGCTGTCTACCAGCTGTCTACCTGCAGTCTACCTGCTGTCTACTCACCGGTAGACTCGACGACGCGGTTGAGTAGCACCGCACCGCCGGTGTTCGCGTCGTACCCGGGATGGACGGCAGTAGAGCTGTCGATCTACTGTCTACCTGCTGTCTACTAGCTCTCTACTAGCTGTCTACTAGCTGTCTACTAGCTGTCTACCGGCTGTTTACTAGCTGCGTTTCTACTTACCGGTAGACTCGATGACACGGTTAAGTCGCACCAGGGCGACGTTGTTCTCGAAGGTGTTAGCGTCGTATCCGGGATGGACGCGGACGGCGGACGTCTCCGTCACGAGCTCCGGACGGATGACGTTGACGGCACCGTACCGGACCCAGATGAAACGGGCGCTGGGGGTGAAGGTTCACATGTTAAGGTCTGTTCATATTCTAGTCATTGTGGTTTTTAGTGTAGAGACAGTGGCGTAGGCAGTATTAAAACTACGCGTACATTGTGACGGAGCGCTACGACGTGGGCCTCATTTTTCATGACAGTGCGGGAGTGGTCATTAAACTTGTATGAAAACTGCGGCCCGCTTCGTCACAAGCGCTACACGAGTAATTAAGTTAATATGAAAAATGATGCTCTCCCCGCTGCGTCTCCTCATAATGGAGAGTTTTACCTTACAATAAAACTTACCTATTATTTTTCCTGAGATATCCGGAATCCATCTTGAGTCAAGCACCCGTCTTTTTGTCGATTTCCGGCTACTTACCTCCTTCCACGTACGCCAGGTGGCGCTAGTGTCACAGATTTGAGACGGATGCGCGCCTAACTGACTTTTTCATTATGAAGCTCGAGATGTACCAGGTAGGGATTACCTGGATTCCGGATATCTCAGGAAAAATAATAGGTAAGTTTTATTGTAAGGTAAAACTCTCCATTATTTGTTCCGTCTTCGATATCCGGAATCCATCTTGAGTGATGTGTTTGTTATCTCCTGGTATACATACTGCAAATTAAGGAATTTGAATGATGCCATAATGTGTAAATTGAATACAATATATTAAAAATAAATCAAGCTTAATTACAAAGTTTTCACTCTGGTACAAAATAATTAGAAAGTGATGTGCATGTACTACTTTGACACCTTAATATTTCCTTTTTGTAAAACCTTCGGAAGGTGTGTTCTCTTTTCCAATTTCCCGTGGCGAGAATCTGCTCAATTGAAAAGTTCTCAAGCCAGTTTAATGAGGCTACTGCTGCTCTGGTAGAGCCGGGTGTAGCGTCTATACCGGCAGATTTAAGCAGCGATCTAACCCAGTTTCCGATTATCGTGGCCGATGCTGGTTTCGGATCGCCTCTAGTAGTTATGAATAAATGAGACCATCTATCCTGACGTCTGTCTTGTGATAAATGAACCAGCCTCCGCACCCAGTGAATACTGTCCAAGTTCCTATCTGGGTGTTTTTTAATTCTCCAGCCTGACTGCCTATGATGCAAACTATCGGTTTTTGAACCAAAACATGGCCATAAAATCAAGGTATCGGCCTCAAATACCATTTTTGCGGGGTCTATGCTCAAAAGTGTGAGGTCGTGTACTCGACGGCCCGATGCTAATAAAAGGAGGACCGCTACGTGTCTCGATACTTGATAGAAGTTTTGCTCGTCCGGTGCGTTAACTTGAAGATATTTTATTAATATTGCAGCATCCCAAATAGGCGGATTAATTGGCTTCTCTTTTGCCTGTGATATAGCTTTCAGCATTCTCTTGACTAAGAAATTTGAAGACAAATTTTCACGTGCGCTGAAAGTGGCAATAACAGACTTATGCACCAATATTGTGCGATAAGCTAGGCCTTCTACTTGGTGAAGATAAGCTAGATATTGAGCCACTTCCTTAGGCAAAGGATTTTGAAAGGAAATATCTTTTGAACGACACCATCGTTTCCACTTATTCCAAGCTGGAGTATATGTGTTAATTGTTGAAGTCCTCCAACTTGAAAAAAGAAGTTGCCTTTCTTGTTCAGACCAATCCTGAATCATGTCAGTCCACCCGAGATCAGCCAGGCCTCCAGGTTGATCGATTCTACTGCAGGAGGGCGCTTGCCCGTCACTGTGTCGATCAGAACATCGGGAAGATTCGGGATTGAGCATGGTGTCTGTAACGCTCGACGTTGTAAGTCGCCTCGCCAAAACACTTTGTTCCATCTCGGCGCTATTAATATGTATCGGCCCGTTGCTGTGTTCAAATGGGCTAGTACTTGTGGGATTAGGTTCGGCGGTGGAAATAGCCACGCTAGGTCGAACCTCCACTGGCGACTGAACGCATTGTAAAACTGAGCTCCGGGGTCCCCCAGATCTAGCGTCACATACCTCGGGACTACGTGGGCTGTCGCTGACGCAAACAGATCGATTTGTGGGGTCCCCAATCTGTGAAAGAGTATCGAAGTCGCTGCTTTTGTCAAATGCCATTCCGGGCACCTCTTCCCACGAGATAGCGCGTCTACGTCTCCGTTGAATTTTCCCGGGAAGTACTGTGCTACCAAAGCTACGTTTAGTTCGTCCAGGAGCGAAAGTAGTTGTCGTGTTAGTTGTAATAACTTTTTCGATCTCGTGCCACCTTCTTTGTTGATGTAAGCCACTACAGTGCGATTGTCCGTCTGTAATAAAATCTGTGCATTCTGTAGTTGATCGCGCTCCTGGGCTACTGCGGCATGGACAGCGTATAGCTCCTTCAGATTCACATGCCAATCTTTCTGTTCCTTGTTCCATCTTCCCGCCATTTTCTTTTCTCCCAGCTGTGCGCCCCAGCCGATGTCGGAGGCGTCGGTCGTTAGGAAGTGAGTGATCGGGTTCGAGTGTATCGGTAATGCCCCGTCTGCTTCCTGCATCCACCACAGCATCTCCTGAAGCGCAGGCTTTGGTATTGGAGATTTTCGATATGGGTGTGTGGTGGACAGCTGTCGACTGTAGTATTGCAGTGTCCGACAGTGTAGACGACCGCGGCGAACGACAAAGGTGGCAAAGTTGAGTCTTCCCATTAGGGACTGGGCCTGTCTGAGAGACCAACTGCCGACAGAAATTTGGTACTGAAGCGCCCTGCGTAGCGTTAGGCACTTGGGCTCCGACAGGGACCTCGTGTTGTGAGTGGTGTCCCAGGTGACGCCCAGAAATTCCAGGCGTCGTGTCGGAGCCAGCACACTCTTCTCCCAGTTTACCGTCCAACCGAGTAGCTTCATCGTGGAGATGGTAAAGGCCACATGCTCGGTCAAATGGTCGACGGATTGATCGGCTAGGAGAAAATCGTCCAGATAGACCACGCACCTGATGCCGCGAGACCTGAGATACTCGGCCAGCCAATTGGTTAAAGTGGCGAACGTTCGTGGTGCGGACGCCAGTCCAAAGGGCAGGCAGGTCATTTGGAGCAGTTCGCCTTCGTAGCTCATCCTCAGGAACCGACGGTGCTTCTCGGCAATGCTCACATAAAAGTACGCCTGACTCAGGTCTAACTTCGCCATCCAGTCTCCTGTTTGCAAGAAACTCGGCACTCTGAAATGACTGAAAAGTCGAAAAGGCTTTATTTCTAAAAACTGGTTCAGAGACTTGAGATTGAATATCGGTCGAAAACTGTTGTCTGGTTTGGGGACTAGAAAGAAGGTCGAGATGTAGCTGGGAGTGATCTCGGCCCTCTCTAAAATGCCTTGCTTCAGCATGCTCTGAATTTGTTGGGACATATCGAAGCTCTTCTTGGTCTCGTAAGCTTCCAAAACCATTTTTCCCGGATATATTAAAGGTGGTTTTCGGACGAACGGTATTAAAACCCCCTTCAAAAGTCGACAAATATGATCCGGTGCTCCTAATTTTTTCCAAGCACGCTGATATTGCACCAGACAACCTCCACGAAATTTGGGCCAGTCATTGATATCGGTTACTCGGCGAACGTGCCTTAGACCGCGGTTTGTTTCGGCTATTGCGCTTGTTCTTATAGTTAGAACGTCTGTTAGGTGGTTGCTTCGATTTTCGATTGTTTGGTTTGGGTTTATTGTATGATCGAAAAAACGTATCAGACTGCTTATGGTTAGAGACGGTAGCAGAATGATGAGCAGGTGCGGAGAGTCCCGTGTAACGGTTTTGTGTGGACGGACCTGCCGTAGGAGCGAGTTTATCGGCCCCCCCAACTTTTTGAAGGTACGACGACAAAATGTCTTTATCGAATAAAAATTCTCCATCCGGAGGAATTTTCTGTAACGCACTACTATGATATTCTTCAGGTATTTGTCTTAATAATGCTTCCCTGCGAACGCTAATTAAATCAGCCCGACGACCGCAAACAATTTGTAAAATATCATCCGAAACTTTCGTGTACCCGGAATCTTTACTAAATAATTGTTCAATTTTCTCAAACAAAGATGTAGCAGTTAAATCTTGTTCGTTATCTCTAGCCCAATTTATTAAGGATTGTAAATTATTACGTAACTCATCCTTTTGTTTTAAAATAGCATTCGAAAGCGCAGCAAAACTGCGTTCCGTTAAATAGAGACGCGATGACCTTTCGTCTGTGACCGACGGGGCGAAACGCCTAAGCTCGTCGTTAACGTTCATTTCGATAAAGCCAGGAACGGAAGCATATTTCTTTTGCGCGTCCGAAAAACGAATACAATTCCAGTCGCTGCTTTTAAATCTTTGTAAACCAAAAATTCTTTTAAAATGTTCGTCACTCGATTTTGGAAACAAAGGATCTTTTACGGTTGTGGACAGATCCGATAAATGTAAGTCTTGCTCAGGCCGTTGCGGCGGCTGCAACTCGAGCACATTGTTCGAAACACTCGCGGGATTATTTGTCGAACTACCGCCCGCTACATTTATGTCCGAATCGCGCACTCGCGTATCACTATTACTGTACATTATTAAGTTAGTCAGATAAGAAACTTGCTGCGATAAATGTTCAAATTGTTCATTACTCACATGGCGGTAACGTTTACTCACGGAGCGGAAACGGGCGTTTCCGCGTGGGTCCAAATCGACCCCCCGCTCCGAAGACGACGATGACGATGTCGACGAACTGTCCGTAGATTCTCTCGAACGGGAAGACTTCCTCTTACGCGGAGCTGAATCTCTTGACTCGCTCATGGTTAAGTCTTCCAATGGAAGGAGATGCTACACTTTTACCGCGAAGTATTACGAACACGTGTTCGGCTAAAAAAACTTTAATCGCGGAAATTTACTATTAAATGTTAAATTTATCACACTTAAGATTATTTAACTTTACTTTCTAAATGAAAGAGCACTAAATTGTAGCATTTTGCGAAACATAACATTTTAGCCGATATTCACGACACGAAAAACGACGCCATAATGAAAAAGTCAGTTAGGCGCGCATCCGTCTCAAATCTGTGACACTAGCGCCACCTGGCGTACGTGGAAGGAGGTAAGTAGCCGGAAATCGACAAAAAGACGGGTGCTTGACTCAAGATGGATTCCGGATATCGAAGACGGAACAAATAATGTCATTATTTCTGCCTTCTCCTAATAATGTCACAATATTTGTGTCCCAGTTAACTTTAAATGTGTAATTTAAAGTCAACTAGGACATACATATATTTAAGAATATAAATGCAAATTTTGAATAGGCATTGCTAATAGGATGTTAGATACCGAGTGCAGAATATCACTTTTCACTTTTGTTACTGCAACAATTTTATGGCGGTGGTTTGATAGGCGATGGTAACTCGTGAAATGCTTGTACAGTACAAGCATTTCACGAGTACAACTTGTACTCCACAATACAGTTGTTTTATAACAAAAAAAAAAAGACACTGTAATGCTATTCACATTTTTCTGTCATGCCTACAACATTTTCAACGTATCATACAAGGTCAAAACTAGTGGTCTACGTACTCATCAACACAGCTAGCGGTGGTGAGCACCCATGATTCGTTGTAGAGGGTCCCGACACATGACTCCAGGAGTCCGCTGGTGGACACCGCGACGCGGAGGTGCACCACCCATGGATTCTCACCCAGAGCCGCGGCAGATGCTGGTTTCACTGGAAAAATGTAGGGTTAAAATCACGAGGTGAATCCACCTTTATATATCTTTTGATACGGAAATTTGAGATTGATCCAATAGCATCGCTTCGCTGAGCGAAGTCAGGCAATTGCAGCGATCCTATTGGTTCTCAAAATCATATTCCTCGCAACAAGGTCCTTCAGTGGAATGCACCCTTAATAAGAAGTTTTGTGACTCGCCTCCTGGTTCATACCATAGTTCTCCTTCTACGTTCTGATATAACATACTAGAAGATAAGTCTGAATTTTCTGGCACTACCGTCTAATGATCAAGTGATCAAGAAGTTAAAATTCGTATGAATTGTATGACACCCAATTAGTTATAATTGTTGCCGCTAGAGGCGCTGTTTCCATTACAGAATACAGGAGATGGGACAATATTTATACACTAGGCATGCTTTTTTTTCTTTGATCAATATAAGGCTTTAGGCCAAGAAAAAATATACTTACATTGAACATTGTTAGCAGTGCTGCGAGCCTGAAATATAATTAATTAATTAATATAAAATAAGTCGAATTTTGAAAGAGGCACTAATGAAGATTATTATTATAAGTAGGATTATTTTATACTTTTTAAATCATTTTAAGAACATTGTTTTTACCTTGGAAGTCAAATAAGTATATAATAATATTTTAAGCTTTCAACTTTATAATTACATACGTCTTACCTAATTTTCAAAATGAATTAATTAAAACTTGAAAATAAATTAGGTACCTAGTACTTGTTAAAACCTAAAATGTAGGTAAGTATACCTACTTTATACAACAATTTCCAATAACGAAGTAAGCACTTGCAGTGGCTTTAAAGCTTTAAACCTTATCTAATAAAGTTAATAACATTTTAAAAGTTTAAAGCTTATAAAATGTTGATGTTTATAGCTCATATGAGATCTCATAAGGTTTAAAACGCCTTTTACGACCAAAACCGAACAGTTCATAGTACCTATTATTATTTCCTTTTATTACGGAAAGGTGTTTAAAGCGTTTGCAATAAAGGTAAGGTAGGATTTAGTTCGAATATCTTGCTGTAACCGTACATTTTGGCTTAATAACATAGACAATCGGTTCGATAATATTGATGTGAAATCATAAAAAAGTTTAGTAGGTACCTAGCTGAAACTTTCTTGCAAACATATTTAATATTTTCATCTGATAAGTTTAAAATTCGAATAAAAATTAAATCTTCCATCCTACTTATCTAAGCATATTTTGCAAGTAACAAAATATCATCAATTATACAAAGATTAATAGATAAATAAGATAATACGACTTAATTCAGTAACACAATTTTTGGGGATTTCCTTTACGATAAGATAGTGAATGACCAGAATTATAAATTTTAATCTATTTTTTGCAATTATTTGTTAAAAAAAATACTTTCTACCTACTCAATATATTAAGTCGCCGTTGAATGCATAATTAATAATTAACGACTTTTTTACCATATCGGACAAAGACATGATAAAAAAGACACATATTGTATACTCTAGTTATATTTTGTAAATACCCAAATATAATAGAGATCTTTGACTGATATAACATGAATTATCATGCTGCATGATGAAAAATAAGCGTTCATCATGCAGCATGTAATTCACGTAAATGAATGGTCATGCTGAATTACCGTCTACGGGGTACTTAAATCTTAAGTCTTTTTGAGCCTGCGGCGCACTTATAAGTCAATCTAGCTATTACAAAAAGATATACAAATAAACACAGTCAAGCAAGTAAATACTGAATAATAAACAAATATTTAATCATCTGCCTGCTTTGTATAATTCATATTATTTAATATTTGTGGTTATGGATAATGATGGAGGATCGACTCACGGCGGCACCCCTCTTGCCTTTCTTGGGAACCCCAGGATTAGGGACTAACCGCCGTACTCAGAGACATTTAATTATGATTAACCTTCAATTTAATGAAGAGTTTGACAGATAATGTAGGTATGGGGCTTATGTCAAAATTTTGAATTAACTGAGTGCGACAGTAAGTCTCCGGCCGGCAGGACTGCAATACAGGATAGTGAATGGGGCCTTTTAGGTATATTTGATCATCTCTCTCACTCTTTCTTCATGTTTATGAAAGGGAAGGCAAACTATTACATTAGGAAACAATTAGAATAAACTAGCGCAAGGCGTTTTTATTAAGCAACTTACTTTTCTTCCGCTTATCATAAAAAGAAATATTTCAAAGTGTATGTATGAAACTAATACATATTATCCCTGCTTGTTATGTAAAATATTAACCTTATTTTTAGGGAAGTCGGTTAGCTTACCTGAACGGCGACGATCGCACACAGCAGAATAGCGAAACCCTTCATGATTGAAATCTAATTGACCACTAAACTAATAATTACTTACTAATTTTACTAATTAGGTGAACTTATCGAAAACGTCAAACTGTTATCTACATCGATGTAGATTTGATAGATATTTCAAAGATATTAAGGCGGTTTTGAAGCGGTCGATTTTGAACGTTATTTCAACATTGCTTTAGAGTTGTTGAAAAACGATGCAGGAATGCGATTTGGCCGCACAACCACCCTAAATTATTATTAGTATAATAATATAGTCCTTAAAATTGCCCATAAATGTGAAACAAAACCTCTTTGATGTAAGTCGGTCTAGTTAACACCGTGGTCTTCATTTCATAAAGTACACCTTAAAAAAATATTGAAAGTAAAAATTTCCTTAGTCTATGGTTGAAGATGTACTACTTAAAACGTATAATAATAATATGTTATGTAAAATAAATCGCAAAATGGCAGGCCTTGTTTTATTTTCCCAACATGATAGAAGTTTTAGAATATATCTAATACTATTTTATATCGCAGCCACCTGTTAATACAACATAATCCATAGATAAAGATTGGATAAAGATACTATTTTTGTCCAATTTTATTGATATAATTCTAATATTGTGTTGACTGATATTATGCTAGCAGTTTTAGAAGTATATAAGATTCCGATTATATTTTACCACGAAGAGCCAAAGCTTCTACGGACTCTCACAAAACCAGCCTAAAATATCGGTTATGCAATTTTAATGAAAAAATTAGAGGAAATAGAATGTTAATTAGGACAGTATAGATAACACAAGCTATGCATGCATTTACTGCAAGCACTAGATGAACCCTGTTGCGACGAAATTCGTCTATTGGGCGGGAACCGTACATTATTCCGGAATAAAAATTGTCCTATGTCCTTTCCCGGGACTCAATGTATCTCCATACCAAATATCAGAAAAATCGGATTATCGGTTTGGGCGTGAAGAGTTTAACTAACAGACAGACAGATAGACTCACTTTCGCATTTATAAGTATGGATTGGGACTTACTAATAAAAAAATTACATACTGAATAATTATACAAGGTCTGCGTGTCTAAAATATAGTGAGTTTTTTTTATAAATAATGAAATAAAAATACCATGTACAAATATATCGTATATTCTACTTCTTCGGACTCTTTGACCACGACTTCCTTCCCGCGTCCTTCGGCAGGGACCAACTCTTGGACCGCCGTGGCGTCTTGCTCTTCTCCTTGGCTTTGGGACTAGGCGTCCTAGCTCGGGACTTATCTCTGGACTTAGACCTAGTCCTCTTGCTGCGAGATCTAGATTTCCTCCGGGATTTTGATCGACTGCGTGATCTGAAATAGAGTAGGATAATATTGTTTAATAACTATAATATTATGACAGTATTGCTGCTAGATTTTATAACTTCAAAATAAAATATGTTTTTTACGCGGTGCATAAATATGCACGTTGATACGTGTGTATTTTTGTATAATTCTCTCACGTACGTAAACGCACCGTACGTGTATGTTTTACGATATATGCACACGCACGTAAACGCATACGTACGTTCACGCACTCTTAATGTACGCAAACGTACGTGCGTATACATGCTGAGTGCGTATACCACAGAAATAAATCAAGATAGAACGGCTAAGCGGGTGGAGCACGCGTGTTTCAATCTTGCACAAGTGGGCAAGATACGTTGAACGTTCATTCAGTCAGCGCGCACGTCTCGACTTAATTACACCGGAGTGGTTTTGCATAAATGCCTCATTGTGCAGTGTCTAATACTAAAAACAGAAGTACGAAAGTGAATCCGTCAAAAGTTATTTGTACTATAGTTTGTTCGTTCTAAATATGGGTGGCGAGAGCGAGAGCGCTATACCTCTCTGTCAGCCTTTCTATATTCATCTCTCACCTGCTACGACAGTACGAGCGGGAGTGGCTGTACGAGCGGGAGCGGGAGCGGCTGTACGAGCGGCGGCGAGAGCGAGAACGCTATATCTCTCTATCAGCTTTCTATATTCATCTCTCACCTGCTACGACGGCACGAGCGGGAGTGGTTGAACGAGCGGCAGCGGGAGCGGGAGCGGGAGCGGGAGCGGGAGCGGCTCTACGAGCAGCGACGAAAGCGAGAACGCTATATCTCTCTGTCAGCTTTCTGTATTCATCTCTCACCTCCTTCGACGTTACGATCGGGAGTGGCTGTACGAGCGGCGCGAAAGCGAGAACGCTATATCTCTCTGTCAGCTTTTATGTATTCATCTCTCACCTGCTACGACGGCCACTCCTAGAGCGAGAGCGCGTATACCAGTGGCAGCGGGAGCGGGAGCGGGTGTACGAGCGGCAGCGAGAGCGAGAAAGCTATATATCTCTGTCAGCTTTCTATATTCATCTCTCACCTGCTACGACGTCGGCTCCTAAAGCGAGAGCGCGTATACGAGCGACGCCGCGAACGGGAGCGAGACCGCGTATACGAGCGGCGGCGGGAGCGGGTACGCTATATCTGTCTGTGAGCTTTCTATATTTATCTCTCACCTGCTACGACGGCGACTCCTAGAGCGAGAGCGCGTATACGAGCGGCGCCGCGAGCGAGAGCGAGACCGCGTGTACGAGCGGCGGCGGGAGCGCGAGCGGGAGCGGCTGTACGAGCGGCGGCGGGAGCGATCGTCGTGCTCATTGCGGCTCTCGTTCTCCGTCAGCTTCTTGAAGTATCTGAAACGTGACAATTCATGACGTCAATCTTTGTAATAACAGTAATAATTGTTGTTACATATAATGGAGTGAAGTGTTGAGTCGAATCGAATTTGCTTACTTTACACAGTTAGCCTAACACAAATCAAAACTGAAACCACATGGCTGCGAACTGGCGTCACAAATTCGAAACTTAAAATTAATAAACTTTATAGGTGGCAACACTTGTCCCCTATAACTATCTAATACAGTATACACAATCGCCATTTACATAGTCACCGGTTAGACGATCAAATTTTGATCAATCTGATCCATCAATCTGATTGACGGAATATTGATGGTTATAAAAAGTTCATAATTAAAAATATGATCAATCCATCAATCCGTGGGTTAGACGATCAAATTTTCGTCAATCTTTACCGGATTGATGGAACAGATTGATGAAAATTTGACCGTCTAACCGGCGACTTAAACTCACTGATAATACTGCTGGCTGGCGTCCGGTCCGCCAAAGTACGGCATCCGCGGTCCGCGCCCGCACCGCTCGTGGTTACTGGGGCGTACGCCGCTTACGCATTGACTACTGTGTAGATGAAGCTAGATGGTGATGTTACACCATCTATACAAACTCACTGGTAATACTGCTGGCTGGCATCCGGTCCGCCAAAGTACGGCATCCGCGGTCCGCGCCCGCGCCGCTCGTGGTTACTGGGGCGTACGCCGCTTACGCATTGACTACTGTGTAGATGTAGCTAGATGGTGATGTTACACCATCTATACAAACTCACTGGTAATACTGCTGGCTGGCGTCCGGTCCGCCAAAGTACGGCATCCGCGGTCCGCGCCCGCGCCGCTCGTGGTTACTGGGGCGTACGCCGCTTACGCATTGACTACTGTGTAGGTGTAGCTAGATGGTGATGTTACACCATCTATACAAACTCACTGGTAATACTGCTGGCTGGCGTCCGGTCCGTCGAAGTACGGCATCCGCAGTCCGCGTCCGCGCCCGCACCGCTCGTGGTACCAGGGCGTAAGCCGCTTACGCATTGACTACTATGTACTCTATGTAGGTGTAGCTAGATGGTGATAGTACACCATCTATACAAACTCACTGGTAATACTGCTGGCTGGCGTCCGGTCCGTCGAAGTACGGCATCCGCGGACCGCGCCCGCGTCCTCGCCCGCGTCCGCGCCCACGCCGCTCGTAGTATCGGGGCTCGTAGGCCGCGTAGGTCGGATTCGACATGTACCCGCGCCCGCCGTAGTACATCGCTGTTGTTTGTCACGGTCTTATTGTTCACGTTTTATGTTTTTTTTAATGAGTAGTCTGTACGCGTAAAGTTCGCACTGAACTGTGAAGTTCGAGACAGGTACCATCAAAGAAATTGATTCATAGGCAGTTTAAAAACCTACGTCGGGTTATGTCAATTTAATGTTGGATGTGATCTTTCGGCTTTGAAACTGTTAAATTGTTTATTTAACTCGTTACACATTCTCGATATACATTTCTTTGTACACACTAAATTTTTCTCTGTAAAACGTCACACATTTAAAATCACTGAAAAAAATAAACTTACAAAAAGGTCTATTAAATCCTCTTAAACATGGACATAACGCGACCAAACTACGCAGGACCCCAATCTGCCTATGAATCAACTTCTTTGATAGTACACTTTAAATATCTTTCATTATTGATATTAAAAATAATAGTCTTGCTCGCTACTTTGTCAATGCAAAACTTTACAATGAAAACTTGTAGCGAATAGACTATGTAGACGACAGATATGTAGTCAGTAAAAAATTACAGATACAGACAAAAAACAAAAAAAAATAGATAAGTACATTTGAAGGTAGACAGGAGTTTAAATTGCAATCGATTGGGAGATTTCCTATGAGTGACAGTGATATTAAACTAATGTCCACCTTTTGTGATATTAGGTCTTTTACCTCCTTATTAAATATTTAGTCAATGTATCCATCCTTGTATTTGTTAAAAAATACTTCACAGACAATAACAGCATAAGACTGACCTCCATTATACAAGGACGCTGGACAGATGATACCCAGCTGTTTTTGTGCCTATTTGAAGCGGAATCAGCGCCCCCAATGCGGGGGAAGAGAACTAAAACTGACGTAACTTGCAAATGGCCGCTCAATCGCTATTGGTTGTAGAAACCAAAGAAAATATAATCACTACAGTGGTAGGAACTAGTATTAGTTCCAAGTACTCCCACTACTGCTATCAGCGCCAATATGGCGTTTTTGAACGTCAAACTTACGTCACATTTAGTTCTCTTCCCCCGCATTGGGGCGCTGATTCCGCTTCAAATGGGCACAAAAAACAGCTATCATTTCAAAGGGTATCATAGGTCCGGCGTACTTGTATAATGGAGGTCAGTGCACCATAAGCTTGAAGTAAGTGTAATGATGTGTAATTAGCTGTAAAATATCAATAAAAGTACATACTTTACGAAAACTGTAGCAAAAACCAGTTCTGAAAGATATAAATGAGATAGTTCTAAATATTATGTTTTGTTCTTGTCTAATAAGTAAGAAAAGTGGATAGACAAGGACTAAACATAAGGTACACCGTACAAGTATATAACATCCGTATACTACTCGACCACGCAAACTAGACGAATGTCAAAGCTTGCTCTCTCGCACTTACGCACGTCGCAATGCATAAGTGCGAGAGAGCATGATTGGACAGTTGTTTAGTTGGCTTGGTCGAGTAGTACACACTAGTGTGTAGTTACACAGTGTAGACATTTTACACAGAAATAAATCAAGATAGAACGGCTAAGCGGGTGGAGTACGCGTGTTTCAATCTTGCACAAGTGGGCAAGATTCATTGAACATTCATTCAGTCAGCTCGCACGTCTCGACTCGATTACACCGGAGCGGTTGTGCATAAATGCCTCATTGTGCAGTGTCTAACAGTAAAAACACGTATTACTAAAGTGAATCGGTCAAAAGGAGGTATTTCTTTCCACGTGTAAGTTATTTGTTCTAACTAAAAGCAAAGCAAAAATTGACACGCGCGATTCCTTAGCAATGCACGCGCGTCGCCGTTATATCTTGATTTATTTCTGTGATATTTTATTTAGTAAGTGTACAAACACTTTACCCAACACGTTTTCTTTATCACTTAATAGAATTGCCGATCAAAAATGACATAACTTTCGACGAAGTAGTCGACATTCGATGTCAATTCCATACATTTTGATCGGCGATTCTAGAAGCGAGAAAATGTATTGGCTAATGGTATAATTTGGACTCAGTAGCTCTACCATGAGTTGCTATCGAAAAAGTATACGATTTTACCGTACTCGATAGCGAGCAATCGTGCGTCGAATAGTTTTCAATAAAAACCGTACCATGAGTCATACAGACTCGCTAGCGACAACTCGATTGTTTATGTAGTTCTCGTGTGTTTATAATAGTATAAAATCATAATGTAGCTAACTTCACAACTGAATTTTCTCTCTCTTTCTAGCTCGAGTATAAGGCAGAGACGGCATATGGCCTTAAAACCCCACCAATTTGAAAGAGCGATTTGTTATTTTTAAATGTAAGAAACGAATACGTTCGTTAACTTGTATACATTATAGCAGGCATAGTGAATGTAAATAAAGACGTGTAACTTGATGAATAACAACACTCGTTGCTTTTTGGGAAAAATGATGACCTTGATAAGACATAAGACCTAAATATTATAGTATTATTTTTTAATAAGAATTGTGTCTACAAAATATATAAGTTCATAAATAATATCCATACTAATATTATAAATGCGAAAGTGTGTCTGTCTGTATCTTTGTAACCTCTTTATGCCTAAACCGTTGAATTGATTTTGCTGAAATTTGGTTTGGACATACGGCGCTGGAAAGGTACGGTTCCCGCGCAATAAACGAAGTAGAAATGGTATATACCTAAGTACTAACTTACCTTCGTTTGAAGGGAAACTCTTTGTGAAGATTTCAAATCCATGTGAGCTCTTAGGACACCACACAAATGCTCGAAAACCACTTTATTTACCCAATATTCTTTAATTTATTCGTATCACTTTTAAAATCTTCAAGTGGATGACCGAAGTCCGAAACACTTTCGCACACCTACACTGGCTTGAAAACTTCCTTGTTCACGTCGTTCGTCTCCTCGTGCAGCCAACGCTAACATAATAATAAATATTCCTAATTCGACACTAAATATGCTTTACCGGACATATTAATGCACCGTATTAAACGCAAATTAATAAATATTGTTTTGCGTGAAACTCTTTCACCCTACAATTGGCTAGTGAGTTACTTTACTACTGTAGTAACGGTATTTTACGATACCACCTGTCAAATTGTGTACTCATGGTACCAATTGTGTAACATAAACAGCTAAAAACTATAGTCGCTAGCGAGTTCTTATTCGATACGTATTTATTGTAAACTCATGGTAGCGATTTTAGTTCCACAAGTGACCGCTAGAGGCGCTGTACAATTTTCCATACTAAAAATTTACGTTAGTCGATATCGAGTATCGATAAATACTATAGCTTTAAACTCATGGTAGAGCTACAGGTTATAATTTCTTGGTTATAATTTGTACAATATACTATATTATACATAATATTAGTGTATACGAAATCTCGATACTCATACTTTGGAAGGGATAACCGGGCGGCGGCACGGCGGCGTACGGGTAACCAAAACTGTAAGGGTTGGCCATGGGGTACATTCCTGAAAATTTTAAAAATTCTGTTGAGAGTTTGTTATATGCCGCACATAACTTTAAAATCAGTCCTGGACAGTTATAGTATTCTATTTTTAACCCATCAAGCCTGTTAGGGCCGGGACACAAAAACACGATGTGACGTCGTGTCATGGGAAGCCACGACGCGCGTCGCAATAAACTACGACACGACATCGTAACGTACCGCGGTGCACGGCACGACTGTCGTGATTTTCTACGACGCGACGTCGTGCCGTGTGCCGTGGCACGTTGCGATGTCGTGTCGTAGTTTTTTACGACGCGCGTCGTGGATTCCCACGACATGACGTCGCATCGTGAAGCGAATCCGCGTCGTGGTGCGACACGACGTCGTGTCGTGTTTTTGTGTCCCGGCCCTTAATCCTTAATCCAATATAATAACAAAAGATTTCCAAGAATCCGCGATCGAAGGATTAAATCTCGTTAGTGGAGCGATAAGAAAAAAGCTATTAGTAGATCATTGTATCATAGAACGTTACGAACAGAAACACGCTATTAGCTATGTCCACATTATGCAATTTCATCTTCAATTTTCGTCATCTTCTTTTTATTCAACTTTTCGTTTGGCATATTCAATAATTGAATAGGTACGTCAAAATCCACCCGCGTTGAAAAAAAAGTGTCATAGCGAGCGCTACGATTTCAACGCGCGTCACGGGCATGCCTCACGTTCGCTGTTGACTGCGCTATAACCCATGCCCTTGATGAATCAAAAAAAGGCCCAGTGTGGACAAAGCTATTCTTACACGCAAGCATGTTGCGCATTTTACGGTTACGTTGAGCGAAGGCGAAAGTCATGTTGTAACATTTTTTGCTCCTCAACCTGAACAAATTTAAACAGTCTTTCAAATTGCATGCAGTATTTCTGTCTTATAAGCATTAAAGTAGATTAAACATTAGAGTAGTATTTTTAAAATAAAACTTAAGAATTCATTTAAGTATAGTTCTTGCAATCTAAGAGTGCGCGTCGTCTTTATTTGTAGTTGGAAATGTGAATAGACATTTTCGTTAGTGTGCGTACCCGACGGAGCAGTCAGTAGCGAGCGAGCCATGTACGCGTGTATAGATATGGTCACTCACACAACTCAGGGCGACGCGCACTCGTTGATTGCAAGAACTATACTCAATTTTAAAAAATTGGTCTAGCAACTTCGGACAGAAGAATTTTTTATATATTATGTTGTGGCGGTACCCACAATTCGCCTAACAATCCTACATCGCACTATCGAAGTTTCGGAGAACGGCAAGATATATTATACAACGTCTGAAATGACGTCAGTGGGCTTCGGCCTGACCGAGCATGCTATCTCTCTCGGACGGAAGATCTTCCTTTTCGGCCGCCACTTACTACGTTAAAATGTAATAGAAATAACTCACCAGCAGCTCTATTGTACTCCATCTCTCTCTCCGGTGTGGTCAACTTTTCCGTCTTCACTCGTTTCGGCAGTTCTACTGATGATATTGAACTGACCGATGACTCCCGTTTTGGCTTCTTCGTCTCTAATGCTGAACGGATTATGATGCGTCCTGGAAAATGTAAATGATATATAAATAAACATGGGACTAGACATGGTAAGTAATAATTCATAAAATTTAACGAAAACAATGTCTTTACACTGTATTTTCTTATCATGGGACCGCCCTTGAAGTATCCTCTTTCTAACAAAAAAATAATAATCAAAATCAGTTCACAAACGGCGAAGTTATCCGCGAACAAACTAAATACACATAATTGAACGTAAACTTAAAACCTCTTTTATTGCAGTCGTTTAAAAAAGTAGGTACTCTCGTCCAATGCACTCTTGAGTCGCTGCATTTGCTCCTCATAACTCTAGATCAGCTTTCCCCAACCCGCGGCCTGCCGGGACTTTATTTGTGGCCCGCGTGATGTTAAGCCATTTTGAAATTCACGCCCACCGGCAAAATACTGTAAAGTCATGGTGAAAATCGTTAATTTTTTCACTTTTAAATCGTTAATTTTGAAAAACGTTATTTTTAAAGCCTAAAAATGTTTGTTGCGTCCCGCGCCACCAAGACCAAAACATGTTTGTGGCCCGCATGAAAAAAAGGTTGGGGACCACTGCTCTAGATAGTTAAACTAAATACGCCAATAGGTATAGTCTGTCAAAAAAGAGTGGACAGTTGGACACTAAATTAAATTTTCTAACCGTGATCAGTACCGAATGGTGGTTTTTCACCTCATATTTTCACTGACAACATTTGTACACTTCAAATATTATCATTGTAGCCAGTGAACTTTAAACTACAGGAAGAGTAACTCCGTCAAAAAAAGCGTACCAAAAGGCTACAAAATGTGACCCGAATACATGTATACTTTATGCATGTGTTCGGTACACATTTTTCGTGTAAATATACACGAGTGACATTCAACCAGGTTGACATGATAATTATTGTCACACTCATTTTACAATTTGTTTACTTTTGGTTTACTTACTTTTTACGTAGCTTTTTACAAAATTTTCGTTGTTAAAATGCCTAAATGCCCTGTAAAATGGTGTAGAAGTCATACAGACTTTTAATACAGGAATAACCTTTCAAGTTTAATCAGTAAGTGAATTTTTTTAAATTATGCTTAGGTAAAGTTCTTGTATTTTTTCCGACCCAAAAACATGCCCAAAAAGATGGTTTATTTAAGTTGGATGCCAGGGTATTTGCGTAAAATTAAGCTGGTCTCTTTGTGTTCGTCTTATTAAGTTTACATGTTATAGTAAAAATGCAATAATCAAAAAATAATATAATTACAAAATTTTTACAAAGTCGCCATGGACAGTGTTATGCAAGATGTAACAATTTAATCATAATTCATAAACGAGGGCCTGACTGACATCAGTATGGAGTATCTTATTTTTATAATGCCGTTCGTACTTCGTTTAGTAAGAAAATTCAAAAAGAGCCAGATTACTCGTTAATGTAGCATACACTTTAATAGTCATGATATATTTTGTATGAGTAATGACCGAAAATTAAAGAGATTACAAAAATCTGCATTTGCACCGTAAGTTTTTTTATTTCAATTCTGTAATAATAATTTAGCACATAGATTTTTGTAATCTGAAAACGTCTTGTCTAGGTGCTCTGGATAGTTTTAAATTCGTCCGAGTCGTACAAGGTTTGTTCAAAATTATTATATATTATTATTACCGATGACTTAAGGATCAGAGGAAAATGTTTGATTTTAAAATAATAATTATGTACTCCTTTCTTCGTGATAGTAGATATGTTTGGTGTATACTGCATAATGCCATCCGCTATTGTCCACGGCTTTGTCTCATAGCTGTGACAGTGACAATAACCGCACAAGCTGTCGTCCAGCGCGCAATATTATGATACGTTACCTGGGAAACGACCTTGGCGAGAATCTGAATTGTCATATTTTAGTGTTCGAAAAGGAGCCAAATTTAAAACGGTTGAAGTATGGGAGTTATGTTTTCTGTAGTTTTGTTATTCGTAGATTGTAGCACATTTTCTATTTGATTTAATAAAGTTTTTTTAATTTTTTATGTAATTTAAAATTTGTGTTCAGCGTCTACTCTTTTTTGACAAGCTTTAGAAAGTAGGTACTCTCACCGTCCAATGCACTCTTGAGTCGTTCCCTCTGCTCCTCATAAGTCCTCTCGTGTTGTCGTCGCACAGAGTCCACTATACGCGCACGCGCAGCACGCTCGCCCGTTTCCGCCCGGCCATGTTTGTTGCGTTGGAGGTCGGGACGGAGCTGAAATTATAAGTTATAATACTTAGATACAAGCCTAGGTCGTAGGTAGCGCACGAGTTTAATGCTAAGTACTGACATACGGTTTTGCTCGATAGTTTTACTCCAAATCGAGCAATAACCACCCTGTGGACCACCAAAACTGACTTGCTTCGAGCCTGCTCGATGGAATTAAATATGTCAAATATGTCATTTCCTTCGATTTGGAGTAAAACTATCGAGCAAAACCGTATGTGAGTACTTAGCAATACTCAGTTTTGCTGGCAAGCTATCAGACATGTTATAGGGTAAATTGTACTTTCAGAATACTGATTGATAGGGATTAGGGAGCTAGCATACATATTATTATACTGGTAAAATAATGTAATACTCCCCAACCCGGCTGGTCACCGTGGAGGAGTTAGACCAAAACCCTCCTAACAATAGTATAACAACAACCAAAAATAAAATGAGGTCAAGAATAATAATAGGCACGTATAATGTCAGGTCCCTGGCTACAACCTACCGTTACTTGGAACTCGTACACAGGCTGGATTCGATAAATATTGACATACTGGGACTCTCTGAAACGAGACTACGAGGATGCCAAATCGAGGAATATGCCAACTACATTCTTTGCTACATTGGAGAAACAAAGGGCCTACATGGCGTAGGTTTTTAATTAAAAAGATCTGGAAGGACAATATCATTAATTTCAAAGGTATATCAGAGAGAGTTGCACTACTGCAAATGAAATTTGAGAAAGACCAAGTTTCCATTATACAGGCATATGCACCAACGGAGAGTTACAGCGACATTGAATTAGAAAAGTTCTACGATGATCTTAAACATGCCCACGCTCTAGCCGACAGTAAAATTATTTTATTAGGAGACTTGAACGCAAAAATAGGACAACCAAAACCTGAAGAAAATTTAATTATGGGAAAATTTGGCCTAGGCATCAGAAACAAAAGGGGAGAACGTCTCATAAACCATGCGCAAGAATTTAAGCTCTCCATAATTAACACATATTATAAACTGAAACCTCAAAGAAGATGGACATGGAAATCACCCGACGACAGAACAAAGAACGAAATAGATTATATAATGGCAAATATCCCAAAATCTATACATAAATACGAAGTTCTTAACAATGTAAAATTTCGAACAGACCACAGATTAATAAGAATAACTCTTTCCCTGAAACAAACAAAGAAAAGCAGAAACAATTTCAAACCTCAACCTAAAATCCCTAGAACAGGGAGAGAGAAATAAAACAATACAAAGACAACTTAAAACTAAACATAGAAAACAAACTAAATAACAACGCAAACGTGCAAGCATACTACGACACACTGGAAGAAGCCATAAAAAACAGTCTTGTCACTAAGACCGATAGACAGAAAAATACGAGACAATGTATTTAGTAACGGAACACTTAATCTAATTAAAAAAAGAAACGAACTGAAAATAAAAGAACATAACGATAAAAATACTAAACAAGAGCTAAGTAAATTATATAAAGAGACGAGTAAAGCAATAAAAAGAGATTACAAACAACATAGGCAAAGGATACTTACTGAAAATCTAAACAAATTCAGGAGCACAAAAAGAGGTCTAAAAGAGCTAAATCTACATAAAACATGGATACAAAATCTAGACAGACAAAACAAAGAAACCACAAGCAGACAAGAAATTTTACAAGAGGCAACAAACTTCCAACAACTGTACAAAAAAAGGGAAGAAAACTTAGAACTTCGAAGTGACGACGAACATAGAAGTGATCATAGAAACAGAACAACAAGTAGATGCAAATGAAGTATTAGAACTGTTGAAAAATCTTAAAACAAACAAAAGTCCAGGCCCCGACGGCATTACCAACGAAGTCTTAAAACTTGGCGCTCCAGTGCTTCTTACCCATCTTACCGATCTGTTCAACTTAATATTGGGAACCGAGGTAGTACCTACCCAATGGTATACATCAGATATCATCCTCTTACACAAAAAAGGTAATCCAAAGGACATCAACAACTATAGACCAATAAGCCTTCTAGCAAGTCTATACAAAGTGTTTTCATCTTTGATCTTAAATCGTATTTTAAAAACTATTGACAACGCACAACCTATAGAACAAGCTGGCTTCCGTTCTGGCCTCAGTACCTTAGACCATATTCAAGCATTAGAACAAGTAATTGAAAAATACGAAGAATTTAACAAACCGCTGTATCTCGGGTTTGTAGATTACAGCAAGGCCTTTGATAGCATCAGCCACGCCTCAATATGGACCGCATTAAACAAGCTGAACATCAGCTCGAAATATATAAACATCATAAAACTCATATACAAAAACAGCACTAGCAGAGTAAGACTGGAAACGAAAGGTGAACTAATCAGTATAGAGAGGGGCGTGAGACAAGGCGACCCCCTATCACCGAAACTATTCATTGCTGTACTAGAAAATATATTTAGAAACATCAACTGGAGAGCCAAAGGCATAAAGATAAACAAGAAATACTTAACCCGACAAGGGGCCTATACTACACAAGAAGGCTCGGCAGGGCACAGTGGAGGTTCCGGAGGCACAGGTACTGACGGGCTAGGGCGTCAGGGTGACAAATTACCAAACCTGCCGCTTTACTCCCAGGGTCCGTCTGAGCTTGTGTTACCTCGAGCATCCACTGTGCCACGCCAAGCCACGTGAGGTTAATAAGTAACAAACATGTAATTTTAGAACGTCAGTGTAATTTATAGGAAATAAAGGCTTTTTTATTTTATTTATTTATTTTAAAATCATGTACTACACTATAAAATATGCGTGTTTTCAATACAAAAAGAGATACTCACATGGAACAAGAGAATACGATCTCGCGCGCTTAGCGAGTTGCGGGGTGGGAGGATAGCCTTAGCAGACACTGAATCTTGCCTCACAACTTTGAACTGTCAACAGTTAAACTAATTGGAATCTGTGCACAGTGATGCAATGCAAATGTTACGGAATTACTTAGGTCTTAGAGCATAAAAAATACTACTTATAATACTGGCCACCACACCGATTTTGGTGGTGGTGGCCAGTTGCATTTCAACCAGGCCAGGTACGCAGGAGTAATTTTATAGTGCTCAAGTGTGTGCACAGTACACAAGAGCACTCTCTTTCCCTTCACTCTCATAACCCAGTGGGACAGAAGACCGACACAACTGGCGAGAGACCGACTTTTTGCATGACCATCCGACGCATGAATCATCTAACTTGCCAGACAATCAGGTGATCAGCCTGCAATGTCCTAACCAAACTTGTAAATAACATGTTTCCAACGCGCGAATCGAACCCACGACCTCCGAGTCGAGAGCCAAGCTCTTAACCACTAGACCACAGAGACGTTTAAAAAAAAAACTACTATAATATAGCTAAAGTTTAAAGGCTTTATGATCTTTACCGCAAATGACAAATATTCAAATTAAATGCCACTATGAACTAGGCTTTACGTTTCATTTTGGTCTATGCCACTACAAATCAGTGGTGGCTTCGGCCGCTAGATGAATGTCATGACAAAATTAAGCCTAGCCTAGTTAATAGTGGCATTTTATTTGAGTAAGTAACACCTCCGTGGTCTAATGGTTCACAGCTTGGCTCTTGACTCGGAGGTCGCGGGTTCGATTCCCGCGTTGCAAACATGTTATTTCCAAGTTTGGTTAGGACAATGCAGGCTGATCACCTGATTGTCTGACAAGTAAGATGATCCATGTGTCAGATGGACATGTAAAAAGTCGGTCCTGCGCCTGATCTCTCGCCAGTCGTGTCGGTCTTCCATCCCACTGGGTTATGAGAGTAAAATGAATAGAGAGTGCTCTTGTGTACTGCGCACACACTTGGACACTATAAAATTACTCCTGCATAACTGGCCTTGGTTTCAATGAAATCGGCCACCGTCACCAAAACCGGTGTGGGAGCTATTATTTATTTGAGTTCTTGTTGGTCGTGATCACATGCTACAAAGATTGGAATGCAACCTTTAGAGACAAGTGCTAATGAAAAATTATACCAATTTCTCTGCTTGGCAATCATTCTTTAGGCAAGTAAAGTATCCCTTTTTGTGTTGAAAACTGACATAACAAAGTTGATTCCTAGGCAGATGGCGGACCAACATAATTTGGTCACTTTATGTCAAACCCAGCTGACAGATCACAATTAACATTGAATTGACATGATCCAACCCGCTTACCTCCATTATACAAGTACGCTGGACCTATGATACCCTTTGAAATGACAGCTATTTCTCTATTTATCTATTTAAAGCGGAATAAGCGCCCCTATGCGGGGGAAGAGAACTAAATCTGACGTCAACATGACGTTAGTCGCCATATTGGCGCCGATAGCAGTAGTGGGAGTACTTGGAACTAATACTAGTTTCTACCACCGTAGTGATTATATTCTCTTTGGTTCCTACAACCAATAGCGATTGAGCGGCCATTTGCAAGTTACAACAGATTTAGTACTCTTCCCCCGCATTGGGGGCGCTGATTCCGCTTCAAATAGGCACAAAAAACAACTGGGTATCTTATGTCCAGCGTACTTGTATAATGGAGGTCAGTGATCTAACCAAATGATGTTGATCTGTCAACTGCCTATAAATCAATATCGTCATTAGTACAATATGTAAAATTAATTCATCAAGCCCCAAGCGGCCGCGATAACAATGAAAAAGCTATTGTGTCTCGTTTTGCCACGACTGATGGGTTAAAATGATGTTAAATCTTGAAGTTGATTACTACCTTCAGGTATTTGAAATGTATGTGTATTTACTCAATAGCGCACTAGCGGCCAGGTTGCAGCTGCCAGGTCGCCGTGGCCATCGAAGGTACGGGCCATGCGGCCAGCAGCCACCTCCTGGGTCCTGACCTGGCCGCTAGTGCGCGCCCGGCCTTAATAATTACCTCAATTCTTTTAAACAATTCTTCTATCAGTCTCACAGCCTGCAATCTCTTCTGTGCTTTCAACAGTTTTTTCTGTTCATCCGTGATATTCTTTGCAAGGTCCACGTCATCTCTCTCCATTAGTTTGGCTAGCTGCTTCTTCTTTCTTCTCTCTTCTCTCTCCTTCATCTTTGCTAGTTTCTCTTTTTCAGATTGTTCCAGTTTTGCTCTGAAATTGCAATTTTAATATAAATGTAATTATGTTTTGTGATATATAAGCTGGATTTGTAATGATATGTGTAAAACTCAATTCAAAGAGTATTGACTCTTTTAAAAAGCTAGTTTTTGTATTTGCCTTATACATTTTAATTTTGTTATTTACAAAACAACAGTATTTAATTTTAAAATATTTAAAAAAAAACACAGAAAAAAGAACATCATTACCTTTCTTTGGCTTCTCTCTTAGCAATTCTTTCTTTTTCCAATCTCTCCTCTTCTTCAACAGCTTTCCTTCGTGAGAACAGCCTCTCCCGGACTATAGCCCTCCTCTTAACAGCAGCATCCGTCATGTGCTTTGTTTTATCAAAATCAACATTAATGGCACACCACTCTGCTAAATCATCATTCTTTCTCACCAGCTTTTTACCCCTTAGTGCATCCATACATCTCACAAAGCCGACATACTCATTGAACTGGACGTAGCCTTCAAAATACAGCCCAGCTTCTGAAGGGGGTATCGTTATTCCCCTCATGGCCTCCTTCATTTGCAATCTGAAAGGATCTGAAGCCGGCACATCTACTTGACGTATGTCACCATACTTTTCGAAACATTTCTTAAATATTGACTCCGACGGTGGGGCGTCATCGTCTCTCTCGCGGTGGTGGACAAACCAGCGGATGGGTAAGTTTCTAATGTGCACCGTATCCGGTCGTTCACCCGGTTTCATCTCGTCCATGTCAGTAGCGTCTCTGAAGAAGGAGTCCCAAGCATGACGGGAGGGATAGTCGGTCTTCACTTCGGAAACCCTGACCTTCAGGGGGTCGGGGAAGTCGTTCAGCTGGATGATGCGGCCCTCCAGCCGCGCCAGCACTCGCTCCAACTTCCCCCGGCTCTCCAATTCCGCTTCGAACCTAATCACTTCCGAGCTAAGCTTCGACACTTTTAACATTGAAAAATTATCAGGTTGGATCATTTTTCGCAACTTTTCCATTAACTCCCAATTGGAGATCGATTTCCCGTGTACCTTGTGGGTGGGAAGCTGAACAGAAATGTTAAGCTTTGAATACGATTTGAGATACAAACGCTGTGGCAGATACAGAGCCACAGCGTCTGATGTGTCCCTACATACTTGTATGCTCATTGTAACTAATTAAAACTTAAATCTAAGCCTATATCATGAAAAAAATACGCTAAACTAAAGTTAAAAAAAATTATGTCTTATGACCAAAAATGTTTTGAAAGTCAGCTCCCATGTTACGCGGCACACGATCTGTACTTATGAAACGATTAACTGAGTTCTTTTATCAAGTTTTCACAGTTTTTAGTAAATATATAAATATAAAATAATTCAATAATTTTTAAGAAAATGCAAATAAGACGCGGTTCGATTTTCGAAGAGGAATTTTGACTTTGACAATTAGCTTTTTGACAAATGATATTTGACATTAGAATCATCGCTTCTCGGCCTTTTGGCTAAGATCAAAGTGGAGTAGTGACATTAGAATGTTTTTTTTATATAAAGTAATAAAGTAAATAAAATATCATCATTAAGCCACTGCCGCTGCTCGCGCTGCAGTCTGCAGCACGTATACCGTGTACGTACTTTATTATGCGCTGGCCGCTGCCGGCAATATTTATATTGCCCTCAAATACTTCTGCGGCGACGCGAGTTGAAGCGTTTGCACTCCCTATTACTTGCCACTTCGGGCAGCGGCAGCGGCATGATGACTGGCAGACGGCAGGCGGCAGCGGCCGCAGCGCTTTTTATATTCTCACACTCACCTCACGCTGCCTATTTCCCTGCCCAACAGAGCTGAATCTAAACATACTGAATACTCCCTTGACCGCGGATTCTTGGAAATCTAATGTTATCGCGGTCACATGCGACCGCTTGGGGCTTGAGGGATTAAAATAAACGGCGCATTAGTTACATAAATCCAAGTTATATCATAGTAAAAACTGTCAGGGCCGTTTCTAGCCCATGTGGCGCCCGTGTGCAAACATTAGCCTAGCGCCCCCTAGCAAGCGCGCGGTCAAAATGAAATGGATACAGACTATGGTACAGAGTACAAAAACAGTTTGTCCAGCCGCTTAAGGCGACCAGTGCTAGTTCCTAGTCTTTTCAAAAGTGGCGCCCTTCTAAATAGATTTTACTGGATTTCGTCTTTGTTCAAATGTATGTAGCGTTTTGTATTGCGAATAGTTTATTTTACTCATTATAAATATTTTTAGACAATTATTTGAAAGAAATACATCGAAATAACTTTAGGTTACAGTCGAAAATAGTACATTACGCCCCAAGGGAAGAAAGTATGACATTTCAATCCGCCGTCCGCGCGATATTGTCACCCGAGCCGAAGGTGAGGGTGACAAAAGCGTCGGTTGAAGTGTCATACTATCGTCAGAGTAAAACGTAGTGATTATATTCTCTTTGCGTCAGAGTAGACAGAATGCTATCATCCCGTGGCGCGTATAGAACTTTTCATCATACAAGGGACCGAAAGTTTAATGACATAAAAATCGTATATAAGTATATTTATAAGGTAAACGAATGTGGTTCAAATCATCTAGGGACGGGGTCCGGGGCGCTAATAACAACTGCACGGTTAACATGGTGATGAGTTATTTCAAATAGGTAGCGGGAAGAGCGGTCTGAAATATGCACCTTTATTCCCGCAAACAAGGGAAGAAAATCAAACTGTCGGTCCTGATATGATGAAAATACGTTTGGTCTGCTATCCAGACGACACAATTAGTACATGCTGGCCACAGCCTGAGAAAGACGATACGGCGCAGCATATAACGCTCATTGAACGCTCTGCTTGGACTGAGAAATAGGCTGAGTTTTGCGCCGTCCTTGGATTGAACCTTACTACTTAACTCATTTGACTCTCAATCATTCATTGACGCTATCCTTATTTCCGAATCTTGGTTCAAGCCCTGTTTATCTTCCACTTCTTACTCTTTACCCGGTTACCATCTCATTAGAAATGACCGGATAGGAAGACCAGGTGGTGGGGTTGCAATTTACCTTAAATCTAATATTAAATATAAAATTTTGAGATCATCAGCACAACCTCCTTCAGCCGATGATACTGAACACCTTATTTTAGAAATAGCAAATGGCGTGTCTAAAGTATTGCTTGGGGTATTCTACAGTCCTAATCTCTCCGTCAATTATTTTACTACCTTCGAAAAATTGCTCGATGAACTTATCCCCTCTTATGAGCACATTATTTTGATGGGAGATTTTAACACTTGTCTCCTAAAAGACGACTATCGCTCTAAAAAACTTATCTCTATCATTAACTCCTTTAATCTAAATACTCTTCCTCTGCAAGCCACGCATCACTATCCTCATTCCACACCATCACTTCTTGATCTTATGTTTGTTTCTTCCCTTCACCTTGTAGATTCTTACGGTCAGTGTCCAGCGCATGGATTTTCTTACCATGGCTGCATATTCCTCTCATATAGATTGCGTCTAGCAAAAACCAAGCCTAAAGTTGTCTTGCATCGGTCCTTTAAAAATATCGACATAGACAGTCTCCGCGAGGATGCCAAAAATGTGGACTGGGAAGAAATAACCAATGCTGAATCGATCGATGAAAAAATTCATATGTTTGATAGTAGAATCATTGACCTTTTTGATAAACATGCACCACTCCGCCCTGTCAAAATTAAGCACCTTCCAGCTCCATGGCTTACAGATGATATTTAATAAAAAAAATCGTGCAAAAGCTAAATTACGGAAAACACAATCTGATGTCGACAAATTAGCCTATAATAAATCCGCAATCGCTGCAACACTATGTGCAGAGACGCGCAAAAACGCCACATTCATTCGGCTGTCGAAAATGGTGACCAGGCTAAAGTGTGGAGGTTTTTAAAATCACTCGGAGTTGGCAAAGATCCTAAAACTTCTATTTCATCCGATATTAATTTAGATCTCTTGAATAGTCATTTTGCAAACCCCGCACATGTCTACGATGCCCACAAAAAAGCTCACACTAGTCACACCTTATCTAGCTTACCCATACCAGATCATCCTTCATTTTCCTTTAAAGATCTATCTGTCAGTGACGTTAAAAAGGCGGTCATGTCAATTTCATCTAAGGCTGTGGGTAGCGACAGCATTGGGCGTAACATGATATTTCCGTTGCTTGACACATTATCTCCAGTCCTCGTCCATATCTTTAATTTTTCACTAAAGACTTCTGCCTATCCAAATTCCTGGAAAGCCGCTTATATAATTCCTCTGCCTAAGAAATCTAGTCCCCAATCTTTTGCTGATTACCGCCCAATTTCGATACTTCCATTCCTCTCAAAAATCCTAGAACGTTTAGTACAGCAACAACTTTGCTCTTATCTTAACTTAAATAATTTGTTAAATCCTCTGCAATCAGGTTTTCGCCCCGGCCATAGTACTTCCACAGCCTTAGTTAAAATTACTGATGACATTCGCCACGGTATGGATAACCAAAATTTAACTATTCTTATTCTTTTAGATTTTAGCAATGCTTTTAATACAGTTGATCATGACATTTTATTACTCCTTCTTAGATCGCTCAATCTTTCCCCTGAGGCAGTTAAATGGTTCCGCAGCTTCCTTGGAGGATGCCGGCAGCGTGTTAAAATTGACAATAAATTTTCCTCGTGGTGTAATATATTTGCTGGCGTGCCCCAAGGTAGCGTGCTATCCCCTCTTCTATTTTCCATTTTCATAAACTCTGTTTCCCAAATAATATCCTCCTTCTATCACATGTATGCAGACGACTTACAAATTTATAGACAGGCCTTACTTTCCTCACTCTCTAACGTGATTGCTCAACTTAATTCTGACTTGACAGAAATACTTAAGTGGAGCAATTACTACGGTCTAGAACTTAACCCGAAAAAAACCCAATGCATCATCATTGGTAGCAGGCAGCTGATTGCTAAAGTCGACTGGGCTAACTTACCTGAAATAAATCTTGACGGGTCTATCATTCCCTATAGCCCCTCCGTTCGCAACCTCGGTATATACATTGACCGCACTCTTTCATGGAACACCCAAACTCAAGAACTCCGCAAGAAGCTGTTCGCTGCCACTGCCTCTCTCAGACGCCTTAGTTACTTCCTTCCTGTATTAAATAAAATCTCACTAGTTCACGCTCTTCTTTTTCCCATCTTAGACTACGCAGATGTCAGCTACAGTGACCTCAACGAACAACTTCTTTCTTCCCTAGAACGCCTGCAAAATCTTTGCATCCAATTTATCTTCGGCCTACGAAAATATGATCACATATCTAACTACCGGACAGAGCTAAAGTGGCTACCTGTGAAGTTGCGTCGGAATACACACATTCTCCATCTTCTTTACAATATTTTATTTAATCCAAAATCTCCCGCTTACCTCAAACAAAACTTTACCTTTCTTGGACACAAACATCCTACACTTCGCTCTGCTAATAAACTAACTCTTGCCTTCCCTTCTTACAACACTAACTTCTATGACTCTTCCTTCACCGTCTCTGCTATCCGTCTGTGGAATGCTCTACCCGAAAGCATACAAAATTCCAAATCTATAAATACTTTCAAGAAAAGACTTAAGCAACACTACTTAGATCTATCTGCGAACTCTTAAAACTCTGAATTCTTTTATTTTCTTCTTCGTATCATTAAGTATATGTTTATTTTGTTTATTAATATAAATTGTATCCATTATATTTATTTATCTTATTATAAATTATATATTGTATCTCATTTTATCATTTCGTTATTTGTTATCTTTGTTTTTAATTAATATTTTCTGTTATATTTTGTTTTGTTAATTAAGTTTATGGTTGCCTGGAAGGAACTGCTTCCAGCAGTAAGGCCGCCATTTCAAACTGTTTTCATTCTTTGTAACTTTTGTAAACTGACTTTTTTAATTAGCGGTTTGAATAAAGAGTTTTTTATTTATTTTTATTTTTTACTTATTGGGAGGCAGTAGCTTACACCCTCTGCGAAACTGTTATGCCGCAAACGGAGGCTACATAAAGAGAGCGGAAGCAAATTAATACGCAGATCCCATGAGGAGGAGGCAGGCATTTACAAAAGCAGAGCCGCTCGTGCAGGAGGCTATACACAGGTATCCTCCAGTCAATGGGCCTGTACGGAGCCCCGCTGTGGGCAGAGCGTTTAAGCGCCCAAAATAGAGCACTCACGAAGCCCGCAACGTGCTATGGCACTGCAGCTAATTCGCGGCTACCGCACGGTAGCTGGCGAAGCTGTCCTGGCACTAGCAGGGTCCCCCCCCCATGGGACCTGGAGGCTCGTGTACTTTCGGAGGTGTACTTTCGTACAGCCGAATACAAGGATCGAGGAGAACGGGTGCCACCAGATCTGGCAACCCGCTGGCGCCGACAGGCACGTAGTATATTAATGCGCACATGGCAGGAATAAATGGCGTCACCGACTGCCGACCGTCAAGTGGTCGCAGCAATCCGGCCCATACTTCAACAGTGGGTGGCACGTCCTTGGGGCGCCCTTACCTACCGAATGGTGCAGATGTTGATCGGGCATGGCTGCTTTGGTCATTACCTGCACCATACGGCCAGAAGGGAACCAACGCCTCGCTGCCACCACTGCCCGGACACAGACGATGATACGGCGCAGCATACGCTCGTGGACTGCCCAGCCTGGGTCGAGCAGCGCGCGGAACTCTGCGCCGTACTTGGACTTGACCTCGATCTCCCGTCCATACTGTCATCCATGGTCCGGTCGAGAGAAGCTTGGTAGGCGGTCTCCACCTTCTGTAAATCCGTTCTATTGCAGAAGGAGGCTGCCGAGAGGCTGCCGGTGGATTGGGGAATCCGCCGCCCATTGCACGAGCTCGACCGGTTGAAGAGCGTCCGGTGCCTTGGATTGCTCTCCCGGGGGTTGCGACAGCCGTCGTAGCCAGGCTGTCGCACGGTGAATGTTGCTGTGAAGCAAACGCCGCTAACTGGGCCGCTGCAGTTTCGCCCCTGGCGGGTCCGGCGGCCCAGCAACAAGCGGAGGAGGAGGCACCGGTGGGTTTTAGTGGGTAAACCCAGGTGCTCTACCGCAGCACCTGGGGAGTCCCACATATCCCGGCGGCCTTTCCCCCGGGCTGTCGGGAATGCGTAACGCATTTCCCATCGTTAAAAAAAAAAAGAGCCGCTCGTGGCAGTAGTCTGAGGTCGTGGCGCGCCTTGCTTTGCTGTAATTCGACAAATATAAGAACTAAGAAGAGCTCCAGATGCTACACAAAATGTATGCAAGCTGGAGGTCTTTTTACGTTGGTCATTAAAGCGCGGCGCGGCGCCGCGCCGTCCAACGCGGGTGTGCGCCAAGTGGGGCTCTGTGAGTGGCGCTCGGCGCCCCTAGGACCGCGGCGCCCGTGTTCAACGCACACCCTGCACCTAAGGGAAAGACCTTACACTGTGTATAGATTGTAGACCGTCGCGCCGACAGAAAATACCAACTAGGTACCTACTTATATTATTAATTATTCATGTTCTGACTTCTGTCTACGATTTTAATAATTTCGTTACCATAAGCTTCAGCACTTTCTATTCCGATTTCCGAATAGGTTGATACCGTGAACTATCATGATGTATGATCGCTGGATCTCGAGAACCGCAATAGCTAGATAGTTGCAATTTTCACAAGTTATGTATTTCTGGTGTCGTTATAAAAGCTCAAAGTCCAATTAAAATAAAATAAATTATTAATGAGGGGCCTCATGAGATCGTATATCAGTCAAAGCTTTATTCATAAAGATAATATACCTATCGGAATAGAGCAACAATCTCGAGCTGTCAAACGTAACCAAAATATGTGTACGTATACACTTACACAAGCATGATTGAACATGAATTCTATGAGATTATATTGACAACGTGCGGCACGTGCCGACTGGACGTCAAAAAAAAGAGTGCTGCTGTCATGTATCACACGTCTCTTTTTACTACGCGGTGTTACTGATAGTGGCATCTCGCTTGCTCAGGCCTTTCTCTATTCCGCTAGGTATATTAACTTTATGGCCCTAACGCTAGATGGCAGTAAAACGAGACGAGACGCCATGCAATGGTGCATATTTTTTAGATATAGTGATTCCAAAGTGTTCCAAATTAACCTTTCTTCACCAGTTTACTCACATACAACAACATAAAATATAGGTACAGATTTTTTTAACTTATTTCTTTTGTCTCAACTCTTAAAAGGAAGTGCTACATGTCTAGTTTCGGTGTGGCCTTACCCTATAGGCAAACTTATAGGTAATAAAATAAAACATAACATTAGTAAGAATCTTTTTATTTCTTTAAGAGCAATCCCCTCCACAAAAGTTAAACATGTGAAGTGCTTGCATATTAAATCTAGTAAGTCCATAATATTCTAAAGTCTAAACCATAAATAACTAAGCTATATACAGCTATTCAGAATCAGAATAGTTATATAAAAACGTGTTATATAAAGACATTCTGAAACGGCAACCATTCACAATAATTTTAGCACTAAATGGAATGACAATATCAATACTCAGTGCTCTCACTAATGTTTTGGCCACTAAGCTATAAAATAAACTATTTATAAAACTAAATAAATCACTATGTAATAACCAAGTTGTGTAAAATACAGGTAAATAAAAAAACCGCAAAAAAAATACAAAGTACTTGAATTGTTATAAAATCTTTGCTTTTATTTTTGTATAATTCAAGTAGTAATTTAGATTATTGACAACATAAAACTATAAATTAATTAAACAAGGTGGGATTATAAACCTGTATGTTTTAATATTATATGAATTAACATCAATCATCATCATAGTGCAAATAAACGCTAATGCAAAACAATGTAAATGCTATAAAGAAACTTAAATAAAAGAGAGTGGCACTTTTTAAAAATTACTTTAATCCTTTTACTTAATTTTTTACAAATGTTTACATATTTTCTACTAAAGATTTTGAATACTTATATCACTCAAGATCATAGAATCCTGTTTGAGTAACACTTATTCTATAGGAACCAATAAATAATAATCCCATAGCTTTACTCGTTATAACTAGGCGATTAAACCTAAAATAAATAGCTCCCAACTTTAATACTCGTTTTCTTTATGCTAAAACATAATTATTAAAAGACCTAATCATATTTATAAATTAAATTTGGTCAAATTTTTCAGAAAATTTTGTAACATGTACATTTTTTATCTTGGTTAGGAGTATTATTTAATGGCTAATGAATCCACGCAACCAAAATTATAAATTTCTACAATAAAAGCATTGTAAATCAATGAATAAAAGAGATTTTTTTTTTATTTAACCTTTATATTAGTTACCTGCCACTGGCACAAAATATATAAGTATTAACGAGGCAGGCCTTAAACATATTTAAGTAAATTAACCTAACAAAGAAAAATAACCTAAAAATTCCTGGTCTTGTGATTTTTGTTGTTTATTGTGTATAAGACGATAAAGAGTGGATTTTTATAATTATTGTGATGTTAAATATTAAGCGTATTCATAGTAGCAATACAATATTGGATAGAGGATACGAGAAAATTTAACATATTAAGGGTTACATCTTTACATGACAAATTATACCTATTAAAAGTATTGCTAAGAAACAACTGCAATATGCAGATGTAGGGTTAATTTAGGCTAACCTGGTTAGTATGTCTTAAGATGCGGTGATACATAATAATATGCACTTACAAATAATTATTACATTGTAACAATGTAATTAATTAACAACAACGGGCCTTATTTAACCAACATCACAATTTAACAAAAATTTGTAAAAAAATACACATCTGTCAAGATGTTAATGATAACTGATAAGTGATAAGTGATAAGTTTCCTACAAACTTCGGCCCTGGACTTCTAACTGAACATCTCAAGACACACTCCAAGGTAATTTTCTATTTACACTATACATTAAGCTGGTGAGAATACAGATTGTTATTAACACACCAACTGTTTGAAATAGTGTTCAGATCATGTCTAAACGTAAACAAAAAATATAAGACTTTATTGGTACTTATTTATATATCACTTAAGGTACAATTCCGTGATCGATCGCGGTCGCGCACGACCTACGACTATCGTCGGCCGCTCGCGACCATAGTCAGCGTATGAAAATGTATGGCACCGCCATATGTATGCCATACATTTTCATACGCTGACTGTCGCGAGCGGCCGACGACAGTCGTAGGTCGTGCGCGACCGCGATCGATCGCGATGCACGGAATTGTACCTTTAGGCCTGTATTCACTTGTGCGAGTGCAGGCGATTAGTGCAAGTGATTAGTGATTAGGAGAAATAAGACTTGCACTAATCAGTCACTGTCCACACGTACTCCTGATTAGTAAACACCTGCACTAATCACCTGCCCTTATCACAAATCAAAGTGAATACATGCCTTTTTTTGAAAAAATATGATGACAGATATTTGGTCATTATTCTACTTGTTTACGTTTAAATAAAATTGATCTGAATAGAATATACAAGTGTATCTCATATTATGTACAGGTATTTTAGGTAGATACTGTACTCTGTTTCAATTCAGTTTAATGTAAAGGCAAACAAAAAATGAAAACAATATGAAGGACATTAAATAATTTGTGGACGCTATTCAAACATTCACAAACGAAATGTGTGTCATAAATTGGTGGAATTATATTACATTCACATTAAAATGACTCAAAACAGAGTGTTGATGACATGACACAAGTATAAAAACTTAAATAACTCCCACAACATTTTTTAATCTATGAGATAATTAGAAATTAATCATTTCTCAGTCTTCTATTGGTATATAGAACAACACTTGAATTAGATAATTAGATCTGTTTTATACAATTTGTACAGTATAAGAAAAATTGACGAGTCTTTAATCTTGATATCTATATTACAGAAGTACTTACTATGTTTGGTGCAAGATACTATAAAGTACTTCTGAAATGTATTCTGTCAATCATGCCATATACCTTAATAAACGTTTAATACAATAATTTATACACAGAGAGAAGTTAATGTCTTTTGGAATAATTTAATAACTAAGCACTAGCAACTTACAGTATTGCTAAGGCAGTGTTCCGTACCATCCATATTTGCTGACCACTTTTCAATTTTAGTCCTTCGATCACTTTACGTCACTGCTGTGATGTGTCACTGTGTCTTTAACTTGCGGAAACCACTAATTCCTTTATAGTGATATCTCTAGTAAAGAAATTTGTAGGTAATATTTATAGTCTTGAAATAATAAATAAGTTCTTTTATAGTCTGTAATTGGCAACTTTTTCATTAGAAAACCAATGGCACTCTAGTTTTATATAGTAACAGCTTTTCCTGCTTATTTTCAGTCATTTATTGGTAACAATTTACCACTTTTGTATTCATCTGTTTAGTTGTATTGTCCTATCAAGCATATCGCCGCAGCCGCACCATCGTTACATTTTATGCCACACAAGTTTCGCCACTCCAAATAATGCCACTTAAATTTCCCGCTAGATGGCGTTAGATGTAAACTGCCGCTTAGATTTCAGCGATCCGTTTACATTTGCCGCTAGTTGTATGCTGCCACATATATTTCGGCGCACCATTTCCCGCTAGATGGCGCTTGTATGCTGTCACATAGATTCCTCCGCTCTAGTCTAATATCACTTTTCTCGCTACTCGCTAGATGGCGCTAGTTGTATGCCGCTACTCTTGCTAGTTGGCGCGCGCGCGTTTCCCGTGCGTCGGGGGCGGGGCGTGCGCGGGGCGCGGCGGATGCGTCGGCTCGTCGGCGGCTGGGCCGGACCGCAACATGTACTTGAACTGCGGCATGTGCTGTAACACGTCGCGTATCTGCACTAGGGCCATGCCGTTCTCGCCCGCGGCGGCGGATTTACACTTGCCCGAGTTGCGCAGCACTTGCAGTTGGGTGCTGTAATGAGAAAAAAATAACGTTATCAATTTTAATGTTATAATAGTCTCAAGAAAGCTCAGAAAATTATACAACTCGGGTTAGTAGTTTATTATAATAAATGTATAATAATAAAGTACTGAAACCCCGATTTGGTCAAACTATCGGCCGTCTAAAACTTAAGTCTGTAGTTTTGCGGGGGCTCTTACTTAAGTAATAATTAATGTTCGCCTCTGAGTAAGGCAGTTAAAGTCACAAATACATGATGGTTTAGCCTGCATAAATGTTTGTGTGCGAGTAAATGTACAGCATAACGCATAATATAAAGGTGTACTCACGAGTTGGGCCTGTAAAGCGTGAGGCCGAGCGCGTCGAGCATGGCGCGGCACGTTGTGAGTGTGACGCGCGGGAAGAAGTGGCTGGCGAGGTCGGGTAGAGTCATCAGGAGTTCCGTGTTCTGGTACGGCTTGGCGTTGATGCACGGCACCATCGTGTTCTCCACTAGGGCCTTTTGGACCTAAGGAAGAGGCATAAGGTTACAAAATTGTTTTGTATAGAAGTAAAACTATTGCACCAACAGGCTTAGCATGGCCACAGTAGAAATACGAAAGAATAGAAACGCTGGCAGTTTTTGCGGACAAACTGACAGATAACCTTTGTTACTCCACCACTTTTCTCTACTTTGCCGTAAGAATAAACCTTTCTGTAGTGGCTATACAGGTGTCTGAATTCTGTATTTTTTATCTAGCTCTAGTGAAATGTCAATAGATCTAAACTTTTGTCAAAAAACCATCGAAACCAGACATTGGATAACCAAAGTATCACCAAAGCTTTACTTGCCCAATATATAAGCTATTTATTCATACTAATTCAACATATTATTATGTAATGTATATTGTTATTGTGTAATGTAAGTATGTACATTAGACAATAACAAAGTAATGAATGCATCATTCACAAGAGCTTCACACTTGCGGACAAAACATAAGTAGGAAATAGAAATCATTATCTTTCACTCTATTCTGTAGAAAATAGTGATTGCCTTCTTAAAACATAAATCACCGTACCTTATACGGCGTATGGTTGCCAGTTATACTGATGTCTGCTATTGGTGTAAGCCTTTTGCGACTGTCCACGGTGTGAGAGGTTGAGTGGCCATTCATTGAACCGCTGACTTGAGGGGACACACTGCAACGAAAAACTAACATTAATACAATAGGCACAGAGATTAATTTACAAAAATATGTAAGGATGGTGTTAAAAGTTGAAAATTTTAAAATTAACAAAATGCAACTCTACTTTTTATAGAACACGAAGATTAATTTGCAAAAAGTACTTCACTAGTTTAAAATGAGTATCAAATATTGAAAATTAATTCTAATTTTAATTAATATACCAACAATAAATCAATAATCGCAAGACATTCCAAAGCCAAGAATTAATTACAAAATGAATTTAAATATTAAGTTGGTATAAAAACATGCAACTATTTAGGACAAACTATTAATCACTATATTGAAATAAATGACATCAGTGCATCTAATATTATGACTAATGGAAATTAAATCTCCTATAATACCATGAAAAATGTTTTTATAATATTTAGACTATTATGTGTTGGAAATAAAATATATAACAATGTTCTGGTTGGACTGTCATATTATATATTATACTCTATGAGACTATGACTGAAGATTATTCCGAGGGTTAGTAATAGAATGCTACATCTACAAATAGTTAATTTGTAATAGAACTAGAAATAATATGTGTTAATGTATCAAAATATATTATAACATTAGTAAAAAAATAAGGCCATTGCATTTTGTGGATAATTTATACAGGCACTGCAGTATTTGATTAATTACATTGCTCAGAAGAGCAATGTAATTAATCAAATACTGCAGTGCCGGGACATGAATTTAGATGTCCGTATGTATGATTGTCAAAGCGCATACGGTATTCTCGCAACATAGTCGGCCTAGTCCAGAGGTATAAGGGTATATACAGACGGACCGCATTTCAACTGCAATCCAACCGCAAATTGGAATTGGACCGACTGCATCCAAACTGCACCATCCCACCGGTATGCAGTTCACACGACTGCACGCCAACTGCAACTGAACTGCAATCTGACTGCGCATTTAGTTTGCAGTTCTATTGCAGTCGTGTCAACTGCATTCAAACTGCACTTGGACTGCAATGGGCATTGTCCAAAAAAAATCACATGTACTTTTTATTTTTTTTTTTCGTTAAAATAGGGTATTTTAAGAATATAAGTTAAATAATTTTGAAATTCATTGGCTAGTTTTTTCTCAATAAAATTTTAAAGTTTCGCTGTGACGTCATCATCGGCGGCCAATTGACCTCTGCAGTATGTTTTTCTTTCCTTTCAATCTTATTTATAATGGCTGGTTCGTCAAATGTAAGTTCTCATTAAGTATGTGAAAGCTGATACGAGAAGCTTACCAAAAGTTCGAAACGTAATGAATTTATTGCTAATTTAACGCCATTGAAGGTCAAACTAAGGTTAAACATATTTGTTCAAAAATATAAGTAAGTAATGGGTATTTTTTTCGTTTATATACAGAAAAACGATCACTGACCTTATTCCTCGAAATGTTTTTGTAATGAGCAAAATTTAAAAAAAATGGACAATCCCCATTTGCGGTTAGATTGCAGTTGAAATGCGGTCCGTCTGTATAGGCCCCTAAGCAGGGTTTATACATCTGAGACCAACATTAGTAGCAAGTTACAATATTATAGGAGACATAATTCGTCAAGAAAACGAGTTTTCTGAAACACACAGCAGTGACAAGACAATGGCGAATGTACAGTGTACATGGTCAACAAATAGAACACCCTCTATGCTGTATACTGTATAGGCTGCAGCGAACAAGCCGTCCAAATAAAAAATAGCACAAAAACGATTGCGGCGGAAAAATATTTAAAATCAACAGCATGCATAATATTATGCTGTGTTTAAGTTTTTCTGAACAATATCTCTTTTTTTTTACTTCAATTAACTAGATATATATTTTACTAAACTAAATCGCTATTAAGGTGTTTTATCTCGATTAGGAAAAAAATTATATTGTATAGGGTGTGGCTGCATCACAATAATTATGTACCGTCACAGTATAGCAATATATCCCTACAGTAGTGAAACGAATGTACTTGCGCAGAGCAACGGAGGGGTACCCGCGGGGAAGCGGGCGGCGCAGGCCCGCGTATACAAACTCGCGGAGTTTGTGTACCTGCCCGCGCAGGGGTGACGTTGGCGCGTTGTCTACGAATTTTGTGTTGTAATTATTGTAAAACGATAACTTATCTTATAAACATGGGATATTATAAGGGTTCAGACTTCAGTGTACGGATGTAAATCTGATTAAAAAAACAAAAAGGGTTTAAATTTTTATAAATATCGGCTCACAGCTGTTAACACTAATATTGTGTTGATCTTGGCGGCATTTATTTGCATCTCTGTTTTATTGTAACTCACGTTGTAAAAAGTGTAACTTGAAGAGAAACAATATAGAATACATTAAAAATTTGTCAAATACCCTGTTACAACTTACATACTAATTAGTACCTACCTAGCGAGGTACACAGGGCCACACATCAAGTGTAACATGTTGACCTTTGGACCGCCCTTACCGCGCACGTAATATGAGCGAGTTTTGAAGCGTTTCTGAGTTCTGTTACACCTGATGTGTGGCGGCCTGGCGGGTGGCCTACCGTACCTACCAATTATGTGATTTATAAATAATTATTGGATATTTTATAGAATGCGTCTTCATTATTTTAATCCTTCGATTGTGGAGTCTTGAAAATCTATTGTTATTATATTGTGTCTCGCTCACCGGTGAGCTTATGGGGCTTGATGGGTGAATTAAATTTTTAAATAGAGAACTAAATCATCTAAAAATAAAGTTTCACGTAAATATCTGGCAGTACGACTTATGTAAATATAACACGCTGATTATAATAATATCTATGGACGCTTCACACCACGTCAGTCTGGCCCCGTGCTAAGTACCTGATGGACTTGTGCTACAGGTACCAGACAAAGGAAATATATTTACTTAATACTTTTATACTATACAATATACATGTATTTAAGATTTTTTATTATATCATACACATATTTAATACACATCTATGACCCAGGAAAATTGAAAAACTTTTTTGTTGCGTCGGCGGGATTCGAACCCGCGACCCCCGGCTTGAATTGCCACACACTCTAACCATTGAGCCACGAAGGTCGTCAAATTTATACAGATTATATATTATATGATAACATTACAAGCACAATATTTTATTTTTATTTTATTTCCCGTTTCGTGGCAACCCTGGCATATCTGCTCGGTACCTACACCGGTGGCGGCATCGTGCGACATCAAAGGCGTTTCGTTACTGTAGGGATATAATATTGCTATACTGTGGTACCGTCTACTTTTAACTTCTTCGCGGATTCACAATTAGACTATATGTACATATGTATAGGGTGTTCGTTTTACTAAACATTACTCTTACGCGGATTTTCATCTACAAAAATACACATGAACTACAGAGGGTGTTAAAGTTATGTTACAAGTAAAATATATTTAAATTAATTCGCGGATTAACAACGAAACTCTACACTAACTATACAAAACGAATATACAAAGCTATCATGAACTATAGAGATATACGAAGCCATACATAGAGGGTGTTCTAGAGGTGTTCTAGTATATAGAGGGTGTTCGTAGAATATGCTCACTTCATGTTGGTGGTGTTTCCCGTACTCCGCACGAGGGGCGGCGGTTGCTGACTCATCGCCATTGTGATTGCACTGTTTGGAAACTGCAACCAATTTTATACAATGTAACCGACGAAAGCCAAAAAAAAACACCAAAATTAAGTTTCAGAGACGTTTGAGAATGTGTGATGTACAATTTTCTCTTTGGGAGAGCATAATATTATTATTTTTTTCTTTCTTTATGTCATTCTTCATATTTTTTCTTCATCTTCTCTTTCGACCATTTTAACTGCTGCTAACATAATGTTTTACATAATATCTTTTCATTGTCAATTTGATATTGTTTCTTTATATCGCACTCACTATAATATCCATCCTTTGGTCACTACTATTATTGTAACTTTCATAAAACTAGCTTCTGCTTAATTTTTTTTTCATCCATCTCAGTCCATCCTCTCAGTAGCTCCGTGTCATTTACCTGCACATTCCGCTGATGCTGCGAGCGGTGCGGCAACGCAGCGGCGGCGGCGGCAATCGCAGCGTTGTTGTACCGCGCCGCAGCCGCCTGCGCCTGCGCAGCCACTTGCGCCTAGAAATGACAAAGATAGATACATATAATGTTCTGTCTCTTTTGTTTGATCAGTTGATTAAATTAACAATTTTCAGTTTACCAAATTAGTTTTTTATTAAAATACATAATATACAACGTATCACGTACCATAAAGAAAAAAAAATGCTTGAATATTTAATTTGATTCAGCGAACGCATCCTGTATTTGTATATTTTATACCATACGCGTAGCCCCAAAGCGTACGTCAATCTTCATTCACAAGTCACAACTCAACAAATTTAATTGAGCTTTAATTTACATACTAACCATGAAGTGGTTATTTTTAATATGCATACGTAATTAAATGACAGCGCATAGTTATCATTTGATGCTTAGATGCTCTTCAGTAATTTGTTATAGCAATAATCCCCTTGGTCATCTCCATGAAAATGTCTGATGTTGCCTTTAAATCAGGATCATCGTGGAGCTCCATGGCAACTCTCACTGTTTATACCTCCATATTGCCCCATGAATCATGATGGACAGATTGTTATTACATGCCAATAAGAACTCGAGAATAAATACATAATTCTATAATCTACTGAAAATGCCCACGCAGACCACAGTTTGTTGCTGCGGAATCATGGCAATCATGGCCAACAATAATGGTGCCTTCAGAGTACCCTTGGACTCTAAAGGCATGATTGTTCTTGGGTTAATTAGTTGGGCAGTCTTAAGTACCTGAGCTGCGCGTAGCCGGAGCACCTGCTGCGTCTGCACCTGGGTGACCGCCTGGAGTCTGAACGGTCGCCGCCGACAGCCCCGCGTCATCATGGCGGCCGCCGCAGTGCTTAGACTACAGTAGTTACCTGCGCTAGCCGGAGCACCTGCTGCGTCTGCGCCTGGGTGAGCGTCCCAGGCGGTATGTTCCAGCCGTTGGTGAGCGCCTGGACGGTCGCCGCCGACAGCCCCGCGTGCGGCATCATGGCGGCCGCCGCAGTGCTTAGACTACAGTAGTTACCTGCGCTAGCCGGAGCACCTGCTGCGTCTGCGCCTGGGTGAGCGTCCCAGGCGGTATGTTCCAGCCGTTGGTGAGCGCCTGGACGGTCGCCGCCGACAGCCCCGCGTGCGGCATCATGGCGGCCGAGGCGGGGGAGTGGCGCTGGGCGGGACGGCGGCCCCGCGGCATGGTGCCCACGTTGTTAACGCCCGGGGGCGGCGCCGGTGGTGCCCGCGTCCATTGACCACCGCCGGAGACGGACCCTGGGAGAGAGAAATATCATTATTAGGGTGTAAGTTTCATACAAATGGCAATTAATAAATATTTGTGTCATAACCGGTTGTAGCACAACTCCTGCGAATTAACTGTGCACCCCGCTGGTATTTTTGTAAACGGTACCGTCTGAATTACGTCACAACTCACAGGCCACAGCGCGAAGTGCACACTGCACAGTTAATTCGTTAAGTTGCATGCAAGTACGGGACGGACCCTGGAAGAGCGGATTACGATTATCTAGGACCTAGGTGTTAGTTTCATAGAAATGGCAATGAGAGACAATGGAGTTGGCAATGGTTGGACATTATGGTCCAGCAGCTTAGCAGAGACATGTTTATCAAGGAGTAACTTTATTATGCAGCTTTGTGTCTTCCCTACGTGATATTGGACAGTAAAATTGATCATCTAGGGGCCCGCTGAGACGAGTTGAGTTGTTAAGATGTTTTTTTTAATAGAAAGCTATCTCGTATACCTCACAAACAATCAATGCAGAACTCTAAGGATATCGTCTATGGCTAGACCACAGTGCCATAAACAAGAGAGCTGAGAGCAATAGGAAACGTTGGCAGCACTGAAATAGATGTCAAGGATTTGTTCAAGGTGGAAACCTTGGACTGCCAACTTGTTCCAGATAGCTCTTAGCAAGTTGTTAGACTATCTAAACAAATTCTGCTTTATTAAGAGTCCGTATACGAAATTTTGCCGATTTTGCTCATTTAACAGACGTGATTTAACAGTTAAAATACAGTATTTCTATAAGTTTTAATGCACAACATGTAAGATCATTTCAATTATAATCTAATGTTGGAGCTAGATTTTTTTTAAGTATCTTTAAATAATCCAACTCAAACCCGCGACAGTTTTCTGATTTTTGCTGTAAAAGGTTTAGATTTTAATGGATTGTATTGACGTCTTAACGGTATGAAAAAAATACAATGTACTGTTGAGAAAGTCGTCTATACAATGTTGGAATGACTTTTTACCACTTTAATATAAAAAACCCTTTAAAAACAGAAAACCTCTATCTGCCCGCTAACTTGGCGATTGTCCTTTTTCACCTGGCATATGAAAGACGGGCGTGAGTGTGAAGAGAGCAGTAGAAAAGAGAGTACGGGCTCTTAATGAACGAAAAATTCGACAGGGGGTGACTATGTTACTCGAAAATTACCTTCATGGCTTTTTCTCCCAATTTTGACGATAAACTTTTCAAATCTCATTTTTAAAAAGTAAAAACGTCGAAATATCGAAATAACATTTTTTCAAATTGCTTTTCTTACGTAGAAGACCACAGCACCAACATTATTAACTGTCTTATTTTATTGTGTGCGGTTTCCTATCAAGTAAAACAAAGTGAAACCTAAAAAAAAATGCTAAAACTTGGAATACTATAGTAGAGATCAGGTATTTCCCGCATTTTTGCTGCGGTAAATCTTAGAAATCCCATATTATAAAATTGAAATATATACATATATGAATAAAATTGAAATTTCCTTCCTCTAGCTGTGAATACCTAAACGACTGTATATTTTATTATTAAATAACCTTATGTTTATTAAAATATATGGCGCCCATAACTCCGGCCAAGTGCGAGTGACTCGTGCACGAAGGACTCATATGTATAAAACGACAAAAAATCATGTTTTTCAGAGAAACTCCCTCGAAATTAATATGTAACATAATTTATTCTGCTTTCAACTGTTGATGTTCCAGCCGAAAGAGGCAAAATTACTTGAGAGTTGAGACTTAAGGGCGTTCCATCCGGAGATTCCGTAATTGACCGTATTTAAACCCTTATAAACTCATAATCTGAAAGCAACAAAGTTATAATAAAAATACAGCAATAATCTTCAGTATATCAACATTCCTTTTGTCGTTTTAAATTTTCTATTTCTGTTTATTATACTCATGATATCAGCTTCCAAAGTAATACTAAGTTGTTAAAATTCGAGCATACATTCAGCATCTCCTTAGGATTTACAAATTACTTTTATTTGAAACTCACGCCAATAGATCGACAATATCATAAACTACATATTCGCCGTTTTAAATTTTTTTTAGGACAATTTTGAACAAAGATAAGTAAAAATAATAGGGTTTTGGCGCCATTCGTACCCTTTGGATACGTGGTAACTGGTGGATATGTAAGGACTAAGGTAGCAAAAAAAAAAAAAATCTTAGGACCTGTCCCTAATAAAGTGTCGGATAGGCTATCCACAACTTATTTGATAGATTCTCCATACTCTTTCACTCCGGCACTTATCAGGAAGTGGTTAGCCTTTAATCTTCAAAAATTCAATGCTTTGAGAAGTTTCATTATATTCAACTTTGAACGATTACTATATTTTGTTTTCTTGTTAGGAGAAAACTATACCTACAGAAAATAGGTACTTGATAACCCACGCATGACGCAATTTATATTTTCGTATTTGTCTCTGTTATTATCTACATAAATTATTATTATTAACGTAAATTTATTATTATCAACCGCGAAAAAATCCATAAACAGATAAAGCATATTTTGGCAAATACCTAAATTGCATTATTAAAATAATTGTAATTCGGTACAATAAAAAACACAGCAAAGACAATGAGATACTGTGCTGTCGTCAACTACAGCTGCGGCAAGTGTGCCGGTATAATATATGGTGCACACTGTACAGTATGTACAATGGCTGGTCGAGGAAATTAAACACAGATTACTGTATAATTACTGAACACTCTACTTGGCGGCTGCTGACGGAAGAGTGATCGTCACTCTCGTCGGGCGACCACTCTAACCATCCCCACTCCTACCCAGTAGGCGTGTCCATCTTTATTTATCAATACACTACATCTACCTCTTTCAAATATTTTTTTTTTATATCAAAATCAGAACGTTGATACTAAGGTGCCTACCACCGGTTCGGGAACTAACCCGGCGAGAAGAACCGGCGTAAGAAACTCGCACGGGGCCACCTTTTACTAAAAAGATGGAAAATTACAATTTAAAACATATAACAATATTATTATGACTCATCAGTCATCACTCAAGAACAAACAAGTACAATCATGAATAATAAGTACAGTTTGATAATAGGCAATTTCAAATTACTTAACTACTAACAAACTCAAAATATTACAATATGTACATTGCAATCAATTACAAATCATGAGAGCTACCAGTACTACCAGTAACAGAATTGTTGTTACAGGAATCACCATTGTCAGAGACATTACCATCATTGTAAGAAACATGCCACTGTCCTTTAACACTTTTTAAGTGTACTACATTTCTGCGCAAACATTTTCCATCATTGTCAGCTTCTAATCCTTCATAATTTCCTCCCTTATTTATTGCTGTAAATGCTGTTTTATTAAATATTTATTATAAAATATTTTGCTTCCGTCGTTTCTTTCATGTATACTTTATCACCAACTCCAATTGTAGATTCTGTTACGTGTATCTTTCTATCAGCGTATTCTCTTCCTTTTGTTTTGCGCATCCGTCTGTTTCTCTATCTTTTGTTTCCGAGTCTTATTGATAGTATTTTACCAAGCTTTATACTTATATTATATTAATTATGACAATTTGTCTTCAAACTGACACCGCCGTACTCGGAGACATTTTATTAGGATTAACCTTCAAATTAATGAAGAGTTTGACAGATAATGTATGGGGCTTATATCAAAATTTTGAATTAATTACAATTAAGTAATTATTGTTCCACTCTGAGTGCGGATTTAGTGTACCTGCCACTTAAGTGGTTATAGTTTTTTTTTAGTCATTTTGGCTTTTTTAAATATCGGCTAAAATAGTCAATAGCAACAAAATTTCACCCTTTGACACCAATTATCGTTGCAATTGGTTAATTTATAGGTCTTCTGCCCACTTCAACGATCTCATTCGTGCTCACAAATATATATATACTTTTCGTTCAAACTTTTACACATTAAATTACTAGCAAATAAAGATTTATTTTCTCCTAAATAATTGACTCATTTATGCATTTGGTATGAAACTTGTTCAGTGACCCATAGGTTATCTTATTACTTAATAGTTAATACTAAGTATGCTAATGAATTTCTTAGCAATTATTATAAATTGATTATTATCTCCTTCTACTCACTAAAATACTACTTAAATAAGAATAAAAACTGGTAATGGCTATTGGTTTTTAAATTAGTCATTATTGAAATTTGTTAAGCTATAAGTTTTTCTGAACAAATGAAATAAGTAAATAAATAAAATAAAGTAAAAAGTACCAGTACCTAACCTTGAGTCAATGCCCATATTAAACCACTAAGTGCTTAAAAGCTTGATCTTTACGCCAAAACCATGTTTTGTTTGAATTTTCCTGCGATTTAGCTTTAACAATATCAATCCATGTTTCTAAACTAGGGATCCATATTTACCTACATAGTTCACCAGTCCTAAAAACTCTAAAGTTCTTCGATCATTAAATGCTCTCTGGCCTGACTAGGAAGGACACATAAAGTAATTTACCATTAGAGGTCATGTTCAGCCTCATCGCATCCAAAAATAACAATATCGTTAAGTACTAAAATTAACTACTCTGTCACAAGTCACAACGTAAAACCAACCTTGCCATAGTCTTTTAGAAGCACTCTAAAGCGCAAGAGATGTCAAAATAAGGCACTTGCATCGAAAAAGTACCGGTCTCGATTACAAATAAAAGTTGTTAAAATATGTTTACTACTATTTTAGGTGCATTTAATTGTATTGCACTCCATTGCTATGGCAGAATGTTAGAAGTTGTGTAGGTAGTTAATAAGACCTTTTAAATATCAACAACATCAATAAAGATATTTGTATTTGTAAACTCACTTTATTTAAGTTGTTGAAAACAATTTTTAGATCAAGTTCCGAGAAACCTTTTGCACTTCTAAATTTTGGAAGAAGTTGTTCCTTGTATCGATGGCTTGAGCATTTATAATTTTAGGATGAAAGGTATATAAATTACTTCATGCAATCCTAATCTCAATATTCCTAGTCCTTGCCAAGTAAATTTTTTGTACAATTTTTTTTTAACAACATAAAATGTCGCTTTTCTAACGTTTTCAACTGATCAAAAGAATCGTAAGATCCCCAAACTACTGCGGGCTTCGAAATCCATAGGCCATAAATCTTTTGTCTGGATTCGTTACTTGATTTTTACCTTGGACACCATTGGACTTAAGAGTTACGCAAGTTGGTAACTCCAGTCATAGATAATACAATATATTATATAGGCTCCAATACCATAAATTGCAATAAACTTTAAATTGAGCAGTCTAACCTGAATGCTATGTTAGATCTTCAGCTTTATTCATAAGTTTTATCATTAATAAAACACCACATTAATGATTCATTGATTACACAATTTTCTTTATATAAATTTTAAGTAAGTACACGACCGATATCAAAATAATTCATCATCAGGTCACAGGTGTATTTTAAAACCATTTGTGCATTTTTTGTCTTTTGCAAATTGCAATAATAATTTTCACTATCGTGATCCTTATCGTGTACCTACATTTATTGCATAGCTCTTTTGCAAGTTGCAACACATATTTTATTTACACTATCGTGATTATTTTCACTATCATGATCATTATCGTGTACATTTAGTGCATAGCTCTTTTGCAACACATTATTTACACGATCGTGATTATTTTCACTATCGTGATCATTATTGTGCACATGTAGTGCATAGCTTTTTTCCAACACATTTACCTATTTACACTATCGTGATAATTTTCATTATCGTGATCATTATCGTGCACATTTAGTGCATAGCTCTTTTGCAACATATTTATTTACACTATCGTGATTATTTTCACTATCTTGATTATTTTCACTATCGTGATCATCATTGTGCACATTTAGTGCATAGCTCTTTTGCAACACATTTATTTACACGATCGTGATTATTTTCACTATCGTGATCATTATTGTGCACATTTAGTGCATAGCTCTTTTGCAACACATTTATTTACACGATCGTGATTATTTTCACTATCGTGATCATTATTGTGCACATTTAGTGCATAGCTCTTTTGCAACACATTTATTTACACGATCGTGATTATTTTCACTATCGTGATCATTATTGTGCACATTTAGTGCATAGCTCTTTTGCAACACATTTATTTACACGATCGTGATTATTTTCACTATCGTGATCATTATTGTGCACATTTAGTGCATAGCTCTTTTGCAACACATTTATTTACACGATCGTGATTATTTTCACTATCGTGATCATTATTGTGCACATTTAGTGCATAGCTCTTTTGCAACACATTTATTTACACGATCGTGATTATTTTCACTATCGTGATCATTATTGTGCACATTTAGTGCATAGCTCTTTTGCAACACATTTATTTACACGATCGTGATTATTTTCATTATCGTGCTAAACACTTCCACATCTAGTACACCGTATACCATTGTTGCTTGTCTTAGTCCCAATTTTATTGACTATTTTGATTACCTTGAAATCCTTTCAACTGTCTTTCGACAGTCTCAGTTGAGTTTGCTTCCACAGTCCACTATAATTTTTAATTCCAGTGGTAAAAATAGCATTACTTAGCAATAATAATTAATTGTTAAATACACATTAGCAATAATTAAATTAATCGTACTTGCTAAATACGATTGCTAATATTATCATATTTTATCGTGAGCGCCAATGGTCTGCGATCATGCAGGTAAATATTCACGTTCGCGCTATTACGCACCGCGGCGCTAACTATGCTATGCGAACCGATAATTCACGATGCCGCGCCATAAGCGTCATCGGCCCTGCAAAACGATGACGCCCCACGTGCGGCATTGGCCACTGATTGTGTTTTATGCACATTTCGACTAAGGAATTGTAATTAATTTAGTTTTAACGTGTTTTCTAACAATCCTTGTATGCCGCGCCTGGCGCGTCATCGGCCTCACCAAATCTTTTTAAATGACGCGCTGGGCGCGGGAGTGGCCACGAATCGGTCAATTCCCATGACTACAATTTTGTCTATATTGTAAGTAATTGTAACCCAATTGTAACTCTCCCCTAGAGTTACAATTTTTCTAGGGTCAGAAGAGCTTCATTTCTCACTATTTTGTCGATAAAGTTGTCGTCCTTTCACGCGAAGTTATATTGATACATACAGATTATAGATATTATGTCAGTGCGTGTACAATCTGCGAGTACAGAAAACTTGATCCAGTACGAAAGGTCGATAAATAACTAGGTAAACGTTTATTCTGAATATTTGTCGCCGATTCTAATATTTCGCCGATTCGATATTCTTTACAGTGGAAGCAAACTAAATATCAAAATTGGGACTACCTACTAATTGCATAGAAATTATTACATTTTAAATGAATTATCACATTAAAATGTAGGTATGTCTATGTAAACTTGATGAGATTTTTACTCATTAGACAATTGTACGGTGTACTTTACTCGGCCGGGTCGCCAAAATAATGCAACCCGACTTGGCTAATATATACAGGCACTAATTTGTTGTATGCATGGTCAGGTATTAGCACAATAATCATCAGAAGATTTCAAGATGTACACAAATAACAAGTAACGGGTAATAATAAGAAATTCATATTACTAATTATTAGACGTATGTCGTATAAGCGACATGAACGCCACGTTATAATTATACGTACTTATACGGTTTATTTGGACGCAGAACAAACACAGTGTTTGTTCTTCGTGGGAATCTGATCCACGACTTGTGATATTGTGATTTATTGTGATTTAAGGTAGGTATTTGTAATATGGGCCTCTGATGCCTGATATTTCAGTAGTAATGTAAAAATGATATTTCAAAAGTAATGATTTGAAATTGAAATTGTAAACATTTACTACGGTATCAGGTTATTCAGGCCAAGACTCACTTCGGTCACTGAGCCAGCGTAGTAAGTAGGTACTACCTACGTTGTCAATAATTGTTACCATGACCATGCATAGGAACCACTTTACTAGGTATATATTAGCAACACACTTGCGACTACGTAAATAAATCATAAACCCTTAGCTATCAGAACGACTTTGTTTACGATTTCGTTAAAATGAATCAAATATTATGTCTACAAAATTAAGATATTTAACTGAGTGTGTCCCCGTAATTAGGTCACAATATGTTTTTCTCCCCCTTTAGAAAATAAAATGTGTGATAGTATCGTTGTAACCCTTTGTCTGATAGCTCTGGGATATTTTGTAGTCGTATAATATAATTTTTCCACTTACGTTCTTTACCTCGTCGCCATTTTGTGCTGTCGTCAACTACAGCTGCGGCAAGTGTGCCGGTATAATATATGGTGCACACTGTACAGTATGTACAATGGCTGGTCGAGGAAATTAAACACAGATTACTGTATAATTACTGAACACTCTACTTGGCGGCTGCTGACGGAAGAGTGATCGTCACTCTCGTCGGGCGACCACTCTAACCATCCCCACTCCTACCCAGTAGGCGTGTCCATCTTTATTTATCAATACACTACAGATACAAAATTCAGATAATACCTACTTAGGATGGATGAATAAGTCAAATAACGTTGAAGATAAGATAAGCAGATAATAATAATCTTATTTTAATTATTTCAAACGAAATCGCTGTTAGAATTACGAAAGTTGCTGCCAAGGCAATTTTTTTTTATTCCAAACATAAACTTTTGCCATATTACAAAAACTTTTTTCTTTAATGGGTCTATAAAACGTGCAGCAATAAAAATAATATTGACCAATCTTGCTCCTTCATTTTAACACCCTTTTAGCAGCTGAAATTTTTACTAGCATACATGATAAAATATAATCTAAAAAGGTACATTATAAACTAATATTATAGTTCCATTAATCCACAGATTTTTTTTATTTGTATGATACAAAAATACATTCAACGAAGGGCGACGTGACCCTTATTATCTGGAATTATTTTCGTTTCGGATGGGGATCGATATTTTGGGCCATCCGAAATATTGATCGCCAACTAAACTTTTACAAGTTTAGTTAGAAATATAATTTGTGTCGAAGGCGAGGTTAGAAATACAAAATTGAAAATATAAAAACAAAAATAATATCGTAATAATTATTGTGAATAAATTAATTATGAGTTTATGACACTATCGAAGGTTAATCAATAATATCAAGCTATTTTAGGCTAGACCTAGATTTTGGAATTAATTAAGCTGACCAAAGTTTGAATTATAAATTTTATTATACTTTGCTATTTGTAGGTCACTTAAAAACGGTTCGGTTCAATGCCCTTATGGCGTTAGGAGTGGAAATTGTTTCAAGGGGAGTTGGGGTGGGAGGGTCAGTGGGTAGAAGCTGCGTCACTATTCACTACTCACTAGTCACCTCAGACACAGCGAATCCTGAATACCCACTGCGGGCTGCCACAATAGGATTTCCCATTTCGCGCGGGGTGCAAAAAGGGTTTCCTCCTCGAAAAGGGGGGGATTTTAGTCAGCTCTCGGCGTACTCAAGGAAGCGACATACCCCTGACACAGCGAATCACGAATACCCACCCGCTGCGGGCTGCCGCAATAGGATTTCCCGTTCCGCGCGGGGTGAAAAAAGGTTTTTCTCCTCAAAAAAAGGGGAGGGGGGGTTGGTTAGTCAGCTCTCGGTATACTCAAGGAAGCGACATACCCCTGCACTGTTGCCCTACCCCGGGGCGACGCCGACGGAGAATGTCTAATTCCGGCCCTCGACAAAAAAATACTGATTGACTAATTTTCTGGCGTGCTGAAACGTCTTCAGGCGCGTTTGGGCGGATTCGCCAATCTCCGTGTCAACACTGTCAAGCAAGTCATGCAGTCATTTTTAGAGCCATCTCTTGTTCTCTTGTTTAAATCATCTGAGACATGCATAGTATCTTCGTTAATACCATAAGATTATTATTATTTTTATTACTTTACAATAATTCATTAATTGCATTGCCCATTTTCTTGTTTGAATTTTTAGCTTCTAGTGTCATTTAGTATTTTTGTATAATTTTAGAAAATGTTGCTTTTTTACATCAATAAATTATTAATTTAAAGACATGTTTAACTAAGTATTCAGACATAAAATAAGCATCTGTCGTAATACTCATTTTATTTACTTTCATATTAATTATTAATAGTTTTATTTTTAAAATAACTTAACAATTATAATATTCGATTAAAAATTGAAAAGCGTCATGTCAATGGAGTTGTGGTTTTAAAGTAATTCTGGATTCAAACACAATATTATGTAGTCATTTGAATTTCCACCATTTCTACTAATCATTGTCATACTTCACGTCACATCAAACTCCTCATCAATAATTTCAATTTCATTTTTCCATCACAGCCTTCTTGCGAGTTGTGCAGTAGTTTTGTCAGTTTTCTTGAGTTCCCTTTTTCGAGGTCCATTATCACGACTACATTGTGCTATTTGTGGTTGCTGTCTGACTGCCTGATTGCTTGACTTCATTGTTTCCTGTTCAATAATTCGATTGAGAATCTTTCTTCTTTCTCTGAATTCCCGACTCCTGTCTGCAGCTGTTTTAGTTGTCCTTATAACCGTTTTCTGTTGTGCAGTGCTTTCTCGTATCCTTATTTCTTCATTGCCATTTTTCGGCTTCAAACCTGGAAATAAAGAAGAGCGTGTGGACAAAGTACACGTGCACTCAGATCATGGTGTCACCGTGACACCATCTTGAATTTCTCTCTCAAGTCTCAACGCGCGTATAGAAGTTTTAGTTGCTAATTGCTGTTTTTTTTATATCCAGCACCATCTGCAGTTTAAACGGTACTTCAGAAACGCAATAAAGAAAGTTAAATATAAAAGTATGTTTAGGTTTCCGATTCTCTTTTTAAATATTTCAAAACTGTTATGAAGAGTTGTTACACAGTTACACTTCAAGTTTCAACCTAAAAAGTTAAGGAAAGATTTCATCGAATGCTGACTAGACACTTATCATACGACCTGGAACTACCTAAAGATAATATTTTCGTTAGAGCGCCTTCACATTATGTCGCAAGCAGTGCGGCAGCAGCGCTTCAGCCGCGCGACTTCATACAAAAGAGAGTCGCGCGGCTGCCGCGCGGCTCGTTTTAGTATGGAAGTCGCGCGGCTGCCGCAACACTCACGACGTAATGCGAAGGCAGCCTTAAAGATAATGAGCGCCAATGTGCGAATTACAAACTAGGATTTTCACAAAATACGGCAACGTCATCTTTCGGTAGCCTAGATAATGATAAAGCTTTCAATGAACGATGACGATATTGTTAGCGGTTTATAGAGTCCGGCTTGATACTTGCATAAACACTATCTAGAGTCTAGATTCTAGAATATCATCATCAAATCAATATCATATCTATGAGACAAAAAATCCAAAAACCCGACTGCTTTGATGTACTCATTATTCACTAATCTATCTCTAACAAGTCACGACTTTTGATACCTCATTTGTGACAAGCCGTTTAGGCCTCAGAGCAATATTAATTGAAATGCAATAAATAATTTATAACCCTTCTTCTAGAGCAGTTAAATAGTAATTCTACCTAAACGCATTGGCAGGTAAAAGCCTTTTAACAGTCTATTCAGCTTTGCTCTCATAGAAACTCCGAAAGAATATAAGTCTGAAATATACGAACGGACTAAAGCCTGGTGCAGACGCTAGGTTTCTTGATCAAGCAAGTCCAAGAAGAATGCTGTCGAGCTTTTCAAGTTTGAAACCGTGAATCAGTAGCAGCCCTAGGGAGTGGCGAACAGGGCAATCGCCCAGGGCCCAGGGGCCTTGCGCTTGCAGGGGCCTCGAAAAGACCTTCCGCCCGGGGCCTCGCAATGGCTAAGGCCGCCACTGCTGTGAATTGTGAATTATAGGAAACTGAACATGTGCACCCAGCCTAACAGACAGAGTTGCTAAAGTTGCCAATAAAGCTATGACTAAACCATAACACTGGAATTGGAAAAATATATTTGTCAGCAGGTGCTCGGCGCAATAAGGCCACATATAAATGTAACTAATTATTTGAGATTGCATAATACTACCTTGACATCATACTGTTTTAGAGGACATTTAAAGTTCGCCTTGGCACTTTTTTCGTCTTAACCATTCGCTATGCAGTTTTTCCTTAGATAAAAACACAAATACTTTTTTAATACAGACAGATCAAAACTCGGAGGGTACAAAACATACGGATCCCTATAAAAAGAAACCAGTTTATGGATCTAGGAACAACCCCGAAGTTACCGCGAAAAATAAAAGGTTTTTAGACTAACCGGTTTCGCCAAAAGCCTTCAACATATTTGCGGAATCAAAAACCTTCAGGCGACAGGCCGTCACTGTTGCCATGTGGTACAGTCGCAACCTTTAAAGTTCAACTCTGACCAAGTTGATCTTTTAAAAGCCCTGGGGCTTTAAAAGATCAACTTGGGGGGGCTGTCATTTAAAGATTGACTTGTTGCAATGTGAATAACATCCCAAACAAGATCAAGACATCCTTTCGTAAGTAGGCATGCAATTTTGACAGAGTATTCCTAGATAATATTGTGGTGTTGGTCAGCGCGAAGTTCGTTTAACCACTTCCTGTCTACTAGGCTTATCAGGGTACAATTTTACATCAATTTTGTCACAGAGGATATGGGAAAATGTACACGTGCTAAGAGGTACTGATAATACGCATCCGGTTTCCATTGCAACTACTTGTGTCACTTTAATGTAAACTTTATCAACTGTAGTACACAGTTTAATTTTATTTGAAAAAATAAGTTTAGGGGAGGTTCTCCGTATGGTCTATAAAACTGATGGGCCAGCCCGGTCTCACCGCACACGGCACCAATGATACTCGCAATGGACATAGGCATCATCAGGATAAATTAATTTCTGGCTTCATTTCTTAACTTATTAAACTGATGATAAATAAATAATATTATATAGTCCATTAATTAGTTATCAATTTATCATTTTCATTAAATACACTGTAATTTTCTTAAATTTTTTCAATGATTTCAATGAAATAACTATCATCTATTACGAAAAATGGTAACGCAACATTCTTACACAAGCACTTGTGCAAGACTTGATATTTTGACATCTAATAAAAGAAATTACAAAAAAGAATGCGATTGCCTAACCACACAATCCGAAATTCAAATCTTTGAGTCAAGTAAAATATTTTAGGAATTCAATGAAATTGTTAAGATAACAATAGAAAAGTAAGTGTACTATCACGTACGAAAATTGCTAATATCTAGGTCACTGTCGGAAGATCCAAATTCAGATAGGTCCCAAATAAACCTCTCCCACCAAAGTCCTATCTCCTAAGTAATCTTAACCGTAAGGGCTCTATTAGACCTACATAATAAGTAGATTATTCTAGCTGTAAGCCTAAAGCATCTCCGAAACAAGATCAAAATAACGCGTACCGTGTTCTCGATACAGATCGCAATTCCGAAGGGTCTAGAAAACGAGATTCCGAGAATTCCTATTCCCTTGGACACAATGGATAAAACCCACAAACTACCTGAGTTTTAAACGGTTTATTAGGGTTAAACGCTACTCCTCATCAGCTTACTAATTATAATTTATAATGTTAAAAGATGTAAAGAAAAGTGTCTACTTTTCATGCCAAAGTCGTTGAAACGATTTTGCTGAAAAGTAAGGAGATACAGGATACTTTGAGTCCTGAGAAAGAACATAGAATAATTTAAATCCCGGAAAAATGTACGGTTTCGCGCGATAAACAAGTTTTGCGCAACGTAGTGGGCGACAAAAGTAAACACTAATCTTGTTTATTGTTTATCAAGCGACTTTTAAAAGCATGAGGTAAGGACTAAGGAGTAAGGACGGTTGTTTTAGCTATCCAGGGTAAATAATCATGATTAGAAGGGTCAGACGCCTTAGCTACAAAACGGCATCCATGATACTAAAGCTTCACCTACACTTAGCAACAAAATTGTAATTGCAGTGTCATGTAATGAAATCAATTTTACGCAGAACCGTAAGCCATATCACGGCCCAAGTACCGTTACCACGTTTCACAACTTTGCGGAAGACACGCTCAAAAGTAAGTCTTGATACGTTTTCGACAGTTAATGACCTAGTACTTGGAAGTTGCCACGTTGACTTCGAAAATAGAAAAACCCTGGTGAAGCCCAAACCAGACATTATGAATATTTTATCTATAGTTAAAAAGATGCAATTTGGATTCGAGCACTGTGAGTTTGATGTCCAGCTCGGAGTGGCCTTAAACTAGGACAAATCTAGAGAAACCTGGACGAACAAAGCACGAACAAAGCTTCGGTTGAATTGGATATGAGGGTAAAAGATATATTATGTCTAAGATATGATCTAGGGTAAGCCAAACTCGATAGCACAAAACATAACGGCGGCAAAGCGATAAGCGGATTCTTATCAGATTTCGACTATCGGGAAGATGTCAAAAAGCGACATGAGCTAAGCTGCGTTGCGAGGAATGTGTTTTTGAGAACCGATAGAAACGCTCCATTTGCCTGACCATGTTCAGCGCAACGATTCTATTGGTTTTTGTAAAACACATTCCTCGCAACGCAGCTCAGCTCATCTCCGGTGGAAACGCAGCCTTAGGATGGGATTGCTGGGAAGCTAAAGCGCTTATTCCACTTATCCTAGCTAGGATCCTTTTTTTTTTTTTTTTTTTTTTTTATCGGTGGGAAATGCTTTACGCATCCCCAGCGACCCGGGGGAGTGGTCGCCGGGGTATGTGGGACTCCCCAGGTGCTGCGGTAAGGAGGAGCACCCGGGGCTACCCACTAAAACCCACCGGTGCCTCCTTCCTCCGCTACGCTGCTGGGATCCTAGCTAGGATCCTAGCTTTCTAAATGTTATTCCACTTGACTAAATCGGAAACGATTTAGGATAGGAGCTAGGATCGTAGCTAGGATCCTAAATCGTTTCCGATTTAGTCAAGTGGAATAACATTTAGAAAGCTAGGATCCTAGCGAGGTTCCTAGCTAGGATAAATGGAATAAGCGCTTTATCAAAGCGAACGAAAAGATTCGGATGAAAAGAACATGCTACTTTTTTTAAAATTAAATAAGGGGGCAAACGAGCAAACGGGTCACCTGATGGTAAGCAACTACCGTCGCCCATGAACACTCCCAACATCAGAACAGCTGCAGGCGCGTTGCTGGCCTTTTCTAGTTAGGGTAATGCCAGGCTTATTATTAATTGTCTGACGATAAATGATGATGAAGGTAATCCCATACCACAGAATACATAATTAGTTTTACAACCCATACATGGTCCATGGGCTTGTAAAAATCTATCTTCCAACCAGGGGATTTATTTTCACGTTTCGAATGTCGCTTCGAGCGCAGGTTGCCTCATTCAAGCGCGCGCATGCTGCTTCAGGCACGATCTAGGATCAAGTGTGAGTGTGACAGCTTACGACTATAGCGACATTAGAGGAATGAAATTATAGGCCCTGCCACCAGCCATGTCTGTTCTGGGATTACTCCTGTGTTATAAATATCAATGAAGTATAAAAACTAGGAACAAAAGTCGGCGCGTCAGCAATTTTTCATCTCGAGGGCGCTTTTACAAGCTTCACATTACCAACATAGGTTTCTTTCTAGAGAAGAATAAAGTGACTTGACTGCACTTGACTAAGGAAACTTTTTTTCCAAGATGATTTTTAATTGGACTTTGTGTTGACGTATCACATAATGAATGCGCAAAAAACAAATTCAGACTTTAGAGTTTGGACTTTAGGTGCATAAGTTGTAAGAACTTCTATTATTATACTCCAAAAATATAATAATATTATAATCACCATATTTATTTATATATTTTAATTTTTTAAATTTAGCTTTACCTAAAATATGCAAATCTCTTTCTATTTTTGATAATTTATTTTAATAGCAGTGCTCATTTTTTTGACATACATTTTATTATTTTTTACCTTTTATAATATTTAGTACTTAGTACTCTTTCAAGGCTTTATTTTTTAATACAGTAACAATAACAATTATTCCCATTATTATTGACCAATGCTAATTGCTAATACTTTGTTGTTTGTATATTTAGTTTCAATTATTATTTTTATTGCAACATTCATTATGAAAGTTGTAAAGTATTTTAACCTGTCATCTGATAAAGAATAATTGTTAAAAAAATATATTAATTGTAATTTGTAATTAATCCATAGATCACCACTGCCTGGAAATCTTTTGTTATCGCGGCCGATATGGGCTTTACGGGGCTTGATGGATTAATAAAAATAAATGTACCAAAAATCCTGTTATTAAAGTTGACCTTTAAATATGTTGTTGTCCCTTACTAACTGCCACAATCAGAGGCATATTTTAATGATGATTAAACTTCAATTTAACACTTTCGTTCCCAAGCGGAAGCGCAAGAACAAACAATTTCCAAGAATCTGCAATAGAGGTGCTAATTTGGTAAGACTTATTTAAATATAAATTAAGAAATTTAAAAAACCCCCGCCAAACAACTTTAAAAGTAATAAAATAATATTTACTCCCTTTCATCATCATCATCATCATCATGATCAGCCTATTGCCGTCCACTGCTGAACGTAGGCCTGCCCTAAGTTCAAATAATACCTAGCTTGTGTTAAGTAATATTTTAGTCCATAATTATTGTTGTCATGGTGTGTCGGGGGACCGCCAAGTAAACTATAACTTACAACTGCCAAGTAAACTATAACTTACAACCGCCAAGTCGCTGATTATCTCGAAACAGTTCGCTGTGAATAGATGTGAAATCAAACATCTACATTAGCGGTCCCCGACACACCTTGACGACAATATTTATGGACTAAAATCTTCGATCAAATATATACAAGATACACAGTCTCATACAAAACCTCTCGAAAATCTGTCGCCGAGTAATTGAGTTTAAAAAAGTATACATTTATCTAAAATCAACCTTAATCATAGTAATTATTAAAGATCTTTTTATAAAACAATGTACATTTGTGTTTACAAAGCAATAAATTTTTACGTCCGATGCACGCTTCATACTAAATTCAACCATCCGCGAATATGTCTTAAAGTTCAAATTATTACAGAGCCAAAAAATTACTCTAATTTTATGGCCGAAATTCGTCGCTGGAACAGGGCGAAGTGAAGTATGAGAGGAGTCGAACTGTTCAACATTTTTTTGTTGAATGTAATAATTTAATAATCCATTTTTTAATTTTTCCGAAGTTTAATGTATAAAGTGTGGACTAATTATTTTTTATATGTAATAATATTATGTTGTTCTAATGTCTAATTTTATAATTAACTAAAATATAAGTGTATACATTGAATATAAATGCTTAGAACATACAACGCTCGCTAAAGTCGGCTTGAAAAATTCTTCGCATCTTTGCCGTGCTATAACTGATATTTCAATTTCCACATTTAACTGGATCTCGAGGAAACCTAAAAAAAAAACAATTCCTCAATAAAAAAATAATAATAAATAATAGCGACTCCATCAAAGGGAACAGAAACACAGCTTATAACCCGAACATTTCAAGTGGGCATGATAAACTACGATAAGTACCTTTAGTATGAGTATTCGCAATTGAGATGGTTTATACCTCGTGTTGATTTATTTACAACTTAATTTTAAAACAGTTTTTTGGTGATTTCTTAACGTAATACTAATATTAACAATACAATTGTAAGAAATATATTAGGATAAAATTAATACTTACCGGAAATATGAAATTCCATTCTTTTTTTGCGTTTTAGACGTATTATTTTTACAATAATTGAACGAGCACTAAGGCATGTTTCCCGGCGGAGCGTTCGAGCACTACTAAATCAAAAGTCCACCAGAATGTTGCGTTTGGTGCTCTTTATGTGAGGTCGTTTTTTGCCGCGGACTGTGTATCTTGTATATTAGTGATCGAAGACTAAAATATTACTTTACACAAGTTAGGAATTATTTGAACTTAAGGCAGGCCTACGTTCAGCAGTGGTCCTTGATTACCAGGTGATGCTGCAGCATCAGGTCAACTTTACATTATTATGTGTATATGTTACGCTCAAAGACCGAAATCGCTCAGTGAGCGAAAAAATAGCTCACAACGCGTTGTGGTCACAGTGAAACAGCCACGACGCGAATTTCGCGTCGTGGCTCTAATGAAAACGGCCACGACGCGTTCTGGCAATCACAAAAAGACCATAACGCGAAATTCGTGTCGTGGCTAATATGCTATTTGTTTATCTTGATTTGTTCTTGATTGATTAATCGTGTATAGGCATGGAAGCTTATATTTGAATTACCACGCGTACTACAAAATATTTTTTCTTTTACTAAATCACTGCATAACCTGTTTTTCATTATTATTTGAAAATATCCATAGTTATGCAGTGATTTAGTAAAAGAAAAAATACTTTGTAGTACGCGTGGTTAGGTAATTCAAAATGTGTAATCTTCCATACCTGTGGACGATTAATCAATCAAAAACAAACCAAGAAAAACGAATAGCAAATCAGCCACGACACGAATTTCGCGTTATGGTATTTTTGTGATTGCCAGAACGCGTCGTGGCCGTTTTCATTAGAGCCACGACGCGAATTTCGCGTCGTGGCTCTAATGAAAACGGCCACGACGCGTTCTGGCAATCACAAAAAGACCATAACGCGAAATTCGTGTCGTGGCTGATATGCTATTCATTTTTCTTGATTTGTTCTTGATTGATCAATCGTCCATAGGTATGGAAGATTATAATAGTTGAATTACCACGCTTACTACAAAATATTTTTTTCTTTTAAACTAAATCACTGCATAACGTGTTTATCATTTTTATATTTTATAAAATATCCATAGTTCCATGTAACTATCCGTACTAATAATTATTATTGTCTATCTATCTGTAAAAACGACAATACGTTGCGACAGACAGACAGACAGTAATAATATTAGTACTTACGGATAGTATGGAACTATGGCAGTGATTTAGTAAAAGAAAAAATATTTTGTAGTAAGTAGGTACGCGTGGTAATTCAAATTTGATCTTCCATACCTATGGACGATTAATCAATGAAGAACAAATCAAGAAAAACGAATAGCATATCAGCCACGACACGAATTTCGCGTTATGGTCTTTTTGTGATTACCAGAACGCGTCGTGGCCGTTTTCATTAGAGCCACGACGCGAAATTCGCGTCATGGCTGTTTCACTGTGACCACAACGCGTTGTGAGCTATTTTTTCGCTCATTGAGCGATTTCGGTCTTTGAGCGTAACATATACATACATTGTATATTCACAAATATCACGAACTAGAATGAAATATAAAAACCCATTATACGACTACAAGTTGCTAATGGCCTTTCATGAACCAGATGAACCCCGATTATCCAGCACTGAGCAGGCTGATGATGATGAATTATAGCTAAGAACACTCTCGATCATGTCAGCTTTCAAACAAAAAAAACTAGATCAAAATCGGTCCACCCGTTTGGACGCTACGATGCCACAGACAGACACACAGACACACAGACAGACAGACAGACACGTCAAACTTATAACACCCCTCTTGTTTGTCGGGGGTTAAAAATGTTCTTGATTATTTAAATGTTCATCTACTGTTTTACCAAATACAGTTTCTTTCTTTCTTTCTTGCTAATGAAGAGTTTGACAGATAATGTATGGGGCTTATCTATACTAATATTATAATTGGGAAGAGTTTATTTGTTTGTTTGTTTGAACGCGCTAATCTCAGGAACTACTGGTCCGATTTGAAAAATTCTTTCAGTGTTAGCTAGCCCATTTATCGAGGAAGGCTATAGGCTATATAACATCATGCTGTGACTTTTAGGAGCGAAGAAACAGAGGAAAGTGTGGAAAAAACGGGGGAAAATTATTTGAAAGGGCTTATTTGAACGCGGTAATCTCAGGAACTACTGGTCCGATTTGAAAAATTCTTTCAGTGTTAGATAGCCCATTTATTGAGCAAGGCTATAGGCTATATTTTATCACGCTAAGTTAAATAGGAGCGAAGAAATAGAGGAAAATGTGGAAAAAACCGGGGAAATTATTTGAAAGGGCTTATTTAACGCGCTAATCTCAGGAACTATTGGTCCGATTTGAAAAATTCTTTCAGTTCCAGATAGCCTATTTATCGAGAAAGACTATAGGCTACATTTTATCACGCTAAGACCAATAGGAGCGAGGAAAATGTGGAAAAAACGGGGGAAATTATATGAAAATTGCTTATTATCTTAAGAACTACTGGAGCAATTTTTATGTTATTTGGCAAACATGACTAATAGACCACGTGAAGGGACATAGGCTATTTTTTTGCTGAAAAATGTACGGTTGCGTGAAATTCTTAAATAACGCGGGTGGAACATCTAAATACAATAAAATCGTAGGAAGGTTAATCCTGTACATTGAATATTTTTGTACAATAATACTTAAAACGTGGCTACTAATAATTACTACTTAATGCTAACGCGGACGAAGTCGCGGATAACAGCTAGTAAATAATATTATGTCAAAACTTTCATTTAATTACAGTCAAATAATTCAATTTGAGTATGTAATTGTAAATTGAGAATTTGGTAACTTAAAGACTTTTTAGTCCAGTTAATTGTGAATAAAATATTTTTTTATTCTTCATCTATAGGTACTAATATTATAAAGCTGAAGAGTTTGTTTGAACGTGCTAATATCACAGGAACCACGGGTCCGATTAAAAAAAAAATTCTGTGTTAGATAGCCCATTTATCGAGGAAGACTATAAGCTATTATTAAGCTAAGATCTATATGGTGCCAATTCAACAAAATTAAATGTAAGTAAACATAAATCTTTTGTTGCTTATTGAAGTGGCAAAGACGTGTAGAATTATACAGAATTGGGTAGACTATTCAATATTCTATTGGAAAAACAAAACATACATACCTTTACAAAACAAATTAAAGTTTATACAAAACTAGCTGTCCTGGCAAATGTTGTTTTGCCATATAAATAATTTTAGGTATGAAAAATAGATGTTGGCCGATTCTAAGACCTACTCAATATGCTCACAAAATTTCATGAGAATCGGTCAAGCCGTTTCGGAGGATTACGGGAACAAAAGTTGTGACACGAGACTTTTATATATTACTAGCTGTCCCGACAAATGTTTCTTTGCCATATTTTTTTTTATTTGATCGCAGCGCTAACTGTCGGGACAGACAAATTAAAATTCGAATTCGAATATTATTTAAAATTTCACACTGCGATGGTAGCGCCGTCTGTCGGATCTAATGTAAAACATTCCAAAATCAACAACTACTAATAAATTGAAAATTAATTAAAAAAACATGTCCAGCGGACAAAATTGTGAATCTAAACCATTCCCAGATCCCCTTGAACACACACAAAAAATTTCATCAAAATCGGTCCAGTCGTTTGAGAGAAGTTCAGTGACATACATACTCACAGAAGAATTATATATATTAAGATAAGAACTTGGAAAAGAGTATAATTTAAAATATTTTTTTAGATAATGATAAAAATACAATATGAGAATTTGAATCTAATTTTAAGTATCTAGCTCCTTGCTGTATACTTTATTTATTAGAAAATTATGAATTAAACAATTTTCATTTATTTAAATAAAATAGAATTTATTGGCTTCGATGTATCCTGTGTTACTCTCATAACTTAGACGACACCTGTTTAGACTGGAATGTGCCAAATGTTATACAAACAAATATATACATGTTTTCTTAACACATTACCAACCTCCAAATAAAGTCTGTAAAAGAAAATCTAAATAAACTAAGTTAACTTACCCTTGGCTGATATCAGCAACTGGGAGTCCACAACTTTGTTCGGCCAGTACTCTTCAAACTCCGTTCCTGGCGGAAAGTAGCTCTTGATGTCCGTTAAACTAATCACAGAACACGTCTCACTAGCGAACAGTTCATTCCGAATACCCTGCACCTTACAACAGAACTTGAGGTACGACAAGTCCCAACCCTTCAACTGGTCTGCTTTCAACTTTAGATTGTCCGTCTCACCCTCGAAATAGAACAGAGGCACAAACTTCTGGTTATCCCGGACCGTGTAAGGAACGACAGACTCCTTGTTGATCCGGATAAACCCACACTTATCCTTATTGTTCGTCGTACCCCGTAACAACTTATTGTAGCACACGTCTAGGAAATTGTAAAACTCATAAGCGTCCGATAGTCGCACCACTAGGTCCTTCTGCGTGAACTGTTCCCGGCCGAACTGGCCGTCGCAGTGCCTGTTGTTGATGTCGTTGAGCAGGCGGGCCTCGATCTCCGTGATATAGTAGCTCCTGATGCAGGTGCACGAGTAGATGTCCGCGTGAAGGTAGTTCAGGTACTTGTTGAGGAGCTTGATCTCCACCATCCGGACGGCCACGTACCGCTCCCCGGACCGGAAGATGTACGGGATGTGGCACTTGCCCAGCATGTCCCAGCCGAAGTGGCCCTTCCAGCTGGCCTCGTCGGGAGCCGGCGTCTTCTTCTCCTCGGCCGCCGGCCGCTGCTCCGCGGTCTGCGCCCCCGGCTTCCTGGTCAGGAAGTTGAGGATGCCCATCTGCCCGCCCGGGCCCGCGGGCGGCGCGCCCAGCAGGTTGCCGGGCTGGGGCCGGGCCGCCGCGACCGACGCCGCCAGCGCCTTCGCCTTGTTGGCCTCGACCATCTTAGCGGCCAGCTCCCGGATTTCGGCCTCGTCGGGCCGCTCCGTCTTCACCTTCACCATCGTGGTGTCCGTCATCTTGGCTTCACTTCCGTTAGGGAACTCGAGGCACTAGTCCGACGCTCGCACGGGCATCATCTCGACCCTCCACGCACTCCTACATGATGACCGCTCGCCGACGACTCGCACTCGCAACTTGTAAACATTGGAACGACAACGTTAATTAGCACTTCACTATATGACAGTCCGGTAAAGAAAATTGCACTCCGCGAATATATTTCAAAAAGTCTTCGTCTGCGATTATACTTCACTCGACTTCAGTATACTATCACGCTGAAAAGTGTCTCTCCGGCTTCTTATTTATTTCGCACTTGAAACTCGCGCTTTTTTGTTTACTATCTCATATCGCGACGTACGATCAGTAATTCAATAAAACTTTGGAAGAAAAATCCAGTTTCATCGGTAGAAAAATATTTTTTCCACGCCAAAGCGGGCAAAGGGGAACATGAAACCCAAATTTTGTGTTCGCGAGGGAAATGCCCAATACCGTTGTATGTCTCGTGGGGAGTACGCATTTCATGTATATTTTTCACCTTTTGGTGACTCAGCGAACAAAATGGCCGCCGACAAGGCTTTGTTGGCCAATCAGAACATAGCTAGTTCCATAGTATACCTACGAAAATCTCGCTGATGACGTAAGCGTACTCCCCACGAGATAATTCTCAAGGACTTTTTGTACGGAATTTATATATTTCTATGTCTTTTTAGGTATATCGCCGTTGAAATAAAAAAATCATACTGTATGTGATGATTTCATTTACCTTATAAAAATTTATAATCAATTCCCTAGTTTTTAAATTCTGAAATTCAAATTACAATAATAATAAGATTTATGAATGTACTCACAAAGTAGGTAGTCACTATGGATAGTCTCGTGACTTGACATTCAAGCTTTTACAGCGACGTCATTCTTTTGAACACTCAAAAGTAGACTCTATTTCGTTCGAAGTAAGGATGAACTACTTTTATGGTTCTAAGATTTTGATCCTTACCGTTAATTTTACGAGGCTAGCCGACGCGCGCATTCCATGAACAATAATCTCCTGTGAGCGTGAGCGAGATAGGGTTATGTAAAAAGTTGATGTCAAATGTTTAGGTATTTTACTATGAACGTAAAGAGAACGTAGGTAGGTACATAATGCAATTACAAACTTATGTAAGCACTTCTAACCTACTTTACAGCAAAATAGGTGCTGTGTAGCGGAATTTGAAGTTGGCCGAAGTCTTTGATTAATAAGTTTGTTTTGACTTGGAAAGTATTTGCAATAAATTGTACTGTATCCGCAATAAATTATTAGCATTTAAACTTAATTAAGAACATAAGTACTTACATCTTTTATTTATCCTGAAATAAATATGTGATCGTAGGTATAGTGTAGGTATGTAGGTAGTAGGAACTTTTTCAATTATTGTTTAGTAGTCCTTATTTTTCTACCATATTATATGTAATTAAGTAAATTATGTAGGTATAAGTTACTCTATGTTACATTTTTGAATCACTTTACTAATTAGTAATTAAGTATGATAATATACCGACACTGGAAATATCACTCAACGTAAGGGACATTTTGGCGAAAATGATTAATATATATCATTGGATTCAGAATTTCGAGCTCTATCATTTGGCATACTTGAAATCCTTTTATCGTTAAAAAAATGTCCCTTACAGTACACATTTTTAACCGATTTCCTAAAAACGAGGAGGTTATATGTTCGGCTGTGGATTTTTTTATTTTATTAAGTATTATTTTTTTTGTATGTTCAACGATTACTCCGCCGTTTGTGAACCGATTTTCGAAATTTTTGTTTTGTTGTATTAGGTTTCACTCCAATTTGGTCCCATTTTCACAAAAGTGGTGACTTGATGATGGGATCCATGAGTAATCGAGGGAACTCCTCGAAATTTATATGGAAACATATGGTGATTTTGGTTTTATGTGAAGTGTACTAAGAATACGCTACCAAAAAGTCAAATATTGGGTCAAGGTATACCATGGTTTCGATGATGCTGAGAGAACTCCTGATTCCTTATAGATACACGTTTGGGAGTTTCGGCGTTGTTTTAAGAACAGAAAGCATAAACTACTATGCAATTCAATTCATCATCATAATCATCATCATCATCATCGTCATCATCATCATTACCACGTCGTGTTAAGGCCACCAATGTCTCATGGCACAGAATAGATAATAGTACAAGGCATAGGTATGGATATACTAATAATAGTAATTATGTACTGTATAACAACACCTGCTTGTTTTTAATACACGGCGGTCGGCGTCGCCGCCCCGCGCCGCCGCGCGGCGCATGGCGGCAGAAGACAGAATATCGAATACTTTACTAACTACTTTATATACAGATCGAATACTTTACTACTTTATAAAATTTTAATAGACAAATAGAATTAAAATAAAGTTATTTTAAAAAGAGCATTTAAAAAAACAAAGTCATTAAGTGTCTTTTTAATTAGTTATACTTATTAATCGATAGATGGTGCACTAAGTACCTATCGATTTGAATTCTTGATTACAAGAACAGCTGTCAATAATTATGATAATATTAAATACTCGTATTATGCTACGCTACATCCTATGCAAGTTTGTACAATTTTTTATCTGATAGATCCTTCGATCGTGGAAAAACGAGACACAATAGCCTTTCTATTGTTATCGCAATCGCCGGTGACCGCTTCGGGCTTGAAGTATTAAAATTGTTAAATTACTTAGCACAATATGTTCACTTCACTAATAATATTATATTATTTTGTGAGTGTGAGTTGTGACTCTTAACAAATTGTAATAAGATACGTAAAATATACGCGAAGATTTACCTACTAGTGTAACTAAAAAGAGTGAAATTATTATTATTTTTAACAAAAAATTAAAACCGACTTCCAAGGTAAAAACAATAATAACATTACTTAATATGAACTAAAAAGTATTAAATAATTTTTACTATCTAATAGTGCCTTTTTCCGAATTCGGCTAAACGTCAACTATTTCTGTACTCAATCTTCATAATTTTGAAGTCGGTGCCAGTTCCAAAAATTTTAAATATTCTGTCAGAGGACTGAAGATTCAGCTATCTGGTACCGACTTCAAAATAATGAAGATTGAGTACAGAAATAGTTGAGGTTTAGCCGAATTCGGAAAAAGGCACTATTAGATAGTAAAAATTATTTAATACTTTTTAGTTCATATTAAGTAATGTTGTTATTGTTTTTACCTTGGAAGTCGGTTTTAATTTTTTGTTATTTAAAGTCAAGACAGGATTTTTCCTAAAAAAATTGATTTAACGGACGTAAATATTTTTACGTGTTAAAAAAATAACGTAAATGCTTTTAAAATAAAATTCAGTCCCTTACGTTAACCTTTAGCTTAGTACAATTCTCTTAGCATGTCCTTTACGTTAAGAATTGATACATAATACCTGTCATAGCTTCACTAAAATTTGTCCCTTACCTACTTATCATTTTTCAAGTAAGAAGATAAATTTTTTGGCACCTACTCAAAAAGTATTATCCGTAAAAGTTTAAAGTTTTCTATAAAGTTTTAGTGTTTTAGCTAAACCTTTAGCCTTTAGGTATACTCTCCTGGCTGCAAATGAAATCGAGACGCAAGAACTGTTTTAGAGTATGAAGCAAATGATCAATAACTTGGGCTGCTCAATTAATAAAGGGAAAACTAAAAACATGGTCATAGACAGAAGCAACACTCTGCCTTTGACTGGCGCGCTAAAATTGGAAATGGTTAGCAAATTTGTCTTTGATCTTTACGAACAACGGCTCCTATTAACCAAATATACATAGAAGAATTGGGATGACTAAGAGCGCCATGTCTCAAATGCATAAAACCTGGCTTGACAGGAAGATTTTGTTAAAAACCAGGAGGAAATTTGTGCACATGCTCATATTCTTCATCTGTCTATAAGGATACGAGACATGGACTCTGAAGTCTGCAGACCGCAGACGTATCAACGCCGTCAAGGGTGCTGGAGGAAAATGCTCTGAATTCCATAAACTGCTTACAGAACCAACTCATCCAGGCTGGCTAAACTAAACATAAAAACAAGGCTCTCTACCATCTGTCTAATAAGTAATAACGCATCTTAGAATATTTCAGACACATTACCATGACAAAAAGAAGAAAACCTTGAAACCATGGTATGGAAAACTCATGCTAATTGGCAAGATTGAGCAGAAAAAGACCGCGGAGCCGCTGTCTCATTCGTTGGTCTGATCAAATCCGTACCAAACTTGAGTTGACTGACTGTCTACGACGCTCTTCGAATGGCCGATAATAGAAATAGCTGACGTAACACCATAAAAAGGAACGTCATAGAAGGGGAAGGTCATGACTGGGCACTGGCGAAGCAGCTCTGACAGTTGCGATAAAAGAGAGCAGTAGCTCCTGATAAGGTGAAATGAGAAGCTTAATGTCAGGTCAAGAACCAACATTTAGACTTGTGTTGTGCGACCACTTGTTCAGGTTCACAGAAAGAGGCCGCAGCGCGGAACAAGGAGGAAGATCCATCTTCCATTCGGCTCAGGATACAGATTTCGGTAAGACAACAGAGCAGAGACGTGGTTTTGCAAAGTTCCACCTTGTCTAAAGGGGCTCTGGGTGTAGATGGGAACAGTCCCGGTGCCAAGGGAAATGTTTCAGTCTGCCGAAGTTCCCTTATTTTGCTGGAAATCCTATCCCTTATGTGGTAGACCAGCCAGTCGTGGTAGGCTTATTGTGTTAGATTTTAATATATTACATCAAACTTCCTCCAAAGCATAGTTTTTTATGTCCTTTACAGCAGATTTGTGTTGCAGTTTCATATTAAACTTGGTGCTTACTTTAATATGGCATAGTTGACATTGAAAAATTCAGTGCTGTAAGGGACAAATAAGCAAAAATTTTTAATGTAAGGGACATGCTATTTTCTAAACGCGTAAATTTACGAAAATAATTTTTTTATAGTTATATAGCCGACAAAATTCTAAGAAACTTTGCCATAAACACCTTTAAGATCGGACTAAATGATAAAAAGATACAGACGAATTTGTAAAAAAAAAATTGTTTTTTCGCTCTCCTGAAAAGTCGTGTTTTGTCCCTAAAGCCCCATCCCCACTCGCGTGCGAACCGCGCGCGACGCCGCGAAATTTCCGCGAAACGTGAGTGTGGATCCGGTTCGCATATTTTTCGCACTTCGCGGCTGGTTCCCCGGCGGCATCCACACTCGCACGCGGACCGTGCGCGACGCCGCGGCGCCGCGAAATTTCTGCGAAGCATGAGTGTGGATCCGATTCGCATAATATGTCTCGCACTTCGCGGCCCGTTCCCCGAATGTTGTCGGTTTTTTGTCCCGCGACAAAGGGTTTTTTTTTAATCTTTATTTTAATAAGGGCTTTTGCCATACAAGACATGCCAGCATTGTTTAGTGAACAGATAATACAGTCTGTCAAGAAAGAGTAGACGCGCGGAATTTTGCTGGGAATACGAAAGAGTGCCGTTGTGTTTTTGTATTATTTTCCTAAAATTGTGTTATTTCGGTTTTTAATGTGTAATGTTGGTAGAATATTAACCATTACGTATTACGATTTACGTACGTCCTCACAGAAAACCGGCGTTGACGTGGGAGAGCCATGCTTTGGCATGAATGGGCCGGCTCGACCGGAAAAATACCACGTCCTCACAGAAAACCGGCGTGAAACAGCGCTTGCGCTGTGTTTCGCCGAGTGAGTGAGTTTACCGGAGACCCAATCCCCTACCCTTTTCCCTTCCGTACCCTCCCCTATTCCCTTCCCTACCTTCCCCTATTACCCCTTAATCAGAAGAGCTACAGGTGCGTTGCCAGCCTTGGCAACGCACCTGCAGCTCTTCTGATGCTGCGAGTGTCCATGGGCGACGGAAGTTGCTTTCCATCAGGTGACCCGTTTGCTCGTTTGCCCCCTTATTTCATAAAAAAACATTAAAAATTTGATGTCGTGCACAAGTGTGGGCAAGTGATACAACTTCAAGAAACGTGCCATTTTGTGTTCCCTCCAAAACTCCGTCGAAAGTTTTAGTAAAGTGGTAGACCCTTTACTAAAATAACTGACTTGACTCGTTGACTTTACTGACTACTTTTTAACCGACTTCAAAAAAAGGAGGTTATCAATTCGACGCGTATGTATGTAATATTTCCAGAACTGTCCAGTTTTTTTATATGTTAATCTATAGGAGCTTCTGAACAAATGGTCCAAATTTCGAAAGTGTATGTATGTATGTATGTATGTATGTTTTTATGTTTGTGTACGTGTTAGATTGAGGTATAATATATAAAGAAATATAAACTAATGTCATGCCCAGGCAGTGGCAAGATAGATGTGGTTAAATGAAAAATAAACTGTAAGGCAATAAAGATATTTATTAAAACAACCATAACAAGTAAAAGTCGGTAGGTATAATTATTTTCAAATTGTACAACGAATTATTACGTAATCTAGCCAAAGTACTTTCAGTTTATTAAATTAATAAGATACAACTCAGGAATAACACAGAACTTATAACTTTATATTATAAAACAACATAATATCAAGCAATTATAATATTATAGATCATCTAGCAAAAATAAACCATAGGCTTGTACAAAATCTTCTTTATATAAATTACAATAATAACCAAGTTACTTATTAGGTACTAAAATCTTTATAACAAATAGGTACATCACCTTAAACACTGTCGGCCAGAATGAGAGCCGTACTAGGTTCGCTGGCTATTTTATACTGGGTAAAATGGATATTCTACCCGCACCCAATAATAATTCTAGTACCCACATTTTTCAAAGTTTGGTACTAGAATTATTATTACTTAAATATGATATTCTATCTAAATACAATTAAACAAAATCTTAACAAAATAATATTCATAAAATAATTAAGAGACAATACTTTAAATATAAACTACCTTACATTATAAGTCTTTCCTTACAATTCAAAAGGTGTTTTTATTATCAATTTTAACATAAAAATTACGGCTTAATATTGGTGTTATCAAGTCTTCAATTGACTTAACGGAACTATTATCTGAACAATGTAATTTCGTCTTAATTCATACATTTTATTCTTTTATCTATACTTATATATGTATATATTAACATATCTATTACACGTATATCTCTGGAGATATGCGTGCCTGATTTAAGTGATTCTTTTTTTTGTTGTACTAGGCATTGTTCAACTTAGGGAATGCTGCAAGTTTCATCAAAATCGGTTCAGTAGTTTTTGAGATAGGGAATTTTAATGCTACGAAATTATTTAAGTGAAACTTGAAGTCGGTTTTATCTTTTTAGACTTTTACTAGACTTTTGACTTGACGATCATCTGGAAAAACAACTTTTTGTAAACTTTTCACGAAAAAAATCCGCGCCGCGGTCCGCGGCGCGGATCGCGGCGCAAATCGCGGCGCGGATCGCACATCCTCTCAAAGTTCGCGACATGTCCGCAGTGTAGTTCGCGCTTTAAGCGTTCTTTATTTGAAAAATTTCCCGCGCATCTACTTTTTTCATAATATGGCGCTCGGCTTTTTACGAATGGCCAGTGTCAAGTAAAATATGGCGGGAAAAAATTTTTTTCGTGAAAAGTTTACAAAAAGTTGTTTTTCCAGATGATCGTCAAGTCAAAAGTCTAGTAAAAGTCTAAAAAGATAAAACCGACTTCAAGTTTCACTTAAATAATTTCGTAGCATTAAAATTCCCTATCTCAAAAACTACTGAACCGATTTTGATGAAACTTGCAGCATTCCCTAAGTTGAACAATGCCTAGTACAACAAAAAAAAGAATCACTTAAATCAGGCACGCATATCTCCAGAGATATACGTGTAATAGATATGTTAATATATACATATATAAGTATAGATAAAAGAATAAAATGTATGAATTAAGACGAAATTACATTGTTCAGATAATAGTTCCGTTAAGTCAATTGAAGACTTGATAACACCAATATTAAGCCGTAATTTTTATGTTAAAATTGATAATAAAAACACCTTTTGAATTGTAAGGAAAGACTTATAATGTAAGGTAGTTTATATTTAAAGTATTGTCTCTTAATTATTTTATGAATATTATTTTGTTAAGATTTTGTTTAATTGTATTTAGATAGAATATCATATTTAAGTAATAATAATTCTAGTACCAAACTTTGAAAAATGTGGGTACTAGAATTATTATTGGGTGCGGGTAGAATATCCATTTTACCCAGTATAAAATAGCCAGCGAACCTAGTACGGCTCTCATTCTGGCCGACAGTGTTTAAGGTGATGTACCTATTTGTTATAAAGATTTTAGTACCTAATAAGTAACTTGGTTATTATTGTAATTTATATAAAGAAGATTTTGTACAAGCCTATGGTTTATTTTTGCTAGATGATCTATAATATTATAATTGCTTGATATTATGTTGTTTTATAATATAAAGTTATAAGTTCTGTGTTATTCCTGAGTTGTATCTTATTAATTTAATAAACTGAAAGTACTTTGGCTAGATTACGTAATAATTCGTTGTACAATTTGAAAATAATTATACCTACCGACTTTTACTTGTTATGGTTGTTTTAATAAATATCTTTATTGCCTTACAGTTTATTTTTCATTTAACCACATCTATCTTGCCACTGCCTGGGCATGACATTAGTTTATATTTCTTTATATATTATACCTCAATCTAACACGTACACAAACATAAAAACATACATACATACATACATACATACACTTTCGAAATTTGGACCATTTGTTCAGAAGCTCCTATAGATTAACATATAAAAAAAACTGGACAGTTCTGGAAATATTACATACATACGCGTCGAATTGATAACCTCCTTTTTTTGAAGTCGGTTAAAAAGTAGTCAGTAAAGTCAACGAGTCAAGTCAGTTATTTTAGTAAAGTGGTAGACCCTTTACTAAAACTTTCGACGGAGTTTTGGAGGGAACACAAAATGGCACGTTTCTTGAAGTTGTATCACTTGCCCACACTTGTGCACGACATCAAATTTTTAATGTTTTTTTTTTATGAAATAAGGAGGCAAACGAGCAAACGGGTCACTGATGGAAAGCAACTTCCGTCGCCCATGGACACTCGCAGCATCAGTAGAGCTGCAGGTGCGAAGGGAATATGGGAGGGTACGGAAGGGAATAGGGGAGGGTACGGAAGGAAATAGGGAAGGGTACGGAAGGGAAAAGGGTAGGGGATTGGGCCTCCGGTAAACTCACTCACTCGGCGAAACACAGCGCAAGCGCTGTTTCACGCCGGTTTTCTGCGAGGACGTGGTATTTCTCCGGTCAAGCCGGCCCATTCATGCCGAAGCATGGCTCTCCCACGTCAACGCCGGTTTTCTGTGAGGACGTACGTAAAACGTAATACGTAATGGTTAATATTCTACCAACATTACACATTAAACCGAAATAACACAATTTTAGGAAAATAATACAAAAACACAACGTCACTCTTTCGTATTCCCAGCAAAACTCCGCGCGTCTACTCTTTCTTGACAGACTGTATTAATATATTGTATTATCTGTTCACTAAACAATGCTGGCATGTCTTGTATGGCAAAAGCCCTTATTAAAATAAAGATTAAAAAAAAACCCTTTGTCGCGGGACAGAAAACCGACAACATTCGGGGAACGGGCCGCGAAGTGCAAAACATATGCGAATCGGATCCACACTCATGCTTCGCAGAAATTTCGCGGCGCCGCGGCGTCGCGCACGGTCCGCGTGCGAGTGTGGATGCGGCCGGGGAACCAGCCGCGAAGTGCGAAAAATATGCGAATCGGATCCACACTCACGTTTCGCGGAAATTTCGCGGCGTCGCGCGCGGTTCGCACGCGAGTGGGAATGGGGCTTTACATTAAGTGATATTTCCGGTGTCGATACTATGGCTTTGTAGCCATAGGGTCTTTTCACACTGCAACGATAACGACACGATATCGTCGGACTGGCAGTTTCATACAAATACTACCTACTAAGCGCTTTCACACTGTGTCGTTGCAGTCAACGATATCGTCGCCGACAGATTGTCGCGCCGATATCGGGACGTTATCGGGAATTTTTGTATGCGGGATCACAGTATATGGCACGTACAGTAGGCCAACGGACACGTATAGTCAATCGTGCGGGGCGTGCGGAGTGAGAGAGGGGCGGTAGCGAGCCCACTGCTCAAGCCCCAAGCTGCCTTAGTCCATACTCCATACACTCGCTTGGGACACGTCAGCCCGGGTTGACGCTTTTAATTTGATTGTTTTAAGTAGTTTGCGACAGTGCTTCGTTTGAGTTATAAATAGCAAGTTTTTGATGACCTAGGCTTGTGAAAGTCTCGGAAAATAAGACCTGTGTATTTAGACTATGTAATTGACTTGATGTAAGATTTTTTACATTTAAAACATTATTTTACATTTTTAAATATAAATATCAATTTTGATAGGTATATATTACTTATATCAAGCATAAAATTATCAATTCATATAATATATCATGATATATATCCGATATAATATAATATATTATATCAATTTATATAATATTACTAGCTGTCCCGGAAAACGTTTATTGCCATATTACTATATAAAGTATATCGCCCGTATTATTTTATTGAAGTAGTGACTAAATAAGTATGTCACCATGGCAACGTCCATCGCTATCCCGTGACCCGCGGCGCATAAACAATGGTCGCTCTTTATAGACAAATAATTTGCAATAAAATAAAATTGCGACTATAATTAAAGATCTAAGCTATCCTATCTCTCAAGTTGGAAAAAAGCACACATTTAAAAAAACAAACATTAAAATCGGTTAAATAGTTTAGGAATCCATCGTGGACAAACATCGTGACAGGAGATTTATATATTATATACGTATTTGTATTTTTTATAATGAAACTTTTCATTAATACTAATTTTTTTTTGTTTTATTCCTACTAGTACTCTACATACACATACTACGAATACACAAAATGTAGAACAGATTATATAAAACATAATATTAAATCATTGACATCTCCATGTATAAAACACAATATTATTACGCTATGGCGCGGGCGGGATATTACCACTCGAATATGCTACACTTTTGGAATCGCGCGGTTACCACTTACCGCTGGCGCAATACGACCGTCGCGCTGTGGACCAAGTAGACGACACAACAGTATCGTGTCGTGTCGTTATCGTCGCAGTGTGAAAACGCCCGATAACGACACGACACGATACTGTTGTGTCGTCTACTCGGACGACAACGATATCGTCCGACGATATCGACACGGTATAAACCAACAGCTTGTCATGCGGTAGTCCACAGCGCGACGGTCGTATTGCGCCAGCGGTAACCGCGCGATTCCAAAAGTGTAGCATATTCGATTTCGAGTGGTAATATCCCGCCCGCGCCATAGCGTAATAATAATTATTGTGTTTTATACATTGAGATGTCAATGGTTTTATTTTATGTTTTATATAATCTGTTCTGTTCTACATTTTGTGTATTCGTAGTATGTGTATGTAGAGTACTAGGAATAAAACAAAAAAATAGTATTAATGAAAAGTTTCCTTATAAAAATACAAATACATATGTACAAAAGCTCAGGATTCGAATAACTTAATATTATATAAATTGATATAATATATAATTATAATATCTTCACCCTCGGCTGGATCTCCCCCCCTCTTCCTGAACATGTAGTCGCGTCGTTACTGTTAAGTTTTAATTCATATTTGTGGTTATGGATAATGATGGAGGATCGACTCACGGCGCGGCGCCCCTCTTGCCTTTCCACGGCGCACAGTTTGGGAACCCCTGGACTATAGATTTCAACACTTTTTTTAGGCCAAAAGTTAGCCTTTAGATAGGAACTAGGCCCTATTTTAACAGGTAAGTATGTTTTTGGTGGAATTTCAATATTTTTTTTTAAAGAAATCATGTTTTATTTTTGTGCCACGCCAGATATAAACAATTATTATAGTATCGATAGATGACGCTGGAGGTAGTTGTTAAGTGTTAACTATCAATAGCTTTGTCCACAATCCACATTGTGTCTTTTTTTTTGTTCAACAAGGGCATGCATTTCAACGCGAGTCACGGGTGCCTCACGTTCGCTGTTGACAGCGCTATAAGGCATGCCCTTGATGAACAGAAAAAGGCACAATGTGGACAAAGCTAATAGAAGCCAAAGGACAAGATCCAACGTCCATACAATTTTGGGCTAATTTTAAAAGTGCCGGCTAACGCAAATAAACCCATTATTTAAAAGGAGCGGCAACAGAAATACATAATCTCTGAAAATTTCAACTCTCTAGCTATTATCGTTCTTGAGTTACAGCCTGGAGACAGACAGACGGACATACAGAACACTGACCTCTATAATCAGAAGGACAGACAGACGGACAAACAGACGGACAGACAGATGGACAGACAGACGGTCAGGAAGACGGCTGACGGACAGACATCAAAGTCTCAGTAATAGGGTCCCGTTTTTACCCTTTGGGTCCGAAACCCTGAAAAACAAACTTTTGAAAATCGGCCAACTTTAGAAGCTCATAGCGAGGCAATGATTGGAGATAGATACAAAGTGTAAAGGACGAAGTTGTAGACAATTTATTTTAGTATGTTTATCTTCTAAGTACTCTAGAAACAAACTACCGCATTTATACATTCGCACGAATAGCGAGGCGAATCACGAGGCGAATAACGAACAGTGAACACGAATGTGTAAACAGGCGCTCGCTATTCGCCTCGCACTTCGCCTCGCGATTCGTGGCATTCGCGTTGAGAGCGGTTTTTCGGACGCGAATCAAAGGGCACGAATAGCGAATACGAACTTACTGTTTACACATTCGCCTGCATTCAGTTGACAGCTAGCGTCCGACCCTACAGGACGTGTACAAAGTTGAACATAATATTCGACTTAAGTACGCTGTACTGAAAAATAGCCTATTTTTAGTACAGTTCATAATTGTATATTATAATGTTATCATGTTAATATTATATACTCATTATTATAATAATGTTAGTACTATGTTATTAGTTATTACAGTTGTTTCTTTTCTTACTAATGCCACATTATGACTTAAGTTTACACAATGGGACACATACCATTGTGTAAACTTAAACAAAAAGATTAAATATATTTTGTTGTTAAAGTATAATATTATCTACAAATAATAAAAAACTAAGGAAGAGTAACTCCGTCAAAAAACATGCTCCAAAATACTTGTCAAAAAGTGTACCTTAGGTTCACTTTTCATATATTTAGTGACCTTAAGCGGTATAAAGGCTGACAGTTCGAATGGAACCAAATTTAAAACTGTATTAGTATGGGAGTTAAGTACGTTTCCTGGTTTTATTATTCGTAGAATATTATACATTTACTAGCTTCTTATGAGCGCTTAGCCCGCCGACAAACTGCATATGCAGTTTGGCGGGCTAATATTATAATAAGTAAATATATTTTGGTTTTGAATACAGATTAATTATTATTCAATGATATTCTACTAAATACAGATCTGTTACGTTCATACTATCTTCCAGCTTAAATTGCTTCCAAACAATTTTCAAATTCAAATACGTACTTACCTCTGTCATATCTAAAGGTTACCATAGTTACAACAATGAATGCGACAGATAATACGTAATGAATGGTATAGAATAGAATAACTATATGTTTTGAGATGGTTTTAAATTGCACTTGACAGGCGCATCGGCGCGCATGCGCGACAAAGAATAAGAGAATATTGTTATTGTTGAACAGAAGAGACATTGAATAAAACTAATTGTTTGTTAGATTATTTTTTATTAAACTTTGTGCTATATTCTATACATATTATAATAAAGTCGTAGGAAAACAAAAGTACACATTGAATATTTTTAAAAATATTAGTACTTGGGGTATATAACGTGTAAATTTTTGTTTCTTTGTATTTACATAATATTTTTTTAGAGTAATTACTTTAGGATCGGTCGTATGCCCGGGCTAAATATGTATATTTTATTAATTAGTAGGTTTTTTTTAATTAAATAAGAGGGCAAACGAGCAAACGGGTCACCTGATGGTAAGCAACTACCATCGCCCATGGACACTCGCAACATCAGAAGAGCTGCAGGTGCGTTGCCAGCTTTAAAATAAGGTAAGAAATGAAAGAACATATGTAAGAGTTACTTTTACATTAATTGAAAATTTTAACACCAAAATATTTAAGTAATAATAAATATCTATATCTATACATATTATTATAAAATAAGGTCGCTTTTTTCCCTCATATCCCTTTGCTCCCTTTAGTCTTTAAAACTACGCAACGGATTTTAATGATTCTTTCAGTATTAGAAAGCCTATTTATCGAGTAAGGCTATAGTCTATATTTTATTACGCTAGGACTAATAGGAGCGAAGAAATAGAGGAAAATGAGGAAAAAACGTCGAAAATTATTTGAAAGGGCTAACTTGAACGCGCTAACTACCTACTGGTCCGATTTGAAAAATTCTCTCAGTGTTAGATATTATAGCCCCTTTATTGAGGAAGGCTATAGGCAATATTTTATCATGCTAAGACTAATAGGAGAATGTGAAAAAATGAGGGAAATTATTTGAAAGGGCTTATCTCGCGAACTGCTGGAGCAATTTTTATGTTATTTGGCACAGGTTCAGGTAAGAAGTAGACCACGTGAAGGATCGAGGCTATCGATTTTAATCATTTTTTACTACATAAAATACATATTTTATGTACCTTCAAAAAGATTTAATTTATTTCTTTTCTGTCTCTTTGAAATTTTTTGTATTTCCGGATTATTTTTATGTGCCAAATGGAGACGAATATTTGTGTATTTATCAATTACTAGATGAAGCCCGCAACTCCGTTGCACCAAAATTTGTTTATCGCGCGGGAACCGTACATTTTTCCAGGATAAAAACTATCATGTGTCCTTTCCCGGGACTCAAGGTATCTCCATGCCAAATTTCAGCAAAATCGGTTTAGCGGTTTGGGTGTGGAGAGGTAACAGACAGACAGACAGACAGACACACTTTCGCATTTATAATATTAGTATGAGATGAGCTCTATGATTAAAAATAGGGGTCTGTTATTTTGAATGTTCTAAGGGGGGTATTAGATTATCATTTATATTGGATCCTAGATCATTGGGTCATTTATATTGGATCATGTAATATAGATAAATGATTCATTTCTTCCTTGATCATAGATTTTTAACATTTGCTGAGAGATTGGATCCAATACGGTCATAGAAATTGGTGTTACCAGTTATTTAATATAAAAAAAGAGTTTTTAATTTCTTGTTCGTTAGTATGTTTCAAATAATGTAATGTAATTCTTTTTCTAATTATATACTTAAATAATTTTGCTGAAATAACAAAAAACAAGCCATATTAAAAATGACGATGTCTTTTGACAAATCGAATTCTCTGAGATCTAGTAACACTGATGTCAATACCTGTCAGCGTTAGCGCTCCCCATTAGCTATTGAAACAACATATGACGTAAAATAGGATTAATGTTATATGATAATGTAATATGCAGATAATATGATCAAATGATAATTTTTATTGGATCCTATATAATATGATCCTGTAAATGATCCAATATAAATGATAATGTAATACCCCCCTAAGAGCGAGTCAAAAACATTGGAATTCAAAAATGATTTTAAAATGCGATACTTCAATTGTTTTGCTTCATCATTGGTAGCAAAATGTACTCCTCATTCATTTTACAGTACAGTACAGTTGCATAAGACATCGCATAGCGTATAAAAATAGAATACAAATAAACTGCAATTGTAGGCATTTAAGTCACCATCTAACAGTCATGTGGCGAGTCTGCACTAACTACTCTATGGCTGCAGCAGCGCAACCATCCTTATCGTTCTTGCGTCAAAACCATATCGCTGTCACTTTCTTTGCCTGAACCATGGCGGAAATTCGATTTTTTCAGATTGTTCGAAAAAATAATTGAAAATGTAATCAATCGAGGTATTTATTGCATTCTTATAAGTGGTAAGAGATTCCATGTGTTTTGTTTACTTTGGAGCCATAGTTCGTACAATTTCTAAATACACACGACGGCTTTTTCAATTTATTTTGGTACTTGACAAGACGCGGTACGTTCGTGAAGTGCGTTCGATGGTTCGATGCAGACTAAATAAAGGAGCGGACAATTGACCTGTATTTGAAGCTTCACAATTCGCGCGGTAGTAACATATCTGCTTTGAGTTATTATTTATTATATCATTGTTATTATTAGTATTTAGTATTATTACGTAATAAAAAGGAGTAGAGTGAAGGGCGAATTTTATAATTCCTAGAATTTTACAAAAAGAATTTTAAATAAATTATGAGCTCTTCGCTCATAATTTATTTTGGAACCCAAAATATCGCTATCAATTTGATCGCTATCATAAATTTCATAATATTTTTCATTCAACGTCGCTATCATAATATGAACACGTCCTCCATGTTCGTGTGCGAATGTCAAAATGAATCACCCCACGAATGTGTGAACGGTAGTTATAAAACGTAGTGATTATATTCTCTTTGGGTAGTTAGCGACAGCATTCGCGTACGAATGCTTCGTCGAATGCTTCGTCGATGACGAAGCGAATGGCGAACGCGAATGTGTAAATGCAGTATGAAACAAAGTACCATAATTCTGGCAGACCGCATCGCGCCGCTTCGCGCCGCGCCGCACAAAAAGTATGCGAAAAAAATGGAACGTTTGCTTCAAGTCGTGTGCGATCTCCCTTACCAAAGATGCTGCATGCAAAGCACTGATCTCTATTACAATACTTGTTTAATGGAGGTCTCAGGTCAGTGGACAGCAAGAAGTTTATGTAAACTTCTTGGTGGACAGTGATGCTAAGTTAATGCAACAACGTTCCATTCAACAGGATATAAAATAAAACGCTACATTTGTCAAAATATTATATCTTTTCTATTTTAAATTGATTTTAAAAGAAATTTGATAGAAAAAATCAAAGTTAACACGATGGTAAAAGTGTTAGTGAAAAAATTAATTCATTATAATAATACCTATTAATTATTCAATATTTTAATAAAGTTGTTATAAATTCCAATTTACGCACTTCTGACTTCCGAGAGTTTTTTTTTGCGACTGTACCAGACTCTACCTGTCATGGCATGAGCTTAAATGTCACTGTCAAAATTGTCAACAAATATGGCGGATATTGGCGTCTTGTGTATTTTTAGACATTCTCGGCCAATTTATTAATTAAATAATCATTTATCTAATTGCTAATAATTTTCTGTGTTTAAGTTATATTATTTTTGTTCCGTATAATCACCGAAAAAGCCTATGTTTACGCCTAAAATGTTACTAAAATATTCGATACTTTTGCTCTAGTAGTTCTATTAATTTCTAACTCTATTGCTATAATTCGTTTGTTTATGCCGCGAATATACAAATGATAAGGCGTATAGACTTTTAATTGATCGTTTAATTGAAATTTAATACAAAATGAATGATTTAAGAGTGTGTAGAACATGCCTGTCATTAGATGTAAAACTTGTGAATTTAAATTCTCAACCATTACATAATTATTATCAATTGTTATTGGGAAAATCTGTAAGTATTCAAACCTCTGTACATATTGGAATTTGTAATACAGCAGCCAATATGAAGATCTTGAAGATCTTCTATCTTATTTGATATCTTAAACTATATAATATATATTTTAGTACAACTATACTTAGTTTGAATTAAATAATAAAATGTAAAAACTATAAAACTTTATGTTTAGCCAGAATTAAAATAATAATTCTGGCTAAACATAAAGTTTTTCAACAACCTCTGTGGCTATTGGTAGCTCAAGCCGGGGGTCGCGGGTTTGAATTCCGCTGACAGAACAAAAATTTTTCAAAGTTTCTGGGTCATGGATGTGTATTAAATATGTGTAGATCATATAAAAAAAATCTTAAATATATGTAAAGTATAAAAGAATTGCGTATAACTGTCTGCGAATCACTGGTCTTGTCTAAATTAAATTATGCGGACGTCGTTACTGGGACATGTCTACTATCTCGATCAAAAAAAATGATCCAAAAAGTTCAGAACGCTTGTGCTAGATTTTGTCTGTCCATACCTCCTAGAACACATGTTTCTCCTTACATAAATAAGGAGAGATGGCTTAATATGGAGCATCGTCGGCAACTACACTTTGCTACGCTCCTCTTTGGAGTCGTTAAGCTTAAAACACCCCTCTATCTCTATAATAAACTGCAGTGGGCTGGCGACAGTCATCTGTCAATGACCACCAGGGGCTCGAGCTACCTGCTTATAAATCAACCTCACCACTCTGCCGCGTTTAGAGGAAGTTTTCGATATGTTGCCAGTAAAATATGGAATAACCTTCTGCCACCACTACGATCTTTAAAGTTCATCAATAGTTTTAAACGTCATTACAAGCATCACTTGTTACAACTTCAAATAAATAGTAATTAATTCATATTAAATTATATGTATATTTTCTAAAATAACTTAATAACTTTATAAATAATATATTTTATACACACTATATTTTATTATGTTATCAATATAATACATATAGTATATTTTAACTTTCACGTTAACATCCACCTATATAGTAATAATAATATTATGATTATAATACTTGAAACTATAAAGCTGTGCGAGAGTTGCACTTTGAACATATATATTTTTTTTTGTATTGTTTGTTTTATGTTGTTTGATGGGGGGTAGGACGTAGGTGATCACGGAAGACCAGGGACAGCGCCGCAAGTCGCTGTCATAACCTGAGTGGTCCCCTTTTCTTCATTTTTGGCATTGCACTGCCATACATTCAAAAAATATTTTACTTTTAGTTTTAGTTCATAAGTTTCTTTTGTTTGTGTATATATACAAATTTTTTTCTTTTCCTTTTCTGTGTCATATTTTGTTTCTTATTTTATATTTTACTAAGCTGAAATTTTATGTTGTTTTAAGTAAGGTTGTGTAATGTTTTAAAATGAGAATAAAGTTTATTATTATTATTATTATTATTATTATTATTATTAAATATATTTCCGTTGTCTGGCACCCGTAACACAAGTCCTTCAGGTACTTAGCACGGGGCCTGACTGACATGGTGTGAAGCGTCCATAGATATTAATTAAGTATATTATTATTATTAATTTCTCATCTTTTGTCTGCCAATTTAATAAGAATCTATGCACATTTACATGTATAATACAATATGATTTTAATATTTTAGGTATACTGGGACCCAATACCGGTAACAATTTGTGTAAAATGCACTGCCATGTTTACGAAGTTCAGCAAGTTCCGTGAGCAATGCATCAACAGTGAGGGCATACTGAATGCTCTTGTATGCTCCAATGCAAAGGTAATGGATCTCTACTTCCATAACAAATATTATTAACCCATCAACTCCATAAGCTCACTGGTGAGCGAGACACAATAGAATAACAATAGATTTCCAAGAATCCATGATCAAAGGATTAATATAAAATGTGTCTGTCTGTTTGTTATCTCTTCATACTTGAAGACTCCTGCTTACTCTCCTACTCCAGTAGCCCTAGCTCGGCGACCAGTGTAAATGCGAAAGTATAGACAAACTGCGGAGATAAACTTAAGGTGCCGTTCCGAAAAATTCAATTAAAATGCCACTTTTTGACGGACTATAGTCCAAAAAATTCAAATATTATCCTACTTTATGACTACTACTATAGTCAGTCTTAAAGTGGCATTTTAATTGAATTTTTGTTGGTCGCGATTAGCCGCGGTAAAGATCGGAACGGCACCTGAAGTTTCAAGTCCACAGTTTGTCTATACTTTCGCATTTCTACTGGTCGCCGTGCTAGGGCTACTGCTGCTACTCTTGAGTCATACCTCCACCACTCAGAGAGGTCTCTGAGTGGTGGAGGAATGACTCATTTACTTGAATAATCTTGCTGAAATAACATAAAACAAGCCATATTAAAAATGATGATGTCTTTTGACAAATCAAATTCTCTGAGATCTAGTAACACTGATGTCAATACCTGTCAGCGTTAGCGCTCCCCATTGGCTATTAAAACCACATATGACGTAAAATAGGTTCAATGTTAAATGATAATGTAATATGCAGATATGATCAAATGATCATTTTTATTAGATCCTATATATTATGATCCTATAAATGATCCAATATAAATGATAATGTAATACCTCCCTTAGTCATTACTATTTCATTGTTTATTTATTACAGATAACAGACAAAGAGATCGAGAATAGCAGAAGAAATTTACGCCTGTCTATAAACCTAAATACAGAAACACAACAGAATATAGATGTTTTAACTAATTCTGATGAGTTTGACGTCGACGCAAAGATAGAACCCCACATTGATATAAAAGTAGAGGCAGACTACGATGACTATTATCCTCTGTCTAGTGACGACGAGCCACTATCATTACACAGAAGCTTAAAAGATGAACAAGAGAATAAAAAAGAAAAAAAGAAAAAGAAGAAATCCGAAAAGAGTAGGGAGGTTCCTGTGAGTATTTAACAGTTTGGGGTGTATTTAAAATTTGTTTTGGTGTGTATTTTTTAGGTTCCATACCCAAAAGGTTAAAACGGGACCCTATTCGTAAGACTTCAATGTCTGTCTGGCTGTCTGTATGTCTTCAGCCTGAAGACATACAGACAGCCAGACAGTATTGCAAAAATCACATAATAAATATCCAAAGGGGCTTCCATACAAAAATATAGGGCCTATTTTTGCACTATAACTGTACCCTTTGTGAGCGAGTCTGACTCGCACTTGGCCAATTCTTTTGTTACTATTTTTTTGTGGCAAAAGTTTTAAAAGAAAAGAAAGGTCATGAGTTTTGTATCATAATATTGTATACTATACTTTGATGCTAATAAAGTCTTTGAATCTTTGAATTCTTACAAAATATATTTTTGTTCGACATTGGGTATTTTCAATTAAACACTTGAGTTATTCAGATTGACAAAAATCTTTTCTAGATGGTGACAGTCGATTCAGGTCCACTTGATGATGTCGAGCCCAGAAAGCAAAAACGTGGAAGACCAAAGAAATCTAAAGAAGAATCAAAACCTAAGAAACCAGTGATTAGACGTACCCAGAATACAGGGGGAGTATGTAACGATGATATGGATTTGGAGACATTCTGCACCATCACAAAGTTGACGGTAATCATGTACTTATTTCATAAAACAATATGCCAATTTCTAGTATGTCTTGTTGCATAAATAAAAACTACTTGTGGCACTCGCCACTCGGTGACAGCCACGGTAAAGCTATTGCATAGCATTTTTATCAACGCAATTATTAAATTCACATAGTTCTAGAATCTAGACTCTAGAGTCTAGACTCTAGTCGCACGCACACAAATGAAGTCTGGCAACGTCGCACCGACCGGCACAGTGCTCTGGCAACGCCGCACCGCTATGCGGTGCGAACCGAGACGAGCACCACCGTGAGCCACATCGAGCCGAAGTCTGCCGAACTGAAACGACGTTAGAGTTTAGACAAATGTTAGGTATTTTTCGTTACGGAATCTTGATTCCGCCGCGCTCAAAGACCGCATAGCTTAAAACATACATCCGGCAGGCAGCACTGGAGGCCTACCACAACCTTTTCTAAAACTATCATGTTTCCATAACACTTTATTGTAAGATTACAATAACCTTACTTTGATTCGTACCATGAACTTTTTATAGTGTATGAAAACAATATTGTTTTATGCCTGCTTAGTGATGGGAAAGAACGAACGTTATCAAAACATTCTGCTATAAGTGGAAGCGAGATAGCCCGCTTTGTCCCTGTCGCACGAGTGTCATTACGCTGTGACATTGACGTTTACGACGTTGACGTTGACGTAACGAATTGCGTTCCGCTTTACGGGATTGTTTAAATGAAAGTAGAAAAAATTCAAGAGAATATAGAAAATTTGAAAGGTTTTATGTTAAACTCAATTAATATTTAATAAATTAAATGTAACAGCGTTAAATTGTTTACAATAAGAATTAGATCAAACAGTGAAATTGTTGCAAAATAGTACCTAATGCTGAAAAACGCGATCCGTTTTTTAGCATTGAACATACAATATGAAGACTTGAAGTGTTATTCATTGTGACGATTGACGCGCTAAATCTAAAAACTTTCAAGTGGTGTGAGTCGTGAGAGTTGTACGAGTTTTTCAGTTATAAATTATAATATTCTTATTTCTTACTTACAATGTCAAATAGAAAGTAAGTAAACATCCAAAAAAGTGTTCGATGAATTAATTGTTTAGTGATCGTATAAAGTGTTTTGTTTAGTTATAATAATTTTTATTAAAACACCAAAGCAAAATTAAAAATGCTGTCAGTGGAATTTTAAGTGTTTCAAGTGTTCATGATTTCGTTTGCAGCGTTGGGAATCGTCGGGTGTCCGGACAACAGCTGGATATCCTGTGGGAGTACCTAAACTCTCATAGAGATATCGCTCTTGCCTTTAATAGATCTTTGCAAGCCAAGGAGCATTCAAAGAGAAAATGGCAGGAGATAGCAGATATATTAAATGCTCAAGGCGATGGCGCACATAAGGACTGGAAAAGCTGGTCTAAAGTAAATAAAAATAATAATATATATTTTACTAAATGACGTCGTCGACAACTCCGATGCGCCTAAACTAGTTTATCCCACGGGAAATGTACATTTTCCTGGGACAAAAAATATCCTATGTCCTTTCTCGGGACTCGCAAAGTATCTCTTTGCCAAATTTCAGCAAAATTAGTTCAGTGGTTTGGACGTGATGAGGCCACAGACAGACACACTTTCGCATTTATAATATTAGTATGGATATATAAATTATTTAATCTGTAATATTACTAAGACCATAAGATTTATGTTGTGTTTGCTTTCAGTATTGGATAGATTATAAGGCTAAATTGAAGAGAAGAGTGGCAGCCTTACGATTGTGTCAAAACAGGACTGGAGGAGGGCCATCAACGGAGCAACCTCTGTCCGATATAGAGGATAAGTTCCTCCAAATACTGGGGGAGGATTATGGACAGGGGTTGAGTGGTGTGCGAGTTGAACCATTCCCCGTGAGATAAATTATAATTATTTAGTAACATTAAAAAAACATGTTTATTAGCTACAGATCTGAGTCGGAAATCAATTTTTAGAAATTTAAGTCATTATTTTATTAAGTTTAATATATTTTAATTTATATTCTTTTTATTAAAAGTGAAATAGGTTTGATAATAATATAGTATAAACAACAGTTTGTAATTTTTGCTATGTATTAATTGCTTGCAGCCAGCTGAAAGCGCACAGCCAGCTGAAAGCACCCAGCCAGCTATGGATATTGCTTCTATGGAGGTTATAAACTTCCCATTTCCTGACACAATTATCCCGGATCAAGAAAATTCACCAGCCTCAGAGTCCATCCTAGCATCCACATCCCTCCAAACCTTTGTTGTGCAACAGGCACCAAGCACTCCACCTCGTACCCAAACTCCTCCCACCGCTCCACCAGCACCAGTTGAACCGGCAGCAGTGTTGTCGCCCCGGCGCCGACGTCGCAGGCGAGAGGTTCCACTGACTACACAGTCGATTAGCCGGTCTCTGATTCTTTCATCAGAGAGAAGGGCTCAGGCTACTGTAAGCAGTAGCCAGAGTCTTGAAAGAATAGGAGATACGTTGGTGGAGATGAATCAAGCTCTGATACAAATATGCAGCAGTCTTCAGCGGATTGAAAGGCAAGTAACTAAGATCACATTTTTATATTCACACAGCCAAATTAAAAAAGTTTGTAGTCTTGTCATTATAGTATATTATAACATATTACACAGAATTAACTGAATAAACTATAAATAATAATCTAAATTATACATTATATAATTTGCATTTTTCATTTTGTATGAGTACAAAGATCAGAAAACTGTTTTTAATTTCTTAACAATAATATGTAGTACTTGCTAAATCACATACCGTAATTATTATTATATTATTACATTTTGTCAACTAATACACTTACTTTAAATGGAAGTTGTGAAAACATTAAAATATAAAAATATAACAATGAGTTTCCTATTAAACAAATTTACTCCAAAAGTGCGCAACAATTCTCTGTTTATTATTAAAATTATTAATGAGATATATTATTTTACATTATGTTATTGAACGATTTTATCTAATTATGGATTTAGGCATTGATATACTTTCCAAAGTCTATACATATAAATAAAATGCTTTTTATTCAAAAAAATTTTACATGTTGGCAATAGAATCAATTTATAAAAAAAAAACAATACTTAACTTAATAACAAAGAAATATAATAAAAAAATGCAAAAAAAATGTTTCAGGTCTGTAGGTGCCGCCTCTCCCAGAGACGCTGAATGAGAGCATGCCGTGTGGCGTAGCCCTGTTGCAGCTCAATGTTTGCAGTGCCAGGAAGCGCTTCAGCCCTTCTTAAAGTCAACTGTAATTGGGCTTCTTGTATCACCTCTTCATTGGTTAATTGTGGCACGGGAGTATTAGCCCTATTGCAAATGTTATGTAGTATAACACAAGCATTCACAATAGAGCCTGCTACCCTTGGGGAATAGTGTAAGACTCTGTGTACAAGTAAGCAACGAAAACGTGCTTTAAGTAGCCCAATAGTTCGCTCCACAATATTCCTAGTGCGAACATGCAAATTTGTATAGTGTGCTTCAGGTGAATTTGGGGCCGCATCCAATACTGGAGTCATCATTGTCTTCCTTAACGGGTAACCAGAGTCACCTTAAAATAATATACTAAAGAATACAATTATATAAATAGCTTTTACTAAAATAATATGTGAAGGTTGTCTGGCAGAAACTGCTGTTAGCAGTAAGACTTCCTATTTGTACATAGTTTTCCTTTGTGTTTTTAAATTTAAGTTTAGTTTTAAGTTGTGCAAATAAAATATTTTCTTTTCTATTCTATTATCTATGTAATATTTAAATTCGAGGCTCAATAAAACAATAGTACCTAAAAACCAAATATTTTCTGTCTCGCTGAGGTTTTCAAGATGTGCCTTCAATGGATGACTGGCCCATATAAATGAGTCGTGAGAAGCACCACCATAACTTGCGTCCACACTAGTTATGTTCATATTTGCATCACAAACCTAAAACATTAAAAATAATTTATAGTGATTTGTACTACGAATAATAAAAACTAATTTGTAGCAACTCTGTTATTTTTAGTATAGTTTAATGTTAAAATTATAATTTTATGTATTATTTATGTAAGAAAATTGTTATTTTAGGTTTAAATAACTCAATAAAAAATTCTATGAACAATTTTTTTACTACATATTTCTGGTAACAAATATTTACAAATAAACTTTTAAATTAGATCCTCATGACGAGGTAACAACTCACTATTTGAACATTTAGCGAATGGTAATGTTTGCGGCAATAATACCGCTCTTCATTTTCCACCGGGCGAACTATAGCAACATGGGTACAGTCTATGCAGCCTAGTACTCCGGGAATTTTGAATTTGTTGTAGAATCTGAAATAAATTTCAAAGTTTTTGAAATATGTAAAAGAAATTCAGTGTTATTAATTATTAATAAAGTATTTTATATAATATTATATGGCCATAGTTACTCAGTCTTTATTCTATTCCTTTCTTGGTCTGTAGCAGGAAATATAATATACTTTTGCCTCATTTCTGTAGAGTTGAGACAGGCAGTGACTTGTTTTATGCAAGACGAAACTGTCTGCTGGGCCATGGAATGTCCTTCAATATTCCCAGTAGGACGTTGATATGACCCAGTAGCATAAAAAGACAATGCAGTCAGCACCTGAAACATTTTTGGTTAAAGGTATTGGCTTGGCATGGCACATTTTGTGTAAAAACAACGTGAATATAATATTACATACCTTATTCTCTACAGATAAATCGGTCAATTTTGTGGGACGCTTTAGCATTGGCGCGAGTTCATCACACAAACTCCGGGATAAACTTTTAGTCAACCGGTACCGTTTCACGAACTCGGCATCCTCTAAATCGAAAGGATTAAATTGTGAACGCAATCTTCTTCTGCGCTGCATTGTTGATGTGCTAGCAGATGCATGCAACTCTTGCAGGAATTCAAAAATCTCCAATTCATTGGCCATCTAGAAACCAACGCCGTTTTTTATGTTTATTATTTACACTGTAAACTTAAATAAAAAAGACATTTCTTGAAAAAAGAATTACATAACTTTAGAGAAATACTCACTTTTCAAATATAATTATACATAAAAACTGTAAATAATGCAAAGTAATGTTAAATCCGCTGCGAAATATCAACTTTTTTAAGATCGCTAGTTTGACGTTAAAGTAATCATGCTCAACTGTCAAACGGTGTCAAAATGGAGCTCGTGGTACGCATTGAGCGAATGAAATTGAGATGACGTCACAAAACTTCTTGATGAAACAAGCTTAAAATAATCTTACTTTTAAGAGGTGATGGTACGAAATCATGAAGTAATATTAAAATAATACTGCTTTAAGAGGTTGTGGTAGGCCTCCTGATAAGTGATACTAAGATGTATATTTTATTACAGCTCGAGGAACAAATAGCGGAGGTGGCGAAGCGGCAGAACTCGTCAAACTACAAGAACGCGTTATTCCAGTGCGAGCTCTGTTATAAAGGCTTCATAGACGATGAGGCATGGAAACACCATCTCAACAAACACAGTCCGGTAAACTAAAAATTATACAATACTAGCTGTCCCGGCAAACGTTTCTTTGCCATCTATACTTATTATAAAACAAAGTCACTTTTTTCCCTCATGTCCCTTTGTTCCCTTTAATTAATCTTTAAAACTACGCAACGGATTTTGATGATTCTTTCATTGTTACTTGTTAGATAGCCCATTTATCGAGGAAGGTTATAGGCTACATTTTATCACGCTAAGACTAATTATAGAAGGAGCGAAGAAATAGAGGAAAATGTGGAAAAAACGGGGAAAATTATTTGAAAGGGCTAACTTGAATGCGCTAATCTCAGGAACTACTGGTCCGATTTGAAAAAATATTTCAGTGTTAGATAGCCCATTTATTGAGGAAGGCTATAGGCATATTTTTTTCAGTGGCTATATATTTTATACCCGTGCGACGCCGGGGCGGGTCGCTAGTATTATATAAAGTATATCGCCCGTATTATTTTATTGAATTAGTGACTAAATAAGTATGTCACCATGGCAACGTCCATCGCTATCCGTGACCCGCGTCGCATAAACAATGGTCGCTCTTTATAGACAAAATATAATTTGCAATAAAATGAAATTGCGACTATAATTAAAGATCGAAGCTATCCTATCTCTCAAGTTGGAAAAAATCACACATTTAAAAAAAAGAAACATTAAAATCGGTTAAGTAGTTTAGGAATCCATCGCGGACAAACATCGTGACAGGAGATTTATATATATTAGATTACTTAGATCATGTCACAGTGTTTGCGCGCGAACTCCTCCAAAACGGCTCAATCGATTATAATGAAATTTTGTATAGGTACCATCAAAGAAATTGATTCTTCAGTTAACGAACCCACGATGTTTGGTCGGATTATTTATTTATTTATTTACAGTTAATTAAAACGGGTTGACCCCAATTACATTAATTGACCTAGAACTAAGTCAATTATGAATTAGAATTATGTTAATTCAATAATATCTGTGACCTGTCGGCTGGGTTTGATATAACGCGACCAATGGGATGTTTTCTTTTTATCATCTCCACCAGACGGCGCGACGGTAGACACTCACTAATTTTCTATTGGTTCCCCACCGATTTGAAATTATCTGCAGGTTGGCATTACTGACTACATGTTGGTCGTGTTTCTAAAAAATATCAGTGTACTGTCAAGTGTAATATCAATCAAAATATCATACTCCTAAGCGATCATTGGCCTAAGCAATTAGGCCAGTATACTGGTAACAGCTTAGGAACACGCTTGCACTTGTCAAACTGAAAACATGATAACTGAAAGAGTTTTCTACTTCTACTTTTTATTGTCGGTGTGGTTTTTATTATTTTTCCCCAAATTGTGTTATTTGGATTTTTGATGTTAATTATTGGTAAAATATTAACCACTAAATATCTGTTATCTTGCACAAGTGCAGGTAAGATGTTGTCAAAACCAAAATGTATTATTCCTGTGACATTTGGTGTGAACAACGGTAAATAGGGCTATTTCTTCCGCGAGTTTTAACTAAAACATCGTTATTATAACTTTATTATCCTATTCATTGGAATATTATTGTATTTTTTTCAAATTGAAATGTATCAAGTTTTACATGCTTTTGCCCAATTATGTGGCAATTATTGATGGTATTCCCTGGTATTACCGATAGTTGTCTACCCATACGCCATCTAGTTACTAAAATGGAAGCTGTTTGACAATCAAATTAAAAAGCTAAGAAAATTCCTCATTTACGTTGGTCCACCACCTGCCGACTGCCTATGAATCAACTTCTCTGATAGTAGGTACATTCGTTAGGCTTTTGTCTACTTTTTGGCAATAGGTTTTTGTCTACTTTTTATACAAATACTAGAAATAACTTATAAGGCAAAACAATGTTTGCCAGGTCAGCTAGTGTGGAAATAATATTAACCAGCTCTGGATAACTAATTGGCCGTATAGGCCGCGGTCTAGGGCGGCAGCGTCCTAGGGTGCCGACAGATTTCGTATACAGCAAAAAGGGATAGAAGATATCACCACACTCAATCATCTTTCCGAGAGAAAGGACATCAGGCAATTTCCATACAATGTTAGTCTAAAAAAAGCTGCGCGGCCAGACCTAGGATTATTTAAAATAGCTAAGCCATATTAAGAACTTAAAAAAATATAGACTTAACCCTGTAACTGCATTTTTTTAATATTAGGTATTATTATTATTATTATGAGTTACCTACGTACGAAAACTTAAATAACTACTAAAAACATAGTAACAGTGTTAAATTCATAGAACTAGTTTAAGGTATAAATATTAAATAACCTGCTATTGGAAATATTCTTAGTTCTGGCCGCGCATATTTTTTTAGACCAGAATGCCTGATGTCTTTAACCAGATTAATTTCAGAAGCAATACCGCTCGCAATTCGCAACTCGGTTTCGCTCCGAGCGAACACTTATCCAATAACCTGGTTAAATATCGTTTCAACTTGGTTAAAAAAATACAGGTTCCAAGCCCTTATTTCAGGGGTACTGCAGTATAAAAACTCTCTATTTTATTTATCAGAGTTCCGGCGACATGGAGTGTCCGGTGTGCAAGATGCGGTTCCGGACGAAGCGCACGCTGCAGAAGCATACTTCCAACCACGAGAAGAAGTACGAGTGTAAAGCCTGCTGCTACGTGTCGCAGACGACGTGAGTTTTAGCACCTTGAGATTTGAGGGGGGTTTTGTACGGTTTTCGGTTGGTTAACCTATATGGTATTGATCGGTTGGGTTACATCAAGTTAATATTAAGGCGAGAGTGACGAGACCTCACACGACACGGCGCGACAATTCACGTTTTATAAACGTCAGAAGTGTAGGGCCAACCCACACGTACCACAACCACACGACATCGCACGACAAAATGTCGTCGAGCAGTGGTTACGTGTGAATACGAGGGCTGCTATTTATGTATCCGGAATTAAAAAAAGAAACAAACATATATCATTTAATAAATATGGTTTTATTGCTTTTCAAAATATTCGCCGCGATGATCGACACACTTTTGCATACGCTGGAACCAATTTTCATAGCACTTTTTCCATTCTGATTGAGGTATCTCCAAAACGTGCATTTTGAACGCATCAACAGCCTCTTCGCGGCTCGAAAAACGTTGACCACGTAATTTGTTCTTCGCGTATGGAAATAAAAAGAAATCGTTAGGTGCCAAATCAGGGCTGTATACAGCCCTGATTTGGCACCTAACGATTTCGAAAAGATCGAAATCGAAAAAATCGAAAAATTTTCGAAATTCGAAAAAATCGAAAGATCGAATTGACTGGTCATCCGCCGTATACGGCGGATGACCAGTCAATTCGATCTTTCGATTTTTCGATCTCCAAAACGTGCATTTTGAACGCATCAACAGCCTCTTCGCGGCTCGAAAAACGTTGACCACGTAATTTGTTCTTCGCGTATGGAAATAAAAAGAAATCGTTAGGTGCCAAATCAGGGCTGTATACAGCCCTGATTTGGCACCTAACGATTTCGAAAAGATCGAAATCGAAAAAATCGAAAAATTTTCGAAATTCGAAAAAATCGAAAGATCGAATTGACTGGTCATCCGCCGTATACGGCGGATGACCAGTCAATTCGATCTTTTGACCCTCCAAAAACTGAGTTGTTTCAGCTGAGGTGTGACAGCTAGCATTGTCGTGATGTAATATGATTCTGCGTTGTCGGTTGTCCTTTCTTATTTCTTCAAAGACTTCTGGTAAACAAATGGTCGTATACCATTCAGAATTAACCGTTTTACGATTCTCTAATGGCACTGTAGCCACATGTCCATTAATTCCAAAAAACAGGCGACCATTTGCTTCAAAGTACTTTTTGCACGAGTAACTTTTGTTGGTTTCGGCTCATCTTGATACACCCACACCGTTGACTGTTGAATAGATCCAAGATTCATCACCTGTGTAGATATTATAAACGGCTTTTGACGTACCACGGTTGTATTTTTTTATCATTTTTTTGCACCAATCGACACGAGCCCGTTTTTGATCGATTGTCAAGTTGTGCGGAATCCAACGCGAACATATTTTTTTTACAGCCAAATGTTCGTGTAATATCTTATGTATGCTCGTCATACTTATGCCTAAGGACGCCTCTATCTCGCGATATGTAACATGACGATCACGCATTATTAGTTCCCGCACAGAATCTATATTTTGTGGGACAACAGCTGTTTTTGGGCGACCTTCTTTATTTTCATCCGTGAGCATAGACCGTCCACGATTAAACTCACTGTACCAGTGATAAACAGTGGTTTTTGATGGTGCTTCATCTCCAAAAGTTGCGGTGAGTTGAATAAAGCACTGTTGTTGATTTAGCCCACGCCGAAAATCGTAGTAAATCATTGCACGAAAATGTTCACGCGTTAAATCCATGGCAAATGAAGACACGCTATTTTCAAAATGACGCCACAATGGAAAAATAATTGACAGTCACATGAAACAAAATGTATTCTTCAACCAAAGAGTTCTATTTTCAAATGTTGTAATTACTTTTTAAATATTGTTCTTGTAAGTAACCAGTTCGGGATACATAAATAGCAGCCCTCGTAGTGTCGCTGCAGCTTTTTGTATTTGCGTTGTGGTACCGACAAAATGCCGACGTGGTTGCGTTGTCGCCAGTGGTTGCGATGTGGTTACGTACGAAAGTCAATGAAACGGAGGGGGCAAAGAGCGCAGGCGGTGTGCACGCACTGTCGTTGCGATGCAGTGGTTGCGATGTGGTCGACCGTGGCTGAGATGTGGTCGGTATCTGATAAGTGGTCGACAACGACTACAAAATGTGGTACGTGTGAATGGTCCACTTCATTTACAAGTGGTACGTGTGGGTTGGCCCGTAGTGCGGTCTCGCATTTAGTCGTGATCTGTCGACTGTGTTTGATGATGCGATGCATGCTATGATGCGACTTCTCTGACACTCTATCTACATTTTGGGAGGACTCATCATCTCCACGCTTACTGTTACACAAAATCTCTTTACATCGGTTACATAACATTATAGAATAAATTGCTATTATTTTTGTAGTACTCAAGCTAAGCAGCACCAGCGCTGGCACAAGGGTGTGACTTACAAGTGTCAGTACTGCGACGAAGTATCCACGTGAGTTATTCATAAATTATAACTAAGTGCCATAACTCACCGGGACGCCATGTTGCTTAGACGTTGTCACGGTAACGTCACTGGCTACGTTGCGATGGCTTCCCGGTTAGTTATGGCATCTGCCAAGTTAAGATAGTGAATTATAAGTTACCGACAGAAGCGTCGGCTTTGCCTTTTGCCTTTCGAACATTATAGTCACTTGCGACCAACCGTTTGGCTGCAGCCTGTTTTCACAGCCTACCCAAGAGTTAATATCCTAAAAAATAAAAATAAAACCTCGAAATTTCCTGAGTCTGGATCTGGACTGATCTGCCCCTTTTAACTCAGTGCAACTAACTAAGACAGTACACTGAAACCTACGAATAACAAAACTACAGGAAACGTAACTCCCATACTTCAACCGTTTTAAATTTGGCTCCTTTTCGAACACTAAAATATGACAATTCAGATTCTCGCCAAGGTCGTTTCCCAGGTAACGTATATAAACATAATATTGCGCGCTGGACGACAGTCTGCGCGGTTATTGTCACTGTCACAGTTATGAAACAAAGTGGATGGCATTATGCAGTATACACAAACATATCTACTATCACGAAGAAAGGAGTACATAATTATTATTTGAAAATCAAACATTTTCCTCTGATCCTTAAGTCATCGATAATAATCTATACTAATATTATGAATGCGCAAGTATCTCTGTCTGTCTGTCTGTCTCGCTTTCACGCCAAAACTACCGAACCGATTGTAATGAAATTTTGTACACAGATAGTCTATCATCTTACATTAGATTTTCGATTTTTTCGATTGTTATTTCTTTGTTACGTTATTAAATAACTCAGTACTTTATCTATGCAGTGACGTAACCTTAAATCTATCAATGATAAATAGTTTATGGGTAAAGTTGTGTAATTGGGGGGCTAAATATACTTTATTTGGCATAAATAAAGTTTAATTAAAAAAAATTTAATAAGTTATGTGCACACTGCACAGCCTGCTGTTTTTGGGTGTTTTGATTTAATGGGTACTAGGGTTTTTTTTATAAAAGCTTAATTTGACACCAATTTTGTTGACAAGTCCACGCGGATGAATTCGCGGGCAACAGCTAGTAATATATAATAATTTTGAACAAATCTTGTACGACTCGTACGAATTTAAAACTATCCAGAGCACCTATACAACACGTTTTCAGATTACAAAAATCCTTTTGCTAAATTATTACAGAATTATTACAGAATTGAAATAAAAAACTTACGGTGCAAATGTAGATTTTCGTAATCTCTTTAATTTTTGGTCATTACTCATACAAAATATATCATGACTATTAAAGCGTATGCTACATTAACGAGTAATCTATAGGCCTACTACGAAACCGTTTTGAGACTCAAACAATCGGACGAGAATGCCGCGTCCTGCTCTAACAACGTCATTTCACGTTTGTTAGAGTAGGACGCAACATTCTCGTACGATTGTTTGAGTCTTAAAACGGTTTCGTGGTACAAGCCCTGGCTCGGCATCCAATTCGGTTCGTTTCTTACTAAACGAAGTACGAACGGCATTATAAAAATAAGATACTCCATACTGATGTCAGTCAGACCCTCGTTTATGAATTGTGATTAAATTGTTACATCTTGCAAAGTCGCCATGGACAGTGTTAAGCAAGATGTAACAATTTAATCATAATTCATAAACGAGGGTCTGACTGACATCAGTATGGAGTATCTTATTTTTATAATGCCGTTCGTACTTCGTTTAGTAAGAAACGAACCGAATTGGATGCCGAGCCAGATTACTCGTTAATGTAGTATACACTTTAATAGTCATGATATTTTATTATTAATAATATATATTGTATGAGTAATGACCGAAAATTAAAGAGATTACGAAAATCTGCATTTGCACCGAAGTTTTTTATTTCAATTCTGTAATAATTTAGCACATAGATTTTTGTAATCTGAAAACGTCTTGTCTAGGTGCTCTGGATAGTTTTAAATTCGTCCGAGTCTTACAAGGTATTTTTTCAAAATTATTATATATTATTATTATCGATGACTTAAGAATCAGAGGAAAATGCTCCTTTGTTCGTGATAGTAGATATTTTTGGTGTATACTGCATAATACCATCCGCTTTTGACAATTATTGTCCACGGCTTTGTTTCATAACTGTGACAGTGACAATAACCGCGCAGGCTGTCGTCCAGCCCGCAATATTATGATACGTTACCTGGGAAACGACCTTGGCGAGAATCTGAATTGTCATATTTTAGTGTTCGAAAAGTATGGGAGTTACGTTTCCTGTAGTTTTGTTATTCGTAGGGCTATAACAACAAATACTAAATAATATTTAAGGGGGGCTCCCATACAACAAACGTATTTTTTTTGCTATTTTTTGCTCGATATTAATAATGGCAAGAGGTAGGCACTTGAAATGTTTACAAAATACTCAGTTGTATTTATAATTTAATAAAATAAATAGTTAATGGGGGCTCCCATACAAAAAAACAGATGTAGTTACCTATTTTTGCTCTATAATGGTACGGAACCCTTGGGCGTGGCGTGGGCGAGTCCAACTCGCACTTGGCAGATTTTTTTAGCTACAACTTTCCCAGCAATAGACATAATAGAAGGGTTGTGCACTTACTTACGACGTAGAAAAAAATGCTCTAATGAGTGTTATTGTTTGCTATTGGCCTAGTTTTAACCGTATGATGATGATGATTAACGTTTTCAGCAAATGGACGTCCTACCTCAGCCATGTGCGTATCAAACATCCGTCTGAGCACATCTGTCCCACGTGCGGGTACTCCTTCGTCAGCCGCCTCGGACTCACCATGCACAGGACCATGATGCACAAGGACCAGGTGAGTCTGAGTAGTCCTTAAGGCTTTGTAGCGGTCCCCAAAATTTGCGCCCTACGCCACAGTCCTGCATCGCGCTATCGAAGTTTTCTAAGTGCTAGTAGTTCTACTGTAAGTTGTAACAAAAATAAGTGATAATACTTTAGGGTGTGTACGTGTTCCTTGTAGAGTTTAAGAAAGTAGCAGCCCTGAAAGACCTTTTTTTTCACTTTTGTTTGGGGAAACTCATGGGGCGCTTGCCCATATAAAAGAGAAAAAGAAATGATTTTTCAGCGCTGCTACTTTCACTATGAACTGCCTAGTCTCTACAAGGAAAACGTACACATCCTAAAATATTATCACTTTGTTTTGTTATACACTGTATACAACAGCTGAAATGTATCATGTGGGCTCCGGCCTGACCGGGCATAACACCTCGCTCGGTCGGAAGATCTTCATTTGTGGCTACCACGCACATTCTGAAGGGTCCTCAAGAATAACAATCATTGAATCATTTTTAAGTAACAAAAATACCACTATTATCAAGGTAACAAAGAAGAACAACAAATAATAACAACAAAAAAAAAAAGGAAAAAAAGTCTACCAGTAAAATGGTCACGGGAGGTAAAAAGTACTGTTTTTTATAACTTAAAAACAATATTGCATAAGCAGTATTTATTTACTTCTTTTTATTACATATTATTTCGTCTCTTTTACGACAATATAAATTATTAACAACACATTTAAAATCATAATATGTAACTGATTTTCATGTTCATCTCTGTCTATCCCACAGGATCAGAAAGAGACAGACAACACAGACGGTACATACTGCGAACAGTGCGACGTTAAGTTCGATACGCCTCAAGCTTGGAGGCGGCACATGGTCACCTCCGTCAAACACACGCAGAGCCGGGATTTGAAACTAGTGTAAGTTACTTTACTAATATTCTAAATGCGAAAGTGTGTTTGTCTATCTGTCTGTTACCTTTTACGCCCAAACTTAGCCTTACTAAACTTAGAAACAATACATCTAGCACATGACCTCTGAGTCAAGAGTCAGGCTTAATGTTTTTATACAGAATTAGTCGGGCCTAATAACTCGCCATGATTATTCTACACCAGTAAATTTTCCGGTATATTCATCAACAAACACTGTTACAGCAACGGCTGTCGTGTCTGTGGCGAACGGTTCGCGGACAGCGAGCAACTGCGGATACATCACAGACGCTCGCACGCGCGCGCCCGTCCCAAGAACTACGGCAAACCGCGAAATGAGCGCACCTGGCCCGCTAAGTGCACCTATGTAAGTACAAACTGCACAGCTTGATCGCATAGAGGTGGGTTTACACCAAAAGAACATAGAACAAGAACAGCACAAGAACATTATTTCGTGTTCGTTTAGTGTAAACTATAATTCGTTACAACATACTTTAGATCGTTTACACCAATCGAATCAACAAGAACATCAAGAATAAGAATTTTTGTTTTATAGATGAGAATCATATAGCTCCGTTTAGACCAAACGAGCGAATGCTCATTACTCATTCGTCAACGATAAGTAGTAGGGTTCACACTACACTCAAAGAGTATATAAACTACGTAACAACTACACTATGTCTGACTGTAATAGCGGTATTGTGATTTCAAGTGCTGTATTTATTGTTATAACGCAATTAATGAAAAAGAAAAGAAGGAAAAGACGTTGGTGGGTGACGAATTTAATAAAAGAAGAATCTATATATATAAAAGAAAGTCGTGTTAGTTACTTCACTTATAACTCAAGAACGGCTGAACCGATTTAGCTGAAAATTGGCAGGGAGGTAGTTTAGAGCCAGGAGAAGGACATAGGATACATTTTGTTTCGGAAAAATGTACGGTTACTGCACAATATACTTTTATGATTTGCGCGTAAACTATTCAATCGATTTTGATGAATTTTGGTATGGAGATATTTTGAGTCTCGGGAAAGGACAAGGGATACTTTTTGTCCCGGAAAATGTACGGTTCCCGCCCAATAAACTTTTATCTCAAGAACGGATGAACCGATTTGGCTGAAAATTGGTGGAGAGGTAGCATGGAACCAGGAATAGGACATAGGATACATTTTGTCCCGGAAAAATGTACGGTTACTGCACAATATACTTTTATTATTTGCGCGTAAACTATTTAATCGATTTTGATGAATTTTGGTATGGATATACTTTGAGTCTCGGGAAAGGACAAGGGATACTTTTTGTCCCGGAAAATGTACGGTTCCCGCCCAATAAACTTTTATCTCAAGAACGGATGAACCGATTTGGCTGAAAATTGGTGGAGAGGTAGCTTAGAACCAGGAAAAGGACATAGGATACATTTTGTCCAGGAAAAATGTACGGTTACTGCACAATATACTTTTATGATTTGCGCGTAAACTATTCAATCAATTTTGATGAATTTTGGTATGGAGATACTTTGAGTCTCGGGAAAGGACAAGGGATACTTTTAATCCCGGAAAAAGTATGGTTCCCGCACAATAAGCTTTTATGATTTTCGCCTAAACTATTCAGTCTATTTTTATGAAATTCGGTATGGAGATACTTTGTGTCTCGGGAAAGGACAAGGTATAATAAGGACAATACTTTTTGTCCCGGAAAATGTACGCTTCCTGCACAATAAACTTTTATAATTTTCGCTTAAACTATTTATTAATCTATTTTGATGAAATTTGGCATGAAGGTACTAATTTTAATCTATTGTTTTCTTAATTATACCAATTCGGATTAAATAATCATCGTTAAGACAGGACAACGTCTGTCGGGTCAGCTAGTACTCGATAATTTAACACGTTCTCTGCCGGTAGTACAAACGAGAAAAATTACAAAAAATTTTTTTGTCGAAATAGATGTATTAGGTCAAGACTTAAACTATGATATCATTTAGGGTTCGATAGTGTGCAGGGTTCCTGAGATATAATAAAAAAACCCCTTGAGGTCACATGTGACCTACGCGGCGCTGTAGTACGAAAAGTACGCAATCGTTATTACTGCGCCGCTCCGGTCACATCTCCGGGCACCGCACCCTTCAGTCACCATTGTGTCGTTGCGAATTTTCCTGGGTTTTGGTGACGAACCTTGGATTTACCCAATTTAGATATTGAGATGGAAGACTTGAATATATTACTAGAAGACATACTTAATTTTGAGCTACTTGAAGCTAGTTTTTTGAATGAAACAAGGAATAAACCTTTATATGTCTAATATGTTTCAACAAACGTTATCGTTAAGCAAAAGTTTATTGTAACAATGTTTTTTCATTCTTTTTAGGGTTTCGTACCCAAAGGGTATAAACGGGACTCTATTACTGAGACTTCGATGTCTGTCCGTCTGTCCGTCCGTTTGTCTGTCTGTCTGTTTCCAGGCTGTAACTCAATAACCGCTATAGCTAGACTTCTGAATTTTTTACAGATTATGTATTTCTGTTGCCGCTAAAACAACAAATACTAAAAACAAAAAAAAAAATATTTAAGGGGGGCTCCCATACAACAAACGTAATTTTTTGGAACTTTTTGGCTCGTAATCAATAATGGCAACAGCTAGGCACTTGAAAATTTCACAATATTCTTAATTTTATATGTAATCTAATAATTAATAATAAAATTAAAATAAAATAAGTATTTTAGGGGGGCTCCCATACAAAAACACAATTTTTCGCCTATTTTTTCTCTATAACCGTACAGAACTCTTCTTGCACGAGTCCGACTGGCACTTGGCCGATTATTATTTAAAAGCAACTTAATATACATTATAACACTGATTAAAAGATAAGTGAAATTGTTAATACCATCATTGATAAATGAATAAGAAGTCATAGAAACAGTTATTTTTTCCAGCCCTTTGCATTTCTGCATCAAAATTTTCATATATAGTGAACATAGGTGAATACCATGTGAAAGTATTGCTCTACAGCGCCGCACCGGTCACCTACTACAGATAAATGTACGATAAATTTGTCCTATGGCCTACGAATTCGATTCAAAAACAGGTCTGCTCTGAGGTCACCAGTGCCCTACGCGGCGGGTAGATACAGGTAGGGGTTCGGGCACATGTGACCTACGCGGCAGAGAACGTGTTAAAAAAACCCGCCAATAAGTAAAATATTTCAAGAACACTAGAATTCCTTTGATGAGACCGCCTCGAAGAGCGAGCACGCCCGAACACGAAAGAACGCTCTAGGAAATTGCTCGAGCGCTCTTGCGTCGTTTACACCAATGACCAAACGAGCGAGATTCTTAGAGCATTCTACCTATTTTACCGCCGAACACGTGGCGAACACGTGGCGAACACACTAGAACAACGAAAGAATGCTCGTTGTTAGTTTACATCAAAAGAGCTTTACTAGAATGAGCATTCGCTCTTTTGGTGTAAACGGAGCTTAACAGTTACAGCAACGATTGCCAGATCTGTGGCGAATGGTTCGATCGATGAATATAATATTCATCATTAATAGCCGTGTACTGACTGAGCGAGCAGTCTCGCGAGGCAGCCTCGTGAAGCAAATCTCAAAAGCCTCGTCTGAGGCCAACGTACGCGCTGCCTCGCCCGAGCGTGCCGCGGCGCGAGCCTCGCGAGGCTGCTCGCTTGGACAGTACGCGGCTTATCCACTGACCTCTATAGTACACTGGACTGGGCACTGGTTATGCCGTACAAAATGACAGCAATTTTTTGTGCCGATTTGAAGCGCCACGATGAGCGTACTGTGCACTAATTACATAGAAAATTGCAACCGCCATTTGCAAAATAGTAGTTCCAAGTACACTCACTACTGCTTTCACATAGCAATCGTCGCCAATATGGCGACTTTTTCAAATAGGAACATTTTATTGATAGCGATCGCCGGTCCAGTGTATTAATTTATAGAGGTCAGTGGGCTAATCACTATAAACATATATTTGACAGTGTCCAGAAGAGATACCTAACGCGCGCGAGTACTGGACCCACTTCCGGCGCGAGCACCCCGACAAGAACTACCCCATACCGAAAGACTACGTATGTGATATATGCGGGAAAAGTTTCCGGGTGAGTGTTGTTGATCTTTACACAGAAATTATACTATCAGAGAAGTTGAATCATAGGCAGATGGCGGACCAACGTAATTTGGTCGCGTTATGTCAAACCCAGCTGACAAATCACGACGTACATTGAATTGACATAAGCCGACCACATGACGTAGGTCTGTAAATCAATTATCACGATGGTACGTGTGACCGCATTCTGGCGCCTGGCGGTAGCGGTCATTGACTTATGTCAAAAAGCTTGTACATAATACTTCATCGTTTTTCATACAAAGTTCCTAATGTAAGGGCGATATCGTATTTTGTATACTCGGTTAGAACTGAGTATTCAGTAAATCGCTTTGAACGCCTATAGAATTGGAGATTAGCATTAAGAGTTACCTTCGATGCTCCCGCCCCCCGCGCGGAAACCTAAACATAGTTGGTCCCAGACGTATTGACCTGTTCATTCCTCTGGACTAGGCCGACTATGTTGCGAGAATGTCGTATTTGTTTACGCAACTATACGGACATTTAAAATCTTGTCGTAGGCACTACAGTATTTGAAGAGTGCTTACTTCGCTCTGAAAATCTATACTTATTATAAAACAGAGTCGCTTTTTTTTTCCTCATGTCCCTTTGTTCGCTTTAATCTTTAAAACTACGCAACGGATTTTGATGATTCTTTCAGTGTTAGATAGCCCATTTATCGAGGAAAGTTATAGAAATAGGAGCGAAGAAATAGAGGAAAATGTGGAAAAAACGGGGGAAATTATTTGAAAGGGCTAACTTGAATGCGCTAATCTCAGGAACTACTGGTCCGATTTGAAAAATTATTTCAGTGTAAGATAGCTCATTTATTGAGGAAGGCTATAGGCATAATTTTTTTAGTGGCTATATATTTTATACCCGTGCGACGCCGGGGCGGGTCGCTAGTAAAGCCTTTTTTTTGATAATTTTTGAAATAAAACAAAATGAAATAAAATACTTGACAGTTGTATCTCCATCTTTCAGGGTAACGCGTTCCTCGTGTACCACAAGCGGACTCACTCGAACGAGCGCGGGTTCAAGTGTCCGCTGTGTCCGAAAGCATTCTTCAACCGATACAACCTGCAGATGCACGAGAAAACCCACTCCGAGAACAGACCGCATCCGTGTTCAGTGTGCTTCAAGGCGTTCAAGAGTAAGGGCGCGCTGGATAGACATTTCAGGGTAAGATATTTTATTACAGAGTAAGATTATTTACACCTTGAGCCAGTCCACACGGCGCGTTGCGTCAGCGTTGCGTCGACACAGCGCTGCCGTTGCGTTGTTTTACATACAAATAATCAAGGTGTTCATACGGCGCGTTGCGTCGTCGCAACACACACATGTCGGACTGCAGCCCCCGAGACGAAGCGGGAGGGGGTGTTGACGTTAAGACTGCTTCGTAATAATGATGCGATGACGCAGCGCCCGTGTGGCCGGCTATGCGTCAAGCGGCAGAGCTACGTCGATGCAACGTTAATAAAAATGTACTGTATATGTAACTTTTGCCCGTAGCTTCGTCCGCGTGGAATTCTTAGAACGACATAATTGCTGGAAAAAACATAACTTTTTATACATAAAATATAGCCTTTGTCACTCAGGAACACACATGTAGCCCTAGCATTGCCACTGTGGCAATGGTAAATTGAGCTAAAAAGGCTAAAGCTGCGGTAAAGATCGAAACGGCACCTTCAATTTATCTCCACAGTTTATCTATACTTTTTTATTTCTACTGTGGCCATGCTAGGGCTGCAGCTTTCTAACGGTGTTAAAATTTTTGATATTGGACAAGTAGTTTCAGACATTACCACCTACAAACAAAAAAAAAAAACATACATTAACTCTTTAGTCTTTACAGAGGCTGTCTTTATTATTAGGGTTCCGTACCCAAAGGGTAAAAACGGGACCCTATTACTAAGACTTCGTTGTCTGTCCATCTGTCTGTCCGTCTGGCTGTATCTCAAGAACCGCTATAGCTAGACTTCTGAAAAATTCACAGATTGTGTATATCTGTTGCCGCTATAACAACAAATACTGAAAACAAAATAAAATTAATATTCAAGGGGGGCTCCCATACAAAAAACGTGATTTTTTTGTCCTTTTTCACTCTATATCCATATATTATTATTATTATTATTATTATTATTATAATGGCAAGAGGTAGGCACTTGAATTTTTCACACATTCTTTTGTTATATGTGTACTTTAATAATTAATTAATAATAATATTAAAATAAAATAAAATTTTTAGGAGGGCTCCCATGCAAATAAACACAATTTTTAGCCTATTTTTGCTCTTTATCGGTACGGAACCCTTCGTGCGGGAGTCCGACTCGCACTTGGCCGATTTTATTTGTGTAGATTACAAGCTATGCCGTCTTATGTCGTCTATTGCATTGTAAAAAGGCACTGAATAGACGAGGGCAAAACAGTGTTGAATTACCCATTGTATCTATACTTATTATAAAACAAAGTCGCTTTTTTTTCCCTCATGTCCCTTTGTTCCCTTTAATCTTTAAAACTACGCAACGGATTTTGATGGTTTTTGCAGTGTTAGATAGCCCATTTATCGAGGAAGGTTATAGGCTATATTTTATCACGCTAAGACTAATAGGAGCGAAGAAATAGGGGAAAATGTGGAAAAAACGGGGAAAATTATTTGAAAGGGCTAACTTGAATACGCTAATCTCAAGAACTAATGGTCCGATTTGAAAAATTCTTTCAGTGTTAGATAGCCCATTTATTGAGGCAGGCTATAGGCATAATTTTTTTCAGTGGCTATATATTTTATACCCGTGCGACGCCGGGGCGGGTCGCTAGTACTATATAAAATATAGACACCACACAAACGTACGTTTGCCATGTGGTCCGTTGAGTTTTGGTGCGTTGCCGTAGCGTGGACGTTTCATGATTGCGGTAACAATATATCTATGGACGCTTGCCACAATAATTCGTTTTCACTCATCAGACAGTACGGTCAGTTGAAGTGGGGGGGTAAACGGTGCACTGTCAATATCTTGCTTATTGATCGTAATATCAACGCTGTATGCGTTATTCCAATCCTACGATATAACAATGCGAAGGAGCTATGTAGATTTGTTATTACGTGCGATATTATTAAAATTTACTAAAGCAACTATTTATTTATTTGCAGAGTCACACAGGCGAGAAGCCATACGCTTGTGAAGTATGCGGCAAAGCGTTCGCGCAGTCCAACAGTAGGAAGCTACACGTGCGGACTGTTCATCTCAAGCAGCCCTCTCCGTACCTCAGTCGCAGTCGCCAGGAGCGCCGCAAATGTGCCGCTGCCGCGTTGCAACTCAAGGACGCACACTACTGAGCTAGAGAGAGACGGAGATAGGTGCGGCGTGCTGTGTGACAGAGATGCAGTATCTCAGGTGCGCCGCAAATGCGCCGCCGTCGTGCTCCAGCCCAAGGACGCATACTACTGTGTGCCGCGCTCTCTAGCTCAGTAGTGTGCGTACACTAATGAGCTAGAGAGAGACGGAGATAGGTGTGGCGTGCGGTGCGACAGAGATGAAGTATCTCAGCCGCAGCCGCCAGGAGCGCCGCAAATGCGCCGCCGCCGCGCTGCAGCTCAATTACGCGCACTACTGAGCTAGAGAGAGACGGAGATAGGTGTGGCGTGAAGTGTGATAGGAATAGAGTATCCTAGGAGCGCACGCAGTATCTTATGAGCTCAAGGACGCACACTACTGAGCTAGAGAGAGACGGAGATAGGTGCGGCGTGCGGTGCGATAGGGATAGAGTATCTTATGAGCTCAAGGACGCACACTACTGGGACGCACACGACAGAGACGCAGTATCTCGGCCGCAGCCGCTAGGAACGCCGCAAGTGTGCCGCCGCTGCCGCTGCAGCTCAAGGACGCGTACTACTGAGCGCCGCGCTAGAGAGAGATAGCGATACGCGCGGCGTGAGGTGCGACAGTGACGCAATATCTCAGTCGCAGCCGCCAGGAGCGCCGCAAGTGTGCCGCCGCCGCGCTGCAGCTCAAGGACGCGTACTACTGAGCGCCGCGCTAGAGAGAGACGGAGATACGCGCGGCGTGAGGTGTGACAGTGACGCAGTATCTCTGGCCCAGCGACTAGCAGCGCTACCGTCGTGCTCCAACTACTGAGCGCCGCGCTAGAGCGCTATACATGCGGCGCGTCATACACACTTCTACAGTTCGACAAGGCTTTAAATGAGTATGTCAATGATGTCAATGGGCGCTACTGGTAAAGGAGAACTGTCAAAAATGACGTTTTTGTATGATAGAAGCGTTAGTTCCTTTTCTTGCCACGTTCACATTGTACAGCCTTGTCGAACTGTACTTTATCTTCTCTCTGTCTTTCCGTTACAACATCAATGCGGCATATCATAAAATATGTAAAACTTTGCAGAGTCGTCGCTGCGGTGACGTACGGCTACACGATGAATCTTGTAAAAATTAAGAAGATTTATTTAATAATCATAGTGGTACACATGACAGCTGTTATTTGTAATTATGATCTGATAAAGTATTTATATTTATATTTCTAGAATAATAATAAGGAAGTGTATGTAGTATGTACACTGTGGAAAGGTGTAAGGGCCGATTCACACCGGAACGGCAGAGGCGAGGCCAGCAGTTTCAGTGTCATATGATTTTATACTTTATCTACATTATTGTAATACATAGTATCGCTTGAGAAATCTACGGCCTCCTGTGGACGCTCCGCGCTCGTGGCTTCTTGTGGCGCGCGATTTCTCAAGTGATACTATGTATTACAATAATGAAGATAAAGTTTAAAATCATATGACACTGAAACTACTCGCCTCACCTCTGCCATTCCGGTGTGAATCGGCCCTAAGTGGATAGAGATAAACTACGATAACATGGTGCGCCCCTCCAAATTACTGTTTCAATGAGTGTAGTCATATCCTTATGATTTATGAAAGAGTTTGTATGTAGTAAGTATACAACCAATCAACAAAGTACTCTTAATATTTCACTTAATGTCACTTACCAAGATTTATTGGTCAACTAAACATAACTAGCCGACCGCGCAAGACAACGCACTTCAAAAGTTTTGACCACGCACTTCAAACGTTTTAAATTTTGGAGGTGCGCGCCATGTTATCGTAGTTTATCTCTACAAACTTATTGTAAAGTAGGATATCTTTGAAACGGTCAACGAGGATTTAAATCGTTGTTAATACTATTGCTGCAGAAAGTATTCATTCAATTAGTTTTATTTTTTCAGTATTAAGCCTTTATGGTATTATGGTTTATTTTCAGCAGCTATCATGAAATGTATTCACATATACAAAAACTCCAATACTTTACAATAAGTCAATTTATAAATTTGTAAGACTGACCAAGTTATATTATTCAGTATAATATTTAAGAATAATTAAATTATAATGTAATTTAGCATTGTAATTAATCTAACTCGCAATAAATTAACTACATAAAAAGAAAATGGTTTGCTTGTTTTTGTCTAAGATCAGAATGTAAATTCAAGTTTCAAAATAGCAGTCAGTATTATTAATGGCTGCTGGTGATGACTTGCAAAATTTTGACTATTTTGGATAGGAAATAAAACGACTGGTCCAGGCGATGAATTGGCGTATATATTGAAAAAATGTTCGTTGTGAGAGGGGTGCGGGGTGCGTAGGGATGATCGATAATCATCGATGTTGAAGAAACATCGATGTTTTAACATCGATGGGTTGGCTTCGATATCATCGGAACATCGATGTTACCTGAATAAAATATTGAAACGTCAATTATTATTATTCTTTTGGGCGCGGTCTAGCGTGTAGTAGCTTCAAGTATAAATATTGCATAGTCATTATTATTGTACTTTATAAACAAATTAGTGAAGGTGTTTGGTGACATTTGTGTTCAGTGAATATTTTTAATTGACTATTTAGTAATTAAAACTTGACTTTTTCTTTTATATTAAAATCGATAAATCCTGTTAATAAAAGCGCCATCTGTGTAAGGTATTTGGTACTACATGACTCAGTTCAATATTATTTTTTTGGCAATTCAATTGATTTTTAAGCATGAATAAACGCAAAGTTTGCGCTAGGTTCCTTTCGCCGCCAGATGCCGCCACGTTATGTTCCCGACTTTTTCACAAATTATGTGTCGGTGATACGTGTGAGTTAAAAGACTGGTCTTGCGATGACTGTAGCAATAAAATATACGAGAAAAACTCTGCTGAGTTATCTGGCCGCATCTCAGTCAATTCAAGCACATTTATTTCGCCCTCACAAAATTTGTACCCAGGTGACTTTAATGACGTAATAGAGATGCGTAAAGAGATGGCTCTGTACATGACGGAGCTTCGATAGTACCGCCAGGAGATGCTGGAGTGGCGAACAGAAGTACTCAAGCGGCTCGACGGCCTCGAACGCAGAGTTGAATTGGTCGAGAAGACATCGTCGCCTAAAGTAGCCGAACTAGAGCAGGTGGTCTCGCAACTCAAATCTGAGCTGAACGACAAAGATCAGGAGGCTCTTCTGGCGGACTTGGACGTGGGCAACCTGCCCGAGACTTCTGGCGAAAACACGGTACACACGGTCACCGTCCTGGCGGCTAAATTAGGTGTACAGCTGAGTAGCGCCGACATAGTGTTCGCCGAGCGAATTGGAGCAGTGGAGCGGTCCCCTACAGGCGACGCCACAGCGCCGGAGGAGCGGCGCGCGCGGCGCATAGTGGTGCGGCTGGCGCGGCGCGACCTGCGCGACGAGCTGCTGCGCGCCGCCCGGGTGCGCCGAACGCTCAGCAGCGCCGACCTGGGCGCGCCCGGGGCGCCGTGCCGCGTCTACGTCAACGAGCGGCTGACGCGCGCTAACCGCGTGCTGTTTCACCAAGCCCGCGAGGAGTGCCGGCGCTTTCAGTGGCGGTACTCGTGGACCAAGCGAGGCCGAATCTATGTGCGCCAGGGCGATGGAAAACCAGTGTTCCCTATTCGATGTGATGCAGACATTGAGCGGGTTTTTAACTGCATTAATGTTACGAGGGCTGCTATTTATGTATCCGGAACTGGCCACTTACAAGAACAATATTTAATTATTATTTTTAACAAAAAATTAAAACCGTCTTCCAAGGTAAAAACAATAATAGCATCCTTATAATATGAACTAAAAAGTATTAAATAATAATTATTCCTATCTAATGGTGCCTTTTTCCGAATTCGGCTAAAACTCAACTAAGTTTCTGTACTCAATCTTCATCATTTTGAAGTCGGTACCAGATGAATCTTCAGTTCTCTGACAGAATATTTGAAACTTTTGGAACTGGCACCGACTTCAAAATTATGAAGATTGAGTACAGAAATAGTTGAGTTTCAGCCGAATTCGGAAAAAGGCACCATTAGATAGGAACAATTATTATTTAATACTTTTTAGTTCATATTATAAGGATGCTATCATTGTTTTTACCTTGGAAGTCGGTTTTAATTTTTTGTTAAAAATAATAATTTCACTCTTTTTAGTTACCTAGTAAGCCATCGCGTACTATACGTAGAATAATACACTTGTATATTATACTACGTAGGTATCTTATTACAGTCACACTTACAAAATATAATATCAGCTGCAGCCTGCAGATAATTTTAAACAATATATTAATTAAAAATCGAAGTGAACACGTGTGACGTGCTAAGTAGCCGGTCACCGGACTAGTTTCAATAGGCTGGCACTCGCTCGACTTGTCGCACACGCCTCGCACTGTATAGTGTTAAGCCCGCTGTACACTCTCGCCGAGAGCTCTCAGGCGAGTCTCGTGCGAGAGCCCCTTGCCCGAGTGGGATCATGATTCATGTACATTCTCGCTTAGTTCAATCGCAGTTAAGAACTCAGACAAGATGGACGAAAACGACCATTCACCATTCACCATGCATCGAAAGATATAATTGTAATCCAAAGATTTATAATCATATATAATTTTATTTGTCACAGATAATGATTCATAATGTCGTTTAATATTGTTATTTTTCTGTTCTACACTATCCAATGGCGGGACTAGTACTGAAAGACGCGAGAGTGTACAGTAGTGTGCTCGTTTTCCTCGCGAGACCCTTTGTCTCGGGCGCAAAATACCGACAACGGACCGAGAGGGTCCGAGACAGGCGAGACGAGGCGAGCGCACCCATTTACACTCTCGCACTCGGGCCGCCTCGCTGTGTCTCGGCGAGAGTGTACAGCCGGCTTTACATAGTACGGTAGGTACCCGGCCCGCGCCGCCGAGCCGCGGCTCTCGCGACTAAACGCGATGCAAAAGGTTGAAATTAGGTTAGATACTAGAATAGACCCATTGTTGTATTTCAAATGTTGTATTGCAAATGGTCGCCTGTTTTTTTGGAATTAATGGACATGTGGCTACAGTGCCATTAGAGAATCGTAAAACGGTTAATTCTGAATGGTATACGACTATTTGTTTACCAGAAGTCTTTGAAGAAATAAGAAAGGACAACCGACAACGCAGAATCATATTACATCACGACAATGCTAGCTGTCACACCTCAGCTGAAACAACTCTGCAATTCTCTATGTAAACTGTACAGATCTGTTGTAAAAACTGTGCAGTTCTCTACGAAAACTGTACAGATATTTTCAAAAAACTGCGCAGTTCTGTATGTAAACTGTACAGACCTCTTGTAAAACCTGTGCAGTTCTCTACGAAAACTGTACAGATGTTTTCAAAAAACTGCGCAGTTCTGTAAAAAAAACTGTGCAGTTTTCTGTGAAAACTGTACAGATATTTTTGAAACACTGCGCAGTTCCGTAAAAACTGTGCAATTCTCTATGTAAACTGTACATATCTGTTGTAAAAACTGTGCAGTTCTCTACGAAAACTATATAGATATTTTCAAAAAACTGCGCAGTTCTGTATAAAAACTGTGCAGTTTTCTATGAAAACTGTACATTTCAACAAACTGCGCAATTCTGGGAAAAAGCTGTGCAGTTCTGTGAAAAACTGTGCAGTTCTCTATGTAAACTGTACAGATCTCTTGTAAAAACTGTGCAGTTCTCTACGAAAACTGGACAGATCTTTTCAAAAACTGCATAGTTCTGTGAAAAAACTATGCAGTTTTCTATGAAAACTATACAGATCATTTTGAAAAACTGCGCAGTTCTGTGAAAAAACTGTGCAGTTCTCTACAAAAACTGTACAGATCTTTTCGAAAAACTGCGCAGTTCTGTGAAAACACTGTGCAGTTCTGTATGTAAACTGTACAGATCTCTTGTAAAAACTGTGCAGTTCTCTACGAAATCTGTACATATCTTTTCAAAAAACTGCGCAGTTTTGTAAAAAACTGCAGTTTTCTACGAAAACCGTACAGATATTTATTTTATGATCTCTTCAAAAAACTGTGCAGTTCTGTGAAAAAACTGCGCAGTTCTGTGAAAAACTGTGCAGTTCTCTATGTAAACTGTACAGATCTCTTGTAAAAACTGTGCATATCTCTACGAAAACTGTACAGATCTTTTCAAAAAACTGCGCAGTTCTGGGAAAAAGCTGTGCAGTTCTGTGAAAAACTGTGCAGTTCTCTATGTAAACTGTGCAGTTCTCTACGAAAACTGGACAGATCTTTTCAAAAAACTGCATAGTTCTGTGAAAAAACTATGCAGTTTTCTATGAAAACTATACAGATCATTTTGAAAAACTGCGCAGTTCTGTGAAAACTGCACAGATATTTTCGAAAAACTGCGCAGTTCTGTGAAAAAACTGTGAACTTCTCTACGAAAACTGTACAGATCTTTAAAAAAAAACTGCGCAGTTTTGTGAAAAAAATGTGCAGTTCTGTGAAAAAACTGTGCAGTTCTCTACGAAAACTGTACAGATCTTTTCGAAAAACTGCGCAGTTCTGTGAAAAAACTATTCAGTTCTCTACGAAAACTGTACAGATCTTTTCGAAAAACTGCGCAGTTCTGTGAAAAACTGTGCAGTCCTCTACGACAACCGTACAGGTTTTTTCAAAAAACTGCGCAGTTCTGGAAAAAAAGCTGCACAGTTCTGTGAATAAACTGCGCAGTTCTGTGAAAAAACTGCAGTTCTGTATGTAAACTGTACAGATCTCTTTTAAAAACTGTGCAGTTCTCTACGAAAACTGTACATATGTTTTCAAAAAACTGCGCAGTTCTGTAAAAAAAACTGTGCAGTTTTCTATGAAAACTGTACAGATCTTTTTGAAACACTGCGCAATTCTGTGAAAACTGTAGATCTTTTCGAAAAACTGTGCAGTTCTATATGAAAAAACTGCGCAGTTCTGTGAAAAAACTGTGCTGTTCTCTACGAAAACCGTACAGATCTTTTCAAAAAACTGTGCAGTTCTGGGAAAAAACGGCGTAGTTCTGTGAAAAAACTGCGCAGTTCTGTGAAAAAACTGTGCAGTTCTCTACGAAAACTGTACAGATCTTTTCGAAAAACTGCGCAGTTCTGTGAAAAAAACTGTGCAGTTCTCTATGAAAACTGTACAGATCTTTTTGAAAAACTCCGCAGTACTGAGAAAAAACTGTGCAGTTCTCTATAAAAATTGTACAGACCTTTTCGAAAAACTGTACAGTTCTGTGAAAAAACTGTGCAGTTCTCTACGAAAACTGTACATATCTTTAAAAAAAAACTGCGCAGTTTTGTGAAAAAACTGTGCAGTTCTCTATGAAAACTGTACAGATCTAACGAAAACTGTACAAATCTATTCAAAAAACTGCGCAGTTCTGTGACAAACCTGTGCAGTTCTCTACGAAAACCTCACAGATTCTTTCGAAAAACTGTGCAGTTCTGTGAAAAAACTGTGCAGTTCTCTACGAAAACTGTACAGATCTTTTCGAAAAACTGCGCAGTTCTGTAAAAAAAACTGTGCAGTTCTGTACGAAAACTGTACAGATCTTTTCGAAAAACTGCGCAGTTCTATGAAAAATTGTGCAGTTCTGTATGTAAACTGTACAGATCTCTTTTAAAAACTGTGCAGTTCTCTACGAAAACTGTACAAATGTTTTCAAAAAACTGCGCAGTTCTGTAAAAAAAACTGTGCAGTTTTCTATGAAAACTGTACAGATCTTTTTGAAACACTGCGCATTTCTGTGAAAACTGTAGATCTTTTCGAAAAACTCTGCAGTTCTATATGAAAAAACTGCGCAGTTCTGTAAAAAAACTGTGCAGTTTTCTATGGAAACTGTACAGATCTTTTTGAAACACTGCGCAGTTCTGTGAAAACTGTAGATCTTTTCGACAAAACTGTGCAGTTCTTCATGAAAAAAACTGCGCAGTTCTGTATAAAAACTGTGCAGTTTTCTATGAAAACTGTACACATCTTTTCGAAATACTGCGCAGTTTTTTTTTTTTCATTTATTTTCAATTATATTATTAACTTAAAATTATACAACATGTTTTCAGTGCACCATAAACCCTCTCGGTTTATCTGGGCACTAGGTATCGCACCAAACATACGATTTGCTTTTTAACACAATAATATTATACTAGGTACCTAGGTTAATTTAAAGTCTCACACACATGAAGCAAATTTATAGAAATAATATTCTGTTTATACGTAATTTTAGTTTATTATCGCGAAAACGGAATAATAAACTAAAACTACATTTACACAAGTATGTGACTTTGCAAATAAAATCTACGGTTTACTTATTTACTGATATGAAGTCGTAAAGTTATGCTAAAAACTAAAGCTAAGGTGAAACAAGTATGTAAAAGGCTTTAAGACATGGAAATAGGAAACATTGTAACAGAAGTAAATTAATACATACAGCAACGTGGAAATACTTCTTCAAATCACTAATAAATTTTGGTTGGTTGATGTCTTGTATTTTTGATGGCAGGCTGTTTACAATTGTAGGTACTATATTTCTTAGGGTTCTCGAGCCGTATATATTGTTAGTTTGAAAAGTAATATACTTATTTTTGTAATTAATTTCGCGTAACATATTCGGTCGTACTCTTTGTATGAGTAAATTTTTATTTTGGCATTCATTTAGAATTGCAAATTGAAATTTATTAAAGACACTCATCACATTGCAGAACTTAAACAAACCCTCTGAGTCATTTTTGTACTTAGCCTTGACATTTTTGGGCACAATTGACTTTAGGATTCTTACCTGCAGACTGTATATGGGTATGGGTATAGGTAAGTCGTGTATATTCTGCCATAGCTACTGATACCGTAGCCAACGATCGAGTCAGCAATTTTTTGCAAAATTTGTGAAAAAACTGTGCAGTTCTGTATGTAAACTGTACAGACCTCTTGTAAAACCTGTGCAGTTCTCTACGAAAACTGTACAGATGTTTTAAAAAAACTGCGCAGTTCTGTAAAAAAACTGTGCAGTTTTCTATGAAAACTGTACAGATCTTTTTGAAACACTGCGCAGTTCCGTAAAAGCTGTGCAATTCTCTATGTAAACTGTACAGATCTGTTGTAAAAACTGTGCAGTTCTCTACGAAAACTGTACAGATATTTTCAAAAAACTGCGCAGTTCTGTATAAAAACTATGCAGTTTTCTATGAAAACTGTACAGATCTTTTCAACAAACTGCGCAGTTCTGGGAAAAAGCTGTGCAGTTCTGTGAAAAACTGTGCAGATCTCTATGTAAACTGTACAGATCTCTTGTAAAAACTGTGCAGTTCTCTACGAAAACTGGACAGATCTTTTCAAAAACTGCATAGTTTTGTGAAAAAACTATGCAGTTTTCTATGAAAACTATACAGATCATTTTGAAAAACTGCGCTGTTCTGTGAAAACTGCACAGATATTTTCGAAAAACTCCGCAGTTCTGTGAAAAAACTGTGCAGTTCTCTACGAAAACTGTACAGATTCTTTCGAAAAACTGTGCAGTTCTGTGAAAAAACTGTGCAGTTCTCTACGAAAACTGTACAGATTCTTTCGAAAAACTGTGCAGTTCTGTGAAAAAACTGTGCAGTTGTGTGAAAAAACTGTGCAGTTCTCTACGAAAACTGTACAGATCTTTTCCAAAAACTGCGCAGTTCTGTGAAAAAACTGTGCAGTTCTCTACGAAAAGTGTACAGATCTTTCGAAAAACTGCGCAGTTCTGTGAAAAAACTGTGCAGTTCTGTATGTAAACTGTACAGATCTCTTGTAAAAACTGTGCAGTTCTCTACGAAAACTGTACATATCTTTCCTTTAAAAAAACTGCGCAGTTTTGTAAAAAAACTGTACACCGCGCGCTATAAACTGAAGTCCACGCGGACGAAGTCGCGGGCAACAGCTAGTTCTGTAATAATTTAGCACATATATTTTTGTAATCTGAAAACGTCTTATCTAGGTGCTCTGGATAGTTTTAAATTCGTCCGAGTCGTACACGGTTTGTTCAAAATTATTATATATTATTATTATCGACGATTTAAGGATCAGAGGAAAATGTTTGATTTTAAAATAATAATTATGTACTCCTTTCTTCGTGATAGTAGATATGTTTGATGTATACTGCATAATGCCATCCGCTTTGTTTCATAACTGTGACATTGATAATAACCGCGCAGGCTGTCGTCCAGCGCGCAATATTATGATACGTTACCTGGGAAACGACCTTGGCGAGAATCTGAATTGTCATATTTTAGTGTTCGAAAAGGAGCCAAATTTAAAACGGTTGAAGTATGGGAGTTATGTTTCCTGTAGTTTTGTTATTCGTTGCTCAAGACTGATGATTTTGATCATTATTCTGTCATTTGACAAGCGATGTTTGCCGAATAGGCGCCGGCAGCCTATTCGGCAAACATCGCATGACTTCGGCAAACTTCGGCAATCGGCGCCGGCAGCGGAGGCACACCCTTATTTTAATCTCTTTTTTTGACAGACTATACAGTATGCACTGATATTTTTTAGAAATACAACCAATATGAGGTCCGTGATGGTAACCTGATACCATGAACCAATAGATAATCTAGAAGCTAGAAGTGTTTATCGTTACACCATCTGTTGCAGATTCTAAAAATTAAAAGAAAGAAAATGCTCTATTATTATGACTTCTCACCAGTATGAATTACTGAATGTCTTTATAAGTAGCTGCATGCTGTGAACTTCTTTTGACATAATTATACATATATTACAGTTATATGCTTTGTCACCAGTATGAATTAATAAGTGTTCTTGTAAGTGGCTTTTTCTTCCAAATTTCTTTTGACATATGTCACAGTTATAATATGGTTTATAATAATAATAATAATAATTTTTATTTGCAAAAATATGGTACAGAAGGTGATACAATTTAAGCAGTGTTTCACATATTTTGTCGATTTTCCGACGTGCAAAATGTTAGATAAGTGTTAGTCAAGTTATTACAATTTACAGTTAGTTTTTACATACCTATTTTTTATCATATATTCATATTATCTAATTTAAGTTTACATAATTATTTCATGTAATAATATTTTGTCAAAGTTTAAGTCATTAACGTAATAATCATTCAGATTTCAGACCTAATGAAAGTATATTACAATAATTTCCCCCTTATATTATGTCGAAATTACATTAAGATTTATCGTGATTCGTTTACAATAATCTATACATATAATAATAGAATAATTAATATATAGTATATCAAAGGACTATTATTACCACATTACAAAGGTGTTAATATTAAATAAAAAACAATTAATAAGACGAAGAAGAAGAGAAAAAAAATGTCATTGTCTGCTTTAGAGAGGTTATAAAATTAAAAATATTATGGCTTGATACGTGGCATGCATGGTACTTTTATATATCTAACCAGAAATAACCTAAAACACCTGATTCGTAATTCATAGTACCTATTACATACTTAATACAATATATAGACAGATTTTGGGACATGGTACAAGGATTCAATTCACTTAAAACATTCGATAAGAAGTGCGCACGATCAAGGTACATTTTTTATTACATCCTTTTAAGTAATTAATATAATTTAATGTCCTATATATTTCTTATTCTAAGTAGGGTTTTACTATATTTTAGCACCCAAACCATAGATGAAACATGTCACCTGTTTCTCTTCAGTATGAATTAATAAGTGTTGGTTTAAGTTCCTTCTTCTTAAGAATTTCTTTTGACATATGTCACAGTTATATCCTTTCTCACCAGTATGAATTAATAAGTGTTGTTTTAAGTCCCCTCTTCTTAAGAATTTTTTTTGACATATGTCACAGTTATATGTTTTCTCACCAGTATGAATTAATAAGTGTCTTTTTAAGTGCGATCTTACTAAGAATTTCTTTTGACATATGTCACAGTTATATGGTTTCTCACCAGTATGAATTAGCATGTGTCTTTTTAAGATGCTTTTTATTGCGAATTTCTTGTCACAAATATCGCAGTTATATGGTTTCTCACCAGTATGAATTAATAAGTGTTGTTTTAAGTCCCCTCTTCTTAAGAATTTCTTTTGACATATGTCACAGTTATATCCTTTCTCACCAGTATGAATTAATAAGTGTTGTTTTAAGTCCCCTCTTCTTAAGAATTTCTTTTGACATATGTCACAGTTATATGTTTTCTCACCAGTATGAATTAATAAGTGTTTTTTTAATTGCGATCTTTGTAAGAATTTCTTTTGACATATGTCACAGTTATATGGTTTCTCACCAGTATGAATTAGCATGTGTCTTTTTAAGATGCTTTTTATTGCGAATTTCTTGTGACAAATATCGCAGTTATATGGTTTCTCACCAGTATGAATTAGCAAGTGTCTTTGTAAGTTGCCTTTTCTTCCAAATTTCTTTTGACAAATATTGCAGTTATATGGTTTCTCACCAGTATGAATTACTAAATGTTTTTCTAAGTTAGAGCGTAATGTGAATTTCTTTTGACATATGTCACAGTTATATGGTTTCTCACCAGTATGAATTAATAAGTGTTGTTTTAATTCCCTTCTTCTTAAGAATTTCTTTTGACATATGTCACAGTTATATGGTTTCTCACCAGTATGAATTACTAAATGTTTTTCTAAGTTAGAGCGTAATGTGAATTTCTTTTGACATATGTCACAGTTATATGGTTTCTCACCAGTATGAATTAATAAGTGTTGTTTTAAGTCCCTTCTTCTTAAGAATTTCTTTTGACATATGTCACAGTTATATAGTTTCTCACCAGTATGAATTAGCATGTGTCTTTTTAAGTGGATTGTTTGTGCGAATTTCTTTTGACATATGTCACAGTTATATGGTTTCTCACCAGTATGAATTAATAAGTGTTGTTTTAAGTCCCTTCTTCTTAAGAATTTCTTTTGACATATGTCACAGTTATATAGTTTCTCACCAGTATGAATTAGCATGTGTCTTTTTAAGTGGATTGTTTGTGCGAATTTCTTTTGACAAATATTGCAGTTATATGGTTTCTCACCAGTATGAATTAGCAAGTGTACTTGTAAGTTGTGTTTTCTTCCAAATTTTTTTTGACAAATATTGCAGTTAAATGGTTTCTCACCAGTATGAATCACTAAATGCCTTAGCAACATGTTTTTAGTCGGAAACATTTCTAAGCAAACATCACATATGAGTTGTTCCTTGTGACTCTTGTACTGTGTCTTTTTATCGTGATTTTCTACGCTCTGTTCACCAGCGCACTTCGCCTTGTCCCCAACATGTTCTTCTGTGGCTGGGTGCTGCGTGGGGGGACTTTGGCGTGCATACTTGTCAATGACACTTTGATTCAACTTTACTAATTTCAATTCCAGCACCCTTGAGCCTTGCCAAGCATCAATGCGGTCAACGCTCAATGATTCCTGTTTGCAAACAGCATCACTATCTGACACATCATCATCTTCAAATTTTAACACGGGTGCATAATCTTCTCCATAAGTATTTGTATTTTCTACAGTTTGTTCTTCAATTATTTCTATAAGAAAAAATTTTTAACATTACAAACTTAAAAACTAATCAATAATTATCAATAATTGATTAGTAGATTATAATTACTATAAAATACATTATAATCAATTTCACAAAGTTAAAAGGGGCAGAGCAGTTAAGTTGCAAACAGAACACTACAAATGTGGGCTACATTTGTAGTGTTCTGTTTGCAACTTAATCTGGAATATGAATACATATAGTACAGTATAGTATACATTACCGCCTTCATCGTATTGTTCAGTCTTTATGTCCGGCTCCTCTTTTATATTATCTGTGGTAAGATGTGTTGTGGAAATATTTTTCTTCTTATAGATTGATAGTTCTAACAAAGATCCAATTGCTCCAATGTCAGTATCAGTCTATAAATTATAGAATATAATATTATGTTTTATGAGTCACACAAAAATGATTTTTATCTACAAATCTATACTTATAAAATTACATGTCCTGACTGACTGACTCACTGATTCATCATCGCTGAGCAAAAACTGTTAAAGTTACAGCCACGAAATTTGGTGAGTAGGGTTGCTTTATTAAGTAGACACTCAGTAAGGAAGGAATTTAGAAAATTTTACCCTGAAGGATGTGAAATAGGGGTTGAAAGTTTGAATGAAAGTCCGTCATTTCTTGAGTTAGAAACATGAAACTTAATTTTTGGGTTACTGATAAAAAGTGAATGGATACGTACTTAAGCGTTTTTGGAAATTCTACCCCCAAGGGGGTGAAATTGGGGTTGAAAGTTTGAATGAAAGTCAATTATTTCTTAAGTTAGAGACTTGAAATTTTATGTTTGGGCTACTGAATAAAAATGATTGGATACGTGTTTAAGCATTTTTGGAAATTCTACCCCCAAGGGGGTGAAATTGGGCTAAAAAGTTTCAATGAGAGTCCCTCATTTCTTTAGTTAGAAACATGAAAGTTTATTGACGTTTGCGTTTGACGTTTGCTTAAATAGGGTAACGTTTTTACCCTTTGTATAAGGAACCACAAAAAAGGGGAAAACTATCCATCTTTGTTATTATACTATGTTAACGCGGACGAAGTCGCGGGCAACAGCTAGTAAAAATATAAATATAAATCTACTATATTTATATTTTTACTATATTTATAAATATGCTGTTGCCCGCTACTTCGTTCCACATCAAAATTTTTTTAAATAAAAGGTATCCTATGTTACTTCTAATACCTCCAAGAGTATTCAGTGTACAAAGTTTCATGATGATTTGTCAGACAGAATAGGGGACCCTATTCTGTCTGACAAATCATCATGAAACTTTTTTAACTTTTGAGTACGGAACCCTAAAAAGGGAAAAAAATACACCGTTTGTTGTATCTAGGAGCCTTTCTGAAATAATATTTTTTTTTATATTACAAGAGTACTACAGTAGAGCCTCTTTAATCCGGAGAGGCAAAAACAAGAGCCTTTCCGAATTATCGAGGCGTCCGGATTATAGTATGCAATATACATATTTTAATGTTAATAAAACACATGTTTAACCGTTGTTTGTTTAACCAACTTTTAAATTATAGCATATAGACAAAATGTAAATGTTCATAATAATTACAAACATGTAAGAAATCAGTAAGTTAAAATAAAACATTAGTTAATCCTTTTTGCAAAAGTCTGATTATAGACTTAACTTAAAGAGTATTAACTCTTCTGTTTATGATTTTCGCACTTTATTTCAAAAGCTCGGTATGTAAGTTGACGCAGAAACTTAACTTCGTGGCTTTCAAATTCGTTATCTTCAGTCTTCAGCCCATTTTAAAGCAATGTTTAAAGCTCCAGCCGGCCGGATTACAGTGATCACCGAACAAGCGAGAGTCCAGATTACTGAGGCCCTATTGTAAATTAAAGCTGCTAGATAGCTAAATTTTCACAAATTTTACACTACGATTTAGCCTGGTGGTAGATGTTCTAAAGTGTTATAATTCAAGCTTTTAATATTTATTTCTAAATAGGTTAGCAAAGTTAACAAACTTTGCTAACCTATTTAGAAAAAAATATTTTGATTTTGATGATTTCTTTTATTTTACCTTATTCCGGCAGAGACCATCAACAAGGCCCCGTGTCTGTACGGCCAACTGCTGCAGCCGGTGACACTGCTGCAGTCTCGTCCGGCAGATGTAACACATCCAGCACTCGCTGTCCCTAACCTATTATTGAAAAAACAGAAATCAAAGTATGAGTGACATAGCAAATAATATGTTTTTTATAGTTAGATAGTATAGTAATTATAGAAATATATTTTGTAGTTTCACCAGTGTCACACATTGATAAAAACCGACCTCCCTTTATGTCTCTAAAACTATTTCCAAGCTTTTTATATTCAGTCTGGGAGATCAGATAATGGGGTTCTTTTAATTTTGTTACTCGATTTCTAGATAATGAAACTTCGCGCGAGCCTTATGCTTTAGCCATCATCTAGGACCGGGACGACCGGAGCCTCAGAAAACATTTATTCGCATTTGTTTACGTACCTTATAATTTGCCAGTTGCTCATAAAAGTAAAGCAGATCTGTTCTATAAATGTTAACAGTTCTTTTATTCGTAGATAAGCATATACAGCAACAAGTTTTCTTCAGCATTTTGAAATATTATTTTCGTGATGAGACCTTGAAAACTGAACCCTTCTTCTAGAGGACTGAGGAAGTTACGTGACACAAAAAACAATTTCCATACTTAAGTTTTTTTCTTTACTATTTTTTGCAGATTGTTTTTAATTTCGTGTTCAATATTATTTTATAGTTTGTGCCAAAGAGAATATAATCACTACGTGGTTTGTGCGTTTCTTCCACAGATTACTAGTATATTTTTTTTTTTCTTCTTTTTTGGCAACTTGACACAAAGGATGTGTATGTTGTGCCACAGACAAGGTAAAAAGGTAAGGAATATGGCGGGAAAACCATATTCCTCCTATTATAATTTTCATCATCGTTTTCATGTATCGTCAGGTCTAAGGTCTAGTCAAAGTCTAAGTAAAAGTCAATACAGTCAAGGAGTCAAGTCGGTCGATTCAGTAAAGTGGTAGACGCTTTACTGAAACTTTCGATGGAGTTTTGGAGGGAACACAAAATAGCACGTTTCTGGATATTACATCACTTTCCTACACTTGTGCATGAACACGAATATCTAATGGTTAATATCCTACCAATATTACACATTAAAAACCCAGCTAACACAATTTTAGGAAAATAATATAAAAACACAACAGCACTTTTTCACATGCCCGCCAAAACCTCCCTACTAGTATATGTTTTTAATAAAGTACTCTGTGTATATGTTTCTTCTTCTTTCTTTTTCTTCTTTTTTGGCAACTTGATACAAAGGATGTGTATGTTGTGCCACAGACAAGGTAAAAAGGTAAGGAATATGGCGGGAAAACCATATTCCTCCTATTATATTTTTCATCATCGTTTTCATGTATCGTCAGGTCTAAAGTCTAGTCAAAGTCTAAGTAAAAGTCAATACAGGAGTGTTTTCACACGACACACGACCCGACACGACAAACTGCGGTGACGATTCCGTGCGCCATACTGCGTTTTCACACGGAACGACACCGCACAGCACGACACATGATTTTGAGACGACAATCCGCTATGTCGTCACGTTTTTTAGCACAGATAAAAAAATTACAAAGATATTATGAAAGTTGTCTGTGGTTCATTGATTCAGTTTGAATTTTGAACCAGGCCACTAAAATTACTGCCTTAAATAATACAATATGCCCCGCGTACCACTTGACGTTAGAAAGGATCATCGAACTATCTTTTAAAATTATATTGTACAAAACCCAACAATAGATGACATAATATTTTTAAGTACTTATGGCTGGTTTACACGTACTAAGTTGATAAGTAGTTAACTTAATTTTAAATTTGTAAATTGTAAACACAAAATTTAGTAGCCAATAGCAAGTTAAAATTTAGTTAAATAAGTATAGGGTCATAAGTTAAAATTTAGTTGACCATTTATCTACTTATCACGTGTAAACCAGCCATAAGTGAATGCGGTGTCGTCGCAGAAATCGTCACTTGTGTGAAAACGTTCAAACGACACGGTTCATAGACAATTTATATTTGTCTATGAACCGTGTCGTGTCGTGTCTCGTGTGAAAACGCCGTAAGACAAAAAATAATCGGCCAAGTGCGAGTCGGACTCGCGCACGAAGGGTTCCGTACCGATACAGAGCAAAAATAGGCAAAAAATTGTGTTTTTTGTATAGGAAATTATAGGAAATAAATTTTTTATTTTTTTTAAATATTATAATTTAATTTATATATTTTAATATTATTATTAAATATTAAAGTACATATTTAGCAAAAGAATGTGTGAAAAAAAGTGCCTACCTCTTGCCATTATTGATATCGAGCAAAAAAGCGTTTGTTGTGTCTTAAATATTAATTTTATTTTGTTTTTAGTATTTGTTGTTATAGCGGCATCAGATATACATAATCTGTGAAAATTTCAGAAGTCTAGCTATAGCGGTTCTTTAGATACAGCCTGAAGACAGACAGACAGACGGACAGACAACGAAGTCTTAGTAATAGGGTCTCGTTTTTACCCTTTGGGTACGGAACCCTAAAAAGGACGATACTATTTTCTCGATTCGATTAAAGCGTAAAATGAGTGAAAGAGAAAGTAGTATATTATGCTATTACTGTAAGACAAAAAAAGGACGACAATATTTTCTCGATACACATTTGCATGCAAAAACATTTCTACAGTTTTGATGGCATTACATGCCGTATCTAAGTATTGTCATCGTTGTTTTCAGCTACCAAAAAGTAAGATTTTGCACCACTGCACAGTTATAAACCACGTGGTATACTTAACAGAGGTAAGTACTGAACAGAACTTCAGACTCTTTAATCCTTATACAATATACAACAGCGTTGTTTAAAGAAGCAAAGGTACTTAAATTATGTTACTATGCAGATCACAATACATTTTATCAACATCATCATCACCACCATTAAAATATACATCCTTACATTATGACCTTATTATTAATTTTGTACTTTTCATAGTCCTGTTAGTTAGCTCAAGACTGATGTTTTTGATCATTATTCTGTCATTTGACAAGCGATGTTTGCCGAATAGGCGCCGGCAGCCTATTCGGCAAACATCGCGTGACTTCAGCAAACTTCGGCAACCGGCGCCGGAAGCGGAGGCACACCCTTATTTTAATCTCTTTTTTTGACAGACTATACAGTATGCACTGATATTTTTTAGAAATACAACCAATGCTAGGCTGCTATTTATGTATCCGGAACTGGCCACTTACAAGAACAATATTTAAAAAGTAATTACAACATTTGAAAATAGAACTCTTTGGTTGAAGAAATACATTTTGTTTCATGTGACTGTCAATTATTTTTCCATTGTGGCGTCATTTTGAAAATTGCGTGTCTTCATTTGCCATGGATTTAACGCGTGAACATTTTCGTGCAATGATTTACTACGATTTTCGGCGTGGGCTGTTTATCACTGGTACAGTGAGTTTAATCGTGGGCGGTCTATGCTCACGGATGAAAATAAAGAAGGTCGCCCAAAAACAGCTGTTGTCCCACAAAATATAGATGCTGTGCGGGAACTAATAATGCGTGATCGTCGTGTTACATATCGCGAGATAGAGGCGTCTTTAGGCATAAGTATGACGAGCATACATAAGATATTACACAAACATTTGGCTGTAAAAAAATATGTTCGCGTTGGATTCCGCACAACTTGACAATCGATCAAAAACGGGCTCGTGTCGATTGGTGCAAAAAAATGATAAAAAAATACAACCGTGGTACGTCAAAAGCCGTTTATAATATCTACACAGGTGATGAATCTTGGATCTATGCATATGACCCCGAAACTAAACAACAGTCAACGGTGTGTGTGTTCCAAGATGAGCCGAAACCAACAAAAGTTACTCGTGCAAAAAGTACTTTGAAGCAAATGGTCGCCTGTTTTTTTGGAATTAATGGACATGTGGCTACAGTGCCATTAGAGAATCGTAAAACGGTTAATTCTGAATGGTATACGACCATTTGTTTACCAGAAGTCTTCGAAGAAATAAGAAAGGACAACCGACAACGCAGAATCATATTACATCACGACAATGCTAGCTGTCACACCTCAGCTGAAACAACTCAGTTTTTGGAGGGTCAAAAGATCGAATTGACTGGTCATCCGCCGTACAGCCCTGATTTGGCACCTAACGATTTCTATTTATTTCCATACGCGAAGAACAAATTACGTGGTCAACGTTTTTCGAGCCGCGAAGAGGCTGTTGATGCGTTCAAAATGCACGTTTTGGAGATACCTCAATCAGAATGGAAAAAGTGCTATGAAAATTGGTTCCAGCGTATGCAAAAGTGTGTCGATCATCGCGGCGAATATTTTGAAAAGCAATAAAACCATATTAAATGATATATGTTTGTTTCTTTTTTTAATTCCGGATACATAAATAGCAGCCCTCGTATGAGGTCCGTGATGGCAACCTGCAAATAATTACAGATCGGCGGGGAACCAATAGATAATTTAGAAGCTAGAAGTGTCTATCGTTACGCCATCTGTTGCAGATTCTAAAAATTAAAAGAAAGAAAATGCCCTATTATTATGACTTTTCACCAGTATGAATTACTGAATGTCTTTTTAAGCTGCGAACTTCTTTTGACATAATTATATATTGCAGTTATATGCTTTCTCACCAGTATTCAGAATTAATCAGTGTTCTTGTAAGTGGCTTTTTCTTCCAAATTTCTTTTGACATAATATGTCACAGTTATATGGTTTCTCTCCAGTATGAATTAATAAGTGTTGTTTTAAGTCCCCTCTTCTTAAAAATTTCTTTTGACATATGTCACAGTTATATCCTTTCTCACCAGTATGAATTAATAAGTGTTGTTTTAAGTCCCCTCTTCTTAAGAATTTCTTTTGACATATGTCACAGTTATATGGTTTCTCTCCAGTATGAATTAATAAGTGTTGTTTTAAGTCCGATCTTCGTAAGAATTTCTTTTGACATATGTCACAGTTATATGCCTTCTCACCAGTATGAATTAGCAAGTGTTCTTGTAAGCCGCTTTTTCTTCCAAATTTCTTTTGACAAATATTGCAGTTAAATGGTTTCTCACCAGTATGAATTACTAAATGTCTTTCTAAGGTATAGCGTAATGTGAATTTCTTTTGACATATGTCACAGTTATATGGTTTCTTATCAGTATGAATCAATAAGTGTTTTTTTAAGTCATTTCTTCTTAAGAATTTTTTTTGACATATGTCACAGTTATATGTTTTCTCACCAGTATGAATTAATAAGTGTTTTTTTAAGTTCGATCTTTGTAAGAATTTCTTTTGACATATGTCACAGTTATATGGTTTCTCACCAGTATGAATTAGCATGTGTCTTTTTAAGATGCTTTTTATTGCGAATTTCTTGTGACAAATATCGCAGTTATATGGTTTCTCACCAGTATGAATTAATAAGTGTTGTTTTAAGTCCCCTCTTCTTAAGAATTTCTTTTGACATATGTCACAGTTATATCCTTTCTCACCAGTATGAAGTAATAAGTGTTGTTTTAAGTCCCCTCTTCTTAAGAATTTCTTTTGACATATGTCACAGTTATATGTTTTCTCACCAGTATGAATTAATAAGTGTTTTTTTAAGTGCGATCTTTGTAAGAATTTCTTTTGACATATGTCACAGTTATATGGTTCCTCACCAGTATGAATTAGCATGTGTCTTTTTAAGATGCTTTTTATTGCGAATTTCTTGTGACAAATATCGCAGTTATATGGTTTCTCACCAGTATGAATTAGCAAGTGTGTTTGTAAGTTGCCTTTTCTTCCAAATTTCTTTTGACAAATATTGCAGTTATATGGTTTCTCACCAGTATGAATTACTAAATGTTTTTCCAAGTTAGAGCGTAATGTGAATTTCTTTTGACATATGTCACAGTTATATGGTTTCTCACCAGTATGAATTAATAAGTGTTGTTTTAAGTCCCTTCTTCTCAAGAATTTCTTTTGACATGTGTCACAGTTATATAGTTTCTCACCAGTATGAATTAGCATGTGTCTTTTTAAGTGGGTTGTTTGTGCGAATTTCTTTTGACAAATATTGCAGTTATATGGTTTCTCACCAGTATGAATTAGCAAGTGTTTCTTTAAGTCTGATTTTCCTAAACATTTCTTTAGGCATATGTCACAGTTATATGGTTTTTCGCCAGTATGAATTAGCAAGTGTACTTGTAAGTTGTGTTTTCTTCCAAATTTTTTTTGACAAATATTGCAGTTAAATGGTTTCTCACCAGTATGAATCACTAAATGCCTTAGCAACATGCTTTTAGTCGGAAACATTTTTAAGCAAACATCACATATGAGTTGTTTCTTGTGACTCTTGTACTGTGTCTTTTTGTCGTGATTTTCTACGCTCTGTTCACCAGCGCACTTCGCCTTGTCCCCAACATGTTCTTCTGTGGCTGGGTGCTGCGTGGGGGGACTTTGGCGTGCATACTTGTCAATGACACTTTGACTCAACTTTACTAATTTCAATTCCAGCACCCTTGAGCCTTGCCAAGCATCAATGCGGTCAACGCTCAATGATTCCTGTTTGCAAACAGCATCACTATCTGACACATCATCATCTTCAAATTTTAACACGGGTGCATAATCTTCTCCATACGTATTTGTATTTTCTACAGTTTGTTCTTCAATTATTTCTATAAGAAAAAAATTTTATCATTACAAACTTAAAAACTAATCAATAATTATCAATAATTGATTAGTAGATTATAATTACTATAAAATACATTATAATCAATTTCACAAAGTTAAAAGGGGCAGAGCAGTTAAGTTGCAAACAGAACACTACAAATGTAGCCCATCTGGAATATAAATACATATATTTATTATGAGCCCCCTACCCCCCTAGAAATGCCGCAGTTGAAAGACAGTTTGTTACCCCAGGAGGGTACCAACTGCGTTGGAGAATCCCTCTCTGGACGTCCATGCTCAGGAACCCCTGGAACTGAACGTGGACGTCCAGGCTGCCCCTCGTATTCTGGGGAGGGCAAAACTGCGCTCCAATCTGCTCGGGGCAAGAGCAAACACTCTAAGGCACCCCCCTCGATATTAAACATGGACTTTTGTAATATCAGGGGATTACACTCCAACCTTAATGCCGTCCATTACCACCTGGAGACGGCAAAGCCGGCTTTGCTCTTTTTAACCGAGACGCAGATATCATCTCCGAGTGACACATCATACCTTTCCCACCCAGGGTATTATCTCGAGCACTCCTTCCTACCCAAAGCTGGAGTGTGTGTGTACATCAGAGATGATATCAGCTCTCGCCGCCTCAGCAATCTTGAGGTCATGGACCTGTCCATCTTATGGCTCCGCATAGATTGCGACGACCACCCTCGCGTCTACGCGTGCCTATACAGGTCCCATAGTGGTGACCCCGAGACGGAGCGACTCGTCGAGCACCTGCAAGCTGCTTCAGATTTTGTGCAGCGGCAGATCCCATCCGCAGAGATCATAATACTTGGCGACTTTAATGCCCACCACGCCGACTGGCTGAACTCCAGTAAAACTGATCATGCGGGGAGATCTGTCTGCAACTTTGCCCTTGCGAACGACTTGACACAACTGGTTACTACGCCTACGCGAATCCCAGATGTGGATGGTCAGAATCCTTCCTTGTTGGACCTCCTGCTGACTTCAAATCCTGACGGCTACCAAATATCCGTAACCGCACCACTGGGTACATCGGATCATTGCCTTGTCAGAAGTTCTGTGCCACTTACGACGGTGTTAAGACAGCGTGCTGTCAAATACCGTCGTGTGTGGCACTACAAGTCAGCAGACTGGGATGGGATGCGGTCGTTTTTTGCATCCTATCCTTGGGGGCACGTGTGCTTCTCGCCGGATGATCCCGACAACACTGCCAACTCTGTTGCCGATGTGGTAGTGCAGGGGATGGAACTTTTCATTCCATCCTCTGTAGTGCCAACTGGCGGCAGATTTCGTCCCTGGTTTGGTTCATCCCCCAAAAAAGCTTCTCGCCGGAAGCAGGAGGCTTACCAATCCTGGGCCAACGCAGTGTCTGCTCGGGATTTAAATACCAGCGCATATAAAAAGGAGTACAACCTTGCTTCTAGGTCCCTCAAGAAAGAGATTACTCGGGCAAAGCAACAGCACGTCAATAGAATTGGCAAGAGACTTGAGCGCCTCCCCTCGGGAACCCGTGCATTCTGGTCTCTGGCCAAAGCTATTGAAGGAAATTTCTGCAAGCCAACCCTACCATCCCTACACGTAGGAAATGGGTCATTGGCCCAGGACGCAAAAGACAAAGCCGATCTTCTGGGCAAGCTCTTTGCGTCAAACTCGACCCTGGATGACGGGGGGCAGAAACCGCCGACCATACCGCGATGCACGAGCATCATGTCGGATATTCGGTTTCATCAGCGCTCAGTGCGAAAAGCCCTCCGTTCCCTTGATATCCAAAAGTCGAGTGGGCCTGACGGGATCCCGCCTATTGTGTTGAAAAAGTGTGCTCCAGAGTTGGCTCCGGTCTTGACGCGTCTTTTTCGGCTCTCCTATTCCACTGGCATCGTCCCGGCTTCCTGGAAGACAGCCTTGGTGCACCCGATCCCCAAAAAAGGTGATCGCTCAAATCCTTCCAACTACAGGCCAATCGCTATAACCTCTCTCTTTTCGAAGATAATGGAATCCATTATCAATAGCCAGCTTCTTCAATACTTGGACGGCCAGGGATTACTAAGCGACAAACAATACGGGTTCCGTAAGGGTCGCTCGGCTGGTGATCTCTTGGCGTACCTGACTCATCGTTGGGCTCAGGCAATTGAGTCGAAGGGAGAGGCATTGGCTGTTAGTTTGGACATTGCGAAGGCCTTTGATCGGGTTTGGCATAAAGCGCTGCTATCAAAGCTTCCATCATACGGGCTGCCTGAGAAATTATGTAAGTGGGTCACTGGTTTCTTGGCAGACAGAAGCATAAAGGTCGTAGTTGACGGCGAATGCTCGGAAACTCAGTCTGTTGATGCTGGTGTGCCTCAGGGCTGTGTGCTATCGCCTACTCTATTCTTACTGCATATCAATGACATGTTGCAGACCAGCGGCATTCATTGCTATGCGGATGACAGTACAGGTGATGCTGTCTATACCGGCTCCCCTAATATTTCTCGGCAAAATGTCACTGAGAGTCGAAACAAACTTGTGTCTAAGGTGGAGAATTCATTGGAGAAGGTCTCTGAATGGGGTAGACGTAACTTGGTCCAATTCAACCCCGCCAAGACACAAGTCTGCGCGTTCACCACTAAAAAGTCACCAATGGTCGTATATCCTCGCTTCGAGGGCACATCTTTAACCATCTCTCCTAGCATTGAGATACTTGGCGTCAACATATCGAGCGAAGATCAGTTCCGATATCATCTAGAGGGTAAGGCCAAATTAGCCTCGAAGAAGCTTGGTGTTCTTAACAGAGCGAGACAGTACTTCAGTCCGGACCAACGCCTACAACTCTACAAGGCGCAAGTTCGGCCTCATATGGAATACTGTTCTCATCTCTGGGCAGGGGCGCCAAAATACCAACTGCTCCCTCTGGATCGTATCCAACGTAGGGCCGCTCGAATTGTTGATTGCCATAGTGTTTCAAACAGCTTGGACCCCTTGGAATTGCGCCGAGATGTAGCTTCGCTCTGCATCCTCTATCGGTTATATCACGGGGAGTGCTCTGAGGAATTGTTCGGAATCATACCACCTGCAACTTTTCGCCATCGTCCCACGCGAAAAACATACCATCCTCATCACCTTGATGAGTGGCAGTCTTCCACAGTGCGTTTCTCGCGTAACTTTCTACCGCGCACTGTAAAACTCTGGAACGAACTGTCACCAGCAGTATTTCCGGACCTATACGACCTGCAAACCTTCAAGAAAAGAGCGTATTCCCTCTTAAAAGGCCGGCAACGCTCCTGCAGCTCTTCTGATGTTGCAAGTGTCCATGGGCGACGGTAGTTGCTTACCATGTGACCCGTCTGCTCGTTTGCCCCCTTATTTAATATAAAAAAAAAAAAAAAGAGTACAGTATAGTATACATTACCGCCTTCATCGTATTGTTCAGTCTTTATGTCCGGCTCCTTTTTTATATTATCTGTGGTAGGATGTGTTGTGGAAATATTTTTCTTCTTATAGATTGATAGTTCTAACAAAGATCCAATTGCTCCAATGTCAGTATCAGTCTATAAATTATAGAATATAATATTATGTTTTATGAGTCACACAAAAATGATTTTTATCTACAAATCTATACTTATAAAATTACATGTCCTGACTGACTGACTCACTGATTCATCATCGCTGACTGTTAAAGTTACAGCCACGAAATTTGGTGAGTAGGGTTGTTTTATTAAGTAGACACTCAGTAAGGAAGGAATTTAGAAAATTTTACCCCGAAGGGTGTGAAATAGGGGTTGAAAGTTTGAATGAAAGTCCGTCATTTCTTGAGTTAGAAACATGAAACTTTATTTTTGGGTTACTGATAAAAAATGAATGGATACGTACTTAAGCGTTTTTGGAAATTCTACCCCCAAGGGGGTGAAATTGGGGTTGAAAGTTTGAATGAAAGTCAATTATTTCTTAAGTTAGAAACTTGAAATTTTATGTTTGGGCTACTGAATAAAAATGATTGGATACGTGTTTAAGCGTTTTTGGAAATTCTACCCCCAAGGGGGTGAAATTGGGCTAAAAAGTTTCAATGAGAGTCCCTCATTTCTTTAGTTAGAAACATGAAAGTTTATTGACGTTTGTGTTTGACGTTTGCTTAAATAGGGTAACGTTTTTACCCTTTGTATAAGGAACCACAAAAAAGGGGAAAACTATCCATCTTTGTTATTATACTATGTTAACGCGGACGAAGTCGCGGGCAACAGCTAGTAAAAATATAAATATAAATCTACTATATTTATATTTTTACTATATTTATAAATATGCTGTTGCCTGCTACTTCGTTCCACATCAAAATTTTTTTTGTAAAAATATTTTTAAATAAAAAGTATCCTATGTTACTTCTAATACCTCCAAGAGTATTCAGTGTACAAAGTTTCATGATGATTTGTCAGACAGAATAGGGTCCCCTATTCTGTCTGACAAATCATCATGAAACTTTTTTAACTTTTGAGTACGGAACCCTAAAAAGGGAAAAAAATACACCATTTGTTGTATCTAGGAGCCTTTCTGAAATAATATTTTTTTTTATATTACAAGAGTACTACAGTAGAGCCTCTTTAATCCGGAGAGGCAAAAACAACACCCTTTCCGAATTATCGAGGCGTCCGGATTATAGTATGCAATATACATATCTTAATGTTAATAAAACACATGTTTAACCGTTGTTTGTTTAATCAATTTTTAAATTATAGCATAAAGACAAAATGTAAATAAATAATAATTACAAACATGTAAGAAATCAGTAAGTTAAAATAAAACATTAGTTAATTCTTTTCGCAAAAGTCTGATTATCTTAACTTAAAGAGTACTATTATATATTAACTCTTCTGTTTATGATTTTCGCACTTTATTTCAAAAGCTCGGTATGTAAGTTGACGCAGAAACATAAATTCGTGGCTTTCAAATTCGTTATCTTCAGTCTTCAGCCCATTTTAAAGCAATGTTTAAGGCTCCAGCCGGCCGGATTACAGCGATCACCGAACAAGCGAGAGTCCAGATTACCGAGGCCCTACTGTAAATTAAAGCTGCTAGATAGCTAAATTTTCACAAATTTTACACTGCGATTTAGCCTGGTGGTAGATGTTCTAAAGTGTTATAATTCAAGCTTTTAATATTTATTTCTAAATAGGTTAGCAAAGTTAACAAACTTTGATAACCTATTTAGAAATAAATATTTTGATTTTGATGATTTCTTTTATTTTACCTTATTCCGGCAGAGACCATCAACAAGGCCCCGTGTCTGTACGGCCAACTGCTGCAGCCGGTGACACTGCTGCAGTCTCGTCCGGCAGATGTAACACATCCAGCACTCGCTGTCCCTAACCTATTATTGAAAAAACAGAAATCAAAGTATGAGTGACATAGCAAATAATATGTTTTTTATAGTTAGATAGTATAGTAATTATAGAAATATATTTTGTAGTTTCACCAGTGTCACACGTTGATAAAAACCGACCTCCCTTTATGTCTCTAAAACTATTTCCAAGCTTTTTATATTCAGTCTGGGAGATCAGATAATGGGGTTCTTTTAATTTTGTTACTCGATTTCTAGATAATGAAACTTCGCGCGAGCCTTATGTTTTAGCCATCATCTAGGACCGGGACGAGCGGAGCCTCAGAAAACATTTATTCGTTCATCAGCACCACAGATATTATGTACCTAGTAGATTGTCAGTGCTACGAACATTAGCATTTGTTTACGTACCTTATAATTTGCCAGTTGCTCATAAAAGTAAAGCAGATCTGTTCTATAAATGTTAACAGTTCTTTTATTCGTAGATAAGCATATACAGCAACAAGTTTTCTTATGCATTTTGAAATGTTATTTTCGTGATGAGACCTTGAAAACTGAACCCTTGTTCTAGAGGACTGAGGAAGTTACGTGACGCAAAAAACAATTTCCATACTTAGGTTTTTTTCCTTAGTAAATATTTTTTGCAGATTGTTTTTAATTTCGTGTTCAATATTTAAAATCTTTTATTTTATAGTTTGTGCGTTTTATGATAGTTCAAGATGATATCACAGAATAATAAAACTGTTTTGCACTACAACAAAACAGATATTATATGGACAAGAAACACATATGTTAATTGGAGAGATGCTGTCTACATTGCCTTGTATGGTCATGAATTTTATACTTACCGATGGCGTTTTGCTATCCCCCTCGCTCTCATGGGGATATTGATTACCTTACTCTTTCCCTCCAGCCGGCTCCGGATGTGTGTGTGTGCCGCCTGCCATATTGGTTTCATAGCAGTCTCCAATGAACCAGCAAGAGCTTGCTGTTAACATATGTGTTTCTTGTCCATATAATATCTGTTTTGTTGTAGTGCAAAACAGTTTTATTATATGTCCTTGAAACACATATGTTAATTGGAGACCTGTTTGATTTCTGCTGGTGAAAGAGTAGAATTGATTAGGTATTCTTATCTACTATGTGATTGACGCTATGTGATTCTGAATTCAATATCTAATAAAATGTACATGGTAAAATGTCTCTTATGTTATTTTATCCTTGCACCTTTTTAAAGCAAAAATAATTTATATTATAATAATATTCCTTAGCAGCAATTTCCCTGTAAAAATTGGACGATAAACATGGTAAACAAAAAAGGGAAGGAAATAATTTTAAATATGACTGGTAACATAATGTGTTCCTAAAATCCTTTTAACTCCTCTGCTTGTTATTCCTTGATCTTCTTAATAATAGTTGTTGTCTCTTAAACAAAATATATTTATTAAGTTTTATTAATATTTTAATATAATAATATTGTATCCGAGATTACGAAATATGACTTCTCCTACTGTTATTAGTTTATTACTCATACAGCTTAATTTAAAGATTAATTTTTTATTTACTATAAATTAAAACAAAGCTTTTATATTAAATGTCTAACAACTGTACTCCGAGTGGAGCATTAGTTGTTATTAATGTAGTTAATTTAAAATTTTGGCTTAAGCCCTGATCCTACATTATCTATCAAACTCCTCATTAAATTGAAGTTTAATCATAATTAAATGTCTCTGGTAAGAACACAGTCTGCTCTCTCAGTGCTACACTCAGATTGGAACCTTTATTACTTATTAACATTATATGTAATGATTTCAACATTTTGATTTAAGCTCTATTTTCATTCTGTCAAACTAATTAATTAACATAAATATTAATCATATTTAAATATCTCTGAGTCTAGCAAATAAGTCACCTTATATTATTAGGCTAGAAAGCATAATATTTTTAAAATAGTACGGGAATGAAATAAATCAGCATTTATAAATTCTGCAAATCTTATCTTTTAGTCGATTCTCATTACTCCTGTCATAGTTAACTTCTTAGAGTACCTCCTCTATTTATTATTATTATTACTCTTTATTTTGTTATTATTACTATTCAACCAACTACTAGTTTATATTATAGAGCAGCTAGCTGTATTTTCCTCTTTAAAATTGGACCACCCTCTTGCTATTATAGACCTTATAATTTTAATCTTACTTGATTCAGTAGCTACCTAATATCTTCAGGGTTGTGTAAGATTTATTAGTATTTTAATATATACCCTTACAGGACATATCTCAGGTTTTTTTAATTTTATTAATTAAGTTATTTATTTATTATTATAACTTAGCTAATATATTAGTCCCCCCTTTTTAATAGCCTATGTCCATCAGAGTCTGTCCTATGGTCAACTCCAGGCCACGCTGCCAGAATCGTAGCGTGATCTGGCGGGGCCCCATACAAAATTAGTTTGGGGGTCCTAAGGAAGGGTTACCCTTTTTCTTTTTTTTTTACACTTCTCATATCTTGTTTGAACTTACTTGAACTCAATAAAAGTAATTTATATTCCATTTGGGGGCCCTTGTGGCCCGGGGGCTCCGTATAATTAATACGGCATATATGGCGGTAGCTACGCCCCTGTAACTGTGCCCTCCTTAATGCAACAAAATCTTGTCCTTAGCTACCTCGAGAATATTAGGTCTTGCCACTGTTCCAGCTACCAAGAGTACTATTAGTTGTTACTATTTACTGTTTTCTTAGATATCTCAATTACTATTTCTTTGGATTCAATTATCCCTGTAAATAATATGTTAGTTCTACTCTATTGCTCTAAGTATCTAGTTTATAAAGATGTATATGAAAACTTCTTGGTAGTATTGCTGGGGTCCTAGCACAATTATTATGACTTATGACTGATTTATGTAACGACCAGGTCTTAGACTCTAGGTTTTCTTTTAGATCTAAATGTGCTAGGAATCCATCTACATCCCTCACCCTCTAATGTACTTTATTGTACACAATAACTTCTGAGTTCTTCTGAGGAATGGTTCCCTGATCAGACTGCCCCCCCCCCTTTTTTTTTTTTTTTTTTTTTTTTGGCTATTTTTGTATTATGTCTGCCTGAGTGGGGGGCTGTTGTGCGAGTCCTGATATCTGGGATAGTAATCCTAGGTAATACCTGAGTCTTAAATTATGGATTTTTTCCCCAAGAAGCATTGCTTCTATTGAGGAGCTATTTCTTTTGCACCGTACCTATGGTGCAGCTCTTAAAGTATTATTTGGGAGATTGGTGGAATTATCCAAACTAATGGTGCTGCCCTCCTTGACTAAAGGTATCACAGAATATTGCAGCAACGTCTCTCAAGTCCCAGGTAACCTGCGATTGCCTCATGGGCCATGGCTGATCTTCTCTAGTCGAGCAAGTCTAGCCGTTGGGACACCCCATATTGAAAATGGCCTCCGAGGCCTGGGGTAACAAGTGCCCTTCCGGCACGGGTATGCTATGAGACATCCACCTCCCTTTGACACCCTATATTGTGAATGGCCTCTTAGGCCTGGTGTGACACGTGCCCTTCCGGTATGGGTTTGTTGTGAGATATCCACCCTTGTATCGCCCCTTATTGAAAATGGCCTTCGAGGGCTGGGGTAACAGGCGCCCTTCCAGCGCTTTTATGTCGTGCGATAGCCACCTTTAGGACAACCCCTATTAAACTGGCCCCTAAGGCCTGGGGTAACAAGTGCACTTCCGGCACCGGTTTGTAATGAGACAGTATATCTACTCTGCTGTTGTGTCTCTCTGGCAGAAAAGCTGTTGATAATGTTATATTTAACAATCTAATATTGTAATGAAAATTAATAGCATATAATTAGGACTAAATTTACAAAATTCTTTGCTTTTCTGCCAGCTTTAATGTCAGGTTTAACCGGTCTAAGGAGCGTGTCCGTCCCTTGACTCCTCTGTACGCTATCAGCGTCCTGTTGTATGACTGAAGTATACGAATAGCCTATGTATGAGCAGTCTTTGAGACTTTGTTATTGCTACCAAAGTGCATACATTTCACTTTTGTTTGAGTGCCACCCTCTCCGGTGTGGTCACTAAACTCCTGATAACTACTTCTGTTTTAGCTTGGCACCTCGGCTTATGTCTGCAGCATCCGCTGTCAGAAAGTGGAATACCTCCCTTATTATAGAGGTTTATAGAGCTGTTTTTAAGGCCTGTCACCGAGTTGTAAGTCTCGCAGCTGCTTTAGTATTTAAAGCGTTTGCTTTAATCTTTTGTCCCTGAATTTATTAGGAAAACCTATTGACAGGGTGTTGACAATGTCAACAGCTCTGGAGTGTTGAGATGTTTGCAAAGTGTAGAGATCCTCCTGGGGATTGTAGTTCTCTAACAGTACAGCTGTTCCTGTTTGTTAATTGACCTATGAGTTTGCTTATCTTTATATCCTTTCTACTAACAGAAGGTTAAATTCTTAAGGTGTCACTCACGATCATTGACATAAGCTCACAATGCGCCAACCTATTATATTTGAAAAATCTATCTAGGTTTTGGAATTGATTTCCTTTGCTATTGAAATATTTGACACTATATGTATAGTGTCACCTCCTAATTATCTTATTAACTACTTTAATTATTAATTGTTTTGGGGGAAAATACATAGGTGATCTATTCCTGAAGGGAATGTAAGATCCTATAAATAAAGTAGAGTATAACTGGAGTATAACTTTGTTACAAACAAGTGTTTTCCCCGCGACTAAGCTTTCTATAAGTCAGTGCCTCCCCCAGAACTTTTATGGCTACTTCTGTTCGTTGAACACAGCCTGGTTTTTTCTCTTCTACCCTGGTTATTCTTGTAGGAAAGGAATTGTTACTTTTTATAATTTGTTTTGAATTATTTGTACCCTATTAGATCTTGCTGAGTACCTACTACCTATGTACCTAGGTATCCTTGTTGTTGTGGCTCCTAGGATTATAATTATTATATATCTTTGTCCTGTCTAAAAGTGGTAGTTTCTCCTGACTAAATAAATGTTCAGTATTCTACTTTTCCTACCACAGCTAATCCGCTCTGGTCCCTTACCTGTCATATACCTAGTGACCCAATTTCAGAGTTAGGGCCCTAAAGATCTGCTATCATAGTAAGCAAGCTTTAGATCCTGTACAGCTCACAAAGTTTTGTAGGTTTTGTTTTTCATTAATCTTTAACGCCACCAGGGTTGTAGTGGCAGAGTACAGATCTTAGGATAGCTCTACAGATCTATAGAAGCTCGCTATATCGCTACAGCGAATGCCCTTCCAGGACTGTGAATTAAATCTTTAGAGAGCCTCGATCTCTTCTATACCTGCCTTCTGTTCTTGCCTCTGGTATTATGTTCTAAACTTGTGTTATTACAACTTGTTATAGTTTACCAGGAATGGCTGAGACCAAGACGTTTTAGGTATACCATCTGTGGGTATACTTAAGTGTGTTTTGAGTATCTTTTAGGTGTTTGTAAAATGTACAAATTATTGAATGGAGTTGCGTATTCTGAGATGTAACTCACCTCTTTCTCTAGGTTATTGACCTGATCGGAGGAACGCCAACCTTTGGCTGAAGTCTGAACAATCCTCCTTCGAAGTCCGAGGACGACCAGTCCTGACTCTCTTCACTCCCTGTGTCACTCGAAATCACAGAACACCTATCAGCTATCACTCACGGAGCTCGAAAATCGAAATCCATAATATTTACTTATTACCTACCACGTGCACCGTTTGTTTACAAACAAATAAGCGAAACAAACTGAGAAAGAAATTAGTTATTGCAAAAACTAAATAAATGAGGCACATATATTATACTCAAAACACTTTAAATTTTTTATAAATAGAAATTGATTGAATTATAACATAATAATTTACACTAAAATTTGTCAATTTGACCGAAAGGCGAAATTTGATGTTCGCTCGGCAATGTATTTTGACGCTATGAAACCAATATGGCAGGCGGCACACACACACATCCGGAGCCGGCTGGAGGGAAAGAGTAAGGTAATCAATATCCCCATGAGAGCGAGGGGGATAGCAAAACGCCATCGGTAAGTATAAAATTCATGACCATACAAGGCAATGTAGACAGCATCTCTCCAATTAACATATGTGTTTCAAGGACATATAATATAGGTATGTAGCACATCAAGAACACAGAGTAACACAGATTACTATTATATATTTGTAGACAGAGTAAGATATTTTGATTTGTCATACTTGACAGTACACTGACACACACTGACAGTGATGCCAACCTGCAGATAATTTCAGATCGGTGGGGAACCAATAGAAAATCTAGAAGTGTCTACCGTCGCGCCGTCTGGTGGAAATAATAAAAAGAAAACAACCCATTCGACGCAGGGGATGGGGTCTACAAATATATACTAGTAATCTGTGGGATGGGGACTCCCGCTGCGGATATGTGGGGCTCGCCGCGACGGATGAGAGCCGCGGCTCTACCCACTAAAACACTGCGATGTTCCCTCAACACGCTGGACCGAGTGCGACCGGTAACTGCAACATGGCTTTCGGGACTCGGTCGAATCGACGTGGGCCTAGAGTGTAGTCTTAGATATATAATACTTTATCTATAGTGATATCAGTCGCGAGTCGCGACCACAGATATGTAGTATATTATTGGTAGCGACGAATTAAAAAAAAAATGATATCATTGTCAAAATCAGCTGCTTCTTTCCAGAGCAAAGTCTATCCAATACACTCTGACATTGGCAACCCACGAAACTGCCATTAAAGAAGAAGAAGGAGTTCTGTCATTTTATTATTTTTGAATTTGGTCGCAAAATTTGCCTAAAAATATTAATTTATCTCGTAAACATCAACAAATATGATAAAAAGAGGTAATCTTTACTGATAACTAAAATAAATAGAATGTGTGAAAGTGATGCGGTGCACCCAAGATTTCAAAAGAGACCTTTACATTATTCGAATGGTATTGTATGTTAATTCAAATTTAGTTATTTTACCAGATTCTAAAAACATTTATATTTAAATATAATATGCATAAATCTCCCTTCTCACTTTACATGACCTCTGCTGATATCTCAATAAACATTTAAAACAAATATAACAAAAGGCGGCAAGTTCGTTCTTATCAGTAAACTAGAGTGATAATAATATTATACACTAACATACATCTATTTGCTCTAGCCTATATTGTATATATTATATTGTAATAGCGCTTAGGTAACAAAATTGGTAAGTTAGAAGTTTAAGGTGCTAATTATTATTTTAACTGTTAGTAAGTCCTACAGTATAGTTTTCACAGAGCCAGTACTGGCTGCCAATAAGACTGGCAGCCAGTATTGTCTTGGTATATGCCGCGTGTGAACAGTTTTTCAAGCCAGTCCAAACTGTTCACTGGCCAATACTGGCTGCCAGTCTTATTTGCAGCCAGTACTGGCTCTGTGAAGACTATACTTTTGACCTCCTGTTTGTGTAAAGCCTTTCTTTAACTAAATAAAGATAATAATTACTTTTCTTTGGCACGTAATCTACTCAAATAAAAGTAAGGCAATGTGTCAAAGTCTGGCATACTTTTCTAAAATTAAAGTTTAACATAATTTATTGACTTGAGATTCGGTTTTTAAAATATTGTGTCATCGGAAATTATAGGCTACATATTAATTAGACCTAGAATGATCTAAAAATAATTTCCTAGGGAAATTTCCTGCTCATAAAGGATCTTTTTTCAAATTTTGATTATGTATTTCAAATAATTTTTGGTTTTTGGAATATTAAAAAACCAAACCCTTCTTTTTTATAAGTAAGTACTTTATTGTTTATAACTTTTGCAATTTTTATCAGCCCCTCTTGTATGCTCTTTTCGTGCAGTAAAATTTGGGCAATGCTGTGATTTAGTAGTCCTAAGTTGAAATGCAAATTAACAATAAAGACATGTATATTTGAAAAGGTTGACTATATCTGATTCGAGGCAAGACGTATATGACGGCCTTTCCTTATGAAAACTAGACGGACTTCCCAATTATTGCAATTTTAGGTTAGACACATGTTGCAGGTAATAATAACGAAATAAAAGCGATATTAACGAATCGAACACCAGTAATAAGTAAAAGGATCACTAAATTATTTATGTAATCCAAGAAACTCCAAAAACTCCGTCGTATTTGCACTTTTTTTTATTTTTTTGGCAGAGACTTACACTCTGACTGCAAGCAAAACGGGAAAAAATTTTGAGATAATTTTTTTCGTAACAGGTAGTTAGTAGAGACATATCTGTTTCTTAGGTCAAACTAACTTTGCAATATTGTTTTACCCACTGAGCCATATGAAACTAGTCGTTCAAATATGGAAGTTACTGCCGCTAGACGGACTTACCTCCCAGACGGCCTTCGACACATTGACCTTATATATAATTTGTATTAAGTAAGCCGAACAACTTCTTTTCTCTTCCATTCTTATTAAGGTAAACCTTAATTATGATAAATTATTCATTTCAGTAATGAAGATAGCGCTAGTACAGTTGTCTGTAGGTGCCGACAAGGCCAAGAACGTTGCAGCAGCAGTCCATGAAATACACCAGGCTAAAGCTAAAGGGGCACAGCTAGTGGCCTTGCCGGAATGCTTTAACTCACCTTATGGAACGAGTAAGTTAGAGTTTTCTTATTTATAGTTTTGGCACTCTGAACTCCTATTATCTAGTCCCTTGAATCTATCAAGTGATTTCCTCCTAAACGTCCTGCCAAAACTTGTTTTATTCATAAATGAATTATATCAAATTCTTCAAATTCTTTATTAGACATACAATATACAATAGTATAAAAGCTAGGTAGCATACATCACGTCGTCTAATCCCATGCTAAGTAAAAACTTGTGTTATGGCAATCAGACAATGGATGCACGCCGAACAATTTTATCCTAAAATATATTATTTACACATTCACACACACAATCACACTACACTTTATCATGTAATGTCTCTTTCGACAACGTGATGCGCACTTTGTTTGGGAGCCTCCTCCGGAACCTCTGGCATCATGGGATAGATAAAAAGTCTTGTACTATTAGTCTTAAGGTTACACATTTCTGCATGTCGATTTTTCAGATCCCATAAAATACAATGTTTAAAAACATAAGATAATAAGAAAAAATTTCATCTAACAATATTTAGAATTAAAAACTGTGTTCCAATTTAAATTACTGAAAATTCTCAAATATCTATATTTCTGTACTAATGTTATAAATGCGAAAGTGAGTCTGTCTGGCTGTTACTTTTTCACTCCCAAACCGCTAAACCGATTTTGCTGTTGCATGGAGATACTTTGAGTCCCGGGAAAGGACATAGGATACTCTTTAACCCAGAAAAATGTACGGTTCCCGCGCGATAAACGAGTTGCTGGCGTCATCTATATAATGACATAGACGACCTTTGTGGCTCAGTGGTGAGCACGTTGGTAGCTCAAGCCGGGGGTCGCGGGTTCGAATCTCGCCGACGGAACAAAAAGTTTTCAATGTTCCCGGGTCCGGATGTGTATTAAATATGTGTATGATATAATAAAAATCTTAAATATATGTATAGTATAAAAGTATTAAATATATTTCCGTTGTCTGGTACCTGTAACACAAGTCCTTTAGGTACTTGGCACGGGGCCAGACTGACGTGGTGTGAAGCGTCCATAGACATTATATATTATTATATCTTTTCCAGAGTTCTTTGAGCAGTATGCTGAAGAGGTTCCATCCGGTGAGACATGTAGAGCTCTGTCCAAAGCTGCTGCGGAGGCGGGGATATGTGTTATCGGAGGCACCGTACCAGAGAAATGTGGTGATCAGCTGTACAACACTTGCACCGTTTGGGACGGTAGCGGGAAGCTGTTGGCGCAATATAGGAAGGTAAGTTGAAGAGATAAAAAGTGTTTCTGAGTTGTTTAGTCCCTAGTAAGTAGTAACTAAGAATAATTGTTATACTCGTTGTACGGTTCCCGCGCGATAAATGTATTAGTGCCTTAACACGCTAGCCCGAAAATACGCGGCCGAAGTTTGCCATGATTACGTCAGCAATGCGCTACGCATACAGTATTTACGGCATTCGTAGTTATGTCGCGTAATATTGTATGCGTAGCGCATTTCTGACGTAATCATGCCGAACTTCGGCCGCGTAACTTAGACACTGTATGTATGTACAAAGTGTCAGGACTCAGGAATATCATAAATCATAATATTGTTTGCTTTCTGTTTACAGATGCATTTATTCGACATTGACATTCCCAATAAAATAACATTCAAGGAGTCTGATGTTCTGAAACCAGGAAATCAGATATCAGTGTTTGAGTACCAAGGTGTCAAAATTGGCTTGGGCATATGTTACGACTTGAGGTTTCCTGAGCTGGCGCAGATTATGAGTAACCAAGGTGATATTACATATTTGCATGTCTAATTGTGTTAACTGCTAAAGTGTGCTCGTAAAACATTATTTCGAAACGTGGTTACGTAAGATTATGTTCATTTAGTTATACCACTAAACATTAAGACGTGAAAACATATTTTAAAGAAAAATTGATCTACTAGTCAATTAAACTTTGTACCAACTTTTCTTTTATTGTATGGTATAATATTTTAATTAAGTAATAAAAACCCAAAATTCTGAGAACAAACATTAAATGTTGTCTGGCAGAAACTGGTTAGCAGTAAGACCGCCTATTTGTACATAGTATTCATTTATTGTGGTTTTTAAGTTTAAGATTAGTTTTAATTTGTACAAATAAAGTATTTTCTATTCTATTCTAAATTATAGGTTTTATGTAGGAAAAATATTTTTTCTATGCGACAACCGAAATACGGCAATGATACAATATTTTTACTACTTTATATTTTCTATTCCTTTTCAGGCTGCTCCCTCCTAATCTACCCGGGCGCGTTCAACATGACCACCGGGCCGAAACACTGGGAGCTACTTTCCCGGGCCCGGGCCACGGACAACCAGCTATGGGTGGGGCTAGTCAGTCCCGCTCGTGACCCCACAGCGGGGTACGTGGCCTGGGGACACAGTACCCTGGTTAACCCCTGGGGAGAAGTGGCTGGTTCATTGGATGAGAAGCCGGGGACGTTAATCGCTGATATAGGTGAGCAGATGTCTCATAATTTAAATCAAGCATATGCGGTCCTATTATACCTATAGCACTACTTTTAGTCATGGTAGACAACGCTCACCCCTCCTTTTCCCTTATTAAAATGTAAGTAAGTAATATGTCAGTATTTTATTGCATCCAATCCAAACTAAAATTGAACTTGTAAATATGTTAGCTTGCACTAAAATTATCATCAGTAGCACGCACGCACGTACGCACGCACGCACGCACGCACGCACGCACGCACGCACGCACGCACGCACGCACGCACGCACGCACGCACGCACGCACGCACGCACGCACCCACGCACGCACGCACCCATGCACCCACGCACGCACGCACACACACTCACACACTCACACTCACACACACACACACACACACACAAACATACACATTTTTTTATTATTATCCCCCTAACGGTGTCAGGGCTTGTTGTTATCTTCTAAAGTACACCATAAAATATTCAATGGATGCTCGCCTGCCACACACACATTTTATATACAGCTAAGTTTTCACTTCTATTTTGTTTAACAAATGAGAATATTCTTCGACAATGAATGGATTGTTCTTTGTAAGGCAGGTTTTATTGCAATAGTCATTATTAGTATTATGCAAGTTTTCAAAGATGGAGAATAAATTATAACAAGACATTTGTTTGTTTTCAGATCTGCAATTGATAGATGAAGTGAGAAGCCAGATACCCATAAGGACACAAAGACGGACAGACATCTATGATATCATACAGAAGTGAAAAGCAATATATTTGTTAGGTAATATATTTTGTTGTATGTTTATATATTTTTATATCTTAGATTTGTTGTCAAATATACAAATTTTATACAGTTTGGCCTTATTTATTCGAAATTTTAAAAAACACTTCTAAGATATTCAGTAGATAATATGTTACGCTCAAAGTGTCTAAACACACTAGGTTGAATTACGCCGGCGTAATTTCCGCCGCAAATGTCAAACGCATACAAAGCGCGACGTAATAGTGTGTCACCCCTCGTATTCGGCCCGTATTTTGTATGCAATTTAAACGCGGCGTAAACGCGGCGGAATTTACGCCGGCGTAATTCTGCCTAGTGTGTTTAGACCCAAAGACCGAAAACGCTCAGTGAGCGAAAAAATAGCTCACAACGCGTTGTGGTCACAGTGAAACAGCCACGACGCGAAAATCGCGTTATATTTTTAAAATATCCATAGTTCCATACTATCCCTACGGATATACGGATACTAAATATTTTGCCAAGTGCGAGTCGGACTCGCGCACGATGGGTTCCGTACCGTTATTGAACAAAAGTTGGCAAAAATGATTTTTTTTTGTATGGGAGCCCCCCTTTAATATTTATTTTATTTTTATTTTTTTATAAATTATTAAAGTAAGTACTAATATAATTAAGAATATTGTGAATATTTCAAGTGCGTGGCTGCTACGATTATTGATGCAATAAAGGCCAAAAAAATCACGTTTGTTGTATCGGAGCCCCCTTAAATATTAACTTTATTATCTTTTTAGTGTTTATTATCTTTTTATTTGTTGTTATAGCGGTAACAGTAATCTGTGAAAGTTTCAACTCTCTAGCTATTACCGTTCTCGAGTTGTAGCCTGGAGACGGACAGACATCGAAGTCTCAGTAATAGAGTTCCGTTTTTACCCTTTGGGTACGGAACCCTATTACGAATATCATATCTGCCACGACATGAATTTCGCGTAATGGTCTTTTTGTGTTTGCCAGATCGCGTCGTGGTCGTTTTCGTTTTCATTACAACTCGAATTTCGCGTCGTGGCTGTTTCACTGTGACCACAACGCGTTGTAAGCTATTTTTCTGCTCACTGAGCGTTTTCGGTCTTTGAGCGTAACAGATATGTACACATCGGCATGCCACTTCTGACTTTATTACTCAAAAATAAAATTCAGATTTACTAGCACGGATCTGTTGGCTTGAACGTTATCTATTTTTTGCCCCCTTCTATAGTTTACTTGTCTCTTTCTTGCCTAAAACATGTTTTTCTAGAAGCGTTAAAACGTCGGTACTGCAACCCCAGAATAACGTGAAGCCACTGCCGCCTGAAACATAGGTATAGATATTAAGAATGTTTTAAAAAAAGCATTAAAGGCCTTTAGGCCTTTTTTTTTTTTGTTGACGCAGGGGAAATCTTCAAAAAGATTCCAGAGTAGGATATGTGGGATTTTTACCCACTAAAACCCCTGCGATTGACAGACTTCCGCACATAGCAGAGCAACGGGTACTCTGTCGAACAACTTCCGCTGCTCTCCTAGCACAATGCTCTAACAGAGCTCTTCACGGAATTACACTCGGAAGCTTTCCCGGGGTACTAATGTCCCCATATTATATTGTAGCCCTAGTAGTAGGGAGCAAAACACTCTGTTGACTTATGGCATTGCCACGATGTCGACGGGAACGTCGAGCAGGATCAGATCTCTCTCGATCACGTTCAGCAGCCTCCTTTTGTGCCATGGTTGACTCACAAAAGGAGACTACAGCCGACCATGCAGACTCTCTATTCAGCGTTGCAGATAAAACAGCTGGAAGAGAAAGGTCTGTCCCAATTTCGTCAACAAGGTTGCGCCTCTCTGTATCCCAAGCAGGACACTCTTCTAAAGTATGTTGAGCAGAGTCTATAGGAGCCCCACAATGATGACACACTGAAGTAGGTTCGCGCCTGATCTTACACAAATATTCACCAAAACAACCATGGCCTGTAAATACTTGTGTAAGTCGATACGTCATTTTATGATTACTTCTCAACCAGTCATCAAATGACGGCAAGACGGCCTCTACAATGCGTTTGTGAGCTAAGCGCTCCTCCATTAGAAGTGACCGCCATTTATCTAAGGCTCTGGCACGTTCTTGTCTTTTAATCGCGTTAGGAACAACGATATCATTGACATCTCGAAAAGAATGTAAGCGATCGTAAACATTTGCATCCATCTCCGCTAAAATATCTAAGGGCGGAAAACGCGCTAGTATAGTCGCTGCTTCGAACGATATCGTTCGATAGCCCCTTATTATTCTTATAGCGACTCTTCTTTGAAGGCTGCGAACTCTGTTTTTATTACGGCGAATACTTGACAGTTTCTGATACCAAACTGGTGCACCATAGAGAACCATGGACCTTATTACTCCAGCGTAAAGACGCCGAACTTCTTCCCTAGGACCACCAATATTAGGCAGTAATCTATGCAAGGCACCCACCACCTTCTCAGTTTCGGGAATTAGAATATTAAAGTGTTCCTCAAAACGCCAATGGCTGTCGAGTGTGATTCCAAGGTACTTCATGTATCTTCCAATGTGGATAAGAGAGTCTCCAACTTGAATATGCATCTCAGGAGGATTTCTACTTCTAGGCAGCTTGTGAAACCACATAGCCTCTGATTTATGGGACGCTATACGTAGACCAAGACTCTCTATCCTACCTATTACAATAGCCACTGCGATTTCAGCCAGCCTTTTAGCCACGTTAAAGGAGTTTCCAACCACCAATATAAAGGTATCATCGGCAAAGCAAATGATATAAACGCCAAAGGGAAGTGCCACTCGCAAAACTGGATCATAAGCTAAATTCCACAATAAAGGGCCCAGCACAGATCCCTGAGGAACTCCGCAAAATACCTCACGTTGACATTTTTGTTGGTTCTGATCTGTATAGCTTATGAACCTATCTCGCAAGTAGTCTATTATAATGGCTTGTAAATATGACGGACAACGTCATTTCACGTTTGTTAGAGTAGGACGCAACATTCTCGTACGATTGTTTGGGTCTCAAAACCGTTTCGTGGTACGGGCCCTGATTACACCTACAGAGTAGTCGGAAGGCTTAAAGGCCGGATAGTAATTATGGATATGCCATTAATTTTCTAAGCTATGCTCTACACTATGCAAGACAGAACTTACCATGCCCGTAGTTATGTATGAATGCTTTGCCATGGCGTCGTTCGAACTCAAGTCTGACCTCGTCCCTGCCAGGTCTTAAGCCTGCCCAGTGGTAGATTGTTTCTGCATGCTGAAAGGGATAGGGTGAGTTCAATAAATCAATGTTATTAATGAGGTTGGTATTAATGAGTAACGAGTGGGAAAATGAAAGACGAACGAAAGAAAGAAAGACTTTGAAAGCTGTACGTAAGTACATAATATAGTTTTATGTTTTTATAGACATGAAAATTGAAATGTTCATTACATTTCATTGGGTATTAACACCTAAGGCTAGCCTACAGCTAAAGCTAACCTAACCTAACGTGTTAAGGCAGAAACCAAACAGGTTAGCCGTTAGGTTAGGTTAAACCTGTTTGGTTAGGATAACCTAACTTTAGATTGGATTTACCTTTGGTTAAGTTATCCTTAGTTCTAAGGTTATCTTTAGATTGGGTTAACCTTTGGTTAAGTTTGCCTTAGAGGCGTATAGGTTAGGTTATCCTAACCTAACTTTTCCCAATTCTAAGTCCCCTTTATTTAGATTTACATAGATTGAAAATGTATTCCAAATGTTAAAATTGCGAACTTTAATTGGTGAAAGGAAGTGAGTGTGCTCTTGTATTTTGTTCACACACTTGTGGCTGGCTGACGCAGATTCAATGAAGTTCGCCTCTGTCCTTAAAACCGGTTGGCCATTAATACTATGGTTGGTTGGTTATTGGTGGTTTACCTTCAACCCAGGCATGGTCTTCTGACAGCCTTTCACCACAAACTCCGTGTCAGCTGGGTCCAGCGCCGTATTGTAGTTGCCCACCTGGTGAGTACCACCGAGTACGCAGAAGTTCACACTGGAAATGAAAAGTTTAACAGCCTGATCAGCATGGAAAGTAAATAAATCTTTCACTTCTCTTGTTTAAGTACTTCGTAGCAAAATGGTTTATTAGTACCGTAGTTAGGGTGCTTTTCCTGTCTCGCATGTTGTTATCCGCGCATGGATCTGGGTCCTGTTACAATGCGTAATTCGAATCGGACTCGGAGACTTCATCGCGCGACATCCAATAAACGCTCGCCGCGCTAGGCATAGACCAATAAGAAGACAACGACGACGAGGTTCGGCCTAGGGGGACAAGAAACCCCAACAGCGTGGGCCTGCTTTGGGTGAGCAGGCAAGCGCGGACGGAAGCCACGGAAGACGTGTAATAGGCCCTCGCGTCTCCGTCCTACGCGGAAGTAGGGTTTTAGTGGGCACAGCTGCGGCCACTTGCCATCTCTTCGGCCGTAGCAAGTTCCACATACCCCGGTGGTCCTTCTCCAACGCTGCCGGGGATGAGTAATAGCATTTTACGACCAAAAAAAAAAACAATGACCGGTAAAGTTTCCGAACCCGTGTCAAATGGGAATCGTGAATCGCCCTGCTGGTCCGTATGCGGGTGACAACATCCGCGTGCATGATAAGAAAAGCACCCTAATGGCCTGTTTCACCGCTTCCTGATAAGGTGCCCGATAGGGTTATTTGACAGATTTTCCATACTCCATCTGTCAAATTAAGTGGTAGATAGCCTTATCAGGAAGCGGTGAAACAGGCCCTAAGTGTAGTTTCCAGAATATCTAATCTAATATATATAAATCTCCTGTCACGATGTTTGTCCGCGATGGATTCCTAAACTACTTAACCGATTTTAATGTTATTTTTTGTAAATGTGTGCTTATTTCCAACTTGAGAGATAGGACAGCTTAGATCTTTTATTATAGTCGCAATTTTAATTTATTGCAAATTATTTGTCAATAAAGAGCGACGGTTCACGGGATAGCAAGGGACGTTGCCATGGTGACTTACTTATTTAGCCACTAATTCAATAAAATAATACATCTCCTGTCACGATGTTTGTCCGCGATGGATTCCTAAACTACTTAACCGATTTTAATGTTTTTATTTTTTTTAATGTGTGCTTTTTTCCAACTTGAGAGATAGGATAGCTTAGATCTTTAATTATTATAGTCGCAATTTTATTTTATCGCAAATTATTATTTGTCTATAAAGAGCCATTTATGCGACGCGGGTCACGGGATAGCGATGGACGTTGCCATAGTGACATACTTATTTAGTCTCTAATTCAATAAAATAATACGGGTGATATACTTTATATAATATGGCAAAGAAACGTTTGCCGGGACAGCTATACCTTGTGCGTTTTATGATGATATGCGTGACACATAATAATTGACAATAGTAGGAAAGTTACCTAAAAAAATTAATCGATAATTTAAAAATATCGAATCACTTCGTAAAGGAATTGCAATCGAAATTATCGATTCCTACTGACGTTTCAGAGTGGCGGCTTCGATTTAAGATGGCCGCCCTTTTTATCGATTTGATTTCGATTCAACAGTGGCAATCTCATTGACATAAGTTCCGTTTCATGCATCTGACATTTTTCAAATATTTTCGTAACAATAATTTTATACTCCTATTTCACAGTTAATATTTATAATTTTATATAAATAAGTTAGTATTTAGCAACTTTTCAATTTTATTCATTTACAATTATTATAGGAAACATTTATTTTTGTTGATGGAATGTAATTTGTTACATTTTTAACCTTTTAAATAAGCACTTTACCTCTTCCTCTATCCTTGATCCTAATATTAAATTAAGAACCTTGCAGTTTATATCCTCACTCCCTTCTCCTAATTTTGATCCTTTCCTTATTGACCCGACAGGGTCGATAAGGAAAGGATCAAAATTAGGAGAATTGACCCGACAGGGACTTTTAATCTCGGTCTCGGTGACAACCGAGACCGAGATTAAAAGGCACATAATGTCTATAACGTCGAATGCAGTCGGGGACGACGGCATTAGCCGTAGTATGGTCATTCCAATTTAAGACATTATTTTACCTATTCTCTCACATATTTTTAATTCCTGTCTAGAGTCCCTTTCCTTTCCTGATGCCTGGAAAACTGCTTATATTATTCCCTTACCTAAGTATTCCTGTCCCAAAACTCCGTCTGATTTTCGTCCTATTTCGATCCTACCCTATTTATACAAAGTCCTGGAGAAAATAAACATCAACACCTCACAAAGTATGTCTTGCACAATAATCTGCTAACTCCGTTGAAATCTGGCTTTCGCACTGGTCACAGTACGACCACGGCTTTAATCAAGGTAGCAGACGATGTGCGATTAAGCATGGACCAAAAGAAACTTACTCTTCTCATATTACTGGATTTTAGCAACGCTTTTAACTGTATTGATCACGACATCCTTTTAAGCAGATTAGCGTCCTGTAACATCTCGCCAACAGTAATTGGGTTGCTTCGTAGCTACTGTGTAGAAAGGCGACAGAGAGTCAAATCGTCCGATAGCTATTCTGACTGCAGTAATATACTTGCCGGCATACCACAGGGAGGAGTATTGTCACCACTTTTATTTTCCTTATTTCTCAACTCTATTACAACTTTAATTACATCTTTTTATCACTTGTATGCTGACGATCTGCAAGTATACATCCAGTCAGAATTAGGCGGCCTTCATTCAGCTATTGGTAAATTAAATAACGATTTTTTGAAGATCAGTGAATGGAGCAAGAATCATGGTCTTGTTATTAATCCCAAAAAACACAATTAATATTAATTGGCAGCCCGGGGCTGGTCTCCAGGATTGACTGTAACTCCTTACCTCCCGTCCTCATCAATGGTATTACAATCCCATTTAGTAAAGTGGTAAAAAATCTCGTCGTGTATTTCGATGATAACTTATCTTGGAAGCCACAATTACAAGAAATCAGTAGGAAGGTACTTTCAACTTGGCATTCCTTAAAACGCCTTCGATATGTTCTGCCTACATGAACTAAAGTAGTCTTAGCACAGTCTTTGTTTCTTTCCCTACTTGATTATGCCGATGCTTGTTTTATTAATTTTACTGAGGATCAACTGAATAAGCTTGAGCGTCTACAAAATCTCTTATTAAGGTTTATTTTTGGTTTACGAAATTTTGACCATATCACCGAATACCGCACCAAGCTTAAGTGGCTCCCAATCCGATATCGTCGTGATTTCCGCGTACTCTCCCTACTCTACAACATTTTATTTGACTCCCGGTATCCTTCTTATTTAAAAAAACAACTTTGGCTTTCACAATTACGATAGAAAAAAGCTCCGTTCCTACTCAAAACTTCTCCTTAAAATTCCCGCCCATAAAACTAAATATTTCAATTCATCATTTACTGTTAAGTCTATTTCACTCTGGAATTCCTTACCAGATCATATTAGGCAAGCTGATACGTTGAATCGCTTTAAGTCGTTAGTATTTAATCATTATTTTAATATATCTGTCAACCAATAATATTTACAGGATATACACATTGTAGTTATAGTAAGTATGTATTATTATTTATTATTAGTATTTATATTGTATATTATTATCATTATTATTATAGCATTTATTCTAGTATGTATAGATTAGTTGAGTGTATGTACATTTTTATTATGAATATATATTATTATTTATTATAATAATATAATACTTTTGCACATCACCATTTTCCTAAATTCATAATCTCATAAAATTTGTTAAAGGGTTGCCTGGAAGAAATTGCTTTCAAGTAATAAGGCTGCCCTTGTGTACATGTCTCATTTATAAATATGTTTGTAAATGTAAATTTTACAAATACAAATACAAATATACTTTATTGTGCACAAACATATCAGTGAAATTTACATTATTTAATAAATGAGACATGTACACAAGGGCGGCCTTATTACTTGAAAGCAATTTCTTCCAGGCAACCCTTTTACAAATTTTACAGAGATGCTGAATTTACAGGAGAAAAGGTGATGTGCAGAAGTATATGTATATATATATATTATATAATGTATATTGTATATATATATATATATAATAATGTATATGCATAATACATATACTATTAAATAAATACTGTTATGTTTGTGCACAATAAAGTATATTTGATTTGATACATTTTGATTTTTTTTGTTTTTTTTTGTAAAAAAAATCCGTAGCAAGGAATATGAGCACTGTCACCCATATCATCTTAAAACGCACAAACTATAGTATATTATGTATATACAGCACATTCTTGCTGAATAGTAAGAAACTTACTTCGGTATGATGTAGTGACCCGTCGTCTCGTCCAGGACTGTGTGATATACCCATGGTGCTTTTACCTGCAAATGTTAAAGTTGCTATGCTGTATTGCTAGAATTCATATTTTTATATCTATGCTATTATACTGCTGCTATAATTGCTTTTTGTTCGTGCATTAAAACATTGCTATAAAACTCTTATTGCATAGGTATTCGTGGAAAAGGACCATACTTTAGCTGCTGCTATTTTTTAATGGTTCGATGGAAAACGAACATTCTGGGTATATTAGGCTGTGTTTCCACCAGAGATGTGTTTTAAGATCCAATAGCATCGCCGCGCTGAGCGATGTCATGGCAAGCTCACGTCAATGAAGCGATTCTATTGGTTCTCAAAAACACATTCCTCGCAACACATCTCTGGTGGAAAAGCAGCCTAATAATACGTCTACGTATCCATTGATATTACCAGACTATTGCTATAAATGCTTGTTTACTTTTATGCTTGTACAATGTACATGCTATTTCCTACCTTACAAATCTGTCCCCTAATCGGCGTGACCTTGTCATCAGGGACCACCACCCTCGCTCCAAGCCCGAGGCAGTTGATCACCACATCATATTCCATCAGCTGGTCATCATTCAGGGAAGAAATGGTAACCTGCTTCAACTCCCCCCCAGCATGTTTAAACCGCTTATAGAAGTACGCCAGGATTGACTGAGGGGAAACAACGAAGGATGTGTACGTGTGACCAGCCCTGAAAATGTAAGTACTTCTTTTAAGACCTTTTAGTAACAGCTTAATTCGTAAGTCAGGTGGGCTTTTATGACTTCTTATATTTCCAGCCAGTTTACGCCCAAAATGTACCGTTTTCGGGCGTAAACTGGCTGGAAATAAGATGTCATAATAATCCACCTGATTGTAATTACTTATGAATTATGATCAATTTATAATAACAATATTATGTCGATTGTTAACAAGTTGTGTCGGGTTTCATTAGTCAAGTCTATACGCAATTTAAGGTGTCCAAGGGTGTGCGGATTACATTTATAATTATTTTTTTATATCTATGGACGCTTCACACCAAGTCAGTCTGGCCCCGTGCTAAGTATGTACGTGAAGGATAAGGAATTATTGTAAAAATTGCAACAATTTATAAAATAAAGTGTGAAAATCGAGTTGACGAATAATTCATTGAAGCTAAACATTTATTACAGAACACTGTAAAAGGAATACAGAGATTGCATTTTCTATACTCCTATTTTTATGACCCTGAAAAATTCCAATTGCGAACAAGTATATCATGTCTGCCAAAATCCACCATATTTTGCCCAGCCTAAGTTTTATTTAATTAATTGTAGTTGGTCAACTCCACTTACCGATAGTTCTTAGAATACACCCTATTTAAATGGCTCAACAGCTTTTCATCCATGATTGAGAAACCGAACACCAGTTTTGACCATTCTGGAAACTTGTAGCTCCCTTCATCTTCATGTACCTCGTACAGCGGTATCAGACACAGGTCCAGACCACCTTCCAGCCATAACTTGTGGTAGAGCTTGTAGGTCTCATCTCCCCATTTACTGTGAAAATCAAAATTATTGTTAGTTGAGATCATGTGGATATAGTTTACTTTTGTGAACGGATTTGCAAGATTTGCTTTGGCTTAACATGGAAATCTATACTCTATAGTCTATACTAATATTATAAATGCGAAAGTGTCTCTGTCTGTCTGTCTGTCTGTCTGTCTGTTTGTTGACACCGCGCGCTATAAACTGAAGTCCATGCGCACGAAGTCGCAGGCAACAGCTAGTGTCATGTTATATAATATCTAACTAGAGTTGCCCGCTACTTCGTTTATTGCCTGTACATTTTGCTGGGACAAAACTGTCCTAAGTTTCAGGGACTCAAAGCATCTCCATTTCAGATTCAAACCACATTGTCTCAGCATTTGTTTGTAAAAAACAGCGTGCTTTCGCATTTATACCTCTGATATAGACTAAGAATGTACCAAAGTCAAAGATCTCACATACCTGAGCAACGTTTCTGGTGTTTTTCCGCATAGATATGGATTCCACAGACCTCCAGACCCATCTCCAGTCGTGTTAGGAGTAAAAGCCTCTGACAGTACCGTTACCTGTGGAAAGTGGAAACATGACCTACTACAATCTATTGTTCGTTGAAATCTAATCATCCACTATATCCACTATATAGGCCGAGGGCGGCTAATAAGCCGCCCTCGTCATAAGGCTTAGACTTAGAAGCAGCAATCTAGCAGTCGGTATGCTTCATTTATACCTCAGGCTAGCAGTTTGAAATGCCAGCTAGTTTTGCTTGCTTTTAAAATGCTATTAAAATGCTTACATAAATTGCCAATTGGTAATCAAAGTTATTACCTACATGTATATCTGGATATTTCTCCTTTATCTTAACAGCACAGGATATCCCGTTGATACCTGCTCCCAACACTGCAATTTTCATTATATTATTAATTTAATATTAATTTCACTATTGCTTGTAAACACAAGACGTTCGCTATACTCTGGCGATAATTTTGTAACTAACATCTTTATCTTCAAATTATCCGTGTTTACTCTACAAAGGTCAACTGTTTTGAACTCTGTTTATCTTATTCCTAATTGTAATGAGAAGAGATAATTAGTAGCTGGTATGAGATTTTAAGAACTCTTTAAGAAGTAGGATTACCGATTAAGCCATCTTTGTCCTTACTATTAAAAGGAAGGTAGGCAATAGGTTAGACTTAAGTACTAATTTACATCGATACAGTAGTTAGCGCAAGATTATAGCTCCCAAGATCAATGCTGTTTGTTTATATACCCAGTGGGATATACTGACGAGAGATCAAGCGCGCAGGCCGAATTTTCACATGGCTATCCTATTCATGGTTCATCTTTCTTATCAGAAAACCATCATCCGATTGGTCTAATAAAATTTATTTGAGTTCAAATGCGAGAATCGTATCCACACCGTGCGAGTCGAGAACCAAGTTCTAAACCACTAGACCGTGGTGGCACCAAAGAAACATCTTGCATATATAAAGCTAATGGAATCAAGTTTATATCGATACAGTGCTATTCTTCAGATCTAGAGTTCCTGCGTCAGCTATAGGTACTATACTCATGTTAATCTAATCAACGACGTGGATATTGGAGATCCTATTTGTTAGTCGCCGGTCTCGTTACCAATGGCTATGATGATATTATTATAACCAAAATTTTCAGGTCGTGAACATCCTGAAAATTTTGTTTGTGGCTAAAGCCGCATAATAGAGTACCTACGCCGAGTTGTTTTGGTGTCAACATAGACACCTTTCATTGAACAAAACCCCTAAAAGTTCATCGATTATCCATCAATATTCGTTATCAATAATAATAGCATTCCGTGACAAGTTTGTTTGTACAAATTACTTTTGAACCAAACTACTCGTATGTACGAGGTCGTTGGAATCGATACCACCACGTCATAACTCATACTACCAATATACCACGATACACCACGTGTACCAGTGTGGCGCTCGCTGTCATATCAGCATCACCGATGGAAGGTAGGTTTATTTTTATACCGAAATTAGTAGTAAGGGTGAAGCCAAACGAGCGTAAAATGAAAGTTGTGAGTCGCAGAATTTCGGCTGGCAGAAATTCTGCTGCATTCAGTTTCATACAAAAGTCCTGTTGGATTCACACGAGCATAATTTTGGGAGTCATGATTTGTATGAAAAAAAATACGCGACCAAAATTCTGCGTCTCACGACTTACAAAATTACGCTCGTTTGTCTTAACCCTTATAATACTTATTAGTATTTTAAATAAAAAGATACCGACTTCAAAATTGTTGTACGTAATTAAGAATTAAAATTCCCTATCTCAAAAACCGTTGAACCGATTTTTTTGAAACTTGCGGTATTCCCAGTAAGTTGAACAATACCTAGTACAACAAAAAACTGAAAGGATCACTTAAATCGGACTTGTATTTCCGGAGATATGCGAACACAAACATAAAAACATACATATTACATACGTACGTATATCTACATACAACATTTGTTCAGACGCGGATATAGACTAGGTACCATATTATAAGAAAACTGGGCAGTTCTGGGAATATTGCATAGGTACGGGTCGAAATTTAATAACCTCTTTTTTTGAAGTCGGTTGAAATTATGACTTGCTTCTTTAATCTTTTAGTTTTGACTCTTATACAGGTGTAACAAAACTGAGTGATAATACTTAAGGGTGTGTATGAAATCCCTGTAGGCTGGAGTTCACTGTGAAAGTAGCAGCAATGAAATTATATTATAGTATTTTTTTAAACGGTTATAGGCTAATACATGACGCTAGTTAGCTTCCCTATACAAATCACAAATAAAGAAAAATTGCACTTTCAGCTCTGCTATTTTTACAGCGAACTCTATACAGGGATATTGTTTTGTTACACTCTGTAGAAGCATCAACCGAAGTGTTGCATTGGCATGAAACTTAGTTTTGTGTGTTTGAATGGATTGTTCCTCATCTCACGGTTTTGACTAAAAATATTATAATAAAATAACTGTTTTCTCTAAATAAATACGTGAACACATTATAAATATTATAGATTAACTTATATTATGCACGGTCAATGTTATACCTAATGTTATTGGAAAACAAGCTTTTAATTTTTTAACATTAACGTACACTACGATCGGTTGCTAATGGAGTTCGATGTTATCATTACACCAACAACACGAATAAAAAAGAAACACTATAACGTCGTAACACCCACAATTATCATTATTAATAATTACATACTAGTAGATATCGTATCATCGAATGGCAGGTAGCGTAATGCCTTACTGCCAAAAAGGAAATAAGACCACTCAGGCGTCTTTCTGTAGTTTAGGCACCTGCCTGGTGTTACAGTCGTCGTTGGATAAACAGATTTATACACTCAGCAATATGACGTATATAATAGTTACATACATATAATAATATGCTACGCAAATTTTTTGCAACTACTATATGTAGGTAGGCGTTTTATTTGCCTGAGTTCGCTTCGCATGGGTTTGATTGCATGCATCATCAGCACAGCCAATGACCTAGAACCTGCAGTGTCGGTGGTGCGCGTGACGCGGGGAGAGGTGACGTGCGCGGACGCCGGGGCGTGGCCGGGGGCGGGGCTACTGGCGGCGGGCAGCGGTGACGGGCAACTACGGCTGTGGCGCTGGCAGCGCGGCGCAGGATGGACGGATGAAAAAGCGACGCGTGCGCATAGATATGGCGTCACGTGCGCGAGATTCTCGGAGGTGAGGAATGCATATTATTATGGTTATTACACAGTCATGTAACGTAGGTATATGGTATCATGAACTTATCAAGCAGCGTAGCTAAAGTCAAACAGTACAGCAACTTTTCTTATCTTATTAGGACTTTTTTGAATGCCCTAAAACATTTAAAACGCCACAGTCTTAGGTGGGATTTCACCAAACACACATAAAACTAGGATTTATAAAACTTAGTTCCCATCGAACGCGTTCATGCAGCGACGTAAATCTTGTTCTCTTTCAAATGGATTTCACAGAATTCTATTTGATCGCGATTATTAAATCTAAGTTTATGTGACGTCACGCGATTATTTTACATCTTTTCATCATTTTAAAGCCTTTTCACGTTAATTTAACTACAAATAAGTAAGAAACACTACATAAACTAACCAAACACATGTGTCAAAACTGTTATTTTGACATTTCTTTTGTCTATGTTTTTCGTTCCGCCATGACAGGGCTTGAACGGGTTTTATGACGTTAAACTTCGGACTTTGGGCGTTCAGAAGATAAAACTCGGATTTGCTGTGAACGCGTTCAGTTTATGTTGGCGAAATGCAATTCGATGTTATAATCGCGTTTATACGTTTTGAACCGGTTCAGTGTACATTGAACGCGTTCCATTTCTTTGATGAAATCGCCCCTTAATAATCAAGTAAATAACATACTAGCTGTAGATGCGAAATTAATTGCCTATGATAATGGCGACTTGGGGACCAATTTTCGCGTGGTTAAAACAGGCACATTTATCGTGACAAGAGGTAATTATCACATAAGTGGTGAGAGGCCAACTACGAATTGAACTGTTTACCTTTAAACACGAATGTACCCCCAGACCCCAGTATCTACTCATTTATGAATTCTACATTGTACCTATGTGTCTTCGGCAGTTCGAGTTTCGGAGCCTAATCGGCTTATTGCTTTTGAGCTTGAATGGTTCAGATTCTTATGATTTTGAGAGCGACACGTTCACATGAGCCAGGTTCTTTGTTTGTGTTATATTACCCGTTTGCAATATACCATTGTAATGGTCGAATGTTATACATATCTTGTAAGTTTTAAGTTTTGTAAGACCTTATGTACGCCATAATTATCTATGCAATAAAGACTATTTTTTATTCAGGGTGGTCGTCTCCTGGCGTCAGCGGGCGTGGACGGTGCGGCTCGTATCTGGGCGGCGCGGGAGCTGACGGGGCGTCGCGAGCTCGCCGCGCCTGATGCTGCCGCTGCTAGAGCCTTGGTGTGGGCTGGCGGGAGACTGGCAGGTGATTATTAAGATCCTTTATCATAATAGCTCCCACACCGGTTTCGGTGACGGTGGCCGGTTTCATTGAAACCAGGCCAGCTGCGCAGGAGTAATTTTATAGTGCCCAAGTGTGTGCGCAGTACACAAGAGCACTCTCTATTTCTTTACTCTCATAACCCAGTGGAACGGACGACCGACACGACTGCAGGCAAGAGATCAGGCACAGGACCGTTTTTTACATGCCCATCCGACGCATGGATCATCTTACTTGTCAGAAAATCAGGTGATCAGCCTACATTGTTCTAACCAAACTTGGAAATAACATGTTTCCAACGCGGGAATCGAACCCACGACCTCCGAGTCAAGAGCCGCGCTCTATACCACTAGACCACGGAGGCGTTAAGATCCTATAGCGATTGGCAGAAACAGTCATAATGCTTTTAACCAGTATTAAAACAAGTAAACTATTTAGCTGTAATATTTGAAAATTGGTTCCTTGGCCCTTGGGGCATGATTCGCATGCCTTAACCTATCAATCCCCAAGCGGCACCCGGCTGCCGCATAACAATTGAAAATCTATTGTGCGATTCCCACGATCGAGGTATTAAAATGTGTCGCTTCGATATTATGCTGTCTTACTTGCGCAAGACGATGTTTGTGCGATAGCAAAAAAAAAATAGTGTGAGAATTGGGTGTCTGATTTTATTGGTGGATTTTATACACAGTGGGTCACGACGACGGAGCAGTGCGCGTATGGACAAGCTCCGGAGCTTTACTATGCTGTGTGCGACCACACGAGGGTGCAGTTCACGCATTGGCAACGCTCTCCGCTAACGCTTTGCTGTTGACGGGCTGTACAGAGGGCGTGTTGAAGGTGTTTGACTTTGATGGTAAGTGATGGAAGATAATATGTATTATATCTAGAGAGAGAAAGAGATAGATTGCTGTATGCGACTGAAAGTGCTGTTCACGCCCTAGCCACACTTTCCGCTAACGCTTTGCTGTTGACGGGCTGTACGGAGGGCGTGTTGAAGGTGTTTGACTTTGATGGTGAGTGGGATAGCAGATATGTTACATTTAGAGAAAGAGAGGGACAGATTCTATGAGTAAAAGAAGGCCGCTAGCCACGCTCACTGCTAATGCTTTGCTGTTGACCGGCTGTACGGAGGGCGTGTTGAAGGTGTTTGACTTTGATGGTGAGTGGGATAGCAGATATTATGTTACATATAGAGTGAAAGTGACAAATTCCAACGTTAAAAAGAAATTCAAGTTGTGGAGAATTCTGCCAAAATATTAACACATTTGCATACCTTGTAGTCAGGTAAAATAGGGTAAAAATAAATTGTCATAATAGTGTTTCAACGCCAAAACAGCCATTCATATTCAAGTTTAATTTAGATGCAATTTAATGTTACTATGTGGCTGGAAATGGTCCAATCGATTATTTATATAATGCATTGCTGTTGGAAACAACAGCTGTTCGCTTCGACATTTGTCATTTTTATTATAAAAGTTAAAAGAGGCGATGACTTTATAAGAACTGCTATTAGACTCGTGACCTTGTTTTATCAGTCGTTAAAAAAGAATTGAAAATTACGACTACTTTGCGTGACTTTGTAAAAAGTGCATTGACCTAACAGGTACTAGGTCACTCATAAGTCATACGGCATACCTCGTTACGCACATTACCTATAGTCTTACATAGGGTAAGTTCCGAAATTTAACCCAGTATACTAGCCAGTACTTATGACGTCTACATCGATGACATGCTATTGATTCATTCCGAAATTTACACCCTGGTACCATCGAGGAAGTTGATTCCTATGCAATTGTCAGACCAACGTTATTTGGTTGAATATATCAATTCAATGTTAATTGTGATCTGTCGGCTGGGTTTGACGTAACGCAACCAAACTACTTAGGTCCCCGATTTGCATAGGAATCAACTTCTCTGGTAGTACATTAACGTGTATGACTTTGTTAGAATGTCATTATAACACGTCAAACTTGACTCACTGTTGAATAGGTACGTCTTAAGCATTTAACAATACTAAATTTAAAACGCTGTAAACTTTTCCAGCACTCACCAAATCCGGCATCGAAGGCAGCTCAGGTCCACCTCCTTTAATCTGGGAGGATGGTGCTCATGACTTAGGGCTCGCCTGCGCGGCTTCAGCGCATAATCTGGCCGCCACTGGAGGCCGAGATGGCCGGATTCGGCTCTGGACTGTCCTCGGCGGAGGAAGGGAGAGGCGAGTGGTCCCAGACGGAGTGCTGACTGGGCACACTGATGCGGTGACGGCGTTGTACTGGGCAAGGGATATGCTGGCTTCCGCTTCGCAGGTGAGGTGTTGGTAGAGTGTCTTCATGCTAAGAATTAGTTGCTCTTCTGGAATTCAAAGGTTACATTGCCCAAGTAATATGCCTAAGTGCCAAGTAAAAGAGAGAAACGATTAAAAAATTGAGTGGATGTTTCACCATAAGTGCCGGATAGGCTATTCACCACTTAACTTGACAGATAGAGTATGGAAAATTAGTCAAATAAGTTCTGTATAGCCTATCCGGCACTTTATCAGGAAGTGGTGAAACAGGCCCTAAGTGTCTAATATCAGCTTTATATAAGTTTTGGTTTGCATTCGATCCTTATGAGGATGTCATTTTGATCTCGATGGTGGCCTTAGCCATTTTAAAATCTCAAGAACATGATACGGCCGTTAGAAAACCGTCATGAGGAAACTCTTACACTATATGGTTACTCCTAGACGTACGGCTCATGCCTACTGACTAGGCCGATTCTGCCATACGTGAGTGTGCTCTGAGGAATTGTTCGGAATCATACAACCTGCAACTTTTCGCCATCGACCCACGCGAAAAACATACCATCCTCATCACCTTGATGAGTGGCAGTCTTCCACAGTGCGTTTTTCGCGTAACTTTCTGCCGCGCACTGTAAAACTCTGGAACGAACTGTCACCAGAAGTATTTCCGGACCTATACGACCTGCAAACCTTCAAGAAAAGAGCGTATTCCCTCTTAAAAGGCCGGCAACGCACCTGCAGCTCTTCTGACGTGGCGAGTGTCCATGGGCCACGGTAGTTGCTTACCATCAGGTGACCCGTTTGCTCGTTTGCTCCCTTATTTAATAAAAAAAAAATAAAAAAAATACGTAATTTTTGTTGTGCCACATGAAAATTTTGTTCTAAACATATATAGCTCTCTATAAATAAGTTAGAAAAGATCCTAAAACTGTATTTTTTATATTCCACAACAATTTTTCAGGACCGTACAGCGCGCATCTGGGACCCCCAATCATCGTCCTGTGTGCGAGTGCTACACGCGCATAAGCGGTACCTCACTGCTGTGGTTGTGGCCGCTGATCTTCGGTATATCATCACTGGTGAGGCATTTTACATCTAAGTATGCAATATAAGTTGAACAGCTCTCCGTACCCTGGCCTTGTACCATGAAACTGTTTTGAGACTCAAACAACATTCGCGTCCTACTCTTACAGACGCGAAATAACGTTGTTAGAGCAGGACGCAGCATTCTCGTCCGATTGTTTGAGTCTGAAAACAGTTTCGTAGTAGGCCTACTGATTATAGGTACCGTAAATTACCTGTAGGCAGCAAATTCCAACTATCAAACATATTTTTTATGTTACCTTTTTGTGTCGTCAGTCGTCAGTTCTTTGTGCAAAAAGTTTATGTCAAGTAAATAATAAATAATCAATTTAAAATTTCTTTCGCATTATTTTCGTTACGCAAGTTTTCTATTCTAAACACACCGGCAAAATTAGCGGAACATAATAAAATTTTATTTTTTTTGAAAAGGGCAGTGAAGTAAAAAATTAAGAAAAATCTTTAAAATTTCAGTAGTTAGTTTTTAAGTTAAATTCTTCATTTTTACTTATGAAATGCCATGTTAACAGCGTGTAATGCCTTCTAAGGATCTGAAGAGAGTCTGGATACGCCATTACATGCTTGCATTTTGATTGTCAACCATTTCCTGTGGGATATTCTTCTACTCCTCCAGTAGCGCCAACTCGAGCTCCTGAACACATTTTGGAGCTGGAGTTTTAACTCGTACCGTTCACCTATTGATGTGCCACACGTCCTCAATCGGATCTCTCTCCATGTCATATCAAACTACAAACCCATTCTCATGACACCAACTGTTGTTTCAGGCTCAAACGACAAGTCAGTGCGGACGTGGTCTCTGGGCTCATTCACTATTGACGACGATATTGAGCCTGAATGCAACCCGATGAGCCACTTCGCTCTTGGTGATCTAGAGGTAAGTAAGTATAGCCTCATGCCTTGGTCTACAATCCCAAGCTTCGGTCAACGATTTTAGTGTACAAATAATTTTTTATTCATAACCTATATCTTACGAGTACGCAAATTTATCGGCACCGTCGTACGCATCGCACGACGCGACGCGCACGGACGCGGCGCGTACAGTGTGGACGAATGTGCGAGGTTTCACATCATTTCATACAACGAATTCTAAAAGGCGCGTTCGGCACATGCGTGCCGATAAATGTGCGATCGTAACGATAGCGACGTCACAATATTCAACTGGGTGTATAGATTTTTGTTGATTTAATCCTTCAGTTTGGACTCAACGTCTCCCACAAATAGAATAATGTTATTTTTGAGATATTATCATACTGTTATTATTACTGATGTTAATAATGATCCAATTCTACAGGGTATCGGCCTAGTAGACGACGCAGCGATTCTCGAAGGCGAGGAGTTAGAAGACAACATAGGGTCAGAGAACACTAAAGCCGTCTGCGTGTGGAAGGAGAGCTGCGGCACTGCGGTCAACTGTATAGCGGCGTCGGGGGACCTGTTCGCCGCCGCCTGCAGGTTAGACCCGGTGTGGGGCAAGAGAGATTAAGTTTGGAGCAAGCTAGCCAGATGAGGCCCAAGTTAAATCAGGTGTGGAGTAAGAAAGACCCTTTGTGGAGTAAGTTCGACTCATAGAGAGAGACATACTAGGGCCAAAGAACACAATGTAAATTTGAATGTGTACAGAGAGCTGCGCCGCTGCTTACAGGTACAGTAGTTCAGTAGGACTCGTTGGGGACAAGAGAGATAAGGTGTGGGGCAAGATAGTCATATTGCGGTTCAGGTAACATTCTTTAAGAATATAAATATCTTTATACCTGATTTCAGCGACGGTTGGGTGCGCATATACCAGGTGTCCGCGGACGGATCCCGCGTGGTGCATGTGCGTTCGCTCGATGCGCACACTTACCCTGCCATGGCGGTGGACTTCGGCGCGGGAGGCGACCTGCTGCTCAGCGCCGGGTTGGACGCCAGCGTGAGACTTTGGGATGTGAAGGTAAAGTTATCATCAGAAATCAGTTAGAAAAACGAGATTGACGAGAAAGTTTTGTCAGAAGATTTGATTTGTCCTAACACGGAAAAGCAATTATTATGACAGTCGACAGAGCAAGACATTTGACATAGCCTTGAGCACCGCTTTACTGGTTTAAAACCCTGTAGTAAACCAGTAACTGCGTTACTAATTAAATACTAAAGTAAAATCGTGTTACTCATTAAATTACTACCGCGTTTACCACTCACCATATTTTATCACCAGTTTATCTATCACAAATTGGTTCTCAATGGATTTTATGCTTAGTATTCCACCTTACAGACGTAGGTTACACGCTCAGTTTCTCAAAATTTCTCATCAGTTCAGTCCATCAATCTAGTGAAGATTGACGCTAAACTGAACGTCTAACCCACGGATTGATTGACTGACAATTTTTTAATTATGTAATTTTCGGTCATCAGTCTGGCGTCAATCACAGATTGATGGAATGAACTGATGCCAGATTGACCGTGTAACCGTTGTCACAGAGTGGCTGCGAGCTCGCCACACTAATGGCGGAGGGCGTGTGCGGTGAGGGGGCGGGGGGTGGCGGCGTGCGGGGCGCGCGACTCTCCCCGCGCCGCTTGCTGCTCGCCAGTGATAATGGCGCCGCCGCCGTCTGGGACATCGATCCACTGACTAATGATCCCACACAGTGAGTTCACTTCACTCACTAGTCACACTGATGGCGGAGGACGTAACTTCGTCTCACTTCACTTCACTTTATTCTATGTAGGTACAAGCGGAGTGTGGAGATGTGTGTAGATGCGCGAGATAGCGATTCAACAGAACGAGACAAGTAGCTATAAGTCAGAAGTATGTGGGTGTGCTTATGAGTGTTTGTGTGTTTACGTACGTGCGTGTAAGTTTAAAGGATCGTGTGTGTATGTGAATAAAAAAATGAAAAAGCGATTCAACAGAAAAGGCAAGTAGCGATAAGTCAGATGTCTGTGAGCGTATGCACGTTAAGGCTCGTCCACATTTGTATCTGCGCGATCAGATCTCCGTCGCGTATCATCGATGTCAGTATATATACTGTATTATCTATGCATCGATGCGTGTCAAAATGATACGCGTATCATGATACGCCCCGATCGCTATTAACCGCGTATGATACGTGTTGTATCAAATACGCGCATGATCGGCAGAATGATCTAACGGTGCGTCCACATTTGTTTCATTTGCGCGATCAAATCTCCGTCGCGATCATCGCGCCGTATCATGATCGCTAGTGTGGACGCAAAATGATACGCGTATCATGACACAAAGCATCATGATACGCGTATCATTTTGACACGCATCGATGATACGCGACGGAGATCTGATCGCGCAGATACAAATGTGGACGAGCCTTAACGTGCGTACGCTCACAGACATCTGACTTATCGCTACTTGCCTTTTTCTGTTGAATCGCTTTCTCATTTTTTTATTCACATACACACACGCTCCTTTCCCTTACACGCACGTACGTAAACACACAAACGTAATAGGCGTCCACACTATGATACGCATACTTGATACGGCGCGATGATCGCGACGGAGATCTGATCGCGCAAATGATACAAATGTGAACGCACCGTAATGTGCGTTTGCGTACGTGCGTGCGTGTACGTGTGAGCGTGTGTGTATATGAATAAAAATATGAGATAAATCAATTTTCAGTGTTTACGGCGACATGGCGGAAGCGGCGACATGCTGCTGCTGGGCGGGCGGAGAGCTGCTGGCGGTGGGCGGCGCTGCGGGTGACCTGCGACTTTGCCGCCCACCACCAGATGCTGCGGAGATTTGCTGCCAGACTGACGCTCATGACTTAGGTCTGTTAACTACAACTCCTTTATTAGTAAAGGGGTTTACTTAGCTCCTCTTAACATAAAAATAAAAAATCATTTATTTTCAGACCAGTGATTATAGATAAAGGTAACTTTCATTTGTCTATACTCCACTCGAGCTAACTTGTCGCTAGCGATCATTGACTTCCTGTCTAAAATTTGTCATTTTCCATATAAAACCACGATTGACAATATCTGTCACTTCATTGTCAATCGCGGTTTATATGGAAAATGACAAGTTTTTGACAGGGAGTCAATGACCGCTATCGACAAGCTAGCCCGAGTGGAGTATAATTTTGTTAATATGTAGGCGTCAATAAAGTAAAAGCTGCGTTAGGCATAATTAAAAGTTAAATAGTTTTATTAAGATTTCTGGTAGTTTTTCCACCGTATAATATTAGTGACTTATATGTCATATACTTGATTTAATCCTTCACATAACCTCAAAATTTTCCCTCACGTCAAAATCTTCAACGTTTCCAGGTGTCCTAAGCTGCGACTTCGCACCCGACATCGAGGACGGCGAGTACATACTAGCGAGTGGCGGTCGAGACGCGCTAGTGAAGCTGTGGCGAGCGGGCACCGGGCTGAAGTTGCTGAGCTCGCTGCCAGCGCACGCGGGCGCTGTTCACACCGTGCGGTGGGGAGAGAATGTCGGTATGTTCGTACTGAAGATTGCTTCCCTTTTCGGTGTCAACAGCTGACGCTTATTTCACTCAGAAGCCAAGACACTGTTCGTTCGCATCTAACTTCACTCGGCAGACGGTACGTTATATGTTGTCTGTGTTCTGTGTTTCATATATATATTTTTTTGTTTTGTTTGCTTTTTTTTTTTATTATTATTTTATAATAATTGTTTTTTGTTGTTGTAATTTTTTCTCTGTTTTGTTTTGTATTCACATTGTAGTGTAATTGTGAATAGTGTAATGTCCTATTGTGCCAAATAAAAAGTTTATTTATTTATTTATTTATTTATACTCCATCGTATCTTGTGTCACTGTGTTCGCTGTTAACTTTGCTGTGTAGGCGGCATGCTACACATTCCCTCCGTTTTATATACTGAGTTTCGCAACTTCACTTCACTTTACAGGTGGCATACTGTAACAAAAAATCTATCCATCCATCCTATCTTGTGCTGCTTACTGCACAAGACACGACGGATTTTTTTGTTTTACATACTGCGTTTCGCATCTAATTTCACACTTTACAGGTGGCGCACGCGTGCTCGCGACCGGCGGCGCGGACCGCTGGGCGCGTGTGTGGCGGGTGAGCGGGGGGCGGGCGGTGCCGCTGGCGGCCGTCGCAGCGCGGGGCGCGGGGGGCGCTGGCGCCGTGCAGCCCATGGGCCAGTGTCTAGTGGTGAGTACTACATGAGTGAGTACAGTGAAGTTAGCAGCATGTTGTATTCGCTGCTAACTTCACTGTGCTGGCAGTCGTCGTGGATATGTTTACGGGTCAATTCGAACTCCAACGCGACGCGTAGATGAATTTCGCATTGAATTAACAGACTTACATGACGTTTCACGCCTCATTGGCCCGTTGACTTCCATCAATCTACTTTCGAAAATTAATCATAAATAAATGAATTTCAGGTGGGTTCCCTGTCGGGTGAATTAGCGCTATGGTCGCTCCCAAACGCGGCGCTGAGCGAGGACGACGCCGCAGAGCCGCGAGAGTGGGCGGGGCCAGCTGTCGCACGCTGGATCACAGAATACGTCACACGATTTCCCGGTATAGTTATATATAAAACTAGCTGTCCCGGCAAACGTTTCTTTGCCATATTATATAAAGTATATCGCCCGTATTATTTTATTGAATTAGTGACTAAATAAGTATGTCACCATGACAACGTCCATCGCTATCCCGTGACCCGCGTCGCATAAACAATGGTCGCTCTTTATAGACAAATAATTTGCAATAAAATAAAATTGCGACAATAATTAAAGATCTAAGCTATCCTATCTCTCAAGTTGGAAAAATGCACACATTTAAAAAAAACATTAAAATTGGTTAAGTAGTTTAGGAATCCATCGCAGACAAACATCGTGACAGGAGATTTATATATATATATATATATATATATATATAAACGAGTAAACGGGTCATCTGATGGAAAGCAACTACCATCGCCCATGGACACCCGCAACATTAGAAGACAACTTTTAAGAGGGAATACGCTCTCTTCTTGAAGGTTTGCAGGTCGTATTAGTGCGGAAATACTGCTAGTGACAATTCGTTCCGAGTTTTTATTAAACCCATAGAATTACATCGATATTAATAAACCCCTTCGTGGTCACGTGGTTAGATCGTGGCTCTCGACACGAAGGTCGTGAATTCGATTCCGGCGTTTGAAACATGTTATTTCCAAGATTATTTAGGACAATGCAGATTGTTCAGTAAGATGATCCTGATCCACGTAAATCGATGTTTAGTCTGGTTATATCAATACAAATAATTAATATCGACTTAACCCGAAATGGCGTGTGTTCCGAAATTTAAGCCAGTGTTTAAAAATCTAACGCTGAAAGGTAAAAATGCGCAAATGTTTTAAAATTCTTTTACACTGAATTTACAATGTATAGCAAATAATAATAAATAATAATAGTACACAAGATTTTCATAGAGGCAACGACGTAAAACCTCAATGCCAAAGCACTTGCTCGATCTTGTGCTTTAAAAAAAGAGGAAGAAGGAGTTTGCCGGGGATTTTTAAAATTTAAAGAAAATAGAATAGAATGAAGTTTTGCCGGGAATGTTAAAGTGTGCTGTTGTGTTTTTATATTATTTTCCTAAAATTGTGTTAGCTGGGTTTTTAATGTGTAATATTGGTAGAATATTAACCATTAGATATTCGTGTTCATGCACAAGTGTAGGAAAGTGATGTAATATCCAGAAACGGGCTATTTTGTGTTCCCTCCAAAACTCCATCGAAAGTTTCAGTAAAGCGTCTACCACTTTACTGAATCGACCGACTTGACTCCTTGACTGTATTGACTTTTACTTAGACTTTGACTAGACTTTAGACCTGACGATACATGAAAACGATGATGAAAAATATAATAGGAGGAATATGGTTTTCCCGCCATATTCCTTACCTTTTTACCTTGTCTGTGGCACAACATACACATCCTTTGTGTCAAGTTGCCAAAAAAGAAGAAAAAGAAAGAAAGAATAGAATGAGAGAGAATTTTCCTAGCTCCACGCGCTAACTCGTTTTCGCATATTTAGTTAAGTATAAATTTATTAGTTTATTATTTTATCTTTTAGTTTTATTGTCATAATTTAGTGTTTTAATGTGTTTTGTTCAATATATTTTAATTAACTTTTACGCGAGTGTGTTTCTTATGACAAGATGTCCCGCCACCCGTGTCAGACACCAACACTACATTTTCATTTACAATAAATGTACTTTTTTAAGCAAATACCTAATAATATTATGCTAAAACATTTGTCAGGTTCAACGATTTCGCTGGAAGACGAGATACAGGTGTTAGAGAGGGCGCGCGAGGCGGCTCTTACCGGCGCGAGGTTACTGGACGATCCCTTAGAAGATATATTGGAGGCTTTGGGATGTGGTACGAACTGAAAGTTAAAAATATTTTTTTATTGTATTTTACATAACAATATTAGCTAGAACTTAGAAGGTCTACTGATTCAATAAATTCAAAATTACCCATTCTAATTTCTGATAGGTACTTATTAACTTTTGTATTCTCTGATTATTGACGACGTCTGTGGCTGTGTGTGGCAGCTCAAGCCATGGGTCGCGGATTCGAATCCCGCCGACGGAACAAAGAGTTTTCAATGTTCCTGGGTCAAGGATGTGTATTAAATATGTGTATGATATAATAAAAATCTTAAATATATGATATTGTATGTTATAAAAGTATTAAATATATTTCCGTTGTCTGGAAGCCGTAACACAAGTCCTTCAGATACTTAGCACGGGGCCAGACTGACGTGGTGTGAAGCGTCCATAGATTATTATTAAGTATCTTTTTTTTTTAATTTTTCAATTTATTAAATAACTAGCTGTCCCGGCAAACGTTGCTTTGCCATAATATAAAGTATTTCGCCCATATTATTTTATTGAAGTGACTAAATAAGTATGTCGCCATGGCAACGTCAATCGCTATCTCGTCGCACAAACAATAGTCGCCGTCAGTCTCAGGTTGTAGTAATTTACTATTATTTATTCAACAAATGCACTTATCAGTATATAAAGTACCCAGTAGCCGATTCTCAGACCTACTGAATATGCATATAAAATTTGGTAAAAATCAGTTAAGCGTTTCGGAGGAGTTCACAGACTAACATTGTGACACGAGAATTTTATATATAAGCAGGCCTGTCCCACTCGCGAATAGGTTTCGAACTGTAAGTACCACCCGTGGGTGGCAAATCATAAGGGACTCACAAGCGAGCGGTGACGCACGCGCAAGATTTTTCGTCGCGTATCTACTGTATACTGAATACTGATCAATGATCATAGAGGAATTTAATACAATATAATACTGAATTTAACCGCTGTGACAAAATCGTTAAAATCTTATAAAAATGAACAATTAAAAAAGCCAATTAAATATGTGCCTATTATATTTGAATAAGGTATTTAAATACAAATAGTAGATAAAAACTATACAAACATAGCAAATAAACCAATTTCATACAAAGAAACACACAAACTACACAGAAATAAACACAAGTTACTAGGTATGTTTAAATTGTAAAAGTTTCCTGCAATATTATAATCCAATATATAACTACTATAAAATATAGGTTGTTTTACTGAAATTTGATATTACTGTAAAAAGGTTTGCTATAAATACCAATAGTAATTTAAAAAAATATATTTTGTTTTCTAAAAGGCGAAAACCTTGATTTCTTAAGAAAAGGTACGTGTTATGCAATAGAAAGAGAGCGGAGATGTAGGCAAATATAATTGAAGGCACCTAGCACTGCGCGGTCGGAATTTGAACTTTATAGTATCGTAGCATGAGTCGTTAATTCTTTAAACGGGTTTCGTTAGTGGGAATTCTGTTGGTATAACTAATATATATTCTGTGATACAAGATAATTCTGACTTTTGACTGTGATTTTGACTTACAGGTGGTAACGACGAAGACGAGAGTGAGCTGACGACGCGACTCCGAGACGAAATATTGTGGCTGAGAAGAGACCCACTACCGTTCGATGTGGTACTGACATTTGATTATAATGCTGTTACAGCGGATGTAAAATTTGACAAATATTAAGCTCTGGTTTCCTCCAAGAGCGGTCGTAATGCAGCGGTGAATGACGTCACTAGAACGTTGTCTATGTGGGCGGTATGTGTCTAAACACTCTAGGCTGAATTACGCCAGCGTAATTTACGTGGACGAAATTACGTCCAGCCGCTTACGACTGATGCGACACACTATAAATTACGCGAAGAGCCGAAATTTCGCGGCGTAATTTCCGTTGCGGAACGCGCGCGTAAGTGAGTATTTAAAATTCTGAGATGTCATGTGTGCGTTAACGCTTAGGAGATAAGGTTGGATTTCCTATATTCGGTTTTGATAATTCCGTCGCGTATAGTGTGTTGCTTTACAAAACATTACCGCCGAATCGCTGCCGAACTTTACGCTCGACTTGGCTCGACGGAAATTCGGCTCACTAAGGAATTTCGGCATAGTGTGTCGTCTGTCGCGTTCCGCCCATGCTTTGTATGGATTTGAAACGCGGCGCAAACGCGGCGGAATTTACGTCGGCGTAATTCAGCCTAGTGTGTTTAGACCCTATGGCGCAGTTTCCTAGAGAACGGTGTCAATTACCGTTGTCTAGGAAACCGCGCCATATTGCTTACATGGACAACGTTCTAAGTACGCCATTCTCCGCTGTATTGTGGCCGCTTTACTAATGCGTTTATACATAATCGTGATGGATAAAGTATCAGCACCGGTGATCGCGGAAATATCTATTATTTCCGCGATCACCGGTAGCGTACAATAGCGTTTCCAAGAATCCCCGATCGAAGGATTAATTATATTATTCCTGTAGCGCAAAGTATACAAAACTCTGGTTTTTGATCGGTAGAGAATGAGGGACAGATGGAGAAAGAGGAGGAGAGAGAGAGCGAAGTGGAAAGTGAGAAGGAGAGAGTGAGGAGAGAGACAAAGTGAGACAGGTAGCGGAAGGGAGAGTGAGAGAGACAGAGGGAGGAAGAATGAGAGAGATAGAGGTAGAAAGAGTGAGTGGTAGTGAGAGGGAAAGGAGAGAGTTAGTTTTTTATGGTTTTAACATACTGTTTTCATTTTGGATAATACTTATTTCACCAAAAATATTAGTGCTAAAACAAACTTAAAAGATTATTTTACTTAAAAATTGTTTTTAACTTAATGTTTACTTGTTTTCCACCCTGTTCTTTTCTTGATGTGATAATCTCTTAAGCGTTTTGATGGTTGCCTGGAAGACATCGCTTTTAGCGATAAGGCCGCCAAAATTGTACTTTTATTTAACTGATGTGTATGTTATAACTGTATATGTTTGTGGTTTACAATAAAGATTATATTATTATTTTTATTATTAAACACCAATATTGTGTGCATCTTTCAGGAGGCGAGCGCCCCGCACGCGCTGCGGTGTCCGCTGTCGCACCGCGTCGTACGCGAGCCCGTGCGCGCGGCCGACGGCTTCACGTATGACCGTGCTACGCTTTCAGAGTGTCTGCTCGCGCAGGGAGGTAATGGATTTTTGACTCTATTACATAAAATAAAAATAAATAAAATAAAATATCTTTTTATTCAAGATGGGTATCATGATACATTTTTGAAAGTCGCACGAAGAAACTACGTTGCCTACCACCGGTTCGGGAACTACCCCGCCGAGAAGAACCGGCGTAAGAAACTCGCATGGGGCCATCTTAGCCATATTGCTTTCGAGTTTATAAAAAAAGATAAAACATTTTTTTTAATTGGTAAAGATGATCGCACATCAGCATTCACGCGCTGAACGCGCCGCATTTTAGAATTAACGTTGTATGAAAATATGATGTGAAACCTCGCACACTCGTCACGTCGCACCGTACGGCGCGTACAGCCGGGTCCAGACGAGTGTAACGTGTAATGTAATTCACCGTGTAATGTAACACGAATTCTACGTGTGGATGGAACTACGAGCATTACATGTAACGCTAGCGTGGCAATCGAGGTTGATCCATCGGCTGTCGGTTTTTCGCGCGAGCACAAAGGCGCTCGTAGTGCTCGTTCGTAAGTTCGTGTGCCGTCCACACTCTTGATGTTAAATTACACGTAATCTTACATTACACGTTACACTCGTCTGGTGCTGACAAATATGCGATCAGCAGGACTACTTGAAGGATCTTTTGGCGTGGCTAAAATAAAAACAACACTGCCATCTACTGGTGTTACCCTAAAACAAAAGTGTTACGCCCGCGCACTTATGAATCCTTGTGACAGCGCCATCTTTTGTTGGGGCAATGTATTAACAATGTGTTTAACTTCACTCGTGTGCGATTGACGTGGCGCATGTACCATCGAGGAAATTGATTCCTATGCAATTGATAGACCAACGTTATTTGGTCGAATATGTCAATTCAATGTTAATTGTGATCTGTCGGCTGGGTTTGACGTAACGCAACCAAACTACTTAGGTCCCCGATTTGTGTAGGAATCAACTTCTCTGGTAGTACTTTTGGCACAGAAAGCTAATGAAGTGTATTTTTTTCTTTATCACTTCAAGTGAACTTTAAAAAATGCAAGCGTTGTTACGCATACCCGCCTCCCTATCAAGGTCACTTAAGTCCTAAAAGACCCTTCTAGGATTATAAATTGAGCAAAGTTGCGGGTTTAATTCAAAAATATCTATCTGAAGTCGGTTATATTTCTTTCAGACGACATGCGCTCTCCTATGACTGGTAGGCGGTTGGCCAGCGCGCTGGTAGAACCAAACTACGGAGTCCGGGAACAACTGAAACTACTGCATGCTGAAAACCGTTAGTTATTAACTAAATATAAGGTGTGGTACACAGAAATAAATCAAGATAAAACGGCTTAGCACTCACGCGTAGGTACTCCACAGAGTACCTACGCGTGTTTCAATCTTGCACAAGAGGGCAAGATTCGTTGAGCGTTCATTCAGTCAGCTCGCACGTCTCAACTCGATTACACCGGAGCGTTTGTGCAAAAATGCCTCATTGTGCAGTGTCTAATTGTAAAAACAGAAGTACAAAAGTGAATCGGTCAAAAGGAGGTATTTCTTTCCACGAATAAGTTATTTGTTCTAACTAAAAGCAAAGAAAAACTGTACACGATCGATTCCTTAGCAACGCACACGCGTCGCCGTTCTATCTTGATTTATTTCTGTGGTGTGGTATAAACTTCAGATATTTTGTGTATTAAACGTTGAGGAAAAATGTCATACTACAAAGTTAAGTCTAATTTTGCAAAAAAATTAAATTCATGTTATGAATGGGTTACTCTCATCTTGATAACGAAACATATTTGCAATTTTTTTTATCACTTGTCTCTAAAACCGTCCTATTGAACCGTATTAATAAAAATGTGATAATAATAATTGAGCTCCTCCCTCAAAACATTGATAATAAGACTAAGCGTAACTTTTTTTGTTAAATATTATTTGTAAAAAAGGTATTATCTTCTATAATAGGTACTTTTTGTTATTTTGCAACAATGATTCCTATTAAAATATTCTGTGATCTATGAGTGATATTAGCTTGTTTTGATACTTTAATAATTATTATATCTATGAGATGTATTTCTGTAGTCGCGGAGTACGATACAATAGGATTTCATTCATTCACTTAAAGCGGCAGCAGACGTGACACTACTGGTTTCTATGTATTTCTATGAAAAGTGTCGCCCGCTGCCAACCGGCACCATAAGGCTGTGTTTCCACTGAAGCGGAGCGGAGCTTAGCGGTGCCCGTATTGACCAATCACCATGCTCGAAATCTACGCTGTCATTCCGCTGGAATAGCACGTTTGGCACCGCTAAGATCCGCTCCGCTTCAGTGGAAACGCACCCGTAGGCCGTGTTTCTACTGAGGTTTTCTGTCAGGAGTTTAATCTATTCACTAGCGCTTATTTGGAAAATGTTAAAAGATTAACCAATCAACAACGTTGTTGACAAACATATACTATGAGAGAAGTTGATTCCTAGGCAGATGGGGGACTTCGTAGTTTGGTTGCGTTACGTCAAACCCGGCCGACAGATCACAATTAACATTGAATTGACATGATCGTACCAAATGACGTTGGTCTGTCAAGTGCCTAGGAATCAATTTCCTCGATGGTAGATCAGAAAATTCTACTTCTATATTTTGTTAGCTTATATATACGACAGCTCAAATGTATCACGTGGGCTCCGGCCTGATCGACCATATATCAATGTCCTCGTTGGTACATAAACTTCTGTCAGAAACCCCAGAAACCAATATACAGTTATAGTCCGTGCGGAACTAGTTGGCCGCGCCTTAGGTAGGGACGGGGGTGAGGGGGCGGGTTGCTTGCTGCTCGCAACGCACATGAGATTAGACAGTGACGACCAATCTCAAGATATTGTGAACAATAATATTATTTAATAATTGAAAAGAATAAATAAAAGACAATCGATCAGTTTTATATTCTAAACTATTGACATCGGCTTTCCGTTTTTTAAAAACGTATGCATTTTAAATATTATTTCCCTAGATTATCATTTTATCGGCGGACTCATCTTGCTATTGCAATCTCGTGTGCTTTTTGTCAGAACTAGCCAGAACTGTCAAAATCAAGCGCCCCGCCTCTCTGTCCCACCGTTCACATACCCAAGGCGCGGCCAACTACAGTCGGGGCATTTTAATAGGCCACATTTGACATCTGTCAGATTAATTTCCATAGTGAGGTAAGCTGCGTAAAAACATCGACCAAAACGAATAAATCGATACGGACTTGAAATAAAATATTTGATTTTTATACGTTATTTGTAAAACCAAAAACAAATTCCTGTCCCATTATTACTTTAATTCAAGGAGCAAAATAAGAAAAGTACATAATTTACAAAAAAATGCATTTATTCCCTTGAATTATAAAAAATGTTAAATTTAGTATTATCATTATTCATTTCACATAAATACGTGTTACTTTTCACAGCGTGGTTATTATTTTATGGGGATATTTCGTTACAAGTAATCAATGCATCGATACTATTTATTTGCTTTCGATTTTTAGAGTAACATCCCTAGAGTTTAAAAAGAAAAAAGGTCAGCTGACGTAACATTGTAACGACGTGCAATTATTAAGATCAGAATTTGTTTATTACGTTTAGAGTTGTTTATCAGTAAAAGCAAATCGTTAAATAATTCGTATCGGTCATATTTACAATAAATATGTAATTGTAATTGAAAAAAGTTAGTAAATTGTGCAGTTATAACAAAACGAAAATATTTATTTTTTATGCACGTCGCTACAAGGTTACGTTGTGCAATTTTGATGAACTGTCAAATGTGGCCTATTAAAATGCCTCGACTATAGTTCCGCGCGGACTATAGTAAACTGGAGAAGGAGAAAAGAACTGGCGTAACAATTAAAAGATTTTAAATATACCGCGGCTCCGCTTTATCATATTTTGTGTATTGTATTTTTACATTTTGTGTGTACGTGAAACTGAATAAAGCACATTAATCTTGGTTTGTTGATATTTCACTTGAATTATAATATTATTTTCTTCTTATATATAATACATAAAAATGGATTTTCAATTAAAACAAATTAGTGGGGCAGAAGAAAAATATTAGATATAGAGGGTAAGTCGAAAAAATTGTACTCAAGCACTTTTTCATACATTATGCGTTCCTGGTACTTCATAGTTTAAAACAAATGGGCTACCCCTATTAAAGTGTCAATTCACAAGAATTAAAACAAAATATTGGGGGTAGTCACAAGAAAAATATTAGAATTAGAGGGTAGGTCTAAAAATGTTGGGAACAAGAAACCAAATATTGGGGTTAGTTACAAGAAAAATTTTAGAATTAGAGGGTAGGTCGAAAAAATTGAACGCAAACATCTCTTCATACGCTATGCGCTCCTGGTAGGGATGAAAAGCGGTAAAATTACTTTCGTAAAATTCGGTAATATACGATATTTTACGTAAAATATTATATTTTACGGTAAATTACGGTAAAATTTGGTAAAAAACGATTTTCGAGTTCGTGTCATAATTTTCATTAATAATGGGGATATAAGCAGGTTACTTAATGCACGTCTAGTGCAGTCAGTCAAAACAAAATAACTTCCAGGCCACCGTCTTGCTGTATACCCCAGTAGAGTTAGATTTTTTTTTTAATAATTATAGTCAGAATTTTTTTTTGCACCAGTGTTTAGAGGAGGTCACAAATAGCTTAAATTCAAAAACTCGACCAAATCCGACGAGTACGTTACCCGCCATATTGGTTTAAAGTTCCAATCTTTTTTTAGCTAATTATATCTAATTTATATATTTTTTTTGGAAAATGATAAAGATCAAATTTGTCGCAAATTTAATTCTTTACAATTTTAGTCCTTATAATTTTTATTGTAAAATCAATATTTACGGAAATAACTGCAAAAAACAAGTCCAAGTATAATTTCGACCTGTTTGACCTGTATCGCGATTATTGTCAAATACAGAAAAAATACGGAAATAAACTTGTAGCTCATTAAATTAACCACAGTAATTAAAAATGAAGACTTCGCTGCCTGTCCGTCTGTCTGTCTCCAGACTTCAAGAACGGTGATAGGTAGAGACTTGAAATTTTTAGATATTATGTATTTTGTTTCTCTCTATAACAACAAATACCAAAAACATAGCAGCACTAAGACAATTAAAATAAGCATAAAATAAATTTAATTGTATTTGTATTTTAAAAATTAAAATAAAATAAAGATTTAGAATAAAAGAAAGATTTAGAAGGGGGGGGGCTCCCATACAAAAAGCACAAATTTTTGCCTATCTTTGTCTTATAATGGTACGGAACCCTTCATGAGCGAGTCCGACTCGCACTTGGCCAATTTTTTAATAATGATTTAGGTGTAGGTTGTGCCGTAATAGTTATAAGGTCTAATTCATGATAAAAAATATTCAGTTTTATCCAGTCGCTTGGGTCTCGGTATATTTACCATACTGTGTAGGAGCTTAATATTGATTTCTAAAAAAAGTCATAAGGATCAAATTTGTAGGAAATCACCTACAACTTTGTTTCTATTCTACAATTACTTTCGCTAAATTCGATAATATTTGACATACAAGCGAAATAATACTCTGACTTGTTTTTTGCATTTATCTCCGTAAATATTGATTTTACGATGAAAATAATTATAATAATTCAAAATGTAGAAAATTAAATGTACAACAAATTTAGTCCTTATCATTTTCGTAAAAAAATAAAATAAAGGAGATATAGCTTAAAAAATATTGGACCTTCAAACCCATATGGCGGCTAACGCACTCGTCGGATTTGACCGAGTTTTTGAATTTAAGCTATTTGTGACCTCCGCTAAACACTGGTGCAAAAAAAATTCTGACTTTAATTAATTTCAGCTTCCAATACATGATATAAGGCTGAACTAACCCTACTGGGCTAGTATACTCTGTCGAGTGACGTCAACAGCTATCAACAAGTCGCAACAGCGCAGAATATTATGGCAAACAGCACTTATCGGCAACGTCGCATCGTGCAACGTGCACGCAGTACGCAAGATGCAACTTGCAACTTGCAACACGCTAGCCTCGCCCGCCGTCATACTATCATTCACCATACATACGTAGCCGGTAATTTTACCGTCATTTATATAAATTACCGTAAAATACGCGTATTTTACCAGCGTTTTCGGTAAAATTACGTAATTTTGCAACCCTAGCTCCTGGTACTTCAAAGTTTCAAACAAATAAGTTACCCTTATTAATTTGTCAATTCACAAGAAAAATCTCAGAATTAGTGGGTAGGTCGAAAAAAAATTAAACATTGAACCTCTTCATGCGTTATGCGCTCCTGGTACTTCAATACTAAATAACACATATGAAAATTATTTGAATGAATGAAATTTTATTAGAATTTTCTTGTTTATTTTCAAAAGTCCTGAAATTCTGCATTGATCTAGAGACTAGAACATATTTTGAAAATTATAATCCCACCAAAACATTAAATGTAATAGGAGCCAAGCAAAATATTGCATAGCTATGCAATACTTCTGTCGTTAAAAGTTTTCAGATCACATTCAAGCCAAGCCTTCAACTTATTTTGTAATTGAAATCAACATTTAGTGAATGTATCAATAGTTTTCTTTATTTTAAAATTATTATGTGGCTTGGCAATGAGCACGTCATAATTATTAAGAAACAAATATAAAACTGCATATTTGGAGGAGTTCATACACAGACGGCAAGCGTAAAGTGTTTTTTTAGTTTATCGTAACGACGCATCTGGTCGATGCAGGTACCCATATAAATCCAATTAGTCGCTGATTATTTCTCTAGTGCTCATTGCCAAGCCACTATAGTAATTTTAAAATAAAGAAAACTATTGATACATTCACTAAATGTTGATTTTAATTACAAAATAAGTTGAAGGCTTGGCTTGAATGTGATCTGAAAACTTTTAACGACAGAAGTATTGCATAGCTATGCAATATTTTGCTTGGCTCCTTTTACATCTAATGTTTTGGTGGGATTTCATTTCTTTTTTTGAGGTTTTTTTCTTTTCAGGTCACGTTAAAACTATTCTACCATATTAACAAAGTCTTAAGACTTCACTGTCTGTCTATCATCAGGCTGGATCTCGAGAACCGCAATAGCCAGATAGTTGAATTTTTCACAAATTAAGTATTTTTGTTGTCGCTGTAAAATATAATAGTCTTTTTGTATATAATATATAATATAATAGTCTTATTTTTTTTGCTTTTTTTGCTCTATCTTCATAATGGTGACAGTAAGGTTTTTGGAAATTTCACAAAGTACCCAATTGTATTTCAACTTTAATAATAAATAATAAAAAATAAATAAACCCTTAAATAAGGGGGGCTCAAATTTATAATTTTTCCTTTCATTGTGAATAAAGACCTATCCGGGTACCAAATTTCAAGGTTCTAAGTCTGCTAGAAGTACCTTAGAATTTTGATAATCTGTCAGTCAGTGACAAAACGTAGTAACTTTGACCATCCGTAACTAGTAAACTATTGATCAGAATATAATGTAATTTGGAGGTTAAGCTAGTTTTGATACTTGCTCCTAGTCATCGAAATTCTAAATCTCTAGCTTTGTTAGCATTGAAGAAAAGGAGGGTGTGACATTGACGCGAACCGCTTCGAGAAAAGTATGGTACGGCCGTGCCTTTGCTAAAAAGCTTGGCTGGGGCACTGCCGTGCCCCCAGAAAAAAAGCTCTAAATCTAACATGTTCATGGGCAATAGGCATCAAGTCAGAAAACCGTGACTTTCAACACAAAAAACTCTGCCTGCGAAGTTGTTTTTAGTTCATAACAATATATTCACGGTTGAAAATGTCATCTCATTTGACACCTTTTTAGCATTTTTTTCCTTTCTGCTACAATTTTGCTGGTATTTCCATGGTATTTCATATTTTATTCTAAAACGCTATCTACGAGTATTTTCATTATGTGCAAACTTAACTTTTAAATATACTTTTTATACTAGCGCCATCTGTTATTAGTTTTTTCTAAACGGTTAACAGACTGCCGTAGAGTAGAACGTCTACGCAAAAATTTAAAAGAAAGTTTTAAAATTAATTGTATGTAATGGTAAGGGGGATAGGTGAAAAAAGAAAAGACGCATGAATGTTTCAACGATCTCATCTTTATTTATATTACTTACATATATATTTACAAGTGAGGCAGTAACAGTGTCAACGAACCGAAATTATCAATTCACTGTTTAACAAATCATATTAACATACTATATCTCGTAGCCCGAGAGACCAAATCGTGTAACGCCGTTTCCAAGTGATTTTTCCTTGTTTTTAGTTCTCCTTTATCAACATTTCCTTTTACCAATAATTTACCAATATTTACATAGTAAATAAATATTCATGATCTACTGTATCTCTCTGCCATGTAAATTTTCGAATATGCTAGAGACAGAGAAGCAGATCTAGTTATTTCCTAGTTAAATATTTTATCAGTAATAAAAAATAAAACAAGGGTTGACATTTGATAAAAAGGGCTTGGCCTTCGAGCTACGAGGTATAGCCACGAGCCTTCATTCACCCGAACACTACCCTTTTTTACAACTGCGAGACAATTTTGTAAATCTAGTTTTAAGTCTATGTCGTATAAAGACTTCAGTTTCATTTACGTTTCTTTTAGCAGCTTTTGTTTAATGTTGCCATATGAATGCATTTATAAGTGTAAATGTTCAGTGAGTAATGCCACTTACCCACTTCAAAAACTTCTGAAGAAAAAGAGTCTCGAACCTAATCACACTGTTGTTCGGGTAAATGGAGGCTAACGCACGGTCGCGGAGCACGTATAAATTTATACATTGCTACATTTCTCTTTTACTCGCGTACTTTCTAGTTTAGACGAGTCCGCGATAGCATCGCTGTTGAAAATGCACGAGTCACGAGTGTACCATAAGATGAGAGAAAAGTAGCGTCATGTGAACGTACGAATCTAAACGTGCTCCGCGACCAAACTACGAGCTCCCACACGAAACTGCGAATTGGCTTCGCATCGCATTTTATTTTTTATTATGAGTTTTGCCGCAGATATTTTGCGATGCGATACGAATTCGCAATTATGTGTGGGAGCCCAAACACAAACAACCACAGATCGCTTGGCGATGAACTCAGCTGGAGACCGAAAGTAACCTTCGATGTTGAGACGAGGTTGCGTACCTCTGATGCGCGGTAACGTTCCGGTTGCTTTCTCCGAAAAGTTGAAACCTTACGGTTGCGTTTTTCGAAAAATTTTAACCCCCAGGTTGTATTTTCCGAAAATATAAAACCACTGACTTCGAGAAAAGTCGTGAATTATGAATTAATGTATTCACACATTTTAAATTTCGATTTCTAAATAAGAAATATTAATGAGATGAGTTTGGTTAGAAAACGAAATTCGAAAGGTGAGATTTTGATGAGAGTCCTTCCTTATTATAATCCAGAGAACCAGTAGCGGCACGGAAGCTTCCTAACTTGGTTGCATAACCATGGTTATCTAATAAGTTGGACTCTTTCTCATCCCCGGAACGCAACCCGCTACCCGCAATACGGAGCGCCTAGTGATTAACTCGAAAGATATAATTTATTTATGTTACTTATATTAATATTATTTATAATAATATGTACAAACTTTACAAAACCCCCGCAGAGGGGGTCTATATCGTTAGATACTTGAGTTATAAAAATTTAATTCCGCTCATAAGTTGACTGTCTGTGCTTACTCTTTATTACAATCTATTTGGCTCACCTTGTGAGGTGCCCGGTACCATTACGATATCTTGCTTGCTGTACTTCCAAAAATTAATATTTTGCAAAAGTCATGCGATAATTTTAATACAAAAACAATAATTATGGACGTAGCTTAAATTATTTAAAAATACGATTTAATCGTGTATCTTTCTAGTAATATAGTATTTTTTACACTAAAGTTCAAATCGACGTTGGCAAGAAAATAAAATATCATCTTTTTTATCAAGATTCTCGACAAAAGTACCAGGCACCAGCACTCAACCAGCGCCATCTCTTATCGGTATCAGTAAACTGAGCAGACACCCCTTGTTGTTTTACTTAAGCGCCATCTATTATCAGTTCGCTGTAACTGATGTTTGCGACGGTGAATTATTCAACGCCATCTATTGTCAGTTCTGTGCAACTGAGCGAGCGGCGCGCGTTGGACGGGACGCTAGTGCGGCGCGTCTTCGTCGTGACACTGCAGCCTGAAATTAAAATATTTAAAACGTATTATTAGAAAATATACTATTGTTCTATTCTGTATTATATTACAAATGCGAAAGTTTGTCTGTCTAACTGGCTGACGCTACCCCTTCACGCTTATACCACTGAACGATTTTGAGTACCGGAAAAAGTTATAGGATACCTTTTATCCTGGAAAAATTTTCGGTTACATCACGATAAACAAATTTTGGCACAACGGAGTTGCGGGTACGACACATCTCAATTTTAGGGTCAATTCTGACCGCAACGCGATGCGCAAATGTATTTCTTTTACGTATGGATTTGAAAGATTTACAAGACGTCTCACCCAATATAAATCTGTCAATTGAATGTCAATTCGCGTCGCTATGCGGTCTGAAATCTGAATTGATGTCCGTAGTCCGTAACTCACGATCATCCAAATAGCAATGAAATACATACATAATCAAGACGACGAGTGTGATTATGGAGGCGGCGCGACGCAGCGCGGCTGGCAGCGCGCACAGCAGCAGCGCCGGGCCCGCCCGCGACGCGCTGTTGCCGTGTTGCATCGCCGCCGGTTGCTCACCTGAAAAAATTAATGAAGAGTCTTTGTTACATTTTTACTTCTTTATATTATACTTAATGGATAGCACAATTTATTTTGACTGGTAGGCGCCATCTATTGGCAAAGCATAAAATATGGTAAGCCTGTATGCAGAAATTTAAGTTTACTGCTTTTACTTATATTTCCACCTGTTTCTATACGTTCTCTTCTGCACAAAGCTAGTGCTTCCTACTGGCATAACAAAATATGAGAAGCTTGTCCTTTACTATTTACTTGGCATATGCTGCCTATATAATTGTCCCTGCGCGTTTTCGCATAAGTTTTATTGGGGGTTGTAGATATCAGGTTGCCCACCTGGATCACGAGCTGTAACGAGCTGTAACAAGCTACATACCGCTCAGCACGTGCAGCACGACCGAAGCGGAGTCGAGGTTGGAGGGCGAGCAGCTGTAGTTGCCGGAGTCCTCGCGCCGCGGGGTGTAGATAATCAGGTTGCCCACCTGGATCACGAGCTGTAACGAGCTGTAACGAGCTGTAACAAGCTACATACCGCTCAGCACGTGCAGCACGACCGAAGCGGAGTCGAGGTTGGAGGGCGAGCAGCTGTAGTTGCCGGAGTCCTCGCGCCGCGGGTTGTAGATTATCAGGTTGCCCACCTGGATCACGAGCTGTAACGAGCTGTAACAAGCTACATACCGCTCAGCACGTGCAGCACGACCGAGGCGGAGTCGTGGTTGGAGGGCGAGCAGCTGTAGTTGCCGGAGTCCTCGCGCCGCGGGTTGTAGATTATCAGATTGCCCACCTGGATCACGAGCTGTAACAAGCTACATACCGCTCAGCACGTGCAGCACGACCGAGGCGGAGTCGAGGTTGGAGGGCGAGCAGCTGTAGTTGCCGGAGTCCTCGCGCCGCGGGTTGTATATTATCAGGTTGCCCACCTGGATCACGAGCTGTAACAAGCTACATACCGCTCAGCACGTGCAGCACGACCGAGGCGGAGTCGAGGTTGGAGGGCGAGCAGCTGTAGTTGCCGGAGTCCTCGCGCCGCGGGTTGTATATTATCAGGTTGCCCACCTGGATCACGAGCTGTAACAAGCTACATACCGCTCAGCACGTGCAGCACGACCGAGGCGGAGTCGAGGTGGGAGGGCGAGCAGCTGTAGTTGCCGGAGTCCTCGCGCCGCGGGTTGTAGATTATCAGGTTGCCCACCTGGATCACGAGCTGTAACGAGCTGAAACGAGCTGTAACAAGCTACATACCGCTCAGCACGTGCAGCACGACCGAAGCGGAGTCGAGGTTGGAGGGCGAGCAGCTGTAGTTGCCGGAGTCCTCGCGCCGCGGGTTGTAGATTATCAGGTTGCCCACCTGGATCACGAGCTGTAACGAGCTGTAACAAGCTACATACCGCTCAGCACGTGCAGCACGACCGAGGCGGAGTCGTGGTTGGAGGGCGAGCAGCTGTAGTTGCCGGAGTCCTCGCGCCGCGGGTTGTAGATTATCAGGTTGCCCACCTGGATCACGAGCTGTAACAAGCTACATACCGCCCAGCACGTGCAGCACGACCGAGGCGGAGTCGAGGTTGGAGGGCGAGCAGCTGTAGTTGCCGGAGTCCTCGCGCCGCGGGTTGTAGATTATCAGGTTGCCCACCTGGATCACGAGCTGTAACGAGCTGTAACAAGCTACATACCGCTCAGCACGTGCAGCACGACCGAGGCGGAGTCGAGGTTGGAGGGCGAGCAGCTGTAGTTGCCGGAGTCCTCGCGCCGCGGGTTGTAGATTATCAGGTTGCCCACCTGGATCACGAGCTGTAACGAGCTGTAACGAGCTGTAACAAGCTACATACCGCTCAGCACGTGCAGCACGACCGAGGCGGAGTCGAGGTTGGAGGGCGAGCAGCTGTAGTTGCCGGAGTCCTCGCGCCGCGGGTTGTAGATTATCAGGTTGCCCACCTGGAATGTTGAGGTTATGTTTTAATCTATACTTCTATACTAATCTATACTAATATTATTAATGCAAAAGTATCTCTGTCTGTCTGTCTCGCTTTCGCGCCAAAACTACTGAACCGATTGTAATGAAATTTTGTTCACAGATAGTCTTAAGCCTGAGAAAGGACATAGGCTACTTTTTAACTGGAAAAGGGGGTTGTAAGGGATGAAAATGCGTAAATTTGTTCAAATTGAGTTAGTTCCAAAAATTCATAACAGATGGCGCCTAGAGCCGTCTATTTCGCGCTAGCGCTTGCTCTTACGTGTTTCTATAAGAGGTGGTACCCTCTTAATTCATATTTTTCAATGCTTTCGATTGTTTTACACGTTTTTATATAACTACTTAGCTCTCAGTACTTTATCTATGCAGTAACGTAACCTTAAACCTATCAATGATAAATTATAGTTTACGGGTAAAGTTGTGTAATGGGGACTAAATAAGCTTTAGGCATAAATAGTTTAATTTTAAATAATGAAATATTATGTGCACACTGCACAGTTGTTTTTGGGTATTTTGATGTAAGGGTTTTAAAAAGCTTTTAAATTTGACAACAATTTTGTTGGCACCGCGCGCTTTAAACTCAAGTCCACGCGGACGAAGTCGCGGGCAACAGTTAGTAATAAATATACACATATACATATATAATTCCAAAACATCGCACAAATTAGAGTTGTAATGGAATATGAATGTTATCTTTCATTATAAATAGTAAAGATTAGAACAGGAATGCCCATGATGACGTGTTGATGGTAGCTGTATTGTAGGGGTGTAGCAGGCACAATCGTAGTGGCAGAAAAGCGTATGACTGTGAACATACTATGCTCATGTTTTGGCCACTGTGATCCACCAATTTTATATTTTATTGAATGATTTGTCTACGTCAATCCCACATTGGCCCTGCTAACATAAAGTTGTTAAGTGAAGTTTTAATGTTTTAATTTCTGAGCTTCCGACACTTTGAAAATATCGCCACCATTTTTTATACGCTTTTATGATCCTCACCAGTAGGTTTGTACCTATGTACTATCAGAGAAGTTGATTCATAGGCAGATGACGGTCCTTAAATGAGTTGCGTATTCTCAATACAAACTTAGTTAACTGATCACGAATTACATTGAATTGACATAATTCGACCAAATGACGGTGGTCTGTCTATGAATCAATTTCTTCGATGCTACGAATAATAGAAACTATTATTCGTAGCTTCGATGGTATTTCTTATTTCCCTTTGGGCTAAGCTTATTATTGGTTTCTAGAAACATTAATATCTCACTCACAGTAGTATCAGGCGCGAGTCTCTCCATGCGGATCTCGACCAGACTGCGGTCGTAGTTGAGTACGCGCTCGTCGTTGTGGTACCAGAAGATGTACGCCGGCTCCTCGAGCGCCTGCGTGATCACGCACTTGAGGCTCACCGTGCTGCCCGCCTTCACGTACAGGTCCGACTCGCCGACTATCTCGATCTTGGGGACTGGAACGATAATCAAAGACTTGAGCGGATGAAGAGGGTAACAATTTAATAGGTTCGTTTTTTTTTGCATAAAATATGGCGGTTTCATTTATGCAAAAGAACGAACTGAGGATATAAGAAATGTGGATTTATGTGTAGCCATGTTATGATGAAGTAGACAAGTACTGGGTTTGTTCAAATCCTAAGGGAAAAAGTGAATAATTTCCCTGTTGTAAAATGTTAGTTACCCACTTTATCAACTTATGTCTTCAATTTTGAGAATGTGAATAGCTCGCTTGCTGTGTATATCTAAGCTGGACCAACAGATAAACACTTATAATTAGGACACGACTGTTTTTGTCGGGGTCAAAACACCGGTACTAATAAACATACACTCAATATCAATCTCGGCTAATACGAGCGTTTTTAGATAGTATTTTAAAGTTAGTTTCATATCAAAAGCTTGTAGCAGTCAAGTTGCGGCTCAACCACATTTTCAAGTAACTGTTTGATGACACAGTTGAGTTTCTGGTTTCATTTAATACCTAATACGCAGCACCAAAATGTATTCTTTAAAATCTTCAGACTCAGTTAACTCTTGCGTACTTTTATTTATTTATTTATTTTACTGTTTATTGCACACATACATTTTTAACATGAAATATACACAGATGAAAAACGACACAACAGGTACTGCTTATCTCTAACATAAATTTCTTCCAGCAGTCCTACGAAGAAAAATGTGAAATGTACTTTCTTACGTAATATCACACCGGTTTAATGTACCATAGAAGAAATTGATTCATAGGCAGTTGACTTACCTACAATGTTTGGTCGGATTATGTCAATGCAATGATAGCTGTGATCTGTCAGCTGGGTTTGACACAACGCGACCAATTTACGTTGGTCCACCATCTGCCGATGAATCAACTTCTCCTATAGTGATACATACCGACTACGTTGAGCTGGACGAAGTGGCTCATCTTGGGTTCGGTGCCGACCTGGCACTCGTACACGCCCGCATCACGCGCCTGCACGTATTTCACCTGGAAATTGTACATTTTTCCGGTTAAAAGTAGAATCTAGTTCAAGGGTATCACACAGATCTTTACATGTAAAATTAGCCCATGTCGTAGTAGTAGTCAAAATAATAAGTTGGTAACTTTGAAATCAATTTAGTGTAAAATCAATGACTTTTGTCACAAGTTTTGTACGTGTATTGTACGTGGGAGAGCCACGCTTCGGCACGAATGGGCCGGCTCGACCGGAGAAATACCACGTCCTCACAGAAAACCGGCGTGAAACAGCGTTTGCGCTGTGTTTCGCCGAGTGAGTGATTTACCGGAGGCCCAATCCCCTACCCTTTTCCCTTCCCTACTCTCTCCTATTTCCTTCCCTACCCTTCCCTACCCTCCCCTATTACTCCTTAAAAGGCCAGCAGCGCACCTGCAGCTCTTCTGATGCTGCGAGTGTCCATGGGCGACGGAAGTTGCTTTCCATCAGGTGACCCGTATGCTCGTTCGCCCCCTTATATCATAAAAAAAAAGTTGTAAAGTTGTTTAATGTTTACTGTTACTTGCAGTGTTAGCCACTACGCACAGACAGAGTGCAGCAATTTCAATGACATTTAAATTGTGGATAGATTTGTCACAGGAATCCAATTATAACATTTATACCATCGCCCCAGTTCACCCACCAGCATTTACCATCCATCACCAACCATCACATATCACCACCTTCCATCATCATCACCCCTTCATGACCACTCACCTGCAGCGTCCAGGTGTCAGTGGCCTCCACCAGGAAGGCCTGGAAGCGCTCGTCGGCGATGAACGTGAATCTGTCCACTGTGAGGATGTGGGCGTCGCGCCGACGGATCCACGACACCGACTTGTTGCTCAACTGACGAACCTGTAAATTAAAAACAAATAATGTATTGAGAGAAAGAGAGGGAGAGAAAAATAGTAGGAAGCGCTATCGAGAAAGCATTATGATCAGCATGGCCATTGGCCACCATAGAAAGGTTTATTCTTACGGTAAAGTAGACAAAGTGATGGATTAACAAAGCAAATATGTCAGTTTGTGCGCAAAAACTGTCAGTGTTTCTATTCTTTCACATTTCTATTATGGCCGTGCTAAGCCTGGTGATGGATCAAATTTGGAAAACATGTTAAGGGCCTGCTTTAAAGTAACTCCACTCATAATAATTATTATTTGCAACATTTGATTCACTAAAAGAAGTTAAACAGAAAATCATACAGGAAATGCGTCGTTTGTAAGACATTTTATTTTTGTACTTGGCAGTTTTGGTTATTGCATCACTGGAGATAGCTCAGAATCAACTAAGCCTTATTAAGTATTAAACGCATGATGCGTAGCGATGAGTTATGTCAAATCCCATATAGTTTTTATAAGTTCGCTATTCGCTATCAAAAAGAGCGAATGCAATTATTTGACTAAGCACTCAGACTAGTTTTTCAGCCAATATATTACTAGCAGCTTACACACTGAACACAGAACAACACACCAGGCAATAAGACAATAATTATTAGGTACCATTTTTAGACATGAGTTGACACGACCGCTCACTCTAACGTCTTGGAATCGACTGATTCACCTCGGGTATTGTTTTGGTTACCTACCCACATTTTTAATATGCCGTGTAAAAGTTTTATTTTTCACTTTCATTCGTCTACTTTACTACTAAAGGGCATTTTAAAAGTATCTTTTATCGCAAATCCTAAAGCTTTTACATGTGCGTTGTGCATATTGTAATACTATACTACAAAAGTAATTATTCAGGTTAACGATCAAAGCGGAACTCAATATCCGAATAACTCGACAAAGAATATATCGTTACCATAAAATTTCTCGTATTGTTTTTAATTTAGCACCGGACCGGACTTTTATTTAATGAGTACATATTAATGATAATTAAAACACGTTCCGTTCTCTGTTCACAATTACAGCGGATGCAATCGCGGTGTTTTATTAACGAATTATAGTGTAATTATAGAACTGTTTTACCGACGTTCGTTAAAACAGAATTATTTTGCGCCGATAAAATTAAGTTTATTCGGATAGAAAAAACATGGCCGTAATTGATAAAGAGAATTCATAATAGGCGGAAAATTAATTAACATAGTGTGTGTTCAATATGTCTAAAATTTTGCGTAAAGGAAGATTATATTATGTTAATATACAGGGCGTAATAAAACTAAGTGACGAAAGAGTGAGAGAATCAATGCATTCGACTAGATCGAACTTGGAAATAAAATCGAGGCATCTGTCTTGGTGTAGTATGGTGTAGTTCTATGTTTGGCGCAGTTCTACTTTTGGCGCAGTTCTATGTTTGGCGCAGTTCTATGTTTGGCGCAGTTCTATTTCTGACACAGTTCTTGGTTCTTACCTTGCAGGGTAGGTAGGCGTGGGTTCCCAGCTGTGCCGTGATGTTGTTGGGCGCGGAGGAGTCGAAGTATGGCCCTGTGTAGAGGCCCACGTAGCGGCGCGCGCGAGGCCCGCCCGCCTCGCCGCACGAAAGTACTTGAACAAAAACATTTTATTTAAGTTTGACGACCTTTGTGGCTCAGTGGGTGGGCTGTTGGTAGCTCAAGCCGGGGGTCACGGGTTCGAATCCCGCCGACGGAACAAAAAGTTTTCAAAGTTCCTGGGTCATGGGTGTGTACTGTGTATTAAAAACGTGTAATGTGTATAGTATAAAAATATTAAATTAAATATATTTCCGTTGATTGGTACCTGTAACACAAGTACTTCAGGTACTTAGCACGGGGCCAGACTGACGTGGTGTTAAGCGTCCATAGATATATAATTATTATAAGTTTACATTTGGAAGTACTGGAACATTATACAATAATCTTTTGACTAGTTTGGTAGGTGGTCACGAGCTTGCTTCTTACACCGGTTGTTTGCTGGGCTAGTTCCTGAATTGATAGCATTTTGTTAGGTCTGTACTCTGTATCATTGAAGACGACCTTCACATTCAAATATGCAATACTATTGTATGCATATTTGAATGTGAAGGTGCATGCATGCAAGTTGCCTAAGTCCCCGGTTCGCTTATTGTGCGGAAACTGTACATTTGCCCCAAAATACAAAACTAAAAATGTCTCGATACTAAAAAGATCGAGAGTAAAATCCAAACAGAGACTATATATCTATGTCAATTGTTTTAGAATAAGTGTCTTGTATTTCTTAATCCTTCGATCGGGGATTCTTCGAAATGCTATTTTATTCTATTGTTGTCGCGGTCACCGGTGTCCTTATGGGGCTTAAAAGATTAAATAAATAAACAAATAATATACAGACTCATGGATACATAATATACAGACTAAATCACTCTTTTATACAAATCACAGTTATTATTTAGAATGTTATAATTATCTAAAATATGTAGTTGAAAAATGAAGAAACACTGATATTTCTAATATCTATCAAGCTACAAGTCTATCAAGCTATCGACAGTGTTCAGACTTTCATAAAATTTGACTTTATACCATGCTAATGTCTCACTGGATTATCTCCTGCGAACACCAATATTATGTATTTGCATAAAATATAACGTCGGCGCGACGGCTGAGGGTTTGAACTTTGTACTCGAGGGGTACTTTAGATGCCAGTTAAATAAATTGTACATTTTCTTGAAAAAGTCAATTGAAGCAGACAAAATATATTTTGTTCCTTTTTCATTTAAAATCAACGCACTCGCAACTTTTCTGATGTTGCAAATGTCTAGAGGCAGCGGTAGTCGCTGTTTCCATCAGGTGACCCGTTTGATTGTTTGTCTCCTAGTTTTATAAAAAAAATATTATGATAATTAAATCATTATTAGACTTCTTAAATCAGAAATATTTAGATATTTCTATGGATCTAAAATGGTTAGCCATTTTTATTAAGCCTGGAAAGGCTGAAGTTTTTGGAGTTTAGCTTTTTATCGGCGTTGTTGATTGGTCAAAGTTTTGAGGTTAGCTAACTGTCCTATAAGCCCTAGGGAACTGACTGCTGTCAAAAAATCTTAAAAATTGGGCATTAGGGTCAGTTCAGACCACAACGCGACGACGTTTGCATTTCTAAATTTGTATTGAATTTACAGACTTGCATGACGTATACGAAATTTTAGTCTGTCAAATCCATACTTTGGAAATGCACCTATGCGTCGCGTTGCGGTCTGAATTGAAACTTAATCAGTAAATTAGCCAAGTATTAACCGCTAATCCCGTGAAATAGCCAAAACCTTTGTCCACACTGTGCCTTTTTGCTGTTTGTTCTGTGTTATAGCGCAGTCGACAGCGAACGTGAGGCATGCCCGCGACGCACCCTCTGACCGTATCCAAAACTTCAAAAATGACAACGTTGGCGTTGTGTTCGATGACGCATTCAATTATTGAATGCGCCAAAACGAAAGTTGAATGAAAGAAGATGACGAAAATTGAATACAAAGGCGCCTAATGTGGACATAGCTAAACCGATGTTAATCAAAAATCCGTGAGTTAATTAGGAAAGTTTAGTAATCACTCTAACGTTATGTGGTAGGCGCAGTACGCGACAGGCAGGCGCCGACCGTAAATCTTTATAGCTGTATATGGCTCAACGATCGACATACGTTATTAGGTAATAAGGCCATATAAAAGTAGCCTATGTCATGCCCAAGTTTTCCATAGGTGTACATTGAATGTATATCAGAGAATTTGATTCATTGACAGTTGAGAAACCTACGTCATTTGGTCGGCTTATGTCAATTCAATCTTAGCTTTGAGCGGTCGGCTGGGTTTGACGTAACGCGACCAAAACTATTTAGGTCCGCCATCTGCCTAGGAATCAATTCTCTGATAGTACTGTCAGAGAAGTAACGTTCATAAATTTAAAAAAAGTAGTCTAAGAACGTTTTGTTACAAAGTCTAATAAGGTCAATGATTTCATAAGCGCTGGCACATCTTGGGAGTAGAATGGCTGCTTGCAAGTCTATTTCTACATAATATTTTAAATGTAATGTAATTTGACCCACAATAATTATTGTGAGTCAAATTCCATAATTAATATGTAACTTTTTACATTATAATAATTATTATGTAACTATTACTTTTTATAAGATTAGTTTACGTGACACTGTAATCTTCATAATATATTTCAAAAGATTACTTATTACCACTTTTTTGGTAAATAGTCGGCTCCGTGCGAGTTTCTAACGCTGGTTCTTCTTGCCGGGCTATTTAAAGCAACGCGTCAACGTCACGGATGTAACACGAGAAAGGTCTGATTTTGTTAACAAATTCAACAATATTATTGTTTAAAGGTTCAAATAATTGTCCTAACAACTAAAAGACCTACCAGCATGATAAGTTTGAATGTAATTTCATTGAATACTCACGAACTCTGTCCCCGTGGATTTGCATTTTGAAACTTTTTTGCAGTTTTAATTACATTTATTGTTTGGTTTACTTTTCTATTATGTTAAGATATAATAACCATACTAGTATTATAAATCCGAAAGTGTGTTCTATTTACGCTTAAACCGCTGAACCGATTTTGATGAAATTTTCTATTCAGATACGTTGAGTCACGAGAAAGGGCATAGGGTAGTTTTTATTGCAAAAAATGTACGGTTTCCGCACGGTAAAGGACTTTTGAGATGAGTTGCGGGCGTCTTCTAACACCTAATAAGGGTCAATTCAGACCGCAACGCGACGAGGCGAGGCGCGGCGCGGCATAAATTTGTATGGATTTGACAGATTTCAATTGCGCGAGGCGACATGCCAATCTGTCAATTCAGTACAAATTTAGAAATGTATCTACCCGTCGCATTGCGGTCTGAATCAACCCTTAGGGCCTGTGCACGCTGCGCGTTGCGTCAGCGTTGCGTCGTTAAATTTGTACTGATTATTGACAGATTTCAATTGCGTGAGACGTCTTGCAAATCTGCAAATCCATACAAATCTGGCCGTAACGCGCGCTTCAAAACGCCCAATGTGTACCACCTCTTTATAGGGCGACGAGTGATGAGTGATGACTATTATAATGCTTGTACTTATAATAAGGTATTTATTAAAATCTCATTTAACTTCAAGTTTCTTTGTTTGAGAATTCTTATATTCTTTTTTTTTTCTATATTAGCAAACAGTATTGTATAACGTTCGTATTGTTCTTATACAATATCCGAGTAAGTTATTAAAAAAATATTTGCTAAGTGTAACCTACTTCCGACTACGATAACGATCTAAAGATATTCTTTATTTAAAAGCCAACTGCAATCGATAAAGGTCAAAATACAAAATGGATTAGACGGATTAGTTTACTTGCTAAAAGCTTACTGTCGCAATCAATAAAACTCAAAACATTGCACGAATTGGTTACTTCATAAAGCTTTCAAAGTGTACACTCCAATGTAAAATCCGAATCTGTCGAAGACGAAAACTGACTGAAAAACAGTAAATACCATAAATAGGCTTTCCACATAAACCGCGATAAAAAGTAACCTAAACTGTCCTTTCTCATGATCTACCTACTAATATATTATATTGTACGTAATCGTGATCAATCCCGTAATTTCGAAGCCCATAATTCTATTTTGTTGCTTGTAATAATATATTATTATCAGGGCAAGTGAAGCGAGCCCTGCGGCGCTAGCACGGGGATTGAAATTTATTTCCGATCTTCGTAGACAAAATATAACTATAGTTTTTTTGATAAAAGATTCTACGTCTAAAATAAATAAGGTCGTAGATTCATTGTCAATGTTATTTTATTTTTAAGTGCATTTTGTGAACTGTTTTTATTACCCATTGTTTAGCGTGGGAAAATTGATAATTCCACCCTCAATGAATCTACATCGCCAAAGTGCTAGACAAATTTTGTAACATTTTATAAAATCCGAGCTCGCAAAACAATAGGTCGTAAAAGTTGCTCGTAAAACTTACATTAAAAATGAATTAAAAATGATTTCTGTTGTTGATGAATCTGCGACCTTATTTTCTTGGAAACAGGAACTATTATCTAAGAAACTATAGTTATTTCTTGTCTTTATCTATGTCTTCGAGATCGACAATCCCCGTGCTAGCGCAGCTGGTATATAATCCCACAACCTGAGCATTTTTGTGGTACACTTTACGGGAAAACTATCACGTCTATTGATTTGTGCTTTAACATAGTCATTTTTATTTATATGTAGATGTGTTATCATCGGTCAGTCAGCTTTGGTTACTATTAAAATGTAAAAAAAAACTGGCTTAAAGATTATTATATATTACCATGCAAAAACACTACGCAAGCCCTCACAAAGCTCGGCTTTTCGCTAGGTATAGAAGTTAGCCATTTATTAAAACAAATGTAAATGAAACATCAAATTGCATACACCATTTTGATGTAATCTAGGATTGCAGACGAAGCCGCGAGTAAACGCTAGCTAATAAGATATTATCGCGCCGCATAACACAACACCAATAGCAATAAAGATCACAATAAGAGACCATTTACTATATTAGTATGGGGGATTAAGGCGTTGTTACACATGCATGTCGGTTGAAATCATGCCAGTTACTCGTAAGCAAAAATATTATATCACTAGATGACGCCCGCAACTCCGTTGCGCCAAAATTAGTTTATCGCGCGGGAACCGTACATTTTTCCGGGATGAAAATTATCCTATGTCCTTTCCCGGGATTCAAAGTATCTCCATGCCAAACAGTGAAATCGGTTCAGAGGTTTGGGTGCGAAGAGGTAACAGACAGACAGAGACACTTTCGCATTTATAATACGGATATGACATGTGACATATTATAGTAGAGGTGTGTGTTTGTTAGGGAAAAATAACTTTTGAATTACATAGTGTGTATTTATAGTTAGGGAGGCGAATAGGGGAATTTTCGGTAATACTCGAGCGTGGCAGTTTAAGATATGAGAGATACCTTGGACCTAATAGAACAACCTTGTAAAGTATTTAGTTCTATATGTAGTGACGCGCGCCTAGGATAGACAATTAGACAATCAGATTAGTAAAAAAAAAACGATAGTCTGAAATACTCGAGCGCGTCAGATTAAGACATTGGGGGTTGATTTTAGTGTTTTAAGACTTAATTTAACTAATCTGACGATAAGTCCTTGACGCCGCCGAGTTATAGGGTCGCAAACTTGTAAAAAAAAGTTAATCCGGCATTCTCGAGCGCGATTTTTTATTTTTTATTTTGAAGAATATAATCTAAAACTTACTAAAAATACAAAATCTGCCGGTTTTCTCATGACCGGAAGCGTGGAGGAGCCATTTCGTCTTCCGAAAAACGCGTTGCGGCATAGTCGCGAACGATACATTTTACAAAAAAAGAAGTTTAAATAAACAAAAAAGGTAATTTTATTTTGCACAAAAAAGGTCTCTTTACATTTTTGTCCAAAGTTAAAACTTTTTGACTTGAAGCATCATAAAAACTCAAACTCCCGGTTTTTTTAATATATCTCGAAAACTGAGGGTGTTAAAAATGATATGAAATAACGATGATTAAATCATGGGACTTTTGTTATATCTCAAAAAAATTTTCTAAAGCTTCTCGACAATTTTCGTCGACTCGGAAAAAGTTACGCGTATCTGTATACAAAAGTATTATTAACATGTACAGTTTCATGTATGTATATTATTCAATAGCCTGTTGATCCTCAAATTGTTTTTTGGACGTACCGTAAGCAAATCGAAGTGAAGAATTGAAGCAAAAAAAAGAAATTGGCAATAAACATGTAAAACAGACTGAGCGCTTTGCGGAAATATGCTGTCCTATAAAAAAAAGGTACATGAGTGTATGGGCAGCATACCAGTATTTTTCCTTTATTTTGCGACATTAATGGTGGGGAAAGAAGCGGTAGAAGGGATATATATACATTTACGTTGGTTGTATGTATCGCTTTATTGTCATTCTTAAATTCCCCGTTTTATCAAGGAGAAAGAAAGGAAAAAAAGAAACCAAAAAACCTTTCCGGTCAGATTAAGAGAACCCACCAACATTTTTGTCAGATTAAGAAAATATGCTTTCAGGATACCGAGATAAACCTCCCCTATGAAAATCTGACGCGCTCGAGTATTTCAAAAAAACTTTTTTTTGCATTTTCAAAAATTCATCGTAACTTATCGTCACGCTGAAATCGTCAGTTTTTTTAAAGGGCGCTTCCTTGGGGCCTACTTAACATCCCTTCCGAAAATCTGACGCGCTCGAGTAAATTTTTTTTTTGCATTTTTGACTACCTTATTTGCCTACTCCCACCATGCAAACCGGCAGATTAGTATACCGATGTTATCAGAGGCACTTGGGGCATGCGTAGTATGAATATCTGACGCGCTCGAGAATGCCCAAGTAACTGTTTTTTTTACATTTTAAAAAAACCGTATACGCCAAACCCACCGCTGAAATGGTTTTTACCATACGTGCTTTTCTTATCGAAATTATTTTATCTTTCGATTTAGATAGGTCTCGACGGCACCGTTGAATTACGCCATTTAGCTACCTCCCCTCCCTAACCATTACTATTTAGTAGAACATAATTCGATTTCGACGTTTCTGAACTAAAGAAATAAATATATTACGTAAATATTAAAAAAAAATGAGATTAGTTGTTTAATTATCATTTTAGTTTGCTGTGAAATGTTCCAACTTGTACCTATACTGTGAACACGTTGCATCACTGTAATGCAACACTAGCACCGTGTAAGAGGCCCTTTACAGATATGTTCTGCGGTTGGCGGGTCGCCAGCGCCCGTCAGCCCGCGATACAAAACAGATATAGCCCCCGAATAAAGTGGGGCTTATTTTCCCTAAATGAAATTTAGTTTAATGCATAGAAACTGTTACGGAACGTAAGAAAATGCATTGAAGGCTTAAGGTTAGATATTGTGTGGTTTATATTTTATTTCTGTTATTTTGTATTTTTTAACGAAGCAAACTGATCATAATATCTCTGGTAAAAAAGGTATCATCTGGTTAGAAAGATATCATACTTTTTCTTTTTACGTTGTCGATTTCGATTTCTACATGACTAGACGTGGTAAAAGCTAGATTATTCGCAGCACGAAACTTAAACATTTAATTGCCTCACTTGAAATTTCTCCCAACGTTAGCGTAAACCTAATAAACACAACTAGGCCTTTACATCCGACGTGGATGATTTATACAGCACCTAGATCAAGCCCGCAACTCCGTTGCGCCAAAACTCGTTTATCGCACGGGAACCGTACATTTTCCCGGGACAAAAAGTAGCCTATGTCCTTTCCCGGGACTCAAAGTATCTCCATGCCAAATTTCAGCAAAATCGGTTCAGCGGTTTGGGCGTGAAGAGGTAACAGACAAACAGACAGATAGACAGACACACTTTCGCATTTATAATATTAGTATGGATATGGATATGGATTTTTAGAGCGAAGTAACCACTCCTCAAATACTGTAGTGCCTGGGACAAGATTTAAATGTCCGTATGGTTGCCCAAGCACATAGTTGGCCTAGTCAATAGGAAAGAACTAGTCAATACATCTAGAACCGACTATGTGCGGGTTTCCTCACGATGTTTTCTTTCACCGTATGAGTGTCCGTATTATGTACTTGAGATCAGAAAATGTCTCATTGGTACACGCCTCCACCCGGGATTGAACCTGCACCCTCTAAAAGTGCGAACCAAAGGTCTACCCAATACCCATTAGGCCATGGACGCTCTAAACACAAACACTAATAAGTAATAACAAACATAATATTCAAAAGGCGCTTGATATAACACAAAAACAATCAAAACACCGTTTTATGATTTTTATTGTCTTTCAAGTACGGTATCTTTTTCAATGTATCAGACATGGACAAAACTACATAGCATTGTATACCATAATATGCACTGCTTAGTTATTTTATAAGCAAGGGAGCTAGTCTTAATTTAAGGGTAATTCTGCTATAATATATGGAACTAGCTGTCGCGGCAAACATTTCTTTGCCATATTATTCTATAAAGTATATCACCCGTATTATTTTATTGAATTAGTGACTAAGTAAGTATGTCACCATGGCAACGTCCAACGCTATCCCGTGACCCGCGTCGCATAAACAATGGTCGCTCTTTATAGACAAATAATTTGCAATAAAAAAAAATGCCACTATAATAATTAAAGATCTAAGCTATCCTATCTCTCAAGTTGGAAAAAAGCACACATTAAAAAAAAACATTAAAATCGGTTTAGTAGTTTAGGAATCCATCGCGGACAAACATCGTGACAGGAGATTTATATATTATCCATACTTATAAAATTACATGTCCTGACTGACTGACTGATTCATCATCGCTGAGCAAAAATCGTTAAAGTTACAGCCACGAAATTTGGTGAGTAGGTTTGTTTTATTAAGTAGACATCCAATAAGGAAGCAATTTAGAAAATTTTAATTGAAATAGGGGTTGAAAGTCTGAATGAAAGTCCGTCATTTCTTAAGTTAGGAACATGAAACTTTATCTTTGGGTTACTAATTAAAAATGAATGGGTACGTATTTAGGCGTTTTTGAGAATTCTTCACCCAAGGGGGTGAAATTGGGGTTGAAAGTTTCAATGGAAGTCCGTTATTTCGACTTGAGTTAGTAGCATGAAATTTTATGTTTGGGCTACTGATTAAAAATGATTGGATACGTGTTTAAGCGTTTTTGAAAATTCTACCCCCGAGGGGGTGAAATAGGGGTTGAAAATTTAAATGAAATTAGTCTATATTATATTAAAGCTTTCTATTATTTACTATGTTAAAGCGGACGAAGTCGCGGGAAACAGCTAGTATTAGATATAGCTGAATAAAATATTCCATCTAATGTGAAAAGGAACTCCTTCTCCACATTAACGTGGTTTTTACGTTCTCGGGCTAGGTGGGCCAAGCTATTAACCTAATAATTAATAGTGTTTGGCCGCCGCTTCCCCAGAATTATTATCTCTGCCCTCAATACTTCTGCCAAGGGCTGCAGTTAGCTGGAGTTACATACGTTGTAGGGTTTATTATTTACTCGATGATTTGGCAAAGATAAAATGAGATTCATTGGTTTTGTTATGTTGTGGTGCTTGACATCTGCCAAAATCCTGTAATATTGCATCAAGAGACTTCAGCAATAAAGTCGTAAAAACATGAAGGCCGGCAACGCACCTGCAGCTCTTCTGATGCTGCGAGTGTCCATGGGCGACGGAAGTTGCTTTCCATCAGGTGACCCGTTTGCTCGTTTGCCCCCTTATTTCATAAAAAAAAATGTTTTTTAACCGACTTCCAAAAAACGAGGAGGTTATATGTTCGGCTGTGGATATTTTTTTTATTTTTTTTATTTTTGTATGCTCAACGATTACTCCGCCGTTTGTGAACCGATTTTCAAAAGTTTTGTTTTGTTGTATTAGGTTTCACTCCAATTTGGTACCATGTTCACAAAAGTGGTGATGATGGGATCCATGAGTAATCGAGGGAACTCCTCGAAATTTATATGGAAACATATGGTGATTTTGGTTTTATGAGAAGCATCCTAAGCATGTGCTACCAAAACTCAAGATTTTGCACCGAGGTATACTATGGTTCCAAAGATACTAAGAGAACTCCGGATTCCTTATGGATACAAGTTTGGGAGTTTAGGCGCTGTTTTAGAAACTGAAAGCATATGCTTCTATGCTAATTGCATTCATCATCATCATCATCATTATCATCAACATTACCAAGTCAGGGTCACCAATGTCACCAAATTCAACCTTATCTCCAGAGCATAAGGCACACATTTGACATTACCTCTGAGAAGTTAAAGTTGCCTCGATCATGTAACATTCTGTCTCACTTCGCCGAGATATTCTGTAAAACAACCTAATTTCAACCTTTTGCATTGCGTTTAGCGTTCATGGTACAATAACTGTCGTCTGCCGGGTACCGTACTATACAGTGCGAGGCGTGTGCGACAAGTCGAGCGAGCACCCTATTGAAAATAGTCCGGTGACCGGCTACTTAGCACGTCACACGTGTTCACTTCGATTTTTTTTAAATGTATTGTTTAAAATTGTCTGCAGGCTGCAGCTGATATTATATTTTGTAAGTGTGACTGTAATAAGATACCTACGTAGAATAATATATAGGTGTATTATTCTACGTAAAGTACGCGATGGCTTTCTAGGTAACTAAAAAGAGTGAAATTACTATTTTTAGCAAAAAATAAAAACCGACTTCTAAGGTAAAAACAATAATAGCATCCTTATAATATGAACTAAAAAGTATTAAATAATTATTCCTATCTAATAGTTATTAATAGATGTCCGAATTTATATAATACAACACCACAATGTGGCCGCTTGGGAGTTGAAGCGTTCGAGACCGGTTTCAGCACGACACTTATAATTTGTTGCTAATACCTAGTTTGTATCCTTCGATCGTGGATTCTTGGATATCTATTGTTATTCTAATGTGTCTCGCTCACCGGTAAGCTAGTAAAAAGATACGTAGAATAATATTGCAACAAGATACGTAGAATAATATTATACAGTACTAAACTATCGCGTACTACGTACATAGTACGCGATAGTTTAGTACTAGGTAACTAAAAACTAAAAAGAGTGAAATTATTATTTTTAACAAAAAATTAAAACCGACTTCCAAGGTAAAAACAAAAATTACATCCTTATAATATGAACTAAAAAATATCCACAGCCGAACATATAACCTCCTCGTTTTTTGGAAGACGGTTAAAAAGTATTAAATAATTTTTCCTATCTAATAGTGCCTTTTTCCGAATTCGGCTAAAACTCAACTATTTCTGTACTCAATCTTAATCATTTTGAAGCCGGTACCAGATGAATCTTCAGTTCTCTGACAGAATATTTGAAACTTTTGGAACTGGCACCGACTTCAAAATTATGAAGATTGAGTACAGAAATAGTTGAGTTTTAGCCGAATTCGGAAAAAGGCACTATTAGATAGAAAAAATTATTTAATACTTTTTAGTTCATATTATAAGGATGTAATTTTTGTTTTTACCTTGGAAGTCGGTTTTAATTTTTTGTTAAAAATAATTATAAATAGTCCTTACATCCATACTAATATCATAAATGTGAAAGTGGCGGTCGAACTGTCTGTTACTTTTTACGACCTAAACTAATTTGATAAAATTGGCAAGAAAGGAGAAGAATGAAGCATCATATTTAAAAATATTCGTATAATTTTTTTCTGACAATTTTTAATGTTTCACAAAATAAACATCGTGCTTTTCTATACCAAAATATCAACTACACAACATCGCTCGCGGAATCTAGATTTTTAGTTCACGTCCTATTTATTACACCGGTATTAAAAACATGCCAAATTTAGGGTAAACCGCAAAGTTAGACCAATATCCGTGTCGGGGGGGTTACACGGGGAAGGTGGGTTAGCCCCCCCGGAGTTCGACCCCCCGGGTGGGTCGACCGGACGCGATAAAATGTAAATTTATTCCGAGTCGCCCGGCCCGCAGCTTTGATATTGGCATACAGCGGCAATGGAGCGTGCTCTAGGGATGGGCACCAAATGACCGAATACCGAGTATTTAGATTGGGGAAATTGTTTTTATCCGACTAAGCCAAAGGTGTGTGATTTAACGATGGATGATTATTAATGTATGCATTATAATATATCAAAAATAATATGGGTGTGTCATATTTTAAAATAATAATATACTTAATTTGTATTATTATTAACAAAAAATATTATCAACTGCTGCACTTACCATAAACATATTCGGTCTTACCACAAAAGATTAAACATCTGTTGAACAGTTGTTTTGAGACTATTTTGTACTGAATTTTTCTCTAATCAAACGGGTGTTTAAATCTTTTGTAGTAAGGCCGTTTAAGTTTAACCATCACTTGTATTTTTTTGGCATGTATTGTCAAAACACACCATAAAAGGTGCGCTTGTAATTATTGCAGTGTAATGTGTATAAACACGAGTGAATCTGAAACGTCATATTAAGCAGTCGGGTTATAATTTTGTAACTTTTATTAATATTTGTTGTTAAAAAGTACATTTGATAACTGAAATTATATTTTGTGTAAAGATGATAAAAAAAGAAAAGAAATAGCCTGCTGTAGGGTATCAGGATTTAGTATCTAACAAAACCGAATACTCGCCGGCAACAATTAGTGACAGTGTTAGTTTATAAGTGAATATAAAATATGTATGTTAGTTTTTAAGGTATTTATTATATTATAAATATGATGTATGTTAGATTTAAGGTATTTGTTATGTGGGCATCCGATGCCCGATATAAAGATGATTTGATTTGATTTGATTCTACTACCGAATATCCGGCACCGCATTACCGCATATTCCCACAGGAACGTCACTAGCATGCACCGATACAACCCGAACATGACGTTTCGAGGCCCTCCCACTAAACATTTTCTATTGAAATTTATTCTTGCCTTTTTATTTTTAAGACATACTCTTTCTTGTTCCGCTCCATCGGGACTGTATTTCAGATGTGACCTAACTGATATTTATTTCTATTCAGACTTAAAATATAGACTTGAATTGAGCGTAAATTTTAAATTCTTTTCTCAATTCACTAAAATGCACATTTGTTTTTTAAATCGTACTTTACAATATATCACAAAATGGATACTGGATGAAACTACTGGATTTTGTTGGCAACTTTCATGTGCCAAGCCTTGTTTATCGCGCAGGAACCGTCCATTTTTACCTCATAAAAGCTATCTTATGTCCTTTCCTGGGACTCTAATCTGCAAACGCATACTACTGTAATGTATTATTTTAAAAATTTGTTGATGGAACCTAACACTGCGCGAAAAACTATCCTATGTACATTATTATAGTTTCTTGGGCCTTGTAGTAGGTATCTCTATACCAAATTTCATCAAAATTAGTTCAGCTGATTTCTGAAGGGTTAGACGAAATACACATTTTGATATGCTATACCTAATACGGATATTTGTGTGATAATTCTCCAACATATTACACAAACACATTTTTAACAATAGGTATATCATTCACGTTATCCAATCTAAAAATACAACAGCCCGTACAAACTCGGCCTTGGACGCAACAATAGGAGGGAAAGAGATAGATAATCCCTTCCCAAATATATATTATCCCCACGGAATTGATTTGAATAAATAACATAATATAACATGGCGGGATGTAGTTGCGGGTCGTTAGTATCGGGATTAGAACATATATGATATATGTTGGCATGTGACGGAGTACTTCTTATGTATAATCATCACCATTATCTTTACGAAGTGAACAATTCATAATATAAAAGTTTGCGATTATAAAAGTCTATATAAAAAGTTTGCGAAAGAGGCAGTTTTGGAAATACATATTTTGTAATATAATTTTTCTAGTATACCCTTCCTTGTGATTTGATACAAATTGGCCCAGTAGTTTCAGAGAATGATCCATGCAAACTCATAAATCATGTCCACAATAGCATAGAAATAGTTTTATCGCTTACATAATTCATGTAGACTTATGATTATTGAGTGCAAACAAGGCTTTACATTAACTGCGTATAATAGCGAAATACATCACGGGGCTTTGGAAAAAAAACCTAAAAACCTAAAAGAGGTTTTTAAAATTTGGAGTTTCAAAATTGCACGTGTTTTCATAATCCTTTGAGCTAGGATATTGAAAAGAGTGGCTAAAAACGCGGCCACGGGTCGGCTAATCGACTATTTAGTATCTAGCCGTTTGTGGCTAGCCGTAACGGCTTAGCCGCTATCGCACCCTCACGTTTAACTGCTCGCAGTAAGCGGTAAATTTAGGCTGTATTTGAATAGAGACAAAGTAACATTTTGGCTTCGCAGTACTTGACTACGAAGTAAAAAGAAAGGGTAAATATTTGACTATCTTACATGTATACCTATAATATCTATGGATATAGGATGCTTCATACCACGTCAGTCTAGCCCCGTGCTAAGTACCTGGAGGACTTGTATAAGGGCGAAGCCGAACGAGCGTGATTTGTGAGTTACTGGTCGCAGAATTTCTGCCACGTAAATATCTTTTCATACAAATCATGACTCACAAAATTACGCTCGTGTGAATCAAACAGGACTTTTGTATGAAAATGAATGCAGCAGAATTCTGCCGAACCGAAATTCTGCGACTCACAACTCACAAATTATGCTCGTTAGGCTTCGCCCTTACTGGTACCAGACAGCGGAAATATAATTTTACATGTATGTATGTTTGTTTTGTGTTACTAAGCATGTATGTAGGGTTGGTGTTAAGCATAACGTTATAATATTATACATGCTATTGCATTTGTCTGTTAATTATATCACATGTACTGCTAAGCAGACTTTGGTATATTTGATAATATACTTTAAATGTCTGCAACTGCACAATAGTAGTCCATTTAGGAAAATTTTTAATTGTCTTTACGTCATCTTCAATGGGGATTGTCCATTTTTTTTTTTAATTTTGCTCATTACAAAAACATTTCGAGGAATAAGGTCAGTGATCGTTTTTCTGTATATAAACGAAAAAAATACCCATTAGTTACTTATATTTTTGAAGAAATATGTTTAACCTTAGTTTGACCTTCAATGGCGTTAAATTAGCAATAAATTCGACCAACATTATGTTTCGAACTTTTGGTAAGCTTCTTGTATCAGCTTTCACATAATGATAACTTGCATTTGACGAACCAGCCATTATAAATAAGATTGAAAGGAAAAAAAAACATACTGCAGAGGTCAATTGGCCGCCGATGATGACGTCAGAGCGAAACTTTAAAAATTTATTGAGAAAAAACTAGCCAATGAATTTCAAAATTATTTAATTCATATTCTTAAAATACCCTATTTTAACGAAAAAAAAATATAAAAGTACATGTAATTTTTTTTGGACAATGCCCATTGTAACATAAAGCCGCCATTCCACCGCGGCGCACGCTTTGCACGGCCACGCGGCGCACGTTTTCATTACGAGTACTTTGACTACGTCGTGCGTAGCGTGTCCGTGGGTTGCAGTGGACACAGTCACATATATTTTCTTGCAAAACGAAGCTTGACGGACGTGCGTAGTCTCTCCGTGCGCTGCGGTGGACTGGCGGCTTTACTTTATTTTTTTTATAATAAACAAATTTCCTGAACAAAATAAAATAAGTATCAATTTAAAAAAACTACTCATGCAATAAATTAGGTGCAACAGTCACGGGCAACAACTTGTCTTAAACCTCACACATTTCCATATCAACACTTCCCCAAGACTCGTCACAGCTGATCTCACACCAGATATTAATCAACGTAAACCCCCATCCCCACCCCCACTCCAGCCCCCATTTAGCCCCCACACATCCCCGTTTAATCAGTCGGACAGCGAGATGACTTAAGCCTACAATTATTGAGCATCTGCTGCCGGTCTATTGATAACGTGACGTCACGTGACGTTACGTGACGTCACGACGTGACCGCAGACGTGACAAGTGACACGCGGACATTCATGATGGAAGGGTGCATACTGAAGGAAGTGACATCTTAGGCTGTGATCACAGTTACGTCCACAAGTCGGGTCGGTTGATATTGCGACGTGACGCAATCTAATATATATAAATCTCCTGTCACGATGTTTGTCCGCGATGAATTCCTAAACTACTTAACCGATTTTAATGTTTATTTTTTTAGTGTGTGCTTTTTCCATCTTGAGAGATAGGATAGCTATTAAAGATCTAAATCTTTAATTATAGTCGCAATTTTATTTTATTGCAAATTATTTGTCTATAAAGAGCGACCATTGTTTATGCGATGCGGGTGTCGGGATAGCGATGGACGTTGCCATGGTGGCATACTTATTTTCACTCAATCAATAAAATAATACGGGCGATATACTTTATATAATATGGCAAAGAAACGTTTGCCGGGACAGCTAGTGTGATATATCTTTTTAAACGAACCCACAATCGGAACACATAACATTCAAAATTGGAACATGCTGCCCGACACAGCGAATGACAAGACTGTCAATTCAGTTTTGAATGGGTCATTTCAAATGCCTCTCAAATCTCAATGCATAGATGATTTTTAGTGTGAACTGACCTTAAGCACACACTTACGGCTATAAAAATGTGATACTGTTAAGACTTAATCTTAATTTCATATTTTTAATATGAAATTAAGATTAAGCCATGATGAAATACACTATTAAGATTACGTGTACCTAAAATATAGCTTAAGACTTGTATCAACCAATATTAAACAGAAACTTGATGTAATAAAACTCGCTAGTGTGTAACGGTAGCAGCCCTAGGAATATTACACTTCGCTATACCCAAACTTCGGTTATTAAATAACCAAAGTCATAATTTACTGCATAAATCATACCACGCGAAATCTTAGCGCTGTTTCTCGCTACGTAATTTGTAGAGGAGCTACGAGACTCGTAGCGCCTCTACAGTAGTTGTAGTGCTTCTACGACCTCCGTGGCGCAGTGGTGAGCGCGTTGGTAGCTCAAGCAGGAGGTCGCGGGTTCGAGTCCCGCCGACGGAACAAAAAGTTTATAAAGTTCCTGGGTCATGGATGTGTATTAAATATGTGTATCATATAATAAAAATCTTAAATATATGTATAGTATGAAAGTATTAAATATATTTCCGTTGTCTGGTACCTGTAACACAAGTCCTTCAGGTACTTACAACGGGGCCAGACTGACGTGGTGTGAAGCATCCATAGATATTATTATTACTGACTGACTCGTTATAATGAGGAACGGGTTTACTCTTTATTGAGAGTCAATGGTTCCTCAGACCAAGTAAATAATTCTGTTTTGAATAGTATAACTGATATATGTTCCAGTCAGAAGGTACATACTGAATGCCCACAAATTGCTTTGTTCAGTGATGAATTAGGTAAGGACTTAGGTATTTATTTAAGTAGGATGTGTATTGGACAATCAGTTTCCAATTTCTGTATGCCTGGAGCTACTTATAGTGAAATAATGTGCAGGGCTTTAGCTATGACTTATTGTCCGAACACAACAATAATACTTTTAGTTGGGAGGAAGGGAAAATTAAACAAAAAACAAATGACCGAATTCCTAGATAAATTATTTAGTATTGAAAATATTAATAATGTTATCTTGTTTACTTTTCCTTATATACAAATGTTGCCAAAGAGATATAATAAAGAAAACTTTTCTAGGTATCAACTGAACAGCCTAATGTATACTGCTGTAAATAATAATTGTATCATTTTAGATGACTCACATAAGCAATGTCAGGTTGTAGACATAAATAATTTAGATTTTAAGTTATTTACCATGACAAGAGATAAGTACTTCTTATCTAATTTTTATAAAAGACGAATAGCCAGGTTGCTATTTAACTTTTTAAATTTTAAACCAGCCAAGTGTTTGGCTTTAGAGACTACTGCTTCTATTGAGCAGAATTATACTAGTCATAATATTAACGAATTGGAATATGTTCCAAATATTTATTTAAATTAGATAATAAGACAATGGAGGACATCTCTTGCGAAAATAAATTTAGTATTGAAAATCCTACCAATAATTCGTTAGACTCAAATATATTAAGAAAGAATAAATGTAATTTGATTAATCTGGTGCATCAAAATTTACAAGGTATGGTAGGTAAAGAACTTGAAATTGAGTTATTTTTAAAGGAATTTAACATTGATATTATTTGTATATCTGAACACTGGTTCAGACAATATGAACTCACTTTCAATTTCAATAACCACCAGATAGCTAGTTCGTTCAGTAGAGAAAATGCCATTAGAGGCGGCTCTTTAATATTAATTAGAAATAATTTAAAATTTAAGGAACGTAAAGATATTGTGAGTCTCTCTATTGAACGAACAATTGAAGTAGCCTGCATTGAGCTAAGTCATCTTATTATTGTGGGTGTATACAGGCCTCCGTCGGGGTTATTTGATACCTTTGAACAAACTATGGAACAAATATTGTCAAAAATATGTGCATCTAACAAAAGGGTTATTATATGTGGAGACTTTAATGTTAATTTATTGGATTTAAATTCCACAACTGTTAGATTCACATCTTTATTTAAATCATATAACCTTTGCAATTTGTTTCATGAACCTACAAGAGTCTGTGAGACTACAGCTACTTGTATTGATAACATATTTACAAATCTCATTCCCGATAAAAAGGACATAATTAATAAGTTAAGCTCTGATCACTGTGGACAGTTAGCATCATTTAATGTCAATTGCGAAAATAACGTAAAGGACAATCTTGTGTTTGTTCCTGTGACTACAAAACGTATTGAGCAATTTAGAAGTAAATTAAATTCAAATATTCAGTCATTGGGTAGATCAAATAGCTCAGATGAAGCTTTTAATAATTTGTTTAAGGTAATAAGAACACAATTTAATACAGTATTTACTTCTAAAACAGTTAGAATCGATAATAAAAAAACCAGATTTATTGAATGGGCAACTAAAGGAATTAAAATAAGTAGGCAAAGATTATATGAATTATATGATGAAAGATGTAATAACAGCAGTGAATCATTTAAATCATATGTTAAAAATTATTCTAAAACCTTCAGAAAAGTTTGTAAAGCTGCTAAGGCTCTATATATCAAAAATAAAATTAAAAATTCTAAAAACAAAATTAAAACTACATGGAAGGTTATATCTGGTGAGACTGGAAACGTCACCTGTCGTAACACTGATTTTGAATTATACTTTGAAAATAAAAAGATTACAAATAATCTTGAAGTTGCGACGGTCTTTGAAAAGTTTTTTGCTGACATTCCGGTCTCAACTACAAAAAATCTAAATTCCTCACCAGAAGCTGCTGAAAAGCTACTCAGAGACAATGTAAAGGAATGTGATGTCAATTTTAAGTTTAGGGAAATTAGCCCTAGAGATATTATTGATACCTTTAAATTGTTGAATATTAAAAATACTACTGATCTCTGGGGCATGTCTACAAAAATTATTAAATCGATAATTGACATCATAGCTCCTCATCTAGCAATAATTTTCAATGACTGCATTAGGAGTGGTGTTTTTCCTGACCTAATGAAGCACAGTAAGGTCATACCTTTATTCAAAGCGGGAATTAAATCAGATCCGACTAATTACCGGCCTATTTCGATTTTACCGACTCTTAGTAAAATATTTGAAAAAATAATTTTACAACAATTACTGTTACATTTTAATTTAAATAATTTATTACACAATAACCAATACGGTTTTACTAAGGGTCGTTCCACAACGGATGCTGGTATCGGTCTTCTTTGTAACATATTTGAAGCTTGGGAGGAGTCACAAGATGCCTTAGGTATTTTTTGTGACCTCTCTAAGGCATTTGACTGTGTCGAGCATGCTACTTTAGTCAGAAAATTGCACCACTATGGCATAAGGGACTCAGAACTCAGCCTTTTGACTTCTTACCTCAAAAATAGGACTCAAAGGGTTGAAGTTAATAGTAAAAGATCCAATGGGACCAAAATAGAATTAGGTGTACCACAGGGATCTATTTTAGGACCATTTCTTTTTCTCATCTATATTAATGACTTACCTTATCTAGTTAAGGATAATGAGATAGTACTTTTTGCTGATGACACTTCACTTATTTTTAAAGTGAAGCGACGGCAGTCAAATTACGACGAGGTAAATAGTACTCTCTCAAAAATAGTACATTGGTTTAATGTTAATAACTTACTTTTAAACTCTAAGAAAACCAAATGTTTAAAATTTACTTTGCCCAATGTTAGGCAAGTTCAAACCAATTTACTATTAAATGATGAGAAAATGAATTTGGTGGACTCCACTATATTCTTAGGCATTACATTAGATAATAAATTACAGTGGGGTCCTCATATTAATAACCTTGCAGGTAAGCTCAGTTCTGCAGCATATGCAGTTAGAAAAATTAGGGAAATTTCTGATGAAGACACGGCAAGACTAGTTTATTTTAGTTATTTTCACAGTAGAATGTCTTACGGTATCATTTTATGGGGAAACGCTGCCGACATCAATACAATTTTTGTGCTGCAGAAGCGAGCTATACGCTCAATTTATAAAATGTCAGCTTTTGAATCTCTGAGAGAAAAGTTTAAAGAAATTGGTATTCTAACTGTTGCTTCTCAATACATTTTGGATAATGTGTTGTATGTTAGAAAGAATCTAACTAAATTTAAAACTAAAGGTGATAGTCACGGTAGAAACACTAGAAATAGGCACAAGCTGGAAATGCCAGTGATCAGACTTAGCAAAATAAGTAAATCTTTTAAAGGTCAATGTATACGCCTTTACAATAAAATCCCGAAAAACGTTCAAAATCTATCAATTAATAAATTTAAAAAAGTAATTAAAGAACGTTTGTGTGCCAAAGCCTACTATACGGTCAATGATTTCCTAAACGATGGCACATCTTGGGAGTAGGATGGCTGCTTGCTGCTGCTTTTACATTTATTATATGTGACTTACAATTCATGTTGACTTTCTATAATGTATTAGATTAAGTTATTTACATTGTAAATTTTATTTTTTAAAAGACTAATTTTCCACTTTTTTAGTAAAAAGTGGCCCCGTGCGAGTTTCTTACGCCGGTTCTTCTCGCCGGGTTAGTTCCCGAACCGGTGGTAGGCAACATGTAGCTCAACGTTCTGAAAACATTTGATTCAAATTTATTCAGAAATAAAACGATTTTTATTTTTATTTTTATTTATTATTTCGACATACGCAGTACTACTACGAGATTAAGAAAGAAAGAGAATTAAAACGGCGAATATGTAGTTTATGATATTGTCGATCTATTGGCGTGAGTTTCAAATAAAAGTAATTTGTAAATCCTAAGGAGATGCTGAATGTATGCTTGAATTTTAATAAATTTGTTTTACTTTGGAAGCTGATATCACGAGTATAATAAACAAAAATAGAAAATTTAAAACGGGGAAAGGAATGTTGATATTATACTGAAGATTATTTCTGTATTTCTATTATAACTTTGTACCTTTCAAATTATGAGTTTATAAGGGTTGAAATACGGTAAATTACCGTATCTCCGCAAGGAACGCCCTTAAGTATGTGAAGAAAATTACTTGATAATAACTCTTCGCCATGACCCAATTTAAACACAAGAAAAAATGCCTCGACATCATTGAAAATAAATTTAAAATGCAGAAAGGGAAGTGGACATTGTCCCCCCTTCCCCCACTCCTACTTACGGCAATTTACGTGAAGTGGGTCAAACGACAGTTGCTGTTTTATTATAAACAGCAAACGTTATTAACACTCATTAGCATTATCATAACGTGACTTTCTTTTTTAAAACTCTTATTTTTCCTTTTATTAATTGGTGGGCACAAATAAACACTAGTAGCCATTGTATTTTGCACATGATTTTTGCAAACAAGCATGTGGAAACCTCATGATATTATAAGTTTAAACACTGCAAAGCCGCTGCAAAGTAGCCGAAACGTCGGGATTAATAAAAGTGCTCCGCGACAAAATCCGTAAGTGTTTAAACTTATAATATCATGAGTGATACTCGCGAAAACTTAAGAAATCATTATGTGGAAACCTATTCCTTGTAGTTGACTCTATGTCTGAACTGTATATTATCTAATGTCATTTTAGTTAAACCTTACCCTTTATCCAAATGCTAATATATTATTTATGAAAACTGCTAATTTCAATCAATCTGTTGAAATTTTCATTAAATTTGCACAAAATATATTTTTATACCAAAAAATATCTCCAACAAATTTTACACAAAAATAAAATATTTTGATAAGTAATAGCTGGCAACACTGTTGCAGTTGGTATAAATCTGTGATATAAAGCGTGGGGTGGTCAGGTGAACAATATTAGCGGGGACTCCCCGTTGCGCTAGAACTCACGGGAATCACACAGGGGTGTCCCTGTGTACAGGGTTGTCAGAGCAAAAAAATATACCTCACATAGTATTTACTTTATGCAATTTTTTTACAAAATAAGACAAAACATTTATTAGATATAACTAGCTGACCCGGCTAACGTTGTTTCGCCTTATAATTTATTTCTAGTATCAATATAAAAAGTAGATAAAAACCTTAATCGGTTAAGCCGTTTTGGAGGAGTTCACGCCCAAACACTGTGAAATGAGAATTTTATATATTATTAACCCATCAATCCCCAAGCGGCAGCCGGCTGCCGCATAGCAATTGAAAGTCTATTGTATCCGCGATACCCACGATGGAGGTAAGATAATATTATGACATTGTAAACCATACTAATTAGTCTGTCTGTTACCACTTCTGGCTAAACCCACTGAACCTATTTTATTTAGTACTTTCAGTTCAGTATCTTTTTCCTGCCCTTGCATAATATACAGATCTAGTACTGTTTTAAAGTTAAGCATTACGAAAAACAGCAATTTTTCTCATAATATACAGATTATTTAGAAATTATATTTACTTTTGATACACTATTTTTAATCTTATTTCACACCTAGATACAGCTTGCGTGTAATATCGTTACAAAATTAATTGACCGTGTTTTGGCAACCCTAGGCGAGTGGTAGCCTGCGGAGCATCACAAGTGTTTCACTAAGATGAATTAAAACTCAGACAATGGTTCATTTGGAACCGAGTAGAGGTGCTCGAGGTATTGATATTTTTTGCAATTAGAAAAAAGATTTGTAAGTATATTTAAAGACTCATAGAGGATGGACCACGTAACTAACAATTTGAAAAAGTTTTTTGCATGAATAGAGGTTTTAGGGTTGGGAAATTTATTTGAAATCGAAAAAAATGTTATAATACTATCTACAGCTAAATATATTTAGATATATAAGCTAGTTGATGAAGTAGGTAAGTTACAAGATTTGTTTATATTATATGGGAAAAAATGAGTAATTGTTCTTAAATTGTAAAAAGTTAGTTACCCACTTTTTCCACTCATGTCTTTAATAATAATTGTACTTAACGCCATGTTGTACGCAAATTCGTTTCGTATCAATTTGTTCTGTACATTCTTCCATACAAACTATCCTGTGTCCATTTCCCGGACTCAAAAGATGTGCAAATTTCATTTAAATCGATTCAGTAGTTTAAGCCCGAAGAGGTATCACACACATTTGTATTCATAACTAAAAACATGGATATAAGTTAACATTTTATATTATTTTTTTGTATAAAATACTCTTTTTTTGCTAAAACTAAACGCACGTAAAACTTTTTTTTAGTCTCAGCTTAGCAATAAGTCGTAAAAGAAATAACTGAAATTCTCAAAAACTAAATTAAATATCTATCTTGCCGTAACCTCTAAAATATTTGGATATTTCTCGAGAGTAAAAGCCCCCAGTATGTAAACCCGAATACCCAGTTTAAATATAACGTGGCAGTGGCGAAGTTACACGCGCCGGCGAACATCTTCAAAGTGGGCGCCGAGCGTGACGGGCGACGATTATTGTCGGACCAACAACCATCATCATCACTTTTATGTTCATCATAAAGATTTTATAATAATAATAATATCTATGGACGCTTCACACCACGTCAGCCTGGCCCCGTGCTAAGTACATGAAGGACTTGTGTTACGGGTACCAGACAACTTTTTTTACACAATATATTTAAGATTTTTATTATATCATACACATATTTAATACACATCCAAGACCCAGGATATCGAAAACTTTTTGTTTCATTGACGGGATTCGAACCCGCGATCCCCGGCTTGAGCTGCCACACACTCTTAACTATTGAGCCACAGAGGTCGTCAAGGTTTTATCAGTAACCCAATTCCACTGTTTTGATGTATCATATTTTAGGAAACATAGAACAAGTTGAATTAAGCAGCTTGTTTTATCGAACAATAGCATATCGGAGAAGCTGCATCAAGCAGTTTGTTTGATGTGTTTCCTAAATTATTTTGTTTATTTTTAATGTGTGTGTTGATTTGACATTATTGTTGAAATAGATATGATCATTATGCGCTTTGGTACAATATGGCGTTACGTGGGTTTAACATTAATAGATATGAACTATAATAATACTCTATTAATGTTAAAACAACGCAACACGTATTCTCATTGGTCAAAACTCCAAAAGCCACTTTTTACGCTGATTTCATGTTTTATGAAAAACAGGAGTCGGCGAACAGGTTTACAACTTAATTTGTATTATCACCCTGCCTCAAAACATAGCCTTAATTAGGACAATAAAGCTATTTCGGATACGTTATAATTATACCATTAACATTTACCATGCTCATAGCATTGTCATGTTTATTATGCCAATTTTTCTCAAAATTTTACTTCCATAACTAGTGTATTAGTACGCATCATGTAGAACAGTTCGAAAGGACTATTTTACCACTTCTAAAATAGAAAATAATTTATTTCTGATTCATAAGAAAATTTTCTAAAGTATTTGTATTAATAGACAGTACTTAACGTAAGGCGATTAACTTCTAGAGTTTCTAGATTGTAGAAAACACGTACCTGTAACAAAAAATAAAAATATTAGTACAATTGCAAATTTTCATAGGGATATATTATGTACTTGTAACACAGCTATAATTATTATCTAGCATTTTAAAGTGTTTAATTTTGGTACCAAATCACATCCAAAACAATCTAGTGTATTCAAAAATACAAACTTTTTATATTATTATAGACTAGCGACCCGCCCCGGCGTCGCACGGGTACAAAATATAAAGCCACGGAAAAAATGATTTAAATCGATAGCCTATGATCCTACACGTGGTCTAATTCTTATCTGTGCCAATTAACATAAAAATTGCTGCAGTTGTTCGCGAGATAAGCCCTTTCAAATAATTTTCCCCGTTTTTTCCCACATTCTCCTATTAGTCTTGGCGTGATAAAATAAAGTATATAGCCTTCCTCAATAAATGGGCTATCTAACACTGAAAGAATCATCAAAATCCGTTGCGTAGTTTCAAAAATTAAAGGGAACAAAGGTACATGAGGGAAAAAAGCAACTTTGTTTTATAATATGTATAGACTTAACACTATAGCTACAATGAGTTGGCAAGATTCACCTGAATATCTGGCGCTTGGGTTGCGAGTGCGGTTGCGGTAAGTGTTTCGGACAGGAAAAGAAATATAAATCATTTTCCATCCCTTCTTATAAGTTTTAAGGCCACTTTACAAACAAGAAATAGTCCAAGTGACACAAAATATTTGTTTCTTACGGCGCTAAAATCCGTTTGTCGCGTAGATGTCATATATTTTTCTGGGACAACAATATTATCTTTTGTCCTTTTCGGGAACTGAATGCACGTAGCAAAATTTTATCCAAATCGGATCAGTGCATGAAGAGGTAACATTTAGGTATTTTTCACCGTCTATACATTAGTATAGACGGTGAAAAATACCTAAATGTTAAAATTTTAATTATAAAATATTATAATTTATAAACTAAACTCAACTAGATGATCCGGTGAACTTCGTATCACATTCCTCCTGATGTAAATCTTCTTTGGACTTCCATGAATACTTTTCATCTTTCAAGACTAAAATTAGCCAAATCGGTTCAGCCGTTATCGAGTTGTAGCGAGACTAACAAACATTGAAATTAATTTTTATAGATATAGATATTATGGGCATGATGCCAATTTAATTAAAAACAGATGATGAAGCATTTAAGTACCAATATGAAAACTGTAGTTTTTTATATAAATGCAGGCTTTGGGACCGGAAATATGATTTAAAATTAAAAAAGTGGATTCTGTCTATAGCTAGAAATTATATTGGCCAGATGATGAAGTAGGTAACTTACAAGGTTGGTTCAAATTTTAAGAGAAAATATAATTAATTGTTCTTATGTTAAATATTAGTTCCTGTTCATTAACTCATGTCTTTAATTATAATAGGCATGCTATAATTATAATTGCTAATAAGTACAGCTAATTGTCATATTCTAATAATACGGTATTGGTTATTTTGTTCCACAAATAGTTCCAAGGCAAACTCTATTATGGAGTTTGTATCGACGCGACGGTCGTATCTGTGTCAGGTCATCAGATATATCAACATAGTAGTTGCTCGCAACTTTGCGCAGGAATATCATGAGTACCATACATTTCGACGACCTCTGTGGCTCAATTGGTTGAGTGTGTGGGAGCTCAAGCCGAGGGTCGCGGGTTCGAATCCCGCCGACGGAACAAAAAAGTTTTTCAATGTTCCCGGGTCTGGATGTGTATTAAATATGTGTATGATACAATAAAAATCTTATGTATAATATAAAAGTATTAAATATATTTCCGTTGTCTGGTACCCGTAACACAAGTCCTTTAGGTACTTAGCACGGGGCCAGACTGACGTGGTGTGAAGCGTCCATAGATATTATTATTTTGACAAACTATAATATACAGGGTGTAACAAAACTAAGTGATAATACTTTAGGGTGTGTATGAGTCCATAATATAGAGTCCACTGTGAAAGTAGCAGCGTTTAAAGAGTTATTTTTGTAACTTGTATGGCAAACGCCCAAGCATCATAAGTTTCCTTATACAAAAGTAAAAAAAGTTACTCTTTCAGCTTGCTGCTTTCACAGCAAATATTGTATACCCATACACATCCTAAAGTATTATCATTTAGTTTTGTTACACCTTGTATATATTTTGTACATTTATTTTTTATTTTTGTTTGGATTTAAAATGTCTCCATACCAAATTGAATCAAAATTGCTTCAGAGTTTAGTGGTTCGAACGTGAAGAATCGACGGAACACATTTTCGCGTTAATAGTTTAATAGTATGAAAATATGGACTCTTATCAGTAAGTTGTGATACAGGCCATGTTACACGACATACTGATAAGTTCCGGATAGGCTATCCACAACTTATTTGACAGATAGACGCTTGCTGCGTTTGCTGAGCTGGGGCCAAGTTTTGGCTACACACTGCATTATAATATAAAATGTAACTAGATCATAATAACTGTACTGTATGTATCGTGTGATACTGGAAATAAAAGTATTCTTATTCAGATAGAGTAGAGTATCTGTCAGATAAGTAGTGGATAGCTTATACGGAACTTATCAGTAATTAGTGGTGAATAGCTCTTCTAATTGCGTTTATAGCTCATTCAGGGGCGAATCTCAATGAAAGCTTTACAGCAATTTTCTGTTAAACCGAGCTATTTATATTGAGAATAGACCACGCAAAGGTTCCTATATAGAAAAAGCCTTTTAGTTATAAAAACGCTCTCGCATCGAACATTACACATCGCCGCTCTCAATTATACAAACACTACAGCGGGTATTGGAAAGCCCGCAATGAACGGCAAACAACAATAAAACCTCGCTAATTTCCACTAGCCGCAAAAGCACTTGAAGGCTCTCGGCACTATTTAAATACCACTGTTTATCCTGGCGCGGCTCTGTTTGTCTTTTTCACTTCGATTCTGCGAATTCGCGGCGAAATGTTCGTAGTTGCATTGTTTAAGTATCTTTTGTAGGTCCGTGCCCTTTGTAAGGTATAGTAAGAATGACGAGGGCGCAGAATTTCCAATTAATTTTCACATCCATATTACTAATATTATAAATGCCAAAGTGTGTCTGTCTGTCTATCTGTCTGTTACTTCTTCACCCCAAACCAGTGAACCGATTTTGTTATTTGGTACGGGGATACTTTGAGTCCCGGGAAAGGACATAGGACACTTTTATTCCCGGAAAAATGTACGGTTCCGTCGCGATAAACCCTAGTCCTTAATCTTATATATGAAATTCTCGTGTCACAATGTTAGATACCGTGCTCCCAAACGGCTTTACTGATTTTTACCAAATTTTATATGCATATTCAGTAGGTCTGAGAATCGGCTACTGGGTACTTTTTATATTGATAAGTGCATTTGTTGAATAAATAATAGTAAATTATTACAACTCGAGACTGACGGCGACCATTGTTTGTGAGACGGGATCGGGGATAGCGATGGACGTTGCTATGGTAACATACGTCTTATTTAGTCACCTCAATAAAACAATTAGGGCGAAATAGGTACTTTATATAATGGCAAAGCAACGTTCGCCAGGACAGCTAGTAATATTATAAATGTGAAAGTCTTTCCCTCTGTCTGTCTCTCTGTTCTCTTTAAGCTTAAGCCGTTGAACCGATTTCGATAAAGTTTGGTATAAAGAGACTTTGAGAAAGTATTATCATACCAAATATTTTATGTCCTTTACCAACTCTGGAAAAGTACAAAGGGTAATTTTATCTCGGAAGAATGTTCTGTTCCCGTACAATAAGCGATTTAATACGCATCGCGCAACAAAATTGCGTGGTTATTACTACTACTAATATTAAAAATAAGAAAATATATTATATCTGTCTAGAAATTCATATATTTTTTATACATATCTTGATACTTATTATTATTTTCTATGTAACACCCGCAACTCCGTTGTGCCACAATTTGTTTATTGCGAGAGACATATTTTCGCGATAAAAAGTATCTTATGTCCTTTCCCGGGACTCAAAATATATCCATACAGAATTTTAGCGAAATCGATTTAGCGGTTTGGGAGTGAAGCGGTAACAGATAAACAGACAGACAGACAGACGAACACACTTTCCCATTTATAATATTAAATATGGATTATCTGCTAACCACTCTGTATAGTATACCAATATTCACTCGCTTACAATATACCGTCGGTGGCCAAATTATTATACTCACTTGAAAAACAATACGTTTTTGTACCTCATAAGGAAAAAATTTTATCTTTAAAAAAGTTAATAATTTTTTTAGCCTTATGGTAAGGTGCAAAGTCCTGCATGCATATGCAGGTCCTGTCTGGCTGCTATTCAGCCATCTGGGGATGGAGATGACTTTGTAAAACTAGCAGATATTGGTCTTAACGCATGGTTCCTTTTACCACGTGTAGTAGACCATTCCCGTTTGAGCTAATCTCGTCCCATATCGTAACCGATGAAGGAGGTTTCACTCGTTCAATAACACAGTTTTTATAAAAAATTTCATGTCGCCTTCGGTGAACAAACTAGGGATTGTCCTGGAGGATCTGAATCAATTGGGTCATATTAAGGTCACGCCTTTTTCTTCATAATCAACGAATAACAAAACTACTCATAATTAAAAAAAATGAAATTAAAATAACTTGTTTTCCTCCTTTCAGTATTCCTCAGGCCAGTTTTTTACATTGTAGTAAACGCCAATCGCTTAGCATGCATGCATCTGGGGTAAACTTAGGTTTTTCGAAGGACGAAAACAACTGAATTTCAGTTTCTTCAGTTTCGCCTTAGCATTTTGTTATATAAAGCTACGCCAGCATCATCTAACAAAACTTTTATGACTTTTAGGGGTTTTCTTCTGTTCTCAACAATAAAACGCCTTGTTTTCTCTCCTGTTCAAGCAGTCGAAAGACGTTTTCTACCACATTTATCAACTCGCTATGGGGACAAAGATTTTTTCAGGTTCATCACTTTTTTATATTTTAAAGTGTAGACTGGGAAACGCCTACTAATCTCGCAATTTCTCTCCGGGTATGATTGATATGACTCGAAGGTGTCTAAGTTTTAGATTTATTTCTAGCTGAAATATCTGAATTCTTTCCCATGGCTACATCTTTTATTATTTTAACTTAACATTATCACAAAAAATAACCAAGAAACACTAGAATCATGTGTTAATACCTATTATTCATACATTATAATAAAATAGATAAGACTTAAGTGTTGCTTTTTATAACACATTTCACGCAAAAAACATTTTTAGCGCCTGTGTCTAACTCCTTATTGCACGCACTTCGCACAGGAAAATATGGCAATAGTGACTGTCGTACTAAATGGTGTTATTATTACAAGATTATTATTGAATAATAAATGATACTGACACAAAATGTAGAAGACAGCCTAAAGTAACAAAAAATAAAAGAAAAAACTAAAACTAACAACACAAAATAGCTAAACAATCAACCAATACAAATCTATGTAAAAATCTCACACTGAGTATATTAATTTGGCCACCCACTGTATGTGCCAACCTCAACTGAGGCTTCACACACAACTATAAACCTTACACTTAAGTATTAGAACTCAGAATACTCTGCACTATATCACACTAGGCTGTGTTATAACTTATAACAGATGGCAAGTTCAGAAGAACACATCTGTGAAGACACATCCTTTGGAAACTTTATACATCTCGTATGTTTTAAATTTTTGCCGCTGCATATTATTCTATTATTTTTCTTGCTTATAATATACACAGTGTAACAAAACCAATTAGTGATAGTACTTTACTGTGTGTAGGGGTGGCGACCAATACGTACAAATGGGTGGGGATACAGGGGTGTATAGACTTAGCTGTGAAAGTAGCAGTGCTGAAAGAGTAACTTTTTCTCACCTTTGTATAAAAAAATTCATGACGCTGGGGCGCTTGTCCATACAAATCACAAAAATTTGCTCTTTTAGCGCTAGTACTCTCACAGTGAACGTCTTATTTTCTAATTGACCATATACAGTGTGTTTGTGTAAACACCGTTGTCCTTGAAACCATCAAATGAGCCCGTCAAAATGAACAACTTTTTCTATGAGAACAATGCTGGGAACTCAAAAAAATGCCGTCTTCATACCCATACGGATTCGGATCGGCAATTTGTATGGGTATGAAGACAGATTTTTTTTAATTCCCAGCATTGTTCTCATAGAAAAAGTTGTTCATTTTAACGGGCTCATTTGATGGTTTCAAGGACAACGGTGTTTACACAAACATCTTGTGTAAGCCGATTTTGTCGACTACGGTTTAGTCTTAGTAACGTTATTTAATGCTCGGGAACCGTACATTTTCCGAGATGAAAAACATCCTATAATAATTATACTTTCTTGAGGCGCGAAGAATCCGTTGCAAAATTCGTGGCAAGTGTGAAGACTGAAGAGATACCAAGTATTTCCTCTTAAAAGGCCGGCAACGCAGTAGCTCTTCTAATGTTGCGAGTGTCAATGGGCGACGGTAGTAATTGCTTTCCATCAGGTGACCCGATTGCTCGTTTGCCCCCTTATTTTATAAAAAAAGATACCGGACACACACACATTAACATTCATAATACAAACATTGATAATATAATAATATCATCTCTCAATATAATATTATATCTAACTAGTCAACACAGAATTGATAAACAATAACATTCTAACACTAAACTTCACGCCGCATCGCAATTTAACGCAATACTAGTATCAATAACAGCAGCGACCGTGTCGTCACGTCGGATTACGTCAGGTCACGTCGCATCACGTCGCGTCACGTGTTGCAATATTGATGTGACGTCACTAAGACGGCCATTGTAGAAGGATTTGTGTTGTATGTTCGTCTCCGATTGAATAATGTTTGGACATAGAATAACTACCCCGTTTCTGATAAAAGAAGTACAGTTAATATCCATTCTTAAATAGACTAAACTTTTCACGCAAAAATAAAACATTATGTACCTATCCAGGTACATAATGTTTTATTCTTGCGTGAAAAGCTTAGTTTATTTTTAATTTTTTAAATAAGTTTATTTATTGATTTGCAATAACTATAATATTTAAAAAAAGATGTAGTAAAAATTATAATAAAGCAAAATAATAACATTTTCTCGAAATATTGTAAGGGCTTAGATGGAGGCCAAAAAGGTGGCTCTCAGGGCCAGGACGGCGGGCAGGACGAATTGGGCCTCCACCCCATTTCGACAGCTGGAACAGTCTCTCAGAGAATCACCTGTCATGGCCATGCCATCAGATGCCATGATCAAGGTGCATAACTTTTCGAAGCAATACCAGGTTTTTATACCTTCCAGGGAGGACTGGGAAAGAAAAACCCCAATCGATGTCCGCCCTAGCGACATAGTTTGGTTCACGGATGGATCAAGGAAAGACAACCGTGCGGGAGCCGGATTCTACGGAGGCAGGCCACCGAAAGGCAAATACGCCTGTTTGGGGGAGTTTGCGACCGTGTTTCAGGCTGAAGTCTTCGCTATCCTCGGTTGTTCACTAGAAAGCCTGGAGATGGCCCTAGTTAATAAAAACGTGTTTATCTTCTCCGATAGTCAAGCTGCACTTAAAGCACTGACTGCCGCAGAAGTCTCGTCCAAATTAGTTCTGGAATGCATTGAGACGTTAAACATGCTGGGAAGGAACAACAGCATCCGCCTAGTATGGGTCCCGGGCCACAGTAACGTCCCCGGCAATGAAACCGCTGACGAACTGGCTAGGCTTGGGGCCGAGAGTCTCATATATGGCCCAGAACCAGTCTGTGGTATAACTCCCAGTACCACAAAGCAGGTGCTCAAGGAATGGGGCCATATACTATGCAGGAAGCAATGGGCTGAGACCCCTGGCCTTGAACACTCCAAGGCACTAATTCCTGGCTTCAACAAGAAACTAACAGAATTAGTGCTCACCCTGGGTAGGAACCAATTAAGAATCCTTACCAGAAGCCTAACTGGGCACTGCAAGCTCAACAAACACCTAAACAGAATGGGTATTTGCAGTATAACGACTTGCAGATTCTGTGAGGAGGAGGATGAAACACCTATTCACCTTCTCCTCGACTGTCCTGCTCTAGTACAGAGCAGGAACAGGCACCTTGGTCGCCACGAATACTCATCCACAGAGGAAATTCGTGGCACCAACCCCAACCATATCGTTCAATTTATGAGCAGCATTGGGTTGGGGATGATTCTCTAGTGCGAAGGAGTCACAATAGATCCTCATGGGTCGCAGTGACGCCAGGGCTATAGCGACCTGTCTTCTATAATAATAATAGTAAAAAAAAAAAAAAAAAAAAAAAAAAAAAAAAAGGCTGAAAATTTCAATAAAGTGTAAAGCCCGACACAGACCTAGCTATAATATATATTAATATATTTTTAGCTAGGCATATTAATATATATTTTCTATACTAATTTTCGCGTGACCACACACTCAGCTATAATGTATATTTCTGTGACATGTGGATTTAGTATAGAATAATATGCCTTGCTATAAATATATTAAAATACTAGCTGTCCCGGCAAACGTTGTTTTGCCATATAAATAATTTTTGGGTTTTTTGGTATGAAAAATAGATGTTGGCCGATTCTCAGACCTACTGAATATGCATATAAAATTTCATAAAGATCGGTCAAGCCGTTTCGGAGGAGTACGGTAACTAACATTGTGACAGGGAAATTTTATATATAAGATATTATAGCTAAGTCTGTGACGGGCTTCACGCAGTCAAATTTTAATATAACAGACCATTGCGTTAAAATAAAGTACGTTACGTTGTTATCTTCAATTCCAAATCTGTTTGTTTATCTTACCGATTTTGATAAGGTATAGAGATATTTTAGGACCTGAGAAGGTTTATTAGTTTTGTAATCGAAAAATGAACGGTTACCGGATCCAAGTAACATACGTATAATTTTTTAATTATGAAAAAAAATAATTGTTCGATTTGTTTTTAAAAATAAAGTTCATTTCTGTATGTTCTGATTGTTTATTTATTTAGGGTGCAGGTATTTCCATTAATTTCATTCATTCAAGAAATTTTTGTTTGATTTCTGTTACAACTAGTTACGAAATACTTATCTCCTACTGAACTACTTATTAAATTAACTACATTTGTCGTCATAAAGTGACTCATTTCACATAGTCTCATTACGGGCACAAGAATGTTCATAACATTCCTTACAAAAGCTCCATTGTCAGCTATCCCAAATTGTCTGTCGAATTCCGCTCAAATATAACAATAAGCGGAAAGCAATTAGCGTTATTGAAATGAGCCCATCAATTTAGGGTTAAAATAATTGCAAATGACTTCGGGATTAAAAATAACTGCAAACGACTCCCGTTCGGCGTTTTAGGGTTGAATTAATTGCAAATGACTCGAATTTGGCGTTTTTGGGTTAAAAATGGGTGCAATTATTTTCATTTACCGATTTAGGGTTAAATTAATTGCAAATGACTGTCAATAATCAGTTATTACTGGTGCTAGTCGTCAAGTTAAGCTCAATTATTAAGCTATTTAAATAATTTGTATGGAATATCCCTGTATAATAATATTAAATATTGCAAATGAACAAAAATGTGAGAATAAACGGATGATGGATATTAAAATACTCGCCCATAGACTACTCAAAGACTTTTAATAAAAGGCAACATTTGATTCAGAGGACCTAAAACTTTTGCACTCCAGCCGTGCCGGCAGAGGTGAAAAAGACAAGGACATTACTTTCTCTCCTAAACCGCGCCGGTGGTATATATCCCACCCTCCACCGAATCTTAGAGTGGGTCAAAAAAGTGAACAACGCCGCTAAGGAAGTTTTTACTTCAAAAACTTTTTTACAAAATATAATAAAAACCAGTAGTAATCCAATTAGTAAATATTGCTATTTTTTACCGTAATCTCTAAAAAAATCTAATAAAGCTTTATTATAATAAGAAGTTAATATTATAATCTAAAAAGGGAATCAAAATAAATCTTTCCCTTTATTTCATAAGGTTATTAGCGTCACATTACGATATCTTATTCATTTGAGTCGACTCTAATCCCATAATCGGTTTACCTCAGGTTCCTAAAATTTTATACTCATACATGAACATGAATTCACACACATTCAACTTATATATTACGTAAAATTTTTATTTCTTGTTAGGTTTTCTGTCTATATGTAAAACTTTTAATTGGCCTTCATGTATGTGTTCTTCTGTTTATATTTGTATGTAGCCGCAAGAAATAAAATAAAATTAAAAAAAAATCCATACTCTACCTCTTCACGCCCAAACCACTGACCCGATTTGGCTGAAAGGGATGGATATACTTTTTGTCCCGGCCCTATTTTCACATTTCCTAAAAATATTTTTTGACTTTTTTTAAATACTTTGTTGGGAGCTCAAATGTTTTCACAAAACATTTTCCCAACCAATCTGATCAAACTGAATTCAGAATGGCGTCAAACAATAAAACTTCAAAAGGGCTTTGTGGAGGTAATTGCACTGCTCTTTAATTTGTCCGGCTGATTGAAGACTGCAGTGCGAATGTTCGCCCATATTATAGAATTTTATATGAACAATCCATTAATTCATAATTACGTTGTCGAATTTCAAGTTAATTTTATGTATTACAGCAATTTTTGGTGTGTTGACTTGAAGTTATTTCATTTGTTCAGTTGAAACATATTGTATCCTCATTTCGTCTTAGTCTACTCTTAGGAGGCTTGTTTTTCTATTAATCTTATCTTATATATAAAATTCTCGTGTCACAATGTTAGTCCGCGTACTCCTCCGAAACGGCTTTACTGATTTTAACCAAATTTTATATGCATATTCAGTGGGTCTGAGAATCGGCTACTGGGTATTTTTTATATTAATAAGTGCATTTATTGAATAAATAATAGTAAATTATTACAACTCGAGACTGACGGCGACCATTATTTGTGCGACGGGACGGGACGTTACCATGGTAACATACTTATTTTGTCACTTCAATAAAATAATAATAACATAATTATTTAGTCACTTCCATAAAATAATGATATGTTCAAAATACTTTATATTATTATGGCAAAGCAACGTTTGCCGGGACAGCTTACGTCTATAAAATTCATAAAAAATGTCCTAAATTAAATTAGTAAGACACTTGAGTCGCATAACTCTTCAATTAAAATATATTTAAAAGTCCATTTAAAACACACGAGCTCAAAAAATTTCATACTCAAAAATTGTGTCAACCAAAACTTTAAACTCATATTCAAATCATTAGCATATTTTTCCATTTCATCGTACATGGAGCGTAGCTTTTTTGGTCTTTTAAGCTGTGACCCGGATATGGAAAGTTCTAGCCGAACTTTTGAATGTATAGTCGCGAAAGCTCAAGTTTTCCTTTGATAAATATGATGCATCTATCGAAGGAAATATTTCCCACTAATGTTGGAAATGGAAAAGTTTGTGAAGATGGATTCAGCACGCTAATGCCAAAATATACTCACCCTGGGATTTGTGCGAACATTTTTATGCTCAGAAAAATTAAAACGTACGGTCGTTCTCAGAAAAGTTTAATGAATACTCAACTTTAATTTAATCTAAAGTACAACTGAAATAATGTATTATCAATCGAAATTAGTCATCGATTAAAATTAAGTAAGCACTAACAACGTATACCACTACCACGCCACACTTTGCTCAGGCCGAGCCCGCGTAAATGCTTATATAAAACACTCGATATAGTAAAAAAAATATTAAATACAGCTAGTTATGTATTCGGAACGTGCACGTCAGTAGTGACATATTTCAAACGAGTCAGGGGCGTTTTAAAAAATAAACAACAAGAGTTTGACACTCTGACATTGGCGATTCACAAAGGAGCCATAAATAAAAAGAAGAAGAAGAACAAGAGTTTGTTTATTTTGTAAATATTATAGCAAATAAAACATATTTAGAACAATAATTAATTGTATTTGGGTTATATTTAGTTAAAAACTACTTGTGGAAAATGAATATAATCATAAAAAACTGGTTTTTAGAGTGTAAAACACCCAATAAGTTTCAAGGCCCAATCTATGCTAAAAGGAAATAAATTGGTGTTAGCAGGACATGTAAGGGATGTAGAAGAGCTAAGAACTAATGGCAATGTTATTAAATACGAGCCAATATAATTCGCCGAACATCGGTTACTTTAGCACCCTATAAAACAAGTTCAAACGTAAGTACTCAACCGACCAAAAAACGTATTACGTAACTAAACATTTGGATAATAAGCAAGTCTAATTATTATTCATTCTTACAGATAGATGACTGTTGCTGGAGTAAAATGCAGCTGCCAACTGCGTTATACTCGTAACCAGAGCGGCAAGTGTAAACATTTATCAGTAACAAAAATACGAGCAATAGGTACTTGAAAAAAATAAATTTTATGTTTTTAAAAATCTTGTTTTTATTTATTTTTTACAACATTAATTATACTCTTGAAGAAAATCGGAGTCCAAAAATTTACTAAAACACTGCAAACATTTTTCATGTTTCTGAGTCTTTGCATTAATATACTTTCAATCAATGAGTTTCTAAAATAGTTAGTAACATAGAATATCATTGCTTTCAATATGGATTCTTACTCGAGCAATATCATAAGTCCTTTCGGTTTCCTCTTGAGAGTAGGTACTTACTCGTTTTGTTTTGCTCAAAATGGGGGCATAATAATTTTAACTTTTTTACCGCTTTCATCTAAAATTTGCTTACTTGAAAAACATTTTTTATTCAAAACTCTATCTCCAGCTTCTAAAAGATCAGTTAAACCAGATGTAGTATCTGGTTTATCGTCATTTGTGAGTCACTATTTCTTCCACCTGATACTTTGGATTTAAATGAAATATTCTATGAAAATATCACTGCAAGTTATGTCGTCGGGTTTTGGAGCCCATCATGGTGATCCATCAACACTAAAACAATAGCTAGGTACTCAAAAACTCTTTATAAAATGCAACTCAAATAAAATTGACTTGACTGATAATGCAATTTTAGGTTATATCGAATCACATACTTTTTCATTTTTAGAGCAGATAGGAAAAACGTTAAATTTGTACTGACTACCTATATTTTGCTGTTATTTTTGCAGTCTACGATACAAAAACAATTAAGACCAATTTCTAAAAATTTCAAAACAAGATTTACAAGTTTGTTTGACTACTATCTGAGTCCTATAGGTTGCATATTTTTGCCGCGACAAGCGCGACTATCGCTTTCTTTGTCCCCTCCACCCACTTCGCACGCTCCGAATACTAAAACTAGCTGACCCAGCAACGTTGTTTTGGCATATAAATTATTTCTAGTATCAATATGAAAATGAGATAAAAACCTATTCTCAGGCCTAATTAATGTACCATCAAGGAATATTCAAGGCAGTTGACGGACCCACGTCATTTGGCCGGCTTATGTCAATTCATATCAACTGTGATCAGTCGAATGGGTTTGACTTAATGCAACCAAATTGCTTAGGTCCGCCATCTACCTAGGAATCAACTTTTCTGATAGTACAACTACGAGTATGAGACGAGAATTTTATATATTATATTAGTCCTTCAAGGTTCAAGCCCCATAAGAGCACCGGTGATCGCGACAACAATTATAGAATACAATAGCATTTCCAAGAATCCCCGATCGAAGGATTCGAGAGATAGTTCGTATTGCTTCAAATTTTCATAAGAATGTTTATTTTACAAACGATTTTCCACATGACCTTCCACAGACCACTTAACTCAGTAGCCGTAAATAATGCGACTACACAAAAAACTTTCATAACACAATAAACCAATATGCAATAAATAAACTGATAAATACAAGCGATATTCATATTCAATATGAACGACCTTAGGCCGCGTACATACTAGTGGAAAAATATAGGTACAACTTTATTTTGTGATAAGTTTTTCGAGATAATTTTTAAGACGACTTTACCTGTTGCTGTATTTACAGTAACACTAAAATAAACAAGATTTAAGCAAAATGTTCAATGATACAAGCAACAGTCGGTTACTTCTTCGCACTTAAACCGCTTAGTTGATATATCATTATATATAAGTAATGATTACTCTTTTTGAAGTTCTATTCTACAGTTCTATTCTACATTACTGCTTTTTGGAAACTAACTAAACTGGTTCGGAAACTAGCTCAACAAGAAGAACCGTTTGATAGGTTACGAAATAATTACCACTGTTTCGGTAATGGTGACCGGTTTCATTGAAACCAGCCCATTTACGCAGGTGTCATTTTTCTTGCCAAGTATGTGCGTAGAATACAAGAGCGCTCTCTTTTCCTTTATTCTCATAACCGATTGGGACGGACGATACACGTCTGGCGAGAGATCAGGCGCACGACCGACTTTTTACATGCCCATCCGACGCGTGGATCATCTTACTTGTCAGACAATCAGGTGATCAGCCTGCACCTGATTGTCTGACAAGTACTATGATATGTACAATACTAACCAAACATGTTTCCAATGCGAGAATCGACCCCATGACCTCCAAGTCAGGAACCACTTACTCTAAGCCACTGGACATCGTAAGAGTTAAAAACTGATAGGCCACGGTCAAGCACATTGTTACCTAGGTCCCCTGGTACCAGAGAAGACAGAACTAAGAAGTACATACCTCAAGCTAACGGGTAAATATACGCGAGTTGGGCGCGATTGTCACTTTCGATAGCTGTGTCCACATTATGCGCTTTCGTCTTCAATTTTCGTCATCTTCTTTATATTCAACTTTCGTTTGGAATATTCTATAATTGAATGCGTCAAAATCCACCCGCGTTGAAAGAAAAGTGTCATAGCGAGCGCTATGATTTCAGCGCGCGTCACGGGCATGCCTCACGTTCGCTGTTGACTGCGCTATAGCGCATGCCCTTGATGAACATAAAAAGGCCCAGTGTAGACAAAGCTAATAAGTTTTATAATTATTATGAGTACGCATACGGCGCGCGTTGGCCGATATGACGTACTACGTCAAATGTATCGGATCTCTTCTAAGTCGACCTACTCGTTAGTTCTGTTTACGCTGCTGGTACCTTATATTTGTCCTCAAGTGCGTACACTGCACTACACGAAATAAAGTTATTACAGAAAGTAGCGCGCCGCAAAAATGTCTTTGTTCGATATTGTAGATATTGGAAACCGATATTGCCGAGACGGATATCGGTATCGCATAGGTTTTCGCTTATGGTACGGTGGATTGACGGAATATAGAAATCGCATTACCTTTTTAGATAATGGAATAATTAAGTTTAAAGATACCTTATTTTTATGAACAGTTTTGGTGCTACGAATAAGAATATTACATGGTTGGTAAATATCATAGTCCCGGCAAACGTTGCTTTGCCACAATATAAAGTATTTCGCCCATATTATTTTATTGAAGTGACTAATCGTCGATCGCTATCCCGTCGCACAAACAATGGTCGCCGTCAGTCTCAGGTTGTAATAATTTACTACTTATTATTTATTCAACAAATGCACTTATCAATATATAAAGTGCCGAGTAGCCGATTCTCAGACCTACTGAATATGCATATAAAATTTGGTAAAAATCAGTAAAGCCGTTTCGGAGGAGTTCGTGGACTAACATTGTGACACGAGAATTTTATATATAAGATAAGTATAAGAAGATATGGCAAACAAAATACCTTCCTCTTAACTTCATCGCAGTTGAATAAAAATGATGGCATAATGCAGTGATACAATACCTTTTTGTTATACGAGTTACAAACACGTTTTGGCCGTAGTAGACCAAAAATTGATACTCAACCTGCGGGTCGCAGGTTGAGTATAGCTGCCATAAATCAACGAAAATAGGACGTTATAATTGTCGCTGAAAAAAAAAACAAAATAGTTAAAGCAGCTAGAAATAGTCAATATTTGACCTTCTATGTCACCTTTCCTCATTTATAATCTGTAATACACTTTTTAATCTGTATTGACAGTATGGATATTTTTATTAGTAACGTGTATAGACCGGATATACAGCAATACACCTGTATATTTCACGTCGGCCATTTTTTCATCAGAGTTTTTGCACGATATTATCGCATAACGCGATATTAATATTCATAGAGTTGTGATTGATTCAACACAGTAACGTGTGATTTAACCAATCTGGTTTTATTTTATCAACCGAGTACGATAAGGAAAAGAAGGGTAATATTTTTCGAATTCGATCACGTTGTGCCTACGCATAATAAGCCATGCCTTGAAATCGGATTAGTAGCTTATTGTAGTTTAGGTGCAGTGACAATACACTATTTACATAGTGTATGTATTGGAGAACATGCTTGGCTACACTCACGTGTTTGATTTGAGCTGTCGTATATTATAACGAGCTGATGCCCGCGGCTTCGCTCGCGTTAAGAAGTATTCTTATAGACAAACTTTCATCCCCTATTTTAACTCCCTGGGGGTAGAATTGATCAAAATACTTTATTAGCGGATGCCTACGTCATAACATCTACCTGCATGCGAAATTTTAGCCCGATCCGTCCAGTGGTTTGGGCTATGCGTTGATAGATCACCATGTCAGTCGCCTTTGAGTTTCATTTAATTAGATATACCGACGCACTTAGAAAACTTTGATAGCGCGATGCAGTATTGTGGTGCTAATTGTGGGTACCGCTACAGTATCAATAGCCTTGGTAACATTAGGCTTTTTATGTATGTAATCGGGAAATACTTTTTAACTTTTGACCTTATGACATGTCCACTTTACATTACTTCGTAGTATCTATTATATCGAGCCGGATATCCATACTAATATTATAAATGTGAATGTGTGTCCGTCTGTATGTCTGTTTTCCCTTCACGCCCTAATCGCTCAACCGATTTTGCTGAAATTTGGTATGGATATATTTTTATTCCCGGGAAAATACATAGGATACCTTTTATCCCAAAAAAAAAAATACGATTCCAGCACCATAAACGAATTTTGGCGCATCTAGTTTCCAATAAACCATTGGAAGGCGCAGTATGAAACGGTTTTGAGCGATTTTCTGGAATGTTCTAAGAGCCTGTACTTAACAGTACATTAGAGAGCCTCGTAAAGTGCGTAATTATAGGCAATAAACCGACTGCTCGACTTTATGGTCTGATCTAGGCTTTCTTTTATGTACTATACGTCATCTTTGGTCTATGCTTGAATGCGATCAATAATAACATAATACAATACAGCTAGAACGCTGAAATTTTGCACATTTTGTCTTTATAATATGTGTGTACTGTGTAGTGATGTTGGTAAATAATTAAAATATATTTTTCAGAGTTATACACTTAAGGGCCAATTTACATGCTAACGTCAAAAATGCATCGCAGCGCATCGTACGCATCGCATTGTTGCGATGCATTTTTAACTACCTGTTAGTTTAAAACCGCGAGCAGCAAGTCCTTTAATTCAATGCTGACGCGTCGAGTTGCAATGTAAACTAACCCAAATGTCGGCACTACAAAAAGGCAAACGCGTTAGCCAACGCATTGGCCAACGCGTCGGCCAACGCGTTCGCCTATATGTAGTGCCGACAAAACGCGTCGGCCAACGTCTAAATACCTACCGCCAACGCGCGAGTCGCCCGTTCTACACATTGGGCCGACACGTTGGCCAACGCGTCGGCCAACGCGTTCGCCTATATGTAGTGCCGACAAAACGCGTCGGCCAACGTCTAAATACCTACCGCCAACGCGCGAGTCGCCCGTTCTACACATTGGGCCGACACGTTGGCCAACGCGTCGGCCAACGCGTTCGCCTATATGTAGTGCCGACAAAACGCGTCGGCCAACGTCTAAATACCTACCGCCAACGCGCGAGTCGCCCGTTCTACACATTGGGCCGACACGTTGGCCAACGCGTCGGCCAACGCGTTCGCCTATATGTAGTGCCGACAAAACGCGTCGGCCAACGTCTAAATACCTACCGCCAACGCGCGAGTCGCCCGTTCTACACATTGGGCCGACACGTTGGCCAACGCGTCGGCCAACGCGTTCGCCTATATGTAGTGCCGACAAAACGCGTCGGCCAACGTCTAAATACCTACCGCCAACGCGCGAGTCGCCCGTTCTACACATTGGGCCGACACGTTGGCCAACGCGTCGGCCAACGCGTTCGCCTATATGTAGTGCCGACAAAACGCGTCGGCCAACGTCTAAATACCTACCGCCAACGCGCGAGTCGCCCGTTCTACACATTGGGCCGACACGTTGGCCAACGCGTCGGCCAACGCGTTCGCCTATATGTAGTGCCGACTTGTGAAATAGACTTAGAGAAATAGGATATCCAATTTTGTGATGCCGCGAATACTATTCCATGCGAAATCGCGGGTAAAATATTAGACAGATAGCACAGACTGAGAACAGACTCTACATGCTACTTTTAAGCTGATCGCATATGTTTTGTCAGCACCATAGAGATAAACTACGATAACATGGCGCGCCCCTCCAAAATTAAAAACGTTTGCAGTGCGTTGTCTTGCACGGTCGGCTAGTTATGATGGCATTATGGCAACAAATGATGGTAATACGAGTGACATTAAGTGAAATATTAAAGAGTTCCGGTTGATTGGTACATACAAACTCTTTCATAAGGAGGTGACTACACACCATGCTACACACATGGAAACAGTAATTTGGAGGGGCGCGCCATGTTATCGTAGTTTATCTCTACGCACCGTACGCGTCGAACGCACCGCATAGTACACGAAATGCGGCGCGTACGGTGCGGACGAATGTGCGAGGTTTCACATCATTTCATACAACGAATTCTAAAATGCGGCGCGTACGATGCTTACTGATAAATGTACGATCACCTTTTTGCAGAATTCTTTCAACGCAAACGTTGGATGTAAAAAGAGGCGAAGGTTTGTTTCAAATCCAAATTCCATACAGGTTAAAACTTTTACAGAGCGAACGCATTTCAAAAGACTAAGTAGGTTACACTCCCATTAGAAGTATTGCGAATATTAATAAAAAATACCGCGCAAATCGTGTCAATTCCGACATTGTTACGTAACTGTCGGGACGCGAGAATGGTTTGTATTACAGCGGTTTAAGGTTGCATATCGCGTGGCGTTATGGATCTATAGGGTATTCCCCGTAGTGAAACCGGGACGCCACGTTAAATATGTAATATAAGTGTGTCAGTGTTTATCGTTTCACTGGTCGATGTTCGGATTCGTGCTCCGAAGTTATGTAGGCGTTGTCATAGTTCTGTGTGGTTCTGTTTCAGGCATAAAGTTAATATACCTAGCGGAATAGAGAAACAAAGGCCTGAGCAAGCGAGATGTCACTATCAGTAACACTGTGTGGTAAAAAGAGACGTGTGATACATGACAGCAGCACTCCTTTTTTGACGTCCAGTCGGCACGTGCCGCACGTTGTCAATATAATCTCATAGAATTCATGTTCAATCATGCTTGTGTAAGTTTATACGTACACATATTTTTCACACAGATGAAAACCAATTTTGGTTACGTTTGACAGCTCGAGATTGTTGCTCTATTCCGATAGGTATATTAACTTTATGGTTTCAGGTGATATGCTGTGAGTGTCAGGGTGAGCATTGACGGCACGTCTATTCATTTGTTTTGTACATAATTTCGTCGTTGCAATAGAATATATTTCTATGACATTTTCACGCTAGAGGCAGCACGAGCATTAAGCTTTGTCCACACTGTGCCTTTTTCTGTTCGTCAAGGGCATGCGTTATAGCGCAGTCAACAGCGAACGTGAGGCACGCCCTCTGACCGTATCCAAAACTTTCCCTTTGTTATTAAAAATGACAGTTGGCGTTGTGTTCGTTGACGCATTCAATTATTGAATGCGCCAAAACGAAAGTTGAATGAAAGAAGATGACGAAAATTGAAGACGAAAGCGCATAGTGTGGACATAGCTGTTCAGACAGTAATCAAAAAGTTTTCTTCGACTTTTGACAACGTTTCTATCAATATTATGACGTATGCAATATTATGTCGGATTTTGGTCGGATTTTTACACTTTACTGTATGTACTGGTAGCTCTCTCTGCTCTGACTTATACGTAAGATTCTCTATTGTGTTGAAATACTTAAAAAAGCGCTATTGCCACTACAACTCACATTGCAATTTTTTTTTGTTTAAACATCTTATAATATGATTACTAGAGTCTCTATATTATAACTAGCCGTTTCCCGCGACTTCGTCCACGTTATCATAGTATACATATATAGACTTTCATTTAAACTTTCAACCCCTATTTCACCCCCTTGGGGGTAATATTTTCAAAAACGCTTAAACACGTATCCAATCATTTTTAATCAGTAGCTCAAACATAACATTTCATGCTTCTAACTCAAGAAATAACGGACTTCCATTGAAACTTTCAACCCCAATTTCACCCCCTTGGGGGAAGAATTTCCAAAAACGCTTAAATATGTATACATTCATTTTTAATCAGTAACCCAAAGATAAAGTTTCATGTTCCTAACTTAAGAAATGACGGACTTTCATTCAGACTTTCAAGCCCTATTTCACCCCCTTCGGGGTAAAATTTTCAAAATTCCTTCCTTAGTGGGTGTCTACTTAATAAAACAACCCTGCTCACCAAATTTCATGGCTGTAACTTTAACCGATTTTGCTCAGCGATGATGATGTCCATACCGCATTATCATACATTCATCCAAATAAGGAAACGTTTAAGCATGAAGAAGTAACATACGGACTATCACATTCATAATATTAATATAGGAGCTTGGATACCATGTAGCAATTTTAAATATTCATATTATGCACATTTTTCATTCAATAGTTGGGAACCCTCCTGGTTTAAAAGCTATAATGGCTTCGATTGTTCTATAATGTTAACTTTTGTATTTGGTCGGCCATTTTAAAACCATTTATTTATTCATAAAACATTTCACGCACAGTTTAAGCAAACATTGAATATTGTATAACTCAACCGTATTTTATTTAATCAATAAATATTTTAAATATATATTATTATCCATATTTATTAGTTGGCCTATTTACACTTTGTAATAATTATTATAAAGAGGAAAAGTTTTTTGGAATCAAATAGGCTCTAAAATTACTTGGCCGATTATGATGAAGTTTGGCACAGACATAAGTTGGACCATGGAGAAAATGCACGATTACTGCGGGCTTCTGCTTTTACTTTAATTTATTTTAATTATATACTAAGAGACAAAACAAAAACTATGAAACCTTAAACTACATTGCATTTAGAGCAGATGAGTTATAAAATTCCATTATCATTATCAAGCTTCATCAAGTATAAAAAAGTTTATAAGGCAGTTTCCGCAAAAGATTTCAAACGGATACTTCGTAACACAATAGAAACTAGAAATATATTTCAAATACGTATTTCCTGAAAAAATACGTCACAGAACATAATGTAATATTAAGATGGGTTTAGTTTAAAATTCCATTTGGGGTACTCCCAGGGGCCTCATGCGGGCAGATTTGTATCGCGGGTTCTTGGACTTTACGAACAGTATTGTATTATCTATCCCCACTCATATTATAAATGCGAAATGTGTCTGTCTGTCTGTATAGTTGTTACCTTCACGTTTAAAGCGCTGAACCGGTTTTGATGAGTATGAAAATACTTTAAGTCTCGAGAAAATACAAAGAGACCTTTTCATTTTGAAAAAATGTACGGTTTCCGTGTGACAAACGAGTTTCGACGCAAAGAAGTTTTGTGCAACATCGGGTATTATTATAGATACAAACGTATTCCTGTCTGTCTGTTTGTTAACTTTTCACGTTTTATGTTCTGCAAGTTGCAGAGAAACCAAATAATAATGATAATAATATATAATTATGGACGTTTCACACCACGTCAGTCTGGCCCCGTGCTAAGTACCTAAAGGACTTGTGTTACAGGTACCAGACAACGGAAATATATTTAATACTTTTATACAATGCATATTTTAAGATTTTTATTGTATCATATACTTATTTAATACACATCCAGACCCGGGAACATTTAAAACTTTTTGTTCCGTCGGCGGGATTCGAACCCGCGACCCGGCTAGAGCTACCACACAATCAACCAATTGAGCCACAGAGGTCGTCAAAAATATAAACAAATATACAAGATAATCTCGTATAAAATATATAAGACGATAATAATTTTCTTTTAATATCCGGGATATAATATCCAAAACAGAGTGATTAAGGCGGTGAATTGTGAAAATCCTTTGATCTGTAATAGTTAGAGTTCGCGTTGTTTTCCTTCCGTACTCGGACGGGTTCGGATATTGAAAATGCTTTGAGAACCGGTTGTGACTGGATAAAACGGATGAGTCGCCAGGGCCGGGACACAAAAACACGATACGACGTTGTACGATGTCGTGTCGTGGGAATCTACGACGCGCGTCGTAAAAAACGTGTCGTGTTTTTGTGTCCCGGCCCTAAGGCGACTCATCCGTTTTCGCATCCGTCGCATCGTGAAACGACGTCGCGTCGTGGTACGACACGACGTCGTGTCGTGTTTTTGTGTCCCGGTCCTCACGTAGAAATTCAAAGATGAGTTTCTACGACGCTGCGTCGTATGACGTCGTACGATGTCGAAACGTATTTATTTACGACGCTCGTCATGGATTCCCACGACACGACGTCGCATCGTGAAACGACACCGCGTCGTAGTACGTCACGACGCCGTATCGTGTTTTTGTGTCCCGGCCCTAATTCATTGCTTTGTTTACCATCAGGCTCGGTTCGGCTACACCTCGAGATGACATGCAATCCATACTAATATTATAAATGCGAAAGTATGTCTGTCTATAACCTCTTCACGCCCAAACCACTGAACCGATTTTGCTGAAATTTGGCATGGAGATACTTTGAGTCACGGTAAAGGACGTAGAATACTTTTTGTTCCGGAAAAATGTACGGTTCCCGTGCGATAAACGAGTTTTGACGCAACGGAGTTGCGGGCATCATCTAGTTATATGTAAATGTTGATAAATCATTAGATACTATGGTTATGACTTCGCGAAGTACCTAGCGGCCAAATTATTGAGTCTTAGCCCCAAACCACCAACGTATGTTAGTGTCATAAAGTAATATACCTAGCGGAATAGAGCAAAAATCTCGAGCTGTCAAACGTGTAAACATATTATGTGTACGTATACACTATACACTTACTAAAGCATATTCCTATGAGATTAAATTGTCAACGTGCCGATAAGTGCCGACTGGACATCATAAAATGAGTTCTGCTGTCATGTATCACACGTCTCTTTTTACCACGCAGTATTACTGATAGTGACATCTCGCTTGCTCAGGCCTTTGTTTCTCTATTCCGCTAGGTATATTAACTTTATGATTAGTGTTAACAGCTTGTTAAAATGTCATGTCAAAATTGTCCTAAAAAATTTTAAAACGGCGAATATGTAGTTTATGATATTGTCGATGTATTGGCGTGAGTTTCAAATAAAAGTAATTTGTAAATCCTAAGGAGATGCTGAATGTATGCTTGAATTTTAACAAATTGGTATTACTTTGGAAGATGATATTATGAGTAAAAGAAACAAAAATTGAAAATTTAAAACGACAAAAGGAATGTTGATATACTGAAGATTATTGCTGAATTTTTATTATAACTTTGTAGCTTTCAGATTATGAGTTTATAAGGTTTTAAATACAGTCAATTACGGCATCTCCGGACGGAACGCCCTTAACGGTCATTGGCGAAATTGAGGCTTAACGCGAGAAAAGTCTCGTTTAAATCTCACAAGAAAGAGAAAGGTTCAATTAAAAATAGAATGCCATCAATACTTTTGTCTCTTTTGTGAATGTTAACGGCCCTCGTAGTGTCCTAGATGCGAGGCCCCGGCGACAAAGAGTGCCCGGAGGCCCCGAGACAAAGCGGGGCCCGGGGCCCCACTACCATCATTGTTAGCTCCATACGTCTCGCGGAACTAACGAAAAGGAATATAGTATTAATATGTAAATTGTATTGTATTTGTAAGGAACGTGTATAATGTACTATTAATAGAATAAGGTTCTACCTACGTTTAGTGTCAGTTTAGTTCAGAATCTTGTGAACCCTTTTGCTTCGATGGTAACTAAAAGGTAAAGACTATCATGTAGCTACGAAATAATATAAGAACTGTTACAATTCTTCTGACACCTTATTTAATAGATTGTACGGCGGAAAAAGGTTAGCTAGCAACAAAAAACAAAGGTCACTGGAACTGTTACAAATCGTCTGACACCTCATGTAATAGACAAGTAGCTAACACGGAGTAGATAAAGGGAAGGTGGTTTATATATAAGTGACAGCATAAGTGAAAAAAATACATCACTATTTAGATTTTAGACGCTAGTAGAACTCCCTTTTTAACCGACTTCCAAAAAACGAGGAGGTTATATGTTCGGCTGTGGATATTTTTTTTATTTTTTTTTATTTTTTATTTTTGTATGTTCAACGATTACTCCGCCGTTTGTGAACCGATTTTCGAAATTTTTGTTTTGTTGTATTAGGTTTCACTCCAATTTGGTCCCATTTTCACAAAGGTGGTGACCTGATGATGGGATCCAGGAGTAATCGAGGAAACTCCTCGAAATTTATATGGAAACATATGGTGATTTTGATTTTATGTGAAGTGTACTAAGAATATGCTACCAAAAAGTCAAATATTGGGTCAAGATATACCATGGTTTCGAAGATGCTGAGAGAACTCCTGACTCCTTATAGATACACGTTTGGGAGTTTCGGCGTTGTTTTAAGAACAGAAAGCATATGCTGCTATGCAATTCATATTCATTATCATAATCATCATCATCATCGTCATCATCATTACCACGTCGTATTAAGGTCACCAATGTCTCATGGCACAGAATAGATAATAGTACAAGGCATAGGTATAGATATACTAATAATAATAATAATTATGTACTGTTTGTTTAATACACGGCGGTCAGCGCCGCGGAGGCGACGGCAACGACGCGCCGCGCGCCGCGCGGCGCGTGGCGGTAGACGACAGATCGAATATACTTTACTACTTTATATACAGATCGAAAACTTTACTAACTAGTTTAAAATGTTTTTATAGACAAATAGAATTAAAATAAAGTTATTTTAAAAAGAGTAGTTAAATAAAACAAAGTCATTAAGTGTCTTTTTAATTAGTTATACTTATTAATCGGTAGATGGCGCACTAATTATCGATTTGAAATTGAATTCTTGATTACAATTTACAAGAACAGCTGTCAATAATTATGATAATATTATATATTATGAGTAGCTACGCTACATCCTATGCAAGTTTATACAATATTTTATCTGATAGATCCTTCGATCGTGGAAAAACGAGACACAATAGCCTCTCTATTGTTATAGCAATCGCCGGTGACCGCTTGGGGCTTGAAGCATTAAAATTGTTAAATTACTTAGCACAATATTATGTTCACTTCACTGATAATATATTATTTTGTGAGTGTGAATAGTGACTCTTAACAAATTGTAATAAGATACGTAAAATATACGCGAAGGTTTACCTACTAGTGTAGCTAAAAAGAGTGAAATTATTATTATTTTTAACAAAAAATTAAAACCGACTTCCAAGGTAAAAACAATACTTAGCATTAATATGAACTAAAAAGTATTAAATAATTTTTACTATCTAATAGTGCCTTTTTCCGAATTTGACTAAACCTCAACTATTTCTGTACTCAATCTTCTTAATTTTGAAGTCCGTGCCAGTTCCAAAAGTTTCAAATATTCTGTCAGAGGACTGAAGATTCAGCTATCTGGTACCGACTTCAAAATAATGAGGATTGAGTACAGAAATAGTTGAGGTTTAGCCGAATTCGGAAAAAGGCACTATTAGATAGTAAAAATTATTTAATACTTTTTAGTTCATATTAATGTTAAGTATTGTTTTTACCCTGGAAGTCGGTTTTTGTAAGATAATAATACTCCCCACGCCGGTTCGGTGATGGTGGCCTGCAGTTTCATTGAAACCAGGCCTGTTACGCAGGAGTAATTTTAAAGTGCCCAAGTGTGTGCGCAGTACATAACAGCGCTCTCTTTTTCTTTACTCTCATAACCCAGTGGGACAAACGCAACTGGCGAGAGATTAGGCGGAAGACATACTTTTTACATGCCCATCTGATGCATGGATCATGGAACGTGTATATCATCTTACTTATAAGACATTCATGTGATCAGCCTGCATTGTCCTAACCAAACTTGGAAATAACATGTTTCCAACGCGGGAATCGAACCCACGAACTCCGAGTCAAGAGCCACGCTCTTAACCACTGGACCACGGAGGCCTTACCTAATAATTATTATATAAGTTACACAAAGCTGTTTATTTAAAATTAAATATAATATAATGTACGTCAGAGCTCATTAAATCTCAGCTCGAGCACATATTAAGTTAACACAAGAGCCTTATGTATAATGGATGTTAAAGATCGCTAGACAGCGGAATATCGAGCTAAATTTACCTGAACACGTTAACTAGACTGATAAATATATTCTCTTAGGGTGATATAATACTTTATTATTTAAATTTTTGTTCCCCCATACAGTGTACAAGCAAATTTCTACTTTATATTTAACTAGCGATCCGCCCCGGCGTCGCACGGGTATAAAATATATAGCCACTGAAAAAATGACTAAAATCGATAGCCTATTATCCTTCACGTGGTCTACTTCTTATCTGTGCCAAATAACATAAAAATTGCTCCAGTAGTTCGCGAGATAAGCCCTTTCAAATTCTTACATTTTCAACGGTTTTATAATGTTATGTTGTGAATTTTTGGACATATTTTATCGTTGCGTTTCGTTGCACCGTGCTATGTTGGATTTTTCATTTCTTACAATATAACGTGAAATTAAATTTAAGTATAATACGAGCTTTTGTCCGCGGCTTTGCTCGCGTTTAGAAGTATTATTAAATATAAACTTTGATCTCCTATTTTAACCCCTTGGAGGTATAATTGATCAAAATCCTTTCTTAGCAGATGCCTCCTTCATAACATCTACCTGCATGCCAAATTTCAACCCGATCGGTCCAGTGGTTTGGGCTGTGTGTTGATAAATCACCATGTCAGTCAGTCACCTTTGAGTTTTTGACGGACTTCCAAAAAAGGAGGTAATACGTTCGGCTGTATGTATCTTTTTTTTTATGTTCAACGATCACTCAGCCGTTTGTGATCCGATTTTCAAAATTCTTTTTGTGTTGTATAGGGTTTGACTTGAATTTGGTACCATGTTCAGAAAAGTGGTGATCTGATGATGGAATCCTTGAGGAATCGAGGGGACTCCTTGAAATTTGTATGGAAACATACAGTGATTTTAATTTTTTATGAAGCATTCGAGGTAAATGCTACCAAAAAGTAAGACTTCGCATCAGATTATACCCTGGATCCAAAGGTACCTAACAGAACTTTTGAATGCTTATAGGTACAGGTTCGGGGATTTCGGCGTTGTTTTAACAACTGAAAGCATAAGCCAACACATCAATTTGATTGATCATCATCATCACAACCATAATTATATCATGGTTCAGCACAATATGACCCAATTATTTATACTTTTCGTGATATTTTGCATCGAAGCAGATGTTTTGATGATGAATTCGCTGTTTGTGGACCAATTTTCAAAATTCTCGTGTTGTTGTACAGGATATAATCTTAATTTTGTATAACAATTACGAAAGTGGTGAGCTGATGATGTGATCTACGAGCAGTCGAGGGAAATCCTTGAAATTTATCAAAATACTCATAGTGGTTAAAATGTTGTTTCTAGTAAGTTAAACATATGTTACGAATAAGAGAAATTTCATACGAAGGTGTCTCATGGTCCAAAGGCACTGAACAGAACTCCTGAACCTTTAAAGATAAAAGTTTGGAAATTGCTGCATCGCTTAGATAACTGCAAGCATTTACCACAATTTCGCTTACAGTAACATAATGTGAATAGTTGACATTCGTATTGGTTATTTACGCATAACGCCTTATTTTGTAGACAACTAAAAAGAGTAAAATTATTATTTTTAACAAAAAAATTAAAACCGACTTCCAAGGTAAAAACAATAGTAATATGAACTAAAAAGTATTAAATAAATCTTACTCTTCAATAGTGCCTTTTTCAGAATTCATCTAAATCACAACTATTTCTGTACTGTATACTACAGTCTTGATTACTTTGAAGTCGGTACCAGTTCCAAAAGTTTCAGATATTCTGACATTACTGAACTCACTATTAAATTAGCTGGTACCGACTTCAAAATAATGAAGACTGTAGTATACAGTACAGAAATAGTTGTGATTTAGATGAATTCTGAAAAAGGCACTATTGAAGAGTAAGAGTTATTTAATACTTTTTAGTTCATATTACTATTGTTTTTACCTTGGAACTCGGTTTTAATTTTTTTGTTAAAAATAATAATATATATATTGATTAGGTAGCCTGCTGTGCCCCATTATAATGTACCTAGTTAAACAACTGATATTTATTATTTTAAGAGAAATGTCTAGGCGCTACATATTCGCTTATGAATCGAATTTATCAGACTTCATCATCAAAATTTATTAAAGCAATCCATATTCTTATATACTTTAAGTCCCAGAAAGTACTAAAAATAGTTTTAGTCACGTGAGATAAACGAATGTGACAATTTCCGACCCAGCGCCCATTCGTGCCGCAGATTCTGCGGGACGTTCCGCCCCAGTTAGACCGCTCTGCAAAATTGGCTGACCTTTCTGTGTCTACAAAATATTTGCCTAGACAGACATATCAGCAGTCATTATTACAAATAAGCAAATAAGTAATGAATTATAAATAAAATAAATAATTTATTCCACTTTAACACATATACAGTATATTTATTTAATTTGAGACAAATAATTGTTAAAGTATATTATAATATGTAAGTGGGACCGTGTACAAAAGAAAAAGTTTGAATGTAAAATTGAAGAAAGAACATGATTATAAGAGGCAAAAAAGTAACAAAGTAATACTATCAGAATTAGTGCTCACCCTGGGTAGGAACCAATTAAGAATCCTTACCAGAAGCCTAACTGGGCACTGCAAGCTCAACAAACACCTAAACAGAATGGGTATTTGTAGCATAACGACTTGCAGATTCTGTGAGGAGGAGGATGAAACACCTATACACCTTCTCCTCGACTGTCCTGCTCTAGTACAGAGCAGGAACAGGCACCTTGGTCGCCACGAATACTCATCCACAGAGGAAATTCGTGGCACCAACCCCAACCATATCGTTCAATTTATGAGTAGTATTGGGTTGGGGATGATACTCTAGTGCGAAGGAGTCACAATAGATCCTCATGGGTCGCAGTGACGCCAGGGCTATATCGACCTGCCTTCTTTTTAATAAAAAAAAAAAAAAAACAAAGTAATTTAAATTATTTAAAAATCGATTATAATTGACTGTATATAGTATGTTTTTGTAAAGATCTTACAGTAACTAGTTAAGGTAACTAAAAGTACCAAATCAGCGAGTTTTCACAAAAACAAAGCTTTTAGCTTTTTCGCTGACGCTACTACGGCGTAGAGCGTGGAGCTACGGCGTAGCGCTACGGCGTAGAGGGGCTACGAGCTTGTTAGCGTTTGCGCGGCGTTTGAGTTTTTAATTGAGCCGAATCAAATGCGATCAGCTCTGAGGAATTGTTAGATCCGGCTCTTTGCCCGGTTTTCACCCGGGCGTTTCACCCGGGCGTTCTACCCGGGCGTTTATACCCGGCCACTTGTACCCATTCGTAAAAACTTTTCCGCTTCCGAACAAAATACGGTCATACCGTTTTAGATATATTGAAGTGCCTTCGCAGGTGCGAAAACCAATTCGGTCTGAGTTAGGACTTAGGATATGTTACGAATTGTTAGCAATAAAATTATAAAGTATATTGGATTGTCGTTTTATATTGTTATTCGTTTAAATTATCCAAAGTAATGTTACAAATGGAAAAGTTTGTCTTTCTGTTTGTTACCTCTATGCTGCTGAATCGATTTTAATAAAATTTAATAGATAACGAGCTATTGCCCGCGGCTTCGCTCGCGTTAAGAAGTATTATTATATACTTTCATCCCCTATTTTAACCCCTTGGGTTTGGAATTTATCAAAATCCTTTCTTAGCGGATGCCTACGTCATAACATCTACCTGCATGCAAAATTTCATCCCGATCCGTCCAGTGGTTTGGGCTGTGCGTTGATCTATATATATAGATCACCATGTCAGTCAGTTACCTTTGAGTTTTATAAAAATAGATAATAATAAGAGTAGGTACAATACTTTTTTAAATCATTATTCCTTCAAATTGTGATTACGTGTTTTACTTTAAAGTCGGTCAATAAAAACTAATACGAAAAAAAAAAACATAATACTGAAAATTAATTCTTGGCGACAAAGAGCTAAAAGGTAATAACTATTGGTGCACGGGAGCTCGTCATAATTTAAAGTATTCACAAAACAAACACACGCCTTTGTGACGGGGATGTTTTATAAAAGTTAGCCCGGGCACAACTTTGTTAGGATTAATTAAAAAAATTCCGAATGCCACGCTTTTTGTTATGAAAATTGAGCAACACGACTGTTTTGCTGTGTCGCGAGGTGTCCCGGGATAATCCGGTGTCCGAGAATCCCGGAAAGCCGGGATCCCGGGAAAAGTTTAAGCTGACTGTATGTATTTTGATGGCGTTTGATTTACTTTAGTTCTTATAATAAAAATTAAATTAAAACAACTGCATTGTGTGTCCCCGGGAGCATAAGGTATAATAAAAAAGAAAAGCTTTAAGTGACCGCATACTCACTAACCCATCAAGCCCCGTACGAGCACCGGTGATCGCGACAACAATAGAATACAATGGCATTTCCGAGAATCTCCGATCGAAGGATTAATGTACTTTGAGTCTAAAAGAACCGTATAGGACTATTTATAAAATTACATTGGAAAAGTAATCTTCCACTCGACCCTTTTTCAAGGAAAAATAGAAATAAATCTATTATTATTATGATTGAAATGGAATTGATATTATTGTTGCATTTCGAGATGAATTGAAACTTTTCTTTCGTTTCACCGAAGCGTCCGAGTATTCTATTTAAATTGTTATTTCAACTGTAAAGGTTCATTTAATTTTAATATTAGCTTCAGTATACAAGGCATATAATATATTTTTGATGTACTATCAGAGAATTTGATTCCTAGGCAGATGGTGGACCTAAGTAATTTGGTCGCGTTAATTCAAACCCATTCGACCGATCACAGCTATCATTGAATTGACATAAGCCGACCAAATGACGTAGGTCCGTCAACTGCCTAGGAATCAATTTCATCAGTGGTACAAATCATGAAGACGATATGAGTATCATTATTTATTATTGTGTCAAGAATATTATATTATAATCGATTTTTAATAAAATATACATCATTTTTATTTACTTCCAGCTTCTCAACTTAAAAAGAATTTTGCCGTAAGTGAATGCAAATTATGTCAATATAATACGCTATGTTTGTGTGTTAAATTTAAATTATATCACAACGCACCTAACGTAAACAAGCATCTTTTACCTTATCTCGCTTTCAACAAACAATTGAAATTTGCAATCAGGGAGGCACTAAGTTAAATTAATACGACAGCAACACGGAAGTCGGAAATGAGCTACTTTCATACAAACTTATCTTTAATAGCTGTCGCGGGGGAGACACATTCCTCCCATACATTATCTCATTCGACAAGAAGTTACACTCGAAATAAATCAAGTGGCAAGTAATTGTATAATTCATAAGAGGCACTAAATTCATATATTACTCGAATGAGGATATAAATAAATCCAACGAGTAATTATGAGGAGTAATGACGTAAATCTCTCCCCGATCCCGGGAAAGTCCCGGGGAGTCCCAGGGAGGGGGGTTTACGATTGTTTTAATCAATCTGACATACATATTCATAGCCACCATTTATACTGGCTGCCAACAGAATTACGATGAAAAAGATTTATTGTTAACATTAAGAAGATGTAATAAAGCGGACCGAATGAACATTTTGTCTTCAGGATAATTTATATTGCTGTAAGGATAGTTTACAATTTAGCCAGAAAACCTCAATTAGAGACAGACAAATTACTACTTTTGTGATTTCAACAAAGCATACAATATTGAAAATAAAATATTGCTTTATACCAATGTGAAATTACAAATTTAATTTGCTCCAAAAAAATTCTTGGAAACTAGATACCTAAATTGAAGTTTTAAAATATTTTTCTAAACTGGAATTATTAAATATTTTGTACAATATTAACTTTTTTGATGTAAGGATTAATATTTTTTTTTAATTAGCCTATGCTGTCCCACTGCTGGGCAAAGGCCACCCCCAGGTAAAGGAAGGATTAATATCAAATTCGAATAATATTAAATCTAGCTTATACTTATTCACAAATTGATTTGTAGAAAACTGAAGGGGACATAATGGCTGACAGTCACCTTGGTTTGAACACGGCCAAAAGTGAATATGTATGGAAATACAATAAACTGCGTAACGTTGGCTCACATTCGGCGGTTGACAGTCAGTTTGGTTTGAACACGACCTAAGAGTTTGGCAGATGATGTATGGGGATTATTTCAAAATCTTCAATTAATTACAGTTAGGTATGCCGCATATACATATTTACCGTTTTTCCGTATTCGGCAATCACAATGCACGGAATCAGTAGAAAATATTAGCAAGCACACACGTTCGCTTTTTTCCGAACGGAACGAATTCCGCACGCACGTTTCAAGTGCAAGCTGGCGCGTTTGCTGTTCGTTCGAAAACTGTAACAAACGTTCTTTTTGCGCTAGTCTCATGGTATTCCAAATCGTAATTCCACATTTGGAAATCTAATACAAAAAACGTGTCGGAAAACGAAAGTTATTCGTCTCTGAATGTGTCAGGAAGTCCAGACACTTCCACGGTCCACCAGATCGATCTACCGCCACTTATGGGGGCCTTTAGTCTATCCGATAATTAATCGTATGCCGTGCCGAGCAGTCGTTACGATAAGATCGAGTACTAATGTGTTTAAAACAGCCTGTATCAGATGTTGCTGTCATTAGTCATAGTGGGTACTAAATGGTTAAATTATAAACCAGTTTTGTCATGTAGGATGTGACTTTGAAACATGAGCTCGAAATAAATTATTATAAATAAAGTACATTTTCTATTCATTTTATAAAATGTTATCAGAGAAATTATTAGGCGTAACGGCAGTGCTTGACATAACATGACTAATTGACCTATGTCTGCCATATGAATTAATTTCCTGATGATGTGAGAGCTGATATTACAATTATTAGGCTGCGTTATGTGTATCTTCTTTGTTGTCTTCTTAGGGTCAGTTCAATTTTCAACGTGACAATGCAACACGATACTGTGCAGTTTTTGATAATCTATTAAAATTAGATAAGGCTGCCGAACAAGGGCGGCATCTGGCAATGTGTACCTTCTTTTACATTAAGTTAAGATTTAAAAATGCATCACAATGCTACGTTTCAATGTAAAAGGAGCCTCACTTTTTTGATATTTTTATTTAGAATTTACAATTACTTTCGTAATATACAACCGATGGCAACACTTTCATAGTTTCACAGCTTGTATATTGTAAGGCACACAAATAGCACCTGCCCTCCATTTTGTTCGAAAGCGGCGCCATTTGTAACTGGTCTTTGTACAGGTGCCATTGCGGGATCGTAATTCATCACCTGCCCGAATATTTCGGGTGTTAAGGTTTCAAAATATAGAATATAGCACGATATAAAATATCTTAGCATCACACCACACAAACTACTCTAAGATTACTCGTCAAAAATAGAAGGCGTAAATTTTCGATTTTAAGGAGTTTTACCAGAATCGACAAGGGCCCTTAAACAAAAGAAAAAGACAAGAACATTTTTTGTTTGGCCGAAATTATAATTATTATAGACGCCATCTTGTCAAGTCACACGTCTATGCCACAATTATAGACATAACTACCAGTAGTTCGACTGCAAAGAAACGGACAGGTTTCAATATCGGTTAAATTCGTCGGGTTTTACTAAGATTATGAACGGAATGTGCCTCGCGCTGGCTGATATAATTTATTTTTAAATATTTAAAATAAAGATTTCAAAATTGGATTCTGACAATTTTGATCGCATGTGCCAAATCACAAACAACAATACGACCAAAGAGGAACACGTCCAGCGAATATGTCAAAGTTTTGAATTCGCAGGTAACAACCCTAGCGACGATTTTCGTCTTAATTCGTCAAATTTAAAAATTTTAACATCAGTTCTAAGTCGGCATACTCTATAATTCTGTCTAATCTGTCCATGCTATCTTCTAAATATCAATGTCATTCAAGTATTTAAGGCTTTGTCCACATTTGTATCATGATCGCGTATCAGAGCTCCGGCGCGTAGCATCGAAGCGTATCATGATCGCTATCGATACGCGATCATGATATAAAATATGTGGACAAAGCCTTACGTGTGATTGAATTATAAATTTTTGGCCGACGAGACATTTTGGGAGAAAATGTTTCGTATCTGATACCCAATGACATTGTTATCCACATTCCAAATAATTTTTGTAGCTTACAAAAACGAGATATTTTTTTTTTATTTCATGACTAGATTCGTGGGTTAGACCATAGTCGTTTATTTACGTTTCGTCTGATTTAACATTGGTTTCAAATCATTGTCAGTTTAACCGAGGTTTAAATCATGTCTGTCACATTAACACGCGATTCATGACTAGACGTCACACGGATTTGCGTTTATACTCGTGCAAATGACAGTTAAAGGTGATAGCACATTTATCAGCGCGCATGAGCTGAACGCGCATTTTAGAATTCGTTGTATGAAATGATGGGAAACCTCGCACATTCGTCCGCACCGAACGCACCGCATTTCGTGTACTATGCGGTGCGGTCGTAATTCCCGAGCGTCGGAAGATGTCGCTGCAAAGCGCTGTTTTTAAACTTAAATTTAAGAAAAACACCGCTTTGCGGCGATGTAGAGACGCCAGACGTTGCTTGGACGTTACTATGGTAACGTCACTGGCCACGTCGCGATGGCTTCCCGGTGAGTTATAAGCACTTATTGACGGACCGGCGACAGCGGACAGCCACCGGCTATACAACATTTACTTCTATTTCCTTTGAACAAGGTGCAAAATGCAAGTGCATTGTTTCGGGTGTTTTCGTGATAACGACAATTAGCGAAGATTTCCATTATTAATTTGGGAGTACTGTACAGTGTACGGTGCTGCCAAATGTGCAATCAGCTTAAAGGGTGAAAAGCATTTACTGCTGGATCATGAATGCATTGCATTCCATCAACGCGTAACGGTGAAATATAAACTGGCTCTCAGGTCCGTACTGCTCAATTAACCATCCTCATAATTTTTATGGTTATTATGGTTATTAACATACCATCCTCATCACCTTGATGAGTGGCAGACTTCCACAGTGCGTTTTTCGCGTAACTTTCTGCCGCGCACTGTAAAACTCTGGAACGAACTGTCACTAGTAGTATTTCCGGACCTATACGACCTGCAAACTTTCAAGAAAAGAGCGTATTCCCTCTTAAAAGGCCGGCAACGCACCTGCAGCTCTTCTGATGTTAAGAGTGTCCATGGGCGACCATCAGGTGACCCGTTTGCTCGTTTGCCCCCTTATTTAATAAAAAAAAAAACCGCTCTTCTAGCAAAAAAAGGATATGGGCGAACAGCAAATAGACGGCCCCAAATTGTATAAATAAATAAAAAAAGTAAGATCAGGCTTGCCGGCACGGCTTGCCGCGGTCGATGCCTGAGTGGCTTACCCTTTAAGCATGCGGTGTGTGCGCATTACACAACCATAACAGAGTACTTTTAAGTTTAATTCTAAGTGGCTAAATCTTGTATGTATGTTGCGTCGTGTCACTTTACTTGTAATTCTTGTGTTGTTATTAACTCTGGCTGTGTTTTGTCCCTTGTATGCTTAATAAAGATGTTTTTTTTTTTTTTTAATCAGACACTCTCAACATCTTTCAATTTATTGGTCCGATATCAAAAACGTATAGTACTTAAGTGAAGGTTTGATCACACTCTCAAGTAGCAGTTTGATTGCACAGTTAGTACTGAGTTTCATTTAATAATAATAATCAATTTGCATTACGATACGGTACCTAAGAACGCGATTTATTAATAAAAAGCATTCCTAGGATTACCTAACGCATAATCTTAGCGGTAAGGGTGATTTATACGGGCTTAAGGCCCGTATAAATCACCCTTACCGCTAACACGACATCTGTCTGAAAGTTTGTCAGTCTGTCTGTATGTAACCTCTTCACGTCCAAACTATTGAACCGATCTTGATGAAATTTGGTATGGTCGGAAAAATGTACGGTTCCAACACAATTCAACGGGCTTCAACTAGTGCAGTTTATAATATAATATATAATATAATATCTATGGACGCTTCACACCACGTCAGTCTGGCCCCGTGGTAAGTACCCAAAGGACTTGTGTTACAGGTACCAGACAACGGAAATATATTTGATACTTTTATATTATACATATATTTAAGATTTTTATTATATGATACACATATTTAATACACATCCATGACCCAGGAACTTTATGAACTTTTTGTTCCGTCGGCGGGACTCGAACCCGCGACCTCCGGCTTGAGCTACCAACGCGCTCACCACTGCGCCACGGAGGTCGTCAACGGCATACATTCCGCATGATTACGCCCGCAATGTATTTTAAATTGCCCACGACACACTATTCCGCGCTCCGTCCGTATTTTGTATGCGTTCGACATTGCGGACGTAATTTACGCCGCGTAACTTCGGCCTAGTGTGTTTAGACACATACAAAGCACTCCAAGAATTACCTAACGCATAATCTTAGCGGTAAGTGCGGTTTAATACAGGCTGTAAGGCTGTTATAAACTTTTTTTAAAAGTTTTCCATAATATGGCGGTTGTTTATCGTTCATTACGGGATTATTGTGGCGTGACGGTACGCGTGACGACGCAGCGCGGCCGGCACGCACGGATTGTGGTGGTTATTACATACACAGACGGACAGCGGGACAGAGGCTTTATTATTTTGTATGCTCAAGGCCGCCCCTAGGCTGCGGCCTATACGTCCTATTTATAAGTCCAGGGCTTGATCTACGGAGACTTCAGGATAGAAATGGAAGAAATTATACAAGTACAAGAAGTTACAGGCCGCGCCCAAATTTCAAAAACAGCTCGCTAAACGCGCACGATTTGAAGAATAGAAAGGAGACATAAAATCGTAGGCGTTACGATCTCGGGGTAAGAAGTAAACGATAGGTAGGCACGATAGAATCGCGTTATTGCTTAACTACCGAGAAATGCGTTATTGATTGATTAGTGATGAGGTGTGTCATTGGTGGATCAGAAGCAGTGCACGATATAAAAGGTGATATGTTCTTCCTAGTTTTTGTACGAATGAACCCTGATCTAGCATAGCATGTTACTCTGAAGTTATATTGCGACCTACCTACCATAATAAATAAATTTTTGAGACATATACACATCAACAAAGTCCAGAGATATTTTGTATTTCTTGAAATATGGAAAAATCTATCACGAATTTTTGAAGAAAATAAATTGCAGACAATACTCGCTACTACCAGCTTAACTAAAATCTCTATATTTCCGCAATCGCAATAGAAACCGGTCTCTATATACAAGTAATGCCTCTATCCAAAGGTCCGGTATTCGCGGCGGACATGACATCGGCATATTTAAACCGTCGCGTGACATGATTAGCCGATGTCACTCCATGTTACGCGGTTATTAACGCGGTGAGATTAATTTCATGATGAAGTGTAAAATGTAGATGAGTTTAGAGAAGCTAGAAGTGAAATAAATGAGAGAAATTTCTATATCTTAAACTGACTTAAAATAGAGGAGATTTCTCTACGAATAATAAAAACTAAGGAAGAGTAACTGTACTAAAAAAAATGTTCCAATTCTACAAAATGTAACTCGAATACATGCATACTTTATACAATGTTATTTCCGGTGTGAAAGATGTTGGCCGGTTCTAAGACAGGATAATCACACAAAATTCAGTCCACCTGGTTTGGAGGAGTTTGGCAATTAACACGCAAAAATAAGCAAGAGCCGTCATTGATTATTTGGTTATGTTTAGTCAAGCTAATTTTATAACGTACCTTTTGTAAACGCGTGAGCGTGTGGACAGCCGCAAATTTAGACGTTTCCTCACCTTTTTAGCCTTTACTAGAATTTTATTTGTCAAATGTAGATTTAAGTACGTATCTATAGGCATTAAGTGTTGATTTATGATATCTAAGATCTAGACCTTAACGCCACCTTAAACAATTTGGATGCTATCTCTGTGTCGTTCGTTATTCGTTGCATACCACGAAAAAACATACACATAGACACACAGACAGGCATGTCAAACTTATATATTATAATATCACTTAGTTTTCTTCGGAAGAAAATTAAAGTCTGGGAGTGTAAAGTAACAAAATTGTTTAATCAAATACCTTTTTGATTTTCTCCAGCAAAAAAGCAACCAAAGTACAAATTAAAACGACGGCAAACTTCTTACAAACGACCTCCAGAATTCTAAGAAAGTTTGATACAAAATTATACCAACTTTTATAGCAGTCCTAAACGTTATGGCTAGAATTGTACAGTGTTCAGTTGTTTTGATATAATTCTTTCAACTAAATGGTCAAACTTTAGGAGTTCTAAAATTCTTTTACACCATTCAATTTTGTTTTTGAGTTATGATCAAAGTATAGTTTTCACAGAGCCAGTACTGGCTGCCAATAAGACTGGCAGCCAGTATTGGCTTGGTATATGCCGCGTGTGAACAGTTTGGCCTGGCTTAAAAAAACTGTTCACACGCGGCATATATACCAAGCCAATACTGACTGTTATATGCCGCGTCTTATAATTGACAGCCAGTACTGGCTCTGTGAAAACTATACCATATAGTAGTAATTTTAAAACATAATTTTGAACTATTGTATAGCTTTTATTGTGGGCTTTGAGCGCGGTGACCGAATCAAGAAATTCCGTAACGAAAAAAACCTCACATCCTGGGGATGTGAGGTTTTTTCGTTACGGAATTTCTGGGCTATCTTCACCCCCCTATAAAACTATCCTATGTTCTTTCCCGAAATTTAAAGTATATGATATTGTTGAGCTATAACTTAATGGCTATCAACCGTAAAGTTATACTACTCTAAAATAGTAGTACTAAAAACTCACTCTTCCATTTCATCAATAAGGGTGGGTTGCACCAGAGGCGTGATTAAAGTTAAAGTTATGGTTATAGTTAAGGCCAACTTAGCTTTAACCTTAACTTTGACCACATAAATTGACAGGTGTCTGTTGCGTTTATTTTGTTATTAAAGCTGCATTTAATGTGATTGAGAGTATAAAAAATTGAATTACCCGTAAACATCGACAGGAAAAATATAGCACTGTTAGTAAATTTTTACGAAAAAAATTAGATATAATTATATGAGCGGTTTTGCTTAAATATGGCGCCGGACGCCATATTTAACGGTAACCAAAGATTCGACATTTTGCACTGTAATTATAGTTAAAGTTACAGTTATAGTTAAAGTAAGTTGGTGCTATCCACCCTAAGACATTTAAAATTATATTCGCCAGCGAGAATTAAGATGTTATTAAAAAGCCTGAGTATCAAACTTTAAACATCCCCTCACATTACTCTCAAGAGTAATCCAACTTAAACTATTCAGTAACCCCGAAGCCTCTCATTAAAGAATTAACCATTCCACACTGTATAACCACAATATAAATACAGTAGACTAAGTTCATAATAGACTGCCTGAATAACACGCACACATAAAATCATTTAAGCGCGATTTCTAATAAACCGAAGTTGCAAAGCAATGGATGTCGCACGCGCGTAGGTCTTGTCTTTTCCTGTGAATTTGATTTCAAGGACACGGCTGAGTTAAATTTTATTGATTGTACTGTAGGTACATGGTAGATCGCATCTCGATCGCATCGATCTCCTGCTGCTCGCATCCAACTGAGAGAGGCCTATGTCCAGCAGTGGACGGATATAGGCTGATATGATGATGATTACAATGCAGTCGTCTTGCACTATTCTCATTATAAATGAGATAAAATCTGTTTGTCTGTCACCTCTTCACATAGGATTCTTTTTTTCCCTGATTAATGAACGGTTTCTACGCAATAAATAAATTTTGGCACAACGAAGTTGCTGGCGTTATCTAGTTTAAAATAAAATACACGATTGGTTACGATAAAAATCACTCACTGATATCCAATGATTTCACTGGAAACCGGTAGTGTATTTTGTGAAAAAAATATGTGGAAATAATACAAAACGACTGTGTTTATTTTAAGCGCACAGTTGACTTACTGTATATAACACTGTGATACAACCGTATGAATGCGCGCAATTATTTTTTATCGGTTGCTCGGCGCGCTGAGTCGCAGGAGCAACCGTATTAATTATATTAACGGCTACGTGAACGGTTATTTCGTGGAAATTTACGGGATTAACCGTAACATCCCGTAACATAATCAGCTTCCTACATAATCAACAACAAAAAACACATCGTCCGTACATAAGTACGGACAATGATAATATTTCACGGAAATTAATAAGTAATTTACGTTAATGTATTTTTTAACCGACTTTGCCAGGAGTGTTGTGTATTGTGTACCTGGTGGCTGGTACACCTTTAAATATTTTTAGTAACCTGTATCATGTTTATTGATTTAAGTCGTAAATAAATATTAAAAATATAGTTTTACATAAAAATAGAGTTTTTTTACGTAAAACTATATTTTTGTTTTATCTCAAAGAAATACAAATTTGCCGCCAATAACAGGAAATATAAAATATTATATCTTATTTTTATTTTATCGTACCTGAAAAGCGAGTATTAAATACTCGAGTATCAAGAGTTTTAAGCAATTTAACAATAAAAGCACAAACGAATCGATGGGCTCAAACAATGGAAGCTGAAACAGCGAGCAACAAGATCAAAATCAATGCAAATAATCGACTGACATGCCGCAGAGAACAGGGCTACCACATGCCAAGTATGAAGAACTTGGAGATAAGATTTTAAAACTTAAAATTTCTTTCAAACTTTTACGAATTTTACCCTGTTTTACATAATGAATCTATTTGCTATATTTCAAGTGTTTTATTCACGGTTATCGAATTTTAGACGGACCTGTCCTCCGCTCATTGTACTAATGTCCGGGTTTTTTTCAATACAATTTGTAAATATTTGTATACCTACCATTTGATAAACTGTAATGTAATTTATAATATTTTTTTTAAAAACCACTTTCACAAATGGAACATTTAACGTAGATATCGAATAAAGTCTTCCCGCGATACGTACAAACTAGAAGCGTGTGACGTCATTAGTGTGCTGGCCTTTTTAACCGACTTCAAAAAAAGGAGGTTATCAATTCGACGCGTATGTATGTAATATTTCCAGAACTGCCCAGTTTTTGTATAATTATATTAATTAATCTATAACAGCTTCTGAACAAATGTGCCAAATTTCAAAAGTGTATGTATGTATGTACTATGTATGTATGTATGTTTTTATGTTTGTGCACGCATATCTCCGGAACTACAAGTCTGATCTAAATGATTCTTTTTTTATTGTACTAGGTATTGTTCAACTTAGGGAATGCTGCAACTTGCAAGGTTCAGTAGTTTATGAAATAGGGAATTTTAATTCTCAATTACGTACAATTTTGAAGTCGGTTTTATCTTTTTTTTTAAATACAGTTATGTATGGAGCGTTATGAGAAGGTTAATTTTATGTGATTTTCGAATTGTTATATCTTGGAAAGCTTTTAAGGTATCAGAGTCATTCTTTCACCGATGTTCCTTTAATTACCAATGAAATAAATAGTGAAAAATTCGAGAATTGGGTCGTGTGGCAACCCTGCAATTCAAATACCTTCATTTATTCAATTAGATATTTCCAATGGCGGGCTCGACCAGTGCCATTATACAAATTGAACTTTTATCCAGCAGTTACTTTGAGTTAAAAGACATGCTATTTAAATGCAATGATGTCATGTTAAATTATGATATCTTGAAAATCTACACTACTATTATTAAGAGAAAAGATTTGTATTTTAGCGTGTATGTTTGTAAAGAATAAACTCAAAAACGACTACGCCGATTTCATAAATAGGCTATATTTATTTTTTCGGGAAAATGACATGATATGACAGACTTCTCAGAATAAGATCTGAAAAATTCTAAAAAATGATTACCGGCAGTAAATATATTATAAAAATATAATACAAGTAAAGTAATGAAATAGTTTACTAAATCAAGTTACATAGACTCACATGTTAGTAAATTATTAATACTAGGTATGAAATATAATTAAGTATTTCCATTGAAAGATATTTAATTTCCGAGTCGTCGAAACACTCACAATTTTTATCTATTGACACTTTTGCACATTAAAACTTGCACAAAGGAAACATTCCCGTCTCCCGCTAGAAATGTATGACACATAATGAGTTTGATACAAAGTTTTGTACAAACATAAATTTCATTTCAGCTCAAAGTAGAAGACGAATACTTTGAATTTTGATAAAAGCCTTTTACACTTTTTTTTAAGAAAGAGGTTGTAATAAAATATTAAAGTGAGTTATGATTCAACATAGTATTTTTAGAATATAACCTGAAAAAAAAAGCCATTTAAGCTTGTTTCGGCGTTCACATTTTAATCATAATCTTATATATAAAATTCTCGTGTCACAATGTTAGTCCACGAACTCCTCCGACACGGCTTTACTGATTTTTACCAAATTTTATATGCATATTCAGTAGGTCTTAGAATCGGCTACTGGGTACTTTATATATTGATAAGTGCATTTGTTGAATAAATAATAGTTAATTATTGCAACCTGAGACTGACGGCGACCATTAAGTTTGTGCGACGGGATAGCGATCACGTTGCAATGGTACGTAATGGTACTTATTTAGTCACATAAAAATATATTATGGCAAAGCAACGTTTACCGGGACAGCTAGTATTTTATATTATAAATGCAGTTTGACAAACAACGCTGGCACTCAATTTCAGATCAATGCCCCCTTTAAAAAAAAAAAAGAAAAAGAAATGTCAACTTCAATTGACATTTGTAGTTGTCATTTCTAAAAACGTACAGGATTTTCCGTTTAGGATTAGGAACCGAACTAATTGCTGTCATGAAAACTGTGTTCTACAATCCTACAACTTTGTTAGTCTTTATGACGTTGGAATAAGGACTATTTTCGTTTAAACTCTTATTGTTCAGTTTTGCTAACGATCTTACAAGTATTGTGGCTTCATGTTGCACATTCGCTATTGTGCTGGTGACACATTGGCGGTATTACCTGGAACAAATAATGTCTTGTTAGTAACTTAGTACAGTATAATACAGTAGTTATCTTCACATAGGTATAGTATTTTAACAGTATCGACGCAAAAATTGGGCATACAGAAGAGTGATTTTAGGAAATGAGACAGCAAAAAGTGCGGGTCATTAGCGTAATACTCGTTATAGATAAATTATTAAATAAACAGACTATGATTGAGATTGTTAAATAAACTACAAGCATATTAAGACAGTGCAAAGCGGGTCGCATTTTATGTACAAGTTTTATGATCTTTAATGCACTCGTTCATAAAAATGTTATGAAAAACGCAGCCCGCTCCACTGCACCGTGTCAAAATATCCGCGAAGATTAAGGGTGGGTTGCACCAGAGGCGTGGTTATAGTGACAGTTATGGTCAAAGTTATGGTTATAGTTAAGGCTAACTTAACTTTAACCTTAACTTCGACCACAGAATTTGACGATGTCTGTTGCTGGTCCGACAAGGCTATAAATGAACGTGGGCTTGGGCGCTGCTGGTAAAGAAGAACTGTCAAAAATTCCGTTTTTGTATAATGACAGCGTTAGATCATTTTTTCGCCACGTTCATTTAACGAAGTAGACACTTCTAGTCGTCAGATTACCGGATGAATAAATTAATAAATCTTAGTCGTCCGATTACCGGATGTATAAAATAAATAATAGTCGTCCGATTATAGGACGAATAGCTTATCTTAGGCTGTTGTTAGTCGTCAGGTAATCGGACCGGACGACAAGCAACAGCCTTCATTTAAAGCCTTGTCGAGCTATAATCGTTAAAAATATGGCGTCCATTGTTGAATTAAACCAAAGATTTGACATTTTGCATTGTAGTTGAAGTTAAAGTTACAGTAGGTAATTATAGTTATAGTAAGTTTGTGTAACCCACCCTAAGATGACAAATATACGCCTAACTAGTTTTAACATAATGTCTTAGCGCTCCTCATCACAGCAACACACTCTTTTAGGAGTTTATGATATATCCATGCGAATAAAAACCTTTTTGTCAGTCGACTAACATTTTTCTCATAACAAATTCCCACCTGAGATTATAATATATCACGATATTAATACTGCGACCTTCGTCCGCCATCTTAGGTCGACCTTTAGATGGCGCAGCGTTTGACCTTTACTTAATAATGGTTCATTGAGACTAAAACGTTTCCTTCGTCTTAAAACATTTTCCCCCTATTTAAAGATTACTCACGGATCACTAATTTGGATAATTCCAAGCCGAGTTTTCTATGAGTCAAGTTTTGCAGTAACATTGTTGGTTAATTGAATTCAAGTGAATGCGAGGAAAATTTTGATCAATGTTCTTTTAATTCGTTTGCATTTAAAAAGCTAAACTACTCATTATTTGATACAATCCATACTAATATTTTAAATGACAAAATGTCCGTCTGTCTGTCCGTTTGTCTGTCTCCTACCTCTTCACGCCCAAACCGCTGAATCGATTTTGCTGAAATTCGGTATGGAGATACTTTAAATCCCGAGAAAGGACATTGGATACTTTTTATCCCGGAAAAATGTACGGTTCCCGCGCGATAAACGAAATTTGGCGGAACGGAGTTGCGGGCGTCATGTAGTATAATATTATAATATGTATAATGTTGTAACATGTTGCCAGCAACTTTATATTTTACGCTAAAGCTGTTGTTGAGTGGAAAAATATTTGGAATAAAAGTATCCTCCGATAAAAACTATCCTATGTCCGCGACTCTATTTCTATACAAAATTTCGTCAAAATCGGTTCGGCGGTTTGAGCGTGAAGATGACGAAATAAACACACGCTCTTTCGCATATATAAGTTGTGTTTAAATAAAGACGACGTCCGCATCTCCGTTACGCCAAAATTCGGTTTTTGCACTCTTGCTTGCTTGCAAAACTCAAAAAACTCAAACTTCAAACTTTTTATTCAGAATAAATTTTTGCAAATATTTTCTGAAATTCTACATGATTCCTACCAACGGTTCGGGAACTCAGTATGAAAAGTATCCTATGTTCTTTCCCGGGATTCAAAGCATGTCAATACCCAGAAAAGCGGTTTGAGCGTGACAGACAGACAGACACATTTTCGCATATATTAGTATGGATATTATACGCTTTTCATAGAAGACATCGAGTTATATAATAATATTAAGCTCATAGTGATGCACAGTTGCACATCAACTCAACCGCGATGAGTGGGCAGTCGGCGAGATCAAAGGATCTGTGAGGGATGCCAAGTATGATTCAATTTTAAAATGTAGTATTTCTTTTATTGATGTTGAAAATAATGTTATAGTTTTTATTATTTGTTGTTTATTTTTGTTATTTTAATGGGATGTGTTGAAAAATGCGTAAAAGGGTAAGTTTCTCTTCTTCGCGCGAACGCATATAAGCGCGCATTCAGACGTGCGCGTTTTCTGCGCTGCTCGCGCGGATTCAGTACGCTATAGTAATTTCACACGTGCTGAATCCGCGCGAGCAAAAAAACGCGCACGTCTGAATGCGCGCTTATATGCGTCCGCGCGAAGAAGAGGTTTTACCGTACACTGTGAGAACATAAGCTTGTATGTAACGATTTACTAAATTAACGGCGTGGTATCGCCGCCATTTAGACATAAACTACGATAACATGGCGCGCTCCTCCAAATTACTGTTTCAATGTGTGTCACATTCTTATGAAAGAGTTTGTATGTAGTAAGTATTTGACCAATCAACCAGTACTCGTAATATTTCACATGTCACTTATTACCAAGATTTGTTGGTCAACTAATCCACGAGCACACTAATCCAAGACCACGCAAGACAACGCACTTCAAACGTTTTGACAACGCACTTCAAACGTTTTGAATTTTGGAGGGGCGCGCCATGTTATCGTAGTTTATATATACGTACAAAACCTTGTGATCTCGAGTTGTAGCCGCCAAACCGAGCGTTCGGGCGAAGATATAATATGTATAAATCGAGCCAAACGGTTGGATCCGAGCGACACGCGGCAACCGCTGACGACGTCGCGACACTAGCGGTTTCTATATGAATAAGTGTCGCTAGCTTTTACTGATAACAATCAATTTGACATGCATAATAACTATCCGTCTATTGTACATCGTTACATATTATATTGTTCAAAGTTCCATCAGAACCGAATTAGCCTCGCTACCTTTGTCGTCGTATCCCGAGGGTCTTAATTGACATAATCATCTTATATTGATTGAACAAGCTCATGAATCATGATCGACACACGTGTTTGAAAAGTTTTCGCTGGCTTATGATGGATAACTATTCTGCGATGATTTTAAAGATTTCTGTAGCATGCACAGTTGAAATCATAGACGAACTCTACTAAAAACTCTTGTGTATTATCAACGAACACACATTTTGACTTAAACACGAGACGACAATGGCGCACGTGTCATTTAAGGTAGTGTTCCCCAACCTATGGTTCGCAGACCCCTGGGGGTCCGCGACCATATCTTTTGGGGTCCGCGGTGTCACCTCTTAACTATACATATTACTAGCTGTCCCGGCAAACGTTGCTTTGCCATAATAATATAAAGTATCTCGCCCCTATTATTTTATTGAAGTGACTAAATATAAATAAGTATGTCGCCATGGCAACGCCGGTCGCTATCCCGTCGCACAAACAATGGTCGCCGTCAGTCTCAGGTTGTAATAATTTACTATTATTTATTCAACAAATGCACTTATCAATATATAAAGTACCCAGTAACCGATTCTCAGACCTACTGAATATGCATATAAAATTTGGTACAAATTAGTAAAGCCGTTTCGGAAGAGTTCATGGACTAACATTGTGACACGAGAATTTTATATATAACATAATAATCTGTTTTTATTTTACTAAGGGTGTCCCGTGTAATTGAGTTACCACTTCCTAGGGGTCCATGGCTCAAAAAGGTTGGGAAACACTGATTTTAAGGTATAAGTTGGAACCGAGCGACACGCGACAACTGCAGACGACATGACGTGTCGTCGCGACACTAGGTTTCTATGTATTTCTATGAATAAGTATCGCTAGCTTCGTGTCAAATTGATTGTTATCACTAAAAGGTTATTTAATAGCGAATGTTTATGTAACCAATCCATACTAATAAATTTGAAAGTGTGTCTGTCTGTCTGTGACATTGTGTAATGTTGCGGTGTAGCCGCCAAACCGCATGTTCAGGCGGGTTTATAAATCGAGACAAAACAGTGGTGAAGGCAATTCGATGATCTCAAATGTAGCTCTAATTGTTATCAAAAGAATTAGAAAATCGGCCCACAAACGGCGAAGTTATTCTTGAACATATTATAACCTCCTCCTTTTTTGGAATTCGGTTAAAAATATTATGAAATCAAACACTCGGTGAAAGAGCTAAGCGCCCCTTATGACGTAAATATTTTATGTCCATCGATCGCTTGCTGAAGTCGTTCACGTGTCATTATACTGATTGCGTGTTTATTGTTCATCATCATCATCATCATCATCTATTACTTTGTAAATTGTAACAAAACAAAGTTATAATACTTTAGGATTTGTATAGCTGCGTCTCTTATAGAGTTTGCTGTGAAAGTAGTCAGCGCTGAGTCATTTTTTCTATTTTTGTATGGATATGGCCAAATTCATGACGTTGAGATATTTTTTGTAGAAATATGGAAGACAAAAGTGTATCTTTCAGCGCTGCTACTTTCACAGTGAAATCTATACAAGTTGCGCAAACAACATAGTTGTTTTATACAGTTTCATATTACGCTACAGTTTCTTACGCTATATCTCTAAAAAATATTTGTACAATGTGTCATGATGATTAGATAAGCCACTACTTTTACGTTGCCAAAGCGTTCAAAAAATTAATTCATAATATTTAGCTTTTTTTCAACTTACTAGCTGTCCCGGTGAACTTAGTGTCACTTTAAAACCTTCCCTGGACTTCTACGAATATTTTAAGACTAAAATCTGCCCAATCCGTTCAGCCGTTTTCGAGTTTTAGCGTTACTAACACAATTGAAATAGATGCAATAATATTTCGCAATTCGCATTCGTTTGGTTGCACGCACACAAGCACCGAAATCTGCCGAACTGAAACGACGTAAGGTGTACCTTTAAGAAATTTCTTTCAAAGTTAAGCAGCAATTAAGTCGTAATCAAATATTCTTATTTATTTAATATGACGTGTAATTTGTCTGTTTGTCTGTTTCACCGCGTTTGAGTGTGTTTGAGTTAGCTAATTGAACGCAAACGAAACCAGTCGTTAAATTTTTACCGGTTCCTCCTACGTTCCTTTACTTTGAGATTTCAATTCACTTCATTTATTTAAACATGACCATCTTGTATATCCATACTAATATTATAAATGTCAAAGTCTGTCTGTCTGTCTGTTATCTCTTCACGCTCAATAAAGGTTTTAAATAAAAAAGTACGTATGTATAGTTATTCGCTTGTGTGAATTTTATATTTTGAGTAAAATTAATAGCTGAAATATACGCTCGTTTGACGAAACCCTCCTAATGTGCCTCGAATGACATCGAGCGACGAAAACTCGATATTGATCCAATAAGTCATTTATAATTCACAATCAATCACCACTAATGTTGAGTTAAAATCAAAGTCTTGATGATCGAACGATTAATAACAAGGTTTACTATAATTTTGAGTAGATTGAAGTAAATATTTGTTATACAACGTATATAATGAAAATGTTACAAAAAGATAATGTTATACAACGTTTTAACTATTACTAATTATAAATTGAGATATACTATTTAGCCGCATAAAAGGGTAACATTTTTTTGAGGACAAGGAAACGTGCAGCCGGCACGCCTGATGGCAAGCGATCACTTAACACGAACAATATACAAAATCAAAGTATATTTGTGACACTTGAGTCTGAAAACATCAATAAAAATCAAGAGTTCTTTAGTGCTCTGGTACATTTATTTTTGGCTCCTAAAATGACTCGATGGAACCACAATGTGTTTGGCTGGCTGCATACCTATACACGATTTCCGTTTTCAATTTCCGAATTCGTTCTGCGTAGTCGGAAATCCGAATGCATAGTAGAAAATACGTTAACTGATGCACACGTTCACTTTTTTACGAACGAGACGAATTCCACACGTACGTTTTTACGTAGCACATCACACATGTAATCGTTATACGCCAGTTTTCTTTGTAGTTGGTACTCATTTAGTCAGGCCAGGCATGAGGCATTCGTGCTGAAGCACAATCCTTCTGCGTTACAATTTTAACTCTAGAAATTACTGAGTAGTTAAACGCACTGAATTTTACAAGAAACCACTAAAAACGCGTTCAAATTATTCTTCCAAAGCACACAAAACTATTACGCAAGTTACGATATATTACACACATAAAGTAAACGAATACAGAGGCCGCTGAAAAATGTACCCACTTTATCCCGTAAGACGGTAAGACAACATCCCTCGGCGAAATCCTACTTAACATAATTCAAAGAGAGAGAGTAAATGTTTACTATTAACTATGTAATGAAAGCTAATAATGTAGTGTTGTGCTGATTGGATTATTTATATCGACAGATATCTTATCAATCCCCGTAAGGCCCAAGTGGGCCGCGATAACAAAAGATTTCCAAGAATTTTCGATCGAAGGATTAAATAAAATAAGTTATGTTATTTTTGAAAGACATTTTATGAAAAAACCTGCAGGGCGGTTTCTATCCGCATTTAGGTCTGCTAAAGGGCAGCAATCTTGCTGCATGCAATGGGCGTTTGACAAATACAACATTTTGACACACAGCATATATTATGCTATATCTTCCGTCAAAAAACCAGTTGCGTAGCTGTCGCAAGACACATCATCCTGCCGACCGGCCGCTTTATCGTACATAGAATCTAGTGATTGTGTATATTATAAAAATAATAGTTTGAAAAGTATCCTATGTCATTTGCCGGGACTTAAAGTATCTCCATACTGAATATCATCAAAATTGGTTCAGCGGTTTGGGCACAAAAGAAATGACAGACATACAGATTAACTTTTGCGTATTTTATAATATTAGTATAGGTGTAAAACATTAAATGACATAATAGCTATATACTCAGGTGCACTTCTACGATTTCCAAAATTAATGATACTGTCTGTAAAGTTATGAGCTATAAAATATTAAAATGTTAGCAAAACAATGAACTTTATATATTTTCTCGTCTAAATAATATTTGATTGAAATTATCAAACTTTAAAGAAATCACAAACTTCGAAACATAACTTCAAAAATACCCACGCAAAATATTCAAGCAATTTTATAAGATTTCAGTTCATAATTAATATTTTTTAAAATAACTTCATTCTTGAATATTTCTATATCGTTTTTGATATTTAATAAAAATGTATTTTAAAATTACTTTACTGAAAAAGGCGAATGGGTTTAAAATGAAATATTTTAAATAAAAGTTAAAGCGTAAAAAATAAACGCGCGGCGTAACTGTGCTTTTCCAAATGGAAAAAGTATACTTTTAATATTGAACCAGAATATTTACTTTAATTGAAAGATACATTTTGCGATTATTATTTGTGAAATACTTTTATTAAATAAAATAATACGGATACAAATGAAATGACGACCTCTGTAGCTCAGTGGTTGAGCGTGTTGTCAGCGATCAAGCCGGAGGTCGCGGGTTCGATCCCGCCGACGGAACAAAAAGTTTTCTATGTTCCTGGGTATTGGATGTGTATTAAATATTATGTGTATCATATTAGGTATGTATTATGTAAAGTATAAAAAGTATTATTTCCGTTGTCTGGTACCCGTAACACAAGTCTTTCAGGTACTTACCACGGGGCCAGACTGACGTGGCGTGAAGCGTCCATAGATATTATAATTACATTTGCTGCTATAATATAAAATATTCGCTTTAAATGATGTTTTGTACACGACTGACGTGTTAGAAAAGTCACTTGACGGACAAAGACTAATTATGATATTGTAATGTCTGTATTAGCAGTGTAAAGTCTATTATGACTTATGAGTAAGGGCGGAGCCAGACGAGCGTAATTTGCGAGTTGTGAGTCGCAGCATTGCGATCCGGCAGAATGCTGCTGCATTCAGTTTCATACAAAAGTTGTTTGATTCACACGATCGTAATTTTGTTAGTCATGATTTGTATGAAAAGATACGCGGCAGAAATTCTGCGACTCCTTGCGACTCACAAATTACGCTCGTTTGGCTTCACCCGGTTCGATTTGTGTGCGTCCGCCCGAACGCGGGGTGGAGCGGAAACACCGCGAGTTCACAAGAAATCGTATGTAAATGACAGGGGGACCACGCCTTTATTTGAGTAAATCGATACATACATTACTTGTGGTCTCGCGGTGTAGCGACCAAACCGCTAGTTCGCGCGGACGCAAATAACTCCAGCCTAAGTGTCTAAACACACTTGGCTGAATTACGCAGGCGTAAATTCCGCCGCAAATGTCAAACGCATACAAAATACGGACGGAACGCGACGGAATAGTGTGTCGTCTCTCGCGTTCCGCCCGTATTTTGTATGAGTTTGAAACGCGGCGTAAAGCGCATCACACACGGTGAAGATATTATAATATTTTATCTTAAGATGCCCAAATATAAAATATTATAGTATCTTAAGCTATCACACACGGCTAAGATACGATAATATTAAAAATCTGTTCATTTCCTTACGAGTCTGCCTTAGTGCCACACGTATTCCTTGTTAGAGTTCTATAATCTATATACAGGGTGATTGACTATGAGTGATAACTAATAACTGATACTGCCTTACTTCTTGATTTGTTAGACAGCTCCTCAGACAATGATTCTGATATAGAATGTGAAATGCAGATTGTAGTAGCACATCCCAAAAGGAGAAACATTTGGATAGAGCCTCACATAAAAAAGGGAAAAACCTGCGGCGAACTTAACCTTTATCAATATCTGTCAACGAAGAAGTTTCAGGAGTATTTTGGAAATTCAAGAGAAACATTCATTTCGATTCATGAGCTTTTTAAGCAATAATAATAATAAAGCAATAAATTATAGGTCAATTTTATTTAAAATTATCCGAAATGTTACTTTTCGAATGAGAGTAGGTATGTAACTTTCTAACATACAGCACTGGCAACACTGCATCTACTAGTGCGTCCGATCACCGATGAGCCCGCTGCCCGATACAAAAACACCCTGTACCCATTCATAAAGATATATTTCGCATCTTAAGATAACATACTAAGAAACGAAATATATATTTCGTATCTTAAGATAAAATATTAAGGTACGAAATATATATTTCCATATCGCTCGGTATCTTAAGATACAAAATATAAAATATAAATTAACTTCGTCGTGTGTGATGGTTCATAGGATTTCTATGGTGAGCGATATTCTAAAATATGCTCTAAGCTAATATATATTTTATATTATCTTCACCGTCTGTGATGCGCTTAAATGTGGCGGAATTAACGCTGGCGTAATTCAGCCTAGTGTTTTTCGACACTAAGAAATTAAAGTTAGAGAATCCATCCATACTAAGATTATAAATTAGAATGTGTCTGTCTGCATGTTTGTTGCCTCTTAACGTCCAAACTGCTAAACCGATTTTGCCGAGATTTGGTGTGGAGATACTTTGAGTCCCGGAAAAGGACGTACGATACTTTTTATCCCGGAAAAATTTACGATTCCCGCGCAATAAACGAATTTTAGCGCAACGGAGTAGTAACGGAGTAGTGTGGGCGTCATTTTGTTTAAACATATTCCAGATGTTTAGGTTAATTGTAAATTAATTGATAAAAGCTTTAAAAATACGTGTAACAATAATTAACAAGATACGACGTGTTTTATGAGGGACATAAAAACAGCTATGAAAAAATCAAATCCTATTTGTTCCCTTCAATAAACCCATAAAATACAAATAAAAGGATCATAAAATAAGTGAACATAACTATATAACAATACCTTATTGATTATTCATTTTATTACCAAAGTTTCTCGTACCTTGTGAAGGTAAAAAACAAACTGCGACAGCAAAAATATATTTTGAGGTTCATTTTCCTTGACACAGGCCCAACTGGCAAAATAATAGAGATCTTGTAACTAGTTACTAGAGGTTACTAGAAATTGAACAATTAAATATAACGTAAAAACGGTATATATTTCAATTTAATAAAATCTAAACAAACTATGACGAACAATGCAAAAAAATTACATCGACATTCGACAACTTTACATCCCTAATAACATCTAGAAGAAGATTCCATCCCTACGACAAAGCAAACTATCTAGACAGACTTTTATCGACTATACCAGTGTTTTTCAACTTTTTTTATGACGCAACCTAAAATACCATAACCTCAATAAGCCTCAAACCATATTACTTATAGGATAAAAAATACTTCGCGACCCGTCACCCTGTTTATTATTTTTAACAAAAGTATATCATAAACTTTTGTTAAAATTAACTTACCTCATACATCAATCTTTTTAATCTTTATTTTCTAATCGAAATTGTTTTCTCAACCCCCGGTGCACGGTGCTCTTCTGTAGGGTGCTATAGAAGCTTGGAATCGACCCACAGGTTGAAAAACACTGGCCTCTTCCATCCCTCCGTTAGCTTAGCACATTAGTGACTCTCGTGTGTAATGACAATTATACGAACAAAGAAACTGGACCGTCGCTATTGGCCTCCACGCCGTTGGATTTGCTCGCTTGATTAACTTTTTATTTGCACTGGACTTGAGTGTGAAAGTTTTAGTTTAAATAGACGAATACAAGTGTGTTTGTAAGAAAATAGAGGTGGTAATGTAGACGCCCAATTAAATGCTAACAGGAAAAAACATCCATAGCCAGAGAAAGAACCTATTCCTTGAGAAGTCAGCAGGGCTAAAATGGTCATATTTAGCAATTCCTCTCAATCAATTCACAAAATGAATTCTCAAAACTGTCAAACTCACGAATGTCAAATTAGTACGAATTTAGACATCTGAATTGCAAACAGAGTGTCGATTTTGCGATTATTAAAAATTACTCATATTAAGATTCATAATAATATGATTCTCCGTCGTCATCTTCACACACACCAGAGCCCGCAAAGGGGCCCCGGGTGGAAAACCATGGTCAGGGGCTTTGCCCCTCTACATGGGAATATGATTCTCCAAAGCGACAATTTACAATTGCGTCGCATTTCTTAAGGCCGTCCCCCGAGCAAACGACCTTGGCCATACATTTGCCGCGTTGTCGAGATCGCGCCAAAACCCTATTATTTTTACTTATCTTAGTTCAAAATTGTCCTAAAAAATGTTTAAAACGGCGAATATGTAGTTTATGATATTGTCGATCTATTGGCGTGAGTTTCAAATAAAAGTAATTTGTAAATCCTAAGGAGTTGCTGAATGTATGCTTGAATTTTAACAAATTGGTATTACTTTGGAAGCTGATATCATGAGTATAAGAAACAAAAATAGAAAATTTAAAACGACAAAAGGAATGTTGATATACTGAAGATTATTGCTGTATTTTTATTATAACTTTGTAGCTTTCAGATTATGAGTTTATAAGGTTTTAAATACGGTCAATTACGAAATCTCCGGACAGAACGCCCTTAATGAGCGTGATTATTTTCTGGGCGGTTTTTATTATAATCAAGTCAACTACGCAGAAGTATTCGCTTATACTTTATAGCACAATAGACATAACTAATTTTTCCTGTCATGCGGGCAACAGCATGTTGTCAATCGCATGCGAACAACATGAATGACAGAAAAAGCACCTCTTTTAACCTTTTCTTTAATTGTTAATCGCATAAACTGAGAGCAGGATCGATTTTCAAATGTCAATTCAACGAATTGATCATCTTTCTTATCAGATCACAGTCAATCAGATAGCTTTTGTTCTCCCAAATGATTAAGCCTCCAACGGAATCAAGAGTTTGCTCCTAACACTAGTTGATAACAGTAATAGATAAGAAACCTCAGTTACTCATGTCCAAGTCAAAGTTTCCTGTCTATTGAAATACTTTACAGTTTTATGAAGAGTACACAAACTGTCGTACAAGTTGTAAAGTATTTGCTGACCAACTTGATAGACGGCTTCAAATTCTGTTACAACTTGCACAGCGGTGAGCAAACTTTTTAACTGCATCACACTTAATTTATTTAAGTTTCCGTTATTAAAGTTTATAGTTTATTTTAAAGTTACGATAGGAGATGAACGTGGAAAATATTGGTGATAAAAACGCAGATGGATCGTTGAAATTATATATATTTTTAATAATTATTATTAACAAAAATTGTCTGACAGGGAAATGCGTTTAAGAATAAAGCCTTTACAATAGTCGACTCTATGACGAGTAGTTTCGCTTCTGTTTGAGATAATTTGTAGCTTAGTCGATCGTAAAACAGGCCTCTTAAATTACCTTCTAATGATTTAATATAATTTATGTTAAGACTAAGATATTTAAATTATAATAAATTATTATTAATCATACGTAGAGAATAGAGCTGTACAACTTAAAATATTAGATACATATTTTAGTTGCAAGCAAATTAAAATAAAAATTTACCACGAAATGATAAAAATAAGGGTTGTATCGTAGTAAAAATAGAAATGCAAATGGCTACCAGCTTGATATTGGCAGAGAAATGTAATAGACAAAGTTGAGCACCCCTGCGCCGGGAGCTCAGCGCTCGAACGGCTTTTTCGTTAATTAATTTTTTAATCAGACTTTCTGAAGGTTTGGTTTTATTTTGTTAACTATGTTTTTGGTTAAATAATTTGATACACCAAATGGGAGAATCAAGTTATTTGCTGAAATAGGTGGGGTTGTATGAAATTTTGCTCATTGGAATAATAGATTATAATAATATGAAAAACTTAATGGCGCGAGAACGGTAAATTTTTGCAGGGTATTGTTATATCAACCTTTCGGTGTGCTTACGGTGACACAGGCACTGTATTATATTACCGTCCAATGTCCCTACTAATATCCGTCTTCACACCTAAAGCACTGAGCCGAATTTTAAGGCATTCAGATATTTGGTGTCCTAGGATAGGATATCCGATATAGCATTGTTTTTGTTGTGGAAAAATGTACGGTTCCCGTGCGATTTCGACTTCGTATAAATGTGTTAGGCTGTAGCCTAATCGTATAATCCGCCATATTACATTTCGGCAAGTCGTTTTCAAAAACGACCATTTTAAATAATGCGGTTGAAATACACCATTTTATTCTTTTCACCAGTACCAGATATAGGGCTAGAAAAGATTTTATTCAAAAGGAATCTGTTATAACACGTAAAACCCCATGTAGCTGTTAAGTCTCCAATACAATGAGATTCGCTCACGTATTTTATGAAAGACATGATGGAGCCGTCTTCGCGCCATTCTGAACACGTAGCGCAAACGGTAGTAAGTGTTATAGCAAACTGAAATAGTTTTACTGTTAAGGCGTTGTTGCACCACACGGAATTTTTCCTTCCGGAATATTACTAATAATAATAAAATGTTTATTCCACTTTTTGGCTAATACACCACACCACACCACCAAATTAAATTTACTTTGCTTTTATTTGGTATCGCCACCAATCAGTATCAAAATTTATCATCTATACATGTAATAAAACTGTAGAAATGAAGATTCTGTACATTAAAGATATTCAAAAAATAATAAGCGGAGGGTGTCACTACATCGCTATAGAAGCCAAAAACATGGTCAGTTTTTTTGTCTGTCTGTCTGTCTGTCTACCTGTATGTTTGTTCCAGCATCACACGAAAACCACTGATCCGATTTGAATGTGGTTTTCGCAGATATATTTGTCTTCTTCCAACTTAACATCTGGTGTATAAATTCCCCTAGGCTGTCTTGAGGTACCATTTACTGATACGAGTACATACGATTTATTTGAAAAATCTACCCAATAAACCACGCTGCAACTTATTAATTACAATTTATGTAAAATATGTCGTATGTTAAAGCACATTTTATAAAGAGGAAAAGGTAACCAATTATAATACTTCAATTACAGAATCTAGTGTTTGCGCCTATCCTTACATCTCTACCGGTACTTAATTTTTTTTTCTTGTTTGGTAACTTGACTGGCACCTACAATTTTTTTTCCTGTATAGACTAGAGTTTGACTGGTAAATAAAAAAAAAATGTACTTAATAGGTCCACCTTTGTACCTTTATGTGCATTAAGTTTAAAAATAAATATAAATAAAATAAATTAAAATAATTCAGCCATGCATATTGCATAATATTATATAATAGTGTTAGCCTGGACGTCCGTTTGCACCGAACCTTTAGTTAATACAGCTAATTGAACTGTCCACGCACCTGGTACTGTGTCATTACCGCTTTATTACCTTACCGCTCTGTGAATACAACCTTTATGCTGTTGGAATAAAGGTCATGTCGGAGGCAAAATAGCACTAAACGAACCAATGAACCGGAATACAGCGACGATTATTGGAATTATTGACGTTTATCGGTTAATTTTATCGCAGATAAGATTTTTCTCCGCTTGAATATAAAATTTTATCGCAATTATGAGGAAAAACCTACAATGATTTTTAAAACATTTTATACATCGTTCAATTTGATCGTAATGAATCTTAAAATATGTTTTTTTTATTTGACTCCTGAGTACTACCGTAGCTGCTGTCTAATAAAAGAAATATATATAAAAATTTCTCGAGGGAACGCCGATTTTTTTCATATTCGAACTAACGTATTTTATGGCAAAACAACATTGCCGGGTCAGTTATTATAGAATCCGGACATGCATTAAATGTTTGAACTTTGAAGATCAACTGATCATTGATTTGATTAAATCTTGAATGTATATAATGTAGATGTGATTAATATTATTGTGCGCGTTAATTTCAAGGTTTTATTGTTGTAACCATATAGTGCTTCCGTGTCGGACCGCCATTAATATTGCCAGTTACTCTAACAATGACTAATATTAATGAAAAAAGGTTTTACGGGCAATTAAATCTATAATTGCCTCTGAATAAACATTTTAATTAGGTCTTATTTCACGCGACACTAAAATTTAACTTGCAATATTTCAGGTTCCTTATTTGTTCCTTATCTGTCGGAAATTCCGGACGGAGAAAGTTTAGGTGGCTAAAAATAACTCGAGGCTAAAAAAGTAATAATCCCTACGAATACTACGAAATAAAAAAAAAGTATCTTTCTGTTTGTCTGTTCTTTCACGCTACAATTGCTAAACGATTTTGCTAAAACTTCATGTGAAGGTACTTTAAGTCCCGGGGGAGTCCATAAAGTTAATTTACCTTAGGTATATTAACTTCACAGGGGAGGCCGATAGTTTTTCCTCAAAAAATGTGCGGTGCCTGTGCGATTAACTAGCTTCACCGCAACATAGTTGGAGCCTGGGGGCAACATCCTGGACCAAAAAAAATCACTAAGAAAAAAAATCTAACACTCTTTGGTATTTAATTGATCTAACAAATAATCTTATTTTCAGCGAACTGAATTGGATGAATTTTCTCCTGTCGGCATTCCGTAAAGTACAGTCTCAGTTTAAGGTACAATTTATAAAGGGCACGACAAATTAACTCTAATTAAAACTGTAAATGCCATCAATTACCGTTTCAAAGTCCAAACTAGATTAATTCATAATTGAAGGAACTAGACGCTAACTTTATTAAAATCTCCGAGTTGGGTCCAGTTAGTTTTTAATTTGGCTTTTTAACTCGAATGCGTTAACTGGGAAAGTTGCGTTGAATCTCAGGTTACAAAGGGGGAGTTGAAAAAATTCAGCCGGAATGTCCTTTGAGCATAAGGAGATTAGTACGATCATACGACTCTTGACTATCTTTTGTTCCTGGATTTGTGTTTAGTCCAGGAAACAAGAGACACATTTTTATAAGCACAAATCCAGAAATAGAATATTTAAGGCCACGTACACCGCAGAGCTTGAATAAGAAAAGTAGATGTAGCTCGAATTTTAGCGTGAAAGAAGTCTATTGCACTGGAAACGTAAATTCTTCCGTGAGAAACCTATCCTATATCTTTATCGCTTTCTAGAATATCAAACAATATTAGGGCACGCGTTAAATGATGTAAGAATCAGCCCTATAAGTATTGATAACTTACAAAACACTATACTGTACTCGCCGAAAACTTGTCATTTTCTATATAAACCGCGATTGACAATGAAGTGTGACAGATGTTGTCAATCGCGGCTTTGTATAGAAAATGACAAGTTTTTGACAGGGAGTCAATGACCGCTACCGCCATGTTTCGGCGAGTACAATAGAGTTGATGCCTGCGCAGAAACTTGTTTGTGAATCGAAAATTTTCCCGGTACAAAAAGTATCCCATGTCCTTTCCTGGGACTCAAAGCATCTCCGTACCAAACGGTTTAAGCGTGAAGAGGTAACAGACATAAACACTTTTACATTTATAATATTAGTAAGGATTATTAAATGTTTAATTAAGCACATACATGTTTAAGAGTTAGAACGTATATCAACATAATTATTTAAATATTAACACTTAAACAAAATCGTAAATAATTTCAGTAATATTCATACGCTAACTCATTTGCCACAACTTCATAAAACGTCCCTCACTTCAGCTCGTCTCGCTCATCTCTATATTAATTTTAATATTTTCATTTAGTATTAATTTAATTGCGTATAGCTCTCGACCTCATTGGAGACATTTGACCCAGTATCCAAGAAACGTGTCACCGGGTAGACGCATCTGTTGGCAACAAATTAACCAAAGTTTAACCTCGATAGTTTTTCGAATGATCTAAATTCGATACTAGGCCAACTTATGTTATTGGGTCAACTGAGATAGAAATTTAACCCTCATAAATATTTGTTTGCAAACAAAAAGGGTAAATCTATAAAAGCGCAGAGTCAAAACGCATCGAAGCGTCAAATTCTCAACAAGTCGAACGAATGCGCGCGAATACGCCAGAATACTACTGTGATGACGCGTAGATAGGCGCATGGATGCGCGAGAATGCGCGCACACCAAAAAGTGTTGGTTAAGCGAATTCACGCGAGTGCGGGCGAATTCGCGCGACCTTTTAAATTTTCAGGCGTAATATTATGTGCGTTAATGCTTTGGAGTAAAGGTTGAATTTGTTATATTCAATTTTGATAATTCACTTCGATACGCTTCGACTCTGTGCTAGTACCTATAAATTGACCCCAAGGATCGGAAATGAACCGATTATGATAATCACAGACATGAAGCGTGAAAGGTTACAAACAGACAGATACAATTTAACTGTTTATAACTCCCACACCGGTTTCGGTGACGGTGGTCGGTTTTATTGATAAAATTAAATTAAGAAATTTAAAAAAACCCCCGCCAAACAACTTTAAAAAGTAATGAAATAATATTTACTGCCTTTAATTTCAAATAATTCCTAACTTGTATAAAGTAATATTTTAGTCCATTATAGTTGTCACGGTGTGTCGGGGGACCGCCAAGTAAACTACAACATACAACCGCCAAGTCGCTGACTATCTCGATTGTTCACTATGAATGAAATCAAACATCTACGAGTATATTAGCGGTCCCCCGACACACCTTGACAACAATAACAGACTAAAATATTACTTCACACAAGTTAGGAATTATTTGAACTTAAAGGCAGTAAATATTATTTCATTACTTTTTAAAGTTGTTTGGCTGGGGTTTTTTAAAATTTATTAATTTAATTTTATTTCATACTTTTTAAATTTGTGTTGGTTATAGTGCAGAATAATTCCTATCAACAGAATCATAAGTATTCTCATGATTGCCACCTATCAATGTCCCTTTCGATGAGGCTGTTAATATGAGCCCAAACATGAAACCTACACTTTGGGTTCATACGAAGCTCGGTTCCTATAGACAGGTGATGCTGCAGTAGCAGCTTGTAAATATTTACTGTTTGTCTACTTCTTACTGGTTGTCGCAATTAAAATGAGCCCAAACACGAAACCTCTACCTACTCTAAGTTGGCGAGGAGTTGGATTACCAGGTGATGGTGCAGCACCAAGCCAACTTTCCATTATTATGTGTATACTTATATTGTATATTCACAAATGTCTCGAACTAGAATGAAAATATATAAAACCCATCAAAAGACTACAAGTTGCTAACGGCCTTTCATGAACCAGATAAACCCCGATTGTCCAGCACTGAGCAGGCTGATGATGATGAACTATAGCTAAGAACACTTCCGAATATGTCAGCTTTTAAATTAAAAAAAACTAGATCCAAATCGGTCCACCTGTTTGGATGCTACGAAGCCACGGACATGAGCCAGATAAACCCTGATTGTCCAGCACTGAGCAGGCTGATGATGATGAACTATAGCTAAGAACACTCTCGATCAAGTCAGCTTTCAAACAAAAAAAACTAGATCAAAATCGGTCCACCCGTTTGGATGCTACGATGCGACACACACAGACAAACAGACAGACAGACAGACACGTCAAACTTATAACACCCCTCTTTTTTGTCAGGGATTAAAAATCAGGCCAGTTACGAAGGAGTAATTTTATAGTATACAAGCTGTCCCGGCAAACGTTTCTTTGCCATAATATAGTATAAGTATATCGCCCGTATTATTTTATTGAAGTGACTAAATAAGTATGTCACCATGGCAACGTCCATCGCTATCATGGTCGTCGTTTTTCTCGAGTTGTAATAATTTACTATTAATTATTCAACAAATGCACTTATCAATATAATAAGTACCGAGTAGCCGATTCTCAGACCCACTGAATATGCATATAAAATTTGGTAAAAATCGGTAAAGCCGTTTCGGAGGAGTTCGTGGACTAACATTGTGACACGAGAATTTTATATATAAGATGTAATTGATTGTACTGTCGGTTCTTGGTGGAAATTCATTTTATACACAAATGAAACACAATATTACTTGCACTTTTTCCACTATATTCATAAATTACAATTCGTGTTTAAATTGTAATTTATGAATAAAGTGGAAAAAGTGCAAGTAATATTGTGTTTCATTTCTGTATAATTTTATAGTGCCCAAGTGTGTGCGCTGTACACAAGAGCACTCTCTATTCCCTTTACTGTCATAACCCAGTGGGACGGAAGAACGACAAGACTGGCGAGAGGTTAGGTGCAGAACTGTTACATGCCCATTCGACGCATGGATCATTGCATCTTACTTGTCAGATAATCAGGTGATCAGCCTTATTATTGAACCAGATGACGCCCGCAACTCCGTTGCGCCAAAATTAGTTTATCGCGCGGGAATTGTACATGTTTCCGGGATAAAAAATATCCTATGTCCTTTCCGGGGACTTAAAGTATCTCCACGCCAAATTTCAGCAAAATCGGTTCAGCGGTTTGGACGTGAAGAGGTAACAGACAGACAGACAGACACACTTTCGCATTTATAATATTAGTATGGATATAACTGTACAGTATAAGAAAACAAAATGTGCTAGTAATATAGTATAAGGGTGAAGCCAAACGAGCGTAACTTGTGAGTTTCTGCCGCGTAAATATCTTTTCATACAAATCATGACTCACAAAATTTCGCTCGCGTGAATCAAACAGGACTTTTGTATGAAACTGAATGCAGCAGAACTCTGCTTAACCGAAATTCTGCGACTCACAACTCACAAATTACGCTCGTTTGGCTTCGCCCTAATAGCAACAAGACATAATAACTATACCTCTTCTTAGTAAAGAACCCCAGTAGCGAGAAACTTGACATCTGTAGCAGTTTAGCCCTTTTCTAGCTTCTGTACAAGTGTCCGTACAATCAGGGCCCGCACCACGAAACCGTTTTAAAACTCAAACAATCGAACGAGAACGCCGCGTCCTACTCTGACAAACGTGAAACGACGTTGATAGAGCAGGACGCGGCATTCTCGTTTGATTGTTTGAGTCTCAAAACGGTTTTGTAGTAGGCCTCCAGAAATCGAAACAAACCGCGACAATTATCGCAGGGAGAGAGAAGAGAGAGAAAATATAAACCGCGTAGCTCGTTAGCGTAGTTCCACTTCTGCCAGGAAAATGTTTTCATAAATTTTCAAAGGAACTGTATGAAACTAGGGTTTTAGAGTGTTGTATAAGTCTTTACATCCAAAAAGGTGTTTTAATAAATAATAATTAAATTTAAAAACTAATGCATAATTATTATACAGCTTATAATATTTTAACGAATCTTTGGTTGCGACAAATTTATTATTAAGCCCGTCACAGACCTAGCTATAATATATATTAATATGTTTATAGCTAGGCATATTAATATATATTTTCTATACTAATTTTCGCGTAACCACACACTCAGCTATAATATATATTTCTGTGACATGTGGATTTAGTATAGATTAATATGCCTTGCTATAAATATATTATAGCTAAGTCTGTGACGGGCTTTATGCAATAAACGTATGACAATAATTGACCACAGACTGATCCCACTGAGTTTCGAAAGAGTAGAAAAAGAGAGTTAAAGAAAAATTTGCATATAACAGAAAATTCTAAAGCGTGATGAAATAAAACAAAACTAAGATGAAATTGTCCAAATAATATTTTTAAGGTATAGACAGTTTTATAAAAAAGTCTAAAGTAGAATGTAGGCTTCGGGTTTTTCGATTTTATTATAGAAGAGGCAAAAACAGTGATAAGCCCACATAATATGGCCCAGGTTTACATTAAAAACGCTGTTTGTAATCTAGGATAATATGTATGTTTTATGCTTGTACTAATTTTATATTATATCTATCCCATTCTTAGGTCTAGGTCGTAATGCGGGCGTCCGCTGTCCTTACTATTAGCCGCGTTATCTCTACGACTCTGTAAATGTTTAATGGTCGGGAAATCGCGTCTTAAGCAGTGCTTACACGATCCGACTTGCAAGCACGGCGCAACACTAATAATTTGGTTAAAAATCGACAAAACGGAGAGACACAATATGCTTTAGCTGCGAGGAAACTAGCATTGAATGAAATTATAAATGAAATACGTATTTGTATGTGTGTTACATTTCAAGACCATAAGAAGCAGGATGCCGCTTAAACTTGACTCAAATCTCATGTCCCTAAAACCCCATTATTTAAGCAAAACTGCAGGGTATTCATCGTCAAAATTTAGCTAAAGATTACAGTATCATTATTATAGAACTTGCAAAGTAGTTCTTTACTCGGAGAGTAAATTTTAAATCATCCAAAAAACTACACGGACATTGTCTTGTTCATTGTATTATGCAAAGCTATTGTATAATGCAAGTCGGAGCGTGTAGCGCAGCCATTACACCTATTAGATATTTAGTTCCGAACACTGATTCCTGTGCCACAGTAATTGTTATTGCTTTAGCTTTAATCGGTAATGCCAATGGAAGTTTCCCGGAGTGTGCATATTGTGCTATGGTATAAGCTTAGAATGTGGTTAAACTTTGACTTAGAAAACGAAATTTTCTAGATTGGGTGATTAAAAATGTGAAGTGAAAGGTTTGGGTATATCATAATTTATGAACACATTCACATTTTCTAACGATATCATACACAGACTTACAAGCATGAAATTGTCAGGGGGTATAGATTAAATGTGAAACAATAGTCACTAAAAATTGCATTAGCGATAGTAATAATTTGTTTTGTTTGTTTATTTAAAAGTATATAAATTTGTTTGTTTTAAAGCGCTGGTTTTAAGAAATACTTGACCGATTATTAACCGATTATTATGTGATTTGGCACAAATATAAAGTAGGTAACAGGGAAGGACTTAAATATTTTTTTTTTTGCGGAAAAATTTACGATTTCCTCACAAATTTTTTATGTACGCGGGGGGGAAGGGGGGGGGGGGAGCCGCATGGATCGTCTAGTTTAATAATTCGGCTACATGCAGATGACACTTGTTAAAAAATAAAATAATATTATATCTAAATTTTGTGTCACGTAATGTGGATCGTCCCTTAATATGGCGACGGCCCTTTTACGTATTTTCCGATGTAAATCGTTCACCAGTTTTTTGGTGACGTTACTTACGTAGAATCACGTTCACGTGAAGGCGCGAAGTGCGCGGCGGTCCCGCGTATATTACCTTAATTCAATAAGCACAATATTCGACAGCGCTCAGGGCTACCACTCGCGAGATATTTCATAATTTATGTTCTTCTAGATGGCCCCGCATACGTTATATAACCATAAAAATTGTTAGTACAATTTTTATGGCTGAATCACTCTATTTATTAAAAAATATCTCTTGAGTCCCTCTATTTGTTTAAAAAAATCTGAGTCAAAATCTGTTCCGCTTTGTCACTTTGGCAGACAGCGGCAAGTGACTTTATTATGTAGTGATGTTCACTTATTCTATACAGATAATATAATAATATTATTATGTTATAACTATGAGTAAATTTTATTCAATAATTATACACTTTTATTGCACTCATTCGACACAGGAAAATGTGCAATTATTGAACTGAACATGAATTTCCACCAAGAACATTCAATATCATAGTTATTATCCAAATGAATTAGATTGCCTGCCACTTCATGTCGAAATCGTTAAATCGAGATGCCCCGGGATCCGACACAATACAAACGTTCCTAATTTTCTCGAGAGTTAAAGTAAAGTAAGTTTCTACTATTCGTCTATCCATCTACTACCTTTTTCTCTAGTCTATAATTTAGTCTAAATAAAACTTCAGCTAAGTAATATTTTCTAGGTTTGAGCTGATGTAAATAAATAAGGCTCTTATTTTAGGCATTCCCCATAAGTGCCTCGTGGAAAAATATATCTTAAGCAGACGTTAATCAAGATTAAGATTTATTATAAGTAGCGTATTTTTCCGTACTGTTAGAGAATAGATTTTAATTAACTTAAGCATTTTTTCACGTTGACAAGACAAGCAATTACGAACGTAGCCTAGACTGGGAATACAACTTTATATTTTGTGACTGCACATTATGATTGATGTTATTTGTGCTTGCAATAGACAACATCACAATCATCGTTGCAATTATGGCTATTTACTGTCCCAACGCAAGCCTTTAAGACTTAAGTTACACTTATAAAGAAAGGCCGATCAATCCGATCCTCACCATGATGAGTGGCAGTGTTCCAAGGTGCCTTTTTCGTGCAGCATTCTGCCGCGCACTGTAAAACTCTGGAACAAACTAACGCCAGCGGTTTAAGGACCAATACGACCTGCAAATCTTCAAGAGAACGTATTACCTCTTAAAGGGCCGGCAACGCCAGCTCTTCTGATGTTGCGAGTGTCCATGGGCGAAGGTAGTTGATGTCTACCAGGTAAGCCGTTTTTTCGTTTGCCCCCCTTATTTTATATAAAAAAAAGATCTGACAGATCGCAGGCACTGACAATACATAAAACGAGTCTGGTCAAGTCGGCCTGCGTCTGTCTGACCCACAGACATAGATCAAGATAGATACCGCATATGTATGTACTTCGCGTGCCATAGCGCGTTCCCAAACGACGAGCAATGCTCGTCTTTCGAAAGTCTGTTCTTTAGTCTGCTATCGGAATCGGGCGTCAATCGGAATTTAAAAACGCTTAAATGCCTATAGGTGCCGTATTGAGCTGTAGAAATTCAAATAGAAACGTTGGCCTTGATAATGGACACGTTTCTTATCATCAGTACGTCACAGTGGTAGGAAAAAAGTGACACGCTCGTTTTCATACAAATGGAGCGACATGCGGTATCTATCTTGATCTATGTCTGTGGTCTGACCCCATTCGATCAGCCTCACCGTTTAATATAATAATATGTAGGATTTAGCTCGATTTATATTCACCCGCCCAAACGCGCGGTTTAGCTTCAAAACAGCTCCTTCGCGCGGACTCCTATAAAACCAGCCCTAATAGGCGTACTATTAACTTTTATTTATTTTAGTTGGAGATAAAAGACTATAACTTAGCACTATTTATGTGTTTACAGATAACAAAAGGAAACCTATAAAACCCATAGGTCCAGACTTCAGCATTAAATTTGCCGGCAATTTATGAAGATGTATATGACAGCATGGTCATTAACGAGAGAATAATCGACTGAAATAATATATTCAAGTGAAAAATTATTATGAATAATTAAGAACATAAAATCTCTATATACACTGTTGTGTCATTTACTTTATTGTCGTTATTAAATTAGGCATTCATCACATACGATGAAAATTTAAAATTATTGTATTTCAACGCAGAATCATGAAAAAAATATAAACAAAAATTATCGCCATAACTTAATGAATTAGGACCCTTAGGGCTAGTTTCATTACTTCCTCATAAGTGCGATAGGCTATCCACCACTTAACTTGACAGATAGTGTATGGAATATCAGTCAAATCAGTTGTGGATAGCCTATCCGGCACCTTATCAGGAAGTGGTGAAACAGGCCCTTAGGCTCGTTAGTACACACACCGGCAAAATTAGCAGAACATAGATAAAAAATGCCAACTAAGTGTTGAACTGAAGTGGGTCGGGCTGTGTGAAATCCTTTTTTATAGTTTCTAAGCTCATTTAAGAAATAAATTATTGAACAAAACTGGCAAGTTCACAGGTTTCTATAGCAATTATGCCCTAATAAGTGTTTTTTGATGATTGACGTTGTAAGTGTTCCTAATAATAATGGCGTTTTAGCGGGGTGCAAGGTATGCTCAGCTTATTTAATTGTTTGGTTTTTGGAAAACACATTGCTTAGATACAAAATTAGTGATATCCCAGCATCTGCGACAGCTAGAGCTGTAACCACGTTAGAGAAAGGTCACATCTACCGTTCGGTCAGTCACGCCTTAGGTGTGTCGGCTTCCGTGGTCCATCGTAACTTTCGACGCTACAGAGAGACTGGATCTTACGTTCGGAGACGAGAACAAGGCAGATATCGGGTGACAATGGTTCAGGATGACCATTTTGTAAGGAAACAAACCCTAAGAAATCGACCTCAAACTGCTATGCAGGCACGAAACCTGTCGGAACAGGTCCGAGATGTACGTGTAAGTGATTGTACAGTAATAAAAAGACTTAAAGAAGTTAAATTAATCTCAAAAGTGCCAGCAAGGGCACCAAAACTTGAGACAGGACACCGAACAACCAGGCTAAGATTTGCGCGTGAACATCAAAATTAGACAAGTGAGTGAAATTTTGTGCTGTACAGTGATGGGAGCAAATTCTGTGTAAATTTTGTTGACAGGCGATAAAGAATGTGGATAAATCGTAAGGAACGCTATAGGCCATCAAACTTAACGGAAACACTGACCTGCAGGCTTGGTAATGGTTTGGAGTGGCATATGATTTGGAGCCCGCACGGAGCTGATGATTATTGATGATGGTATTTTGACAGTACAGGGCTATAGTACAGACATCCTGGAACTGCCTGGTGTGCCTTTTACACAGTTTTAGGTAGTAACTTCAATTTTATGCGCGTCCATAGAGTAAGAAAATCGGATATTATTACCTAAACGATGCTGGCGTAGCCCAGGTGGAGAGGCCAGCGTGGTCTACGGATGTGGATCCGATTGAAGTCGTGTGGCACATCAATGGGTTAACGGTACGAGTAAAAACTCCGGTCCAAAATGTGTCCAGGAGCTCGAGTTGGCGCTACTGGAGGAGTAGGAGAATATCCCACAGGAAATTATTGACAATCAAAATGCAAGCATGGAATAGCGTATCCAGGCCCTCTTGAGATCCATAGAAGGCATTACATGCTTTTAACATGACATTTCTTTAATAAAAATGGAGAATTTAACTTAAAAACTTACTACTGAAATTTCAAAGATTTTCTTAATTTTTGCCGATTTTTTTCTATTTTTCACGTTTTTATGCCACAAATTTATATGAAATTTATTTTTTTATAATCAATTAGTAAATAAATAAATAAATTTATAAAAAAATGAACAATTTTCAAAAAAATTGAAAATTTTGTTATGTTCCGCTAATTTTGCCGGTGTGTTTATACATCGAGGCTACGCGATTCCTTGTCAGACATCCTTACTGATATTGTAAATGCCAAAGTGTGTTACTCTGTCTGTTCGTTTATAAGCATAAACCGATGAACGGGTTACGAGGAATGGTATGGAGAGTCTTTGAGTCGCGGGAAAGGATATGGGATACTTTTTTATCTTAGAAAAATGTACGGCTCCGACATCTCCGTAATAGGTGAATTTCTATACAGTGAAGTTGTAGGCACTAATTACTATACTGTACTCGGCGAAACATGACTCCCTGTCAAAAACTTGTCATTTTCTATACAAAGCATTATACAAAACCGCGATTGACAACTTCTGACACTTCACTGTCAATCGCGGTTTTTAATATAGAAAATGACAAGTATTTGACAGGGAGTCAATGACCGCTACTGCCATGTCTCGCCGAGTACAATATAGTAGTACTTTTTTAATAAATTTCAATTCCAAACTCCTACCTACTAGCCAGCAAGAGTTACTACCTACTGGCCAGCAAGAGTTATTCCACACATGTTCAGCCCTGGCCAGCTGGTTCCTGGTTTATGCGATCGTAAAGCGCTCCATTATCGCACCCTGCGTAGTGCCAACCCTGACGCGTGTTCACACGCGCCAGTCACTTGCGTACTAGCTTACAAGTAAACGGATACTGCTGGCTTTGTGATGTGAAGCGATTATTATACGGCGGCTATATTTTGTTGTATATCACGCCAAAATTCGTTTATCGCGCGGGAACCGTATATTTTTCCGGAATAAAAAGTTTCCTAAGTCTTTTCAGGAGATGCAAACTTGCAAAGTATCTCTATATCAAATTTTAATAGAATTGATTTAGCAGTTTCGGCGTAAAGAGGCCACAGACGTACAGACAGACAGACACTGCATTAAATTTATAATAATTTATTATTAGTACGGATACCTACCTGTTGTAGATGGCGATCGCGCGATCTACGTATCATAAGGTGCTAACAGCGACCACATAACCCAATAGACGCATAATGTTTTGATTTCTCTTAACAAATAATTGTGTCAATGCGCTGAGGTAAGCGACGCGGGGGGTGAGGGAAGAAATGCATTACGATTGGCCAATTCAAATTCACGGCATGTCATAAATCATAACTAGTGATGGGAAGTACGAGAAGCGCTGGCCAAAAGAAAAAAAAACAGTACATAATATTTATTTTATTTTTAAGTGTAGAATGAAGAAAAGACTTTTATAAATTAATATTTAATCATTTTTAAAATGAATTAACTTCGTATAAATTCTCCGAACTGCAGGTTTCTGAACCGAAGATTTTGTAAGAAATACCAATCTTGTAGTTATGTATTTATACATCACACTGTTTGCTAAATCCACCACATGATTGGTTTCTTCACAATGAAATTGATGGAAAATTATTTCTGAAAAAAGTTGTTCACCAATAAAGCTGCTTGAAGTTTTATTGACTAAAAACTCTGCTTTACGTGGTTCACTTTTCTTTACGCCTCCAAGATACAATTTCATGATAACTTCACAGCGACGGCAAATTTTAACAACACTTTGTGACGGGTAGATTAAGCCACCCATGCCTCTGTAAGCTATAAAACTGTTAGCATTTTCGTTTAAAGTAATCAATGCCCCTATGCAGGTTTTACATCTCAAATGCTTTATTAAAGAAATAGCAACAAAACCTGCTATGTACTCAATAGTATTTTCAGCAAACTGAGATAAGCAAATTGATTCTATGACACTGTCTAAATCTTGATGACTTTCGGTGCCGAACTGAATTTCGCTCTTATCTTCTGCCATTGTAGTCAAATTTATTCTTTGCAGTGCAGATGAGCAGTTCAGAATTGATATATTCTCTAAAGGTATGCAGTTACCCGTAGATACTTCAACCAGTTCTGTTCGTAATATAAAATGTTTCTTGAAACTTACTAAAATTGGCAAAAACAGTGTTGGCACTGCAGAGCTTAGTAATCGTCGACTATTTTTCATGCTAATTCTAAAACAGTCCTTCTCAAAATGGCGTGAACATATCACGCTGTATTTTGACGGAAACCAATTATCGCGTCTTGTAGCAATTATCCACCTTTCTTTCATATTTGGATCTTTTGGGTATCTAAAATTTAAAATAATAATATAATTTGTTAATAAAGTTGTTATCTGAGAAAAGTAAGAAAATGAGAAGTAAATATATTTTTTTCGGAGAGCATGCTATGAATATGAATTTAAAATTATTATTTTTAACAAAAAATTAAAACCGACTTCCAAGGTAAAAACTAAAATAACATTAATATGAACTAAAAAGTATTAAATAATTTTTCCTCTCTAAATCTGCCATTTTCCGAATACGGCTAAACCTCAACTATTTCTGTACTCAATCTTCATCATTTTGAAGTCGGTACCAGATATAGCTGAATCTTTATATTTTCTTTGACAGAAAATTTTAAACTTTTGGAACTGGCACCGACTATTTTGTGCCATGAGACATTGGTGACCTTAACACGACGTGGTAATGATGATGATGACGATGATGATGATGATGAATTTGAATTGCGTGGTAGCATATGCTTTCTGTACTTAAAACAACGCCGAAACTCCCAAACGTGTATCTATAAGGAGTCAGGAGTTCTCTCAGCATCTTCGAAACCATGGTATACCTTGACCCAATATTTGACTTTTTGGTAGCATATTCTTAGTACACTTCACATAAAACCAAAATCACCATATGTTTCCATATAAATTTCGAGGAGTTCCCTTGATTACTCCTGGATCCCATCAGGTCATCACTTTTGTGAACATGGTACCAAATTGGAGTAAAACCTAATACAACAAAACAAAAAATTCGTTTCACAAACGGCGGAGTAATCGTTGAAGATACAAAAAAATATATATCCACAGCCGAACATATAACCTCCTCGTTTTTTGGAAGCCGATTAAAAATTTAAAAACACATACTTACACACGTTTACAAAAACAATTCATAAAATATTACTCTTTTTCAACAATATGAAAGTCAATCATCGCATCACTAGTGACACTTGACTCGGCTTGACAGTAATGAAAGAAAGGATAAGGATTACTAGTTTGTGTATGATAGAAAAGGAAATACTTATAAACAAACGTTTTCCTTGACGTATTCGGACCAGCGTAAGTTGAGCTCTGAAGAAATTGATTCCTGACAATATAAATCTTAAAATTGGCTTACCTATGAAAAGTTATGCCGTCTTTGCTAAAATTAGACGATTGGCTACATTTTCCACACCATTTTACTGTACAGGGAGCCATATTTCGCCTTTATCGTATTTTATTTAGTAGTAGACGCATGAGATGTACATAGGTCACGGAAGTGGTCGATAATGAGACAGATTTCGCTGTCATTGTCTCAAGTAAGACCTATTAGTCTTACATGTTGCCAGACAGTATTTGCCTTGCATTAGGCGTCTATTGGGTTATGTGGTCGCTGGGTGCTAACGTGCTTTTCAATGACTTGAAGATAGACAAACAAACTAGCGATAGTTCATAAGTAACTCGCCTCGTTATTTTAGATAGTCAAATAATACCACCCGCGTGTCATGATTTTTCCATACAAAGGTGAAAAAAGTTCCTCTTTCAGCGCTGCTACTTTCACAGCGAACTCTATACACACTTTAGGGGTCAATTTAGAGCACAACGCAATTTCTAAATTTATATGGATTTGACAGATTCGCAAGACGTCTCACGCAATTGAAATATGTCAAATCTATACTTTATAGTTTATACCGCGCTGTGCCTCGCCTCGCCTCGTCGCGTTGCGGTCTGAATTGACCCTTAAGTAATTATCACTTACTTTTGTTATAGTTGTGGCGGTACCCACAATTCGCCTAACATTCCTGCATCGCGCTATCGAAGTTTTCTGAGCGCTTTATATATATATATATATATATATATATATATATATATATATATATATATATATATATATATATATATATATATATATATATATATATATATATATATATATATATATATATATATATATATATATATATATATATATATATATATATATATATATATACATATACATAGTTCTTGCAATCTACGAGTGCGCGTAGCCTTTATTTGTAGTTAAAAATGTGAATCGACATTTTCGTTAGTGTGCGTACCCGATGGAGCAGTCAGTAGCGAGCGAACCATGTACGCGTGTATAGCTGATAATATGGTCCTCACACAACTAAGGGCGACGCGCGCTCGTAGATCGCAAGAACTGTATACTGTAGTCAGCTTACAACGTTAATATTTTCTCACCAGTCACTGGCACGAGTGGCTGGCACGTGTGACGTCACAACATTTATTTCAGGTTTTATTCACCTGCGTACAACGATAAATTGCATGAATAATACATCGATCCGCGATTGTGCCGCTAACTACCGCCAATAATAAATTCACGGTTATCGCCATGTATATTTATCACCCTGTATATTATAGCGGCGTATATTATAGCGGCGATTTATCGCGACATGTAGTATTACGGTGTAAGTATAATATTATCGCACGGCACGGCATTATATTTATATACCGTGTATATTAAATCAGTTTATAATATTATAGGCATAGGGTTTAAAACACGCAGCTAACTAAGCACATTGTAAAGAAACTCATTAACATTATGCGCTTTCGTCTTCAATTTTCGTCACCTTCTCTCATTCAACTTTCGTTTTAGCGCATTCAGTAATTGAATGCGTCAAAGAACGCAACGCCAACTGTCAGTTTTAATAACAAAGCGAAAGTTTTGGACGATCAGAAGGCATGCGTCGCGGGCACCTCACGTTCGCTGTTGACTGCGCTATGACGCATGCCCTTGACGAACAGAAAAAGGCACACAAAGTGTCAAGTTTTTTATCGCGCGGGAAAAAACAACTCTGATGCGCCAAAAATTCGTATATCGCGCGGGAACCGTACATTCTTCCGGGATAAAAAGTGTCCTATGTCCTTTCCTGGGACTCAAAGTATCAGATTTCAGTTAAGAGGGCGACTAACCCAAAAATCATCATCCTCTCTTCACACTCACGCCCGTCTATCATATGCAAGGTGAAAAAAGACGATGCGGAACCATCGCCAAGTTAGTTTTTTCTTAATAAGATAAATATACAACATTTTAAAAATCCGCTAGGTCAGTTTTCTCAATGATAGAATTTTATACAATGTGTTAAAATATTAACTTAGTTTACTGCACGGTTATGGCAAAATATGAAATTTTTTTGAAAATTAGATGCATCTTTGTGATTTTTTCTATCGAGAAAATTTTAAGGTATCGTGTCTTCGTTCAGATGAAATTCTTGAAAATATAATGTAGTATCTATGTTTAGAAAATGAAACAATTCGGGGCTTATTTTCAAGAATAAAAATGAATTATAAAATCGACAATTTAGGGTTAGTCGCCCCCTTAAATCGGTTGAGCGGTTTACGCGTGAAGAGGTAATAGACATACACTTTCCTATAACATTAGTATAGATATTATCCTAGCTTAAAACTAGCGTACGCAACATTCAGTGCTCAGTGATACTCGTACATGGAAGTGATCGCGAGTCGTCTTTGATGTTTCATGTTCTGTTTGCGGTCGGCTTGTTAAGACTTTACGCTAAATTAAATTTAGTTTGGAACGTGTATTCCCGTAGATAAATCAGAGAAGTTTGAATTTCAACATCTTATTTGGATACTAAATGACGCCCGCAACTCCGTTGCGCCAAAACTCGTTTATCGCACAGAAACCATATATTTTTACGTTATAAAAAATATCTTATGTCCTTTCCCGGGACACAAGGTATCTCCATGCCAAATTTCAGCAAAATCAGTTCAGCTGTTTGAGCGTGAAGAGGTAACAGACAAACACACTATCGCATTTAAATTAATATCAGTATGGATTTAGAAATGTTGTAAATTTTGGAGTATTACCAGAAGCTAGATCGTATCTCGATTGGAAAATAAAAGAACTGTAATAATATAATGCACAGTTGCCTTTATAAACATTTAAACTAACATCCCCGTACTAATAAAATATTTACACAGCAAAAACTATGCAAGGTTTGCTTGTCGTTCTCTGATACATTGGAAAAGTCAGGTGACAGATAAAGACAACGAACCTTGAATAGGAATTTGTGTATCTTTAAACGTGCAATTCTTGTATATAATTGCAATCTCGGAATCGGCTCCAACGATTTTCATGAAATTTAGTATATAGGGGGTTTCGGGGGCGATAAATCGATCTAGTTAGGAATCATTTTTATAAAATGTCATTTTATTCGTGTTTTATCGAATACCGAGCAAAGCTCGGTCAAATAGCTAGTTTTATTATTGTATACATCTTATATCTTTAAACGAGCAATTCTTGTATATAAATATATAATTAAAATCTCGGAGTCGACTCCAACGATTTTCATGAAATTTAGTATATAAGGGGTTTCGGGGGCGATAATTCGATCTAGCTAGGAATAATTTTCAAAAAATGACATTTTATGTGTGTTTTTTGAATCTTTTGAATACCGAGCGAAGCTCGGTCATATAGCTAGTAATACATAATATAAGTAATTGGGATTAAAGTAAAATATTGTCTTTGATTTGATTGATCTTAGATACTATAATATTATAAAGCGGAAGAGTTTCTTTGCTTGTTTGTTTGAACGCGCTAATCTCAGTAACTACTGGTTCGATTTGAAAAATTCTTTCAGATTCAGTGTTAGATAGCTCATTTATCGAGGAAGAATGTAGGCTAGATATTATCACGCTATGACTAATAGGAACGAAGAAACAGAGGAGAATGTAAAAAAAAAGGGGAAAATTTTTTGAAACGGCTTTTTCTCGCGAACTACTGGAGCTATTTTTGTTTTTTATGTTATTTGGCACAGATATTATAGAGGAGGACCACGTGAAGAGACATAGGCTATTTTTTGCGGGAAAATGTCCAGTTTCCATTATATTCCTAATTTACGCGTGTGAAGCCGCGCGGAACGTCTAGTATAATAATATTCAAACAAGTAACAGTTAACCAAGAAATATTTTTACCTAATTTGTTCATTAATGAACCTAAAAATAAATGTCTACAAAAGACACGATACTAAAATAGATCAAAGCCACATGTGTCTCTTCTCTCGTCAGTTTTGTAAAGTCTTAATTATGATGCTGTCAGTTCGTCTGGATCTTCTCAATGATATGAAGCGACAAATTACAATGTGACACATTCAAAAATGTTACCTACGGTATTTAGGCCCTATTTCACCAAAAACTTTTTAATGCTCGAATTAGTATTGCGTTACCTCTTTCGTTTTTCATATAAATGAAAGGGAAGACATGACTTTTTAACAAGCTGTTAACACTAACAGACTTTGGTGAAATTGAACCTCAGTCGGATAATATAATGTTAGTCGGCACTCAGTTGTGCTTTATATATTATGACCTAACCTTTCATACTCGTAGGTTTGCTATTTGTCTGATAAAAAGTTTCTCTAATGAAATTGTGTACCTATAGCAACAGTTTAGGTTATGGACAACTTAGTAGATGAAATAACTTTCCTAAAAAAGTTGCTACTAGGCTTAAAGTATGTTTTGTATTTAATACTTTTGTTGTTCATTATATTACTTCTTTATTTGATTGCTTCATATTATGGTCGGAGGGATATTTGAGGCATATATAATATTTATCATTGTTCAATTTACAAAATAATATTTTAAAACTTTCTAAGGTAGTCAAGTCGATATAACTAGACGTTTTCTGAAATAGCCTAGGTCACACTTTCTTATTAATGATTAAAATCACTACCTAATAGATTTAACTTATAAATACTGTACTGGTAATAGTGAAGCGTCCAATAAATATATTTTAAGTCCATTAAGGTGGGAGCTCACTTCAGGAAGTTAGGTGCGGTCATTCCACTTTTTGTAAGCAAACTCTTTAATCAAGAGTAACGGGCTACAGGGTGTCGTAAAATAAAACTTCGCCTGCGTATTTTAACGAAAAAACCTTTACAAAAGTTGAAGTAACGCATTATACGTATAGAATTTTATAAAGCGGCTCATTTTGTTGATTACATCAGATAATATATTTAATGGGCATCACGATCTAAATAAGCATCATTTTATGTGATTCAATTTTTTTACACTCTTTTTTAGGGTTCCGTACCCAAAGGGTAAAAACAGGACCCTATTAGTGAGACTTCGATGTCTGTCCGTCTGTCTGTCTCCAGGCTGTAACTCAAGAATGGTAATAGCTAGAAAGTTGAAATTTTCACAGATTGTGTATATCTGTTGCCGCTATAACAACAAATAAAAAAAAACAAAATAAAATTAATATTTAAGGGGGGCTCCCATACAACAAACGTGATTTTTTGGCCTTTTTGGCTCTATATCAATAATGGCAACAGGTAGGTACTTGAATTTTACTCAAGATCCTTAGTTTTATGTGCACTTTAATATTTAATAATAATATTAAAATGAAATAAAAAATTAAGGGGGGCTTCCATACAAAAAACCAAATTTTTGGGCTAATTTTTCTCTACAATGGTACGGAACCCTTAGTGCACGAGTTCGACTCGCACTTGGCCGATTTTTTATTTTATTACACTCCTAGTGTATTTTTATCATTAAGTGATTAAAGCGTAAAAATCTAAGATCTCGTTCACAAAGTGCTTTTTATGTACGAGTAATTACTAGGCACATGTCGAGGTCTTAGGCTACCGTTGGGATCAAAAACTATTTTTTTCGGACGTGCGCAAGTCCAACCAAGCTTGGTTCCTGTCGCTTTTGTCACTGACCCTTTTAATTGCCTAAAGTGAAATATTACTAAATAAACTACATTTTTGAATAGATAGACCTTGGCCCTTCCTCCTTAGATGGATCTTGTAACAAAAACTTTAGAAACCGGACACTAGGCTGCCTCATTTGACAAATACCTATTCGACAAAATTTCGCGCGAATTTAGTATTTTATTGAAGCCTCAGGTTTAGAACACACTATGCTAACGCAGCGATTTTCGAAGTCATGTTAAGCCGCTTACACCTTCCTGCACGATGCGTGTATGGATACTTAATCAATCAATTAGGGACGAGACTCAGTGGTTCAGTAAGTGTTGAGGAAGTTCGAACGTGATCGCGATATAATCCCACTTCGAAGTTGCTGTAACTGAGAAGTTACGCTTCCGAACTTCTTGTATATTAAGAGGAAAAGTTTGCGATCGAATACTACGGATATGTAATCATTGAAACAGTGTATTATTAGTAGTGGAGAGATAATAATACTTTTATATTTATAAACCAACTGTAAGCTTGAATTGCTGCACCAGCCCCCGTATCAAGTATCTTGCGAGGGCAATGCGATAGCAATTATTGCGCGATAATTGCTCCAAAATAGCAATTTAGTATCACGTATCAGCCAAAACAATACGATTGCAATCGATCACTATACATAACTGTTTGTGACATTCATCAATCGCTCGCGCGATGGTTGCTAGTGGATTTTTTATCGCTATTTTTACGTGATAAGGTAGCGGGTTAGAAGATATTTCATATGCGGATACTTTGAGTCTTGGGAGAGCGGTTTTTGTCTGGATTATTCTTATACTCGCAGTTTAAAGTTTAAACTTAAACACTGACCATAACTTTGTTGTGCCAATTTGTTCACCCGGGTACCGAACCCGTACCGTTTTCGAGGAATCAAATTGTCTCAGTTCAGTTTTCAAGTTTGCTTGAAAGCTTGAAGACAATAGGAAAAAAAATAGACCGACACCCTTAATATTAATAATATAAGTATGGATTTTCCGCTATAATGTGGAGTAAACAGTTCAGGGTCCAACACATGTTGTTAAAAAGCGATCCCTTGTCTCGCGCGTGACGGGGATACGAATGTGACTTAAGATTCCATAAATCCAATATTTTATCAATTTGTGATATCCATCATTGTTGAGGGAGATGGGAAGAAAAATGGCGGGTCCTCAATACGAAATATTGCAATTTGTCTCGAGAGTATATGAATAAAATTCACTTAAAATACATAGTTTCGTTTGAATGGTGTCTTTGAATACATAAATATACACATTTATATTGTATGAACACCCCATGATCACATAAAAGAAACATAAAGTTATCCCGCAGCTTCGTTCGCGTGAATTAGGGACGAAGGTAAATTTTACCCCCTTTGGGATATGATTTTGAAAAATATCTTTAAAATATACAAAGATATCCCCAAAAAAGTTTGGCTTGAAACTTTCGCCTAAAAACTTTACTTACACATACAACTATGAACTTACATATTATTTTATAATAATACTAGATGATGCCCGCAACTCCGTTGCGCCAAAACTCGTTTATCGCGCGGGAACCGTACATTTTTCCGGGTTAAAAAGTATCTCCATGCCAAAGTTCAGCAAAATCGGTTCAGTGCTTTAAGCATGAAGAGGTAACAGACAGACAGACAGACAGACATACTTTCGCATTTATAATATTAATTAGTAATTAAGGATTAGTGATAAGTGTATAATTATACCCACATTCTACATTTAAAAGGCGTAACAATATATTTCAACGATGCCCATTTGCCATTCCATTAGCAACGGCGTTATCAAATTGTGCAAAATAAAACTTTCCACTCACGTCCTTTCCCCGACCGTATCTGGTACGAAATATTTATAAAAGTGCAATTAGATAATTAGATGAACCCCCATAATGAGACCCGGCATATTTCAGGGTTTTTCATTAGCAGGGTCCACTCAAAAGAGGCTTACGAAATTAAGGTAAAAATGAAGCCCCTTAAACTTACCCGTTATGTTCCAAAATGTTTTAACTTTAATAGAATATTCTTTTGAAGGTTTAATATTTATAAAGTTTCGGGTGCTTAGCGTTATCAAAGAGTTGAGTTCTTTGATGTACAGTCACGTGCAAAAGCGGTTAAGCGCAATTATTGTTAACAGCGTGCTGATATTTATACAGGTATACTAGCTGTCCCGGCAAACGTTTCTTTGTCATATTATATAAAGTATATCGCCCGTATTATTTTATTGAATTAGTGACTAAATAAGTATGTCACCATGGCAACGTCCATCGCTATCCCGTGACCCGCGTCGCATAAGCAATGGTCGCTCTTTATATACAAATAATTTGCAATAAAATAAAATTGCGACTATAATTAAAGATTTAAGCTATCCTATTTCTCGAGTTGGAAAAAAAAACACACATTTTAAAAAAAGAAACATTAAAATCGGTTAAGTAGTTTAGGAATCCATCGCGGACAAACATCGTGACAGGAGATTTATATATAATATTAGATATAATTCGCTAAAATAAATTAAGTCTACTGCTTATGTATAAAAGTTTTAGGTAAATAAGGAACGATTTGCGCTGCAAGAGTGCCGACAGAAGTGACTAAACGGCAGGAGCAGGCATATATTTTCACCTCATAGTAGGTTTAAGAGCGCCAGGGTTTTTTTCCTCCATCTTACTGGTTACGATCAGGCCACGTGTCCTACGCGAGTTTAACATTTCTTATTTTTTTTCTTTATTTAGAAGCTTTGTCAAACATGACGATGTCGCTTCATTGGACTAATCTCTAAATATAACAAAAATGTCCACTACAAAAACTGATAAAAAATTCTATTCATAAAAATGTGCACTACGCTACTAAACAAGTTTAAATGCACATCAAATGGTCTATAAATAAAATTCTAACTGCCGGGCAAACAATTTTATATACAGATTTTAGAAATAAACTATTAAAATAGAAAAATAACAAGCGATCAAAGCTGTATAGAATTTTATCTGCGAGACTCCTTAGTTTCGCTCAGCTCTGTCAACACAGAAATTCCGACGTAGAATTTTGTTTTGAAACATTTCATATAAAAGGTATTTTTGAACGAACGGAAGTCGGGACGCTTCCGTACGATACAAAATGTCCGACATCAAAGGTCCTCATCGGCCCTTCACGTAATAGTTCGCAGAAATATTACGAACAAAAAGACAAGTAAACGCCGTTTACAATAAACGCTAAAAGATTTCGGAGAATCAGGATATATATTTTTTAATCGAGGGATGCGATTTATTTATAGTATTCTATTTTTTTTTTTCAATTGTACTGCCTGTATAATAGATTACCCTTTGTCAATAAAAATAAAATGGTATGTGAATCCACACTAATATTATAAATGCGAAAGTGTATCTGTCTGTCTGTTACCTCTTCACGCTCAAACCGCTGAACCGATTTCGCTGAAATTTGGCATGAAGATACTTTGAGTCCCGGGACAGGACATAGAATCCTTTTTGTCCCGAAAAATGTACGGTTCTGCGTGATAAACGAGTTTTTAAGTATAAGAAAAAGACAAAATATTGTATAATTACTACAAAATGCATGCGTACAGGATGCAGGGATTATTTTTCACACCAGCGTTGTCCCCAGTATCCATAAGCCAGAAGCATTGTTGGCAAGAATGACCAAAAGCGTTTTCGACCTAAAATTACACCAAACATTTTTCGAAAATACCACTAGCGGAAAATCATTCCTGCTTTTATTCATTATTTCATTTCTACTTAAAATGCTTCAAAATACCAAGCTAAACGTTCTTTTAGCACAGAAATACTATTGATTAGCCCAAACTCGGCTCAAGCGAGTTACGTAAGTTATCAAACTTGGTCCTCCCGGGGTTTCAGGCTGTTCCGGAGTGACAGCCGTAGTAATTATTGGCATGAGACCATTTCGGGATGAGATCGAAAACTGCGGTTCGTAGGGAGGTTACACGATGAATTATTGGTTATAGTTGATAAAGAATTATTTTAAACGAGACGAAACTTACAAAGCTTTCCAGGTGAAACTACCAAATTACTAATAGGTAAGTATTTAAAGTAATGGTAATAGATCCCATAAATAGGGAACCCATAACAGGAAATCTCGTATAAATATCCACAAATGCCATTAATAAATCTGAGCCCCTAGCCAAGACGTTTTCTTTCGCTTCTTTATAGAATCGCCGATCAAAATGTTTGGAATTGACATAGCAAAAGAAAATCTCTTGGCTAAAGGGCCAGATTGAAAAGCCAATTCCACTATCCGAAGACGAAACATTCGCCGTACCTTATTGTACCGTTCATAGTATTCTAAATCAACTTAATAGTAGATCAATATGCAGAATAACAATGCAGGTTTTCAATTTTTCTCGTGGGTTAATCGCGCTGGCTCGTTTCCAGGCAGTAAATCCTGTTCCGACTCGTTGGCCGATATTAAATGCCCCCAGTCTCCCCTAAATTGGACTTTATATAAATAACATCTAATTTCGCACCGTATATTGTGTTGCATCGTTCGTTGCTCTGTCATTACTGTTTTATTCCTTTATTTGATGCACTTTGATTCTACTTTCTTTAAAAAAATAAATGAAAGTATGTAGGTAGTGTAACAGGATACCAAATTCTGTTAAGGCCGTCCCCCGAGCAAACGACCTTGGCCGAGATCGCACCAAAACCCTATTTTTTTACTTATCTTAGTTCAAAATTGACCTACAAAAAAGTGGAATACGTAGTTTACGATATTGACGATCTATTGGCGTGTGTTTCAAATAAAAGTAATTTGTAAATGCTAAGGAGATGCTGAATGTATGCTTGAATTTTAATAAATTGGTTTTACTTTGGAAGCTGATATCATGAGTATAATAAACAAAAATAGAACATTTAAAACGTGGAAACGAATGTTGATATACTGAAGATTATTGATGTATTTTTATTATTACTTTGTAGCTTTCAAATTATGAGTTGATAATTAAATTTTATATATTACTATTTAAATTTATTCACAGTGTATTTAATATGTACTAAGTATTTAATTTAACTTTTAATTTAATTTTATGTATTTTATATGAGTTTATTGCCTGCAATAAATGATTATTATTTTAAGGTTCTAATTACGGTAAATTACGGAATCTCCGTAGGGAACGCCCTTAAGGGGCTTAGCCAACATGTGTTTTTTATTTCTTCTATAAAGAAAACATTTACGATACTATTATTATGAACAATTGAACACGACATTCGACTTAGTAATAATCATAATGGTAGATTATTTTTGTAGTGTTTTGTGGTGTTTAGTCAAATGGCATAGGATAGTTTCATATTCTATCTGTTTACACGGCAGTAAGTGAGCATTTAGAAAAATAATTAAAAACTTATTTTTATGCTATTGTTTTTAAAAAGAATATCTTTATATCAAATGAAATGACAACCGTAATTGTCCCGAGGGTTCCAGACAAAACCCAGAATGAAAAAGAATAAACCCGCGTTACATATTATATTCGAGTTTGGAATTAACATAAAACTACATTTTCATGCATAAATCGTGTAATTTCATAGCAAAGTCCGGAAGTGAGAATTCGCAATACTTTGCCGCTAGAATTTTTCGTGCAAGTTGGATTTCACAACGTAGTTATAACTTTGGAATAACATTTATATTTATATAAAAGCTGGACTTATTTCTCGCGTTAAGGAAATCTGTTCTACGGGAACTCGTACAAAAAAAGAAGCATTAAAGTTACGAACAGAATTTATGTATCGGAGTCAGGTGCTATACAATATTCATCAAAGACTCAGGGGCTGTTTCACCACATCCTGATAAGTGCCGGATAGGTTATCCACAACTTATCTGACAGATACACTATGCTCCATATTCTATCAGATAAGTTGTAGATAGTCTATCCGGCACTTAGCAGGAAGTGGTGAAACACTGTCTTAGTGACAAACCTATATGGCGCGAGATTTGTACCTTCTATATAAAACTGAGCAAAAATCGTCCTTGCCCGTGGCACAGATTACTAAATAGTTACTTCGTAACACATAATATAGTTTGTTTTATATTTTATATTGGCGCCAAATTTTATCAAAATCGATTCACGCGTGAATCGTGATACGTGGACCAAAGGAAATAAAGAGGTACTCACGCATTAGGCAGCAGAAAGAACTAGAAAGAGAGTCTCCACATTTTGTATTACTGTCCCTTAAATAAGTTAGAAAACCAACCTAGGAAGTTCCACTGGATATAAAGAGATTTTCTGTTACCTAAGATCTGGAGTGCGCTCTATTTATGGCTTCGTTAATCAATTGTTAACGGATGATTAAATACGAGCTCTAAGCGTTTAGGAGTCAGTCGCCTAAGAGTTGAATCGATATTCTAACAAGACGGACTAATACAAGGTTTGAGGTGAAGCGCAGACCGACTACTGACGATCAACTAACGAATTTATGACGACCTCTTTGGATCAGTGGGTGGACTGTCGGGAGCTCAAGCCGGGGGCCGCGGGTTCGAATCCCGCCGACGGAACAAAAAGTTTTCAATGTTCCCGGGTCATGGGTGTGTATGGTATTATATAATATGTGTATCATATTATGGTAAAAATCTTAAATATATGTATAGTATAAAAGTATTAAATATATTTCCGCTATCTGGTACCCGTAACACAAGTCCTTCAGGTACTTACCACGGGGCCAGACTGACGTGGTGTGAAGCGTCCATAGATATTAAGACACCACACAGCAAAAGTACATAATGTAGTTATGAAAATCAGGTCCTTGATTTGGGTTACTTAGTTTGTTCCAAATATCATACAGTCGAATCTTATTTAACGCAAAACTTAAGTTACAAACTAAACATCCTTTTTTGTCCTGTCGTGATTTTTTGTGTTGATGGTTTAAAAAATGTACAATTGCTGAAGTTATAGGTCGCAATTATATTCAGTGCTACCACAATAGATAGAACAAACCAGTAGAAGTGTTCTAGTTTAAACGTTTGACGTAGTACTATGTCATGATATTACAATCGGCGCTTGTGACTTTGATGGTGACTTGCTGAGCAGTTTATAGCATGCTTACAGTAACGCCTCCGTGGTCTAGTGGTATAGAGCGCGGCTCTTGACTCGCGTGGGTTCGATTCCCGCGTTGGAAACATGATATTTCCAAGTTTGGTTAGGACAATGCAGGCTGATCACCTGATTGTCTGACAAGTAAGATGATCCGTGCGTCGGATGGGCTGTAAAAAGTCGGTCCTGCGCCTGATCTCTCGCCGGTCGTGTCGGTCTGCCGTCCCACTGGGTCATGAGAGTAAAGGAATAGAGAGTGCTCTTGTGTACCGCGCACACACTTGGGCACTATAAAATTACTCCTGCGTAGCTGGCCTGGTTTCAATGAAACCGGCCACTGTCACCGAAACCGGTGTGGGAGCTATTATTTCAGTACCCGCCCCGGTTTATGTGTTTGTTTTGCCTGCCTACTTTATGTCTACTGTGACGCTACCAAGTACCAGTGGTCCGTCTGCACTAACCACAATCGATATCCCAACAAGATCGGCCACAAGAATCGAGAGGTTAACTCTACTAATTGAAAGTTTGGCCGAGGAATTTCCAGTAATTTCCAACCGGACGTTGCGTAAGCGAATTACTTTCGCTCCAGAACTTTCCAGAAATAGATTAAGTTCCAATTTTGAATGGAAAGGATAAACAATTTTGTATTGTCAGTGACTGAGGGTAACGAAGGGTGAAATTTCTTGCGATAGAAAACAAAATATTATTGTGAAGTTATACAATTCACGTAGGCGTTTATTCGTAAAGATCGTTGTCCTTTTTAGGGTTCCGTATTTTTCATAAAATACAAATAAAATGCCACTTTGACTGATTTCGATGACACACAGAATGGTAAGTCTAAGTCTCTAGGAATGACCTACTTAGAGTCGTTTTTAACACAGAAAAGCGAACGGTACTGACGAAAAAACCTTGTCGCAATTGAAAACATTAGTGGAGCGGGTAAGTAACAGTTAAAAAAATTGCAGTATGCATTAATGGAGAAATTAGGGCCGGGAAAATGATTTGAAATTAGATATATGAGGATTTTTTGTGTTGCCAGATATATTAGCCAGATAATGAAGTAGGCAAGTAAGAAGGCTTGTTCAAATTATAAGGGCAAAAATGAGTAATTATTGTCCTTATGTTATGAAATGTTAGTTATCTGGTTAATCCACTCACGTCTTCAATATTGATGAAATTTCGGCGCAACTTAATAGGCAACATTTTAACCATGATGATGCATCCCCGGTATTCATATTCGTATTCCTCGACATATGAAAAACATAATTTTGGGGAAACGACGTCGTATGTTCCGTGTCAAGTGATTGCGCAATTTGTGTGAGGACTTCCGTTATTTCTCCTGTTACGGCGTTTTGGGAGAAAACTGTTGAATCTTGTATAATACTAGCTAAAAGAAGAGCTTTGTGAGAGCTCGCGTCGTTTTTCTGTGTGGTAATAATCTTTAAGGCAGTTTAACCAAACCTTGACTGACCGATGATAATAATTGATAACACATCTACATATAAATAAAATTAATATGTTTAAACTTAAAGCACAAATCAATAGCTATATCCACGTTATTGCCCTTTCGTCTTCAATAGGGATGATGACAAGGTCAAAGATTAGCGACTTTTGTTAATAAAATAAAGAAAGCACGGCAAAAAATAAGCGTTACCAAAATTTCAGCTCGATAGCATTTGTATTTTTTTTGTTAGGCGCCTTCAAAGTTGGATAATCAAGTCGTTTTTTTTTCAATTAAATTTCTTAATATTTGTATACCATTCGATAACTTATGCAATCAAAAGCAACTTTTGGTATGAAACCACTTTTATAAACGCAATATTTAATATACCTATCGAACAAAGTTCTCTCCCGACCCGTACAAACTAAGAAAGACTGACGTCAGTCTTTCTTAGCACTTTGTATGGAGCGTTTCGGGCAGGTCTATTTTATGAGATGTTTGAATTGTTCATATCTTGGTGAATTTTTAAGCTATGAGAGTCATTCTTTCAGCAATGTTTCTATTTTTTAAGGGTCTTTCAATTACCAATAAGAAAAAAAATTAGTCATCAAGCCTATTGTCGTCATCTTCTTTCATTCAACTTTCGTATTGGCGCATTCAATAATTGAATACTTTATCACATCGAAATCTACCGTTCCATTAACAATATTTCTTCAAAATATGGGCAACATCTAGTTAAGTTAAATTATAAACCACAAGTATAATATCTTTGGAATGCTCGTACGATACTCGGAATTCTAACTTCTGTGAAACGAGACATGTATTATTGATGTGAAATATCACTTTAGCAGAATAATGCCTGACGCTTAAGGCACTGCGAACAGCTGTAATATTTATTTGCTTTGCAGCCACAGAATAAATATTCGTTACTTTTCAGAATATTTCTAGCGTTATGACTGGTTTTTGGATTATAATTTTCTTTTTTTGATTAGATTTATTATAATTTCTCTATGAAACTAAACTGTGTTTTTAAAACCAGTCATAACACTGGTTTTAAAAACACAGTTTAGTGTCATAGAGAAATTATAATAAATCTAATCAAAAAAAAGAAAATTATAATAATAGTAATTGCAAAAAAAAAAAACAAAATATGCGCACAGAGTTGTGGGCAACATCTTGAGTAAGTATAACAAAAGCGAAATCTGTGTCTGGTCTTCTGGAATTCTTCCTACTCTTCCTACTTTCTTCTGATTCATTTCGTTGCGGGTCCCAAGACAGCTTTAGCATGTATCTCGGGCTCCCTGAGATCATATCAAAGAGTTTTCGTGGTTGGATACCGCTGTCGATCCTGGCGACACAGGAGATACAGTGGTGGGAATGTGTGGCCCGGTTAAATAACATAAGAAAACTGTCTCTGTCTGTTAACTATTTTCACGTTCAAGTTAGACCGATTTGGATACAATAATTCATTATAAATATACTCTAACTCCCGGGAATTGACACAGAATACTTACATTAAATGTTAGCGCGCGTTAAATCGAATTTGTCTCTTTAAGTTCCGGAGAAGGAAATAGGACATATACGCGAACAGAGTTGTGAGAACAACACCAAGTGTAATATATAATATAGGAAGTATATAATATATAAACCGCAATACGTTCGCAATAACGTCCCCTAGGCGTTTGTATCATTACGCGCGACGGGGGACGATGTTATATGACTTTTGTATGATAAGATTTGCATTTTACGATTCTGAAACTAAGTCTATTTTCCAGGGAACAGTTCCATATTCGAATTCTCGTATCGTACTTCAAGTATAACTAGATGTTTCTTACGGCTCTATCTAATCGGGTTAGTACTTTTAAGGTATGAAAAAGTAGCTTATGTAAAGCGTAAGCAACCACCATTCTAAATTTCATTTGAACCCATTATAAATTTTGTTGCTAATGCAAAAACTACGCCATTGTTACAATAACCTAATTTATTGATACGCTTACACACACACACACATGCACTAAACTACGAAACTCTCGATCACCAGACAATTCAATAGCGTAGTTTGCTTCACATATTAATATATTATTATATAACTAATATGGACGCCTCACACCACGTCAGTCTGGCCCCGTGGTAAGTACCTGATGGACTTGTGTTACAGGTACCAGACAACGGAAATATATTTAATACTTTTATACTATACATATATTTAAGATTTTTATTATATTATAAACAATACACATATTTAATACGCATCCATGACCCAGGAACTTTGAAAACTTTTTGTTCCGTCGGCGGGATTCGAACCCGCGAGGCCCGGCTTGAGCTACCTACAGCCCACCAACTGAGTCACAGAGGTCGTCAATACAAAACCGGCGTCACTTTATAGTTCGTCTCTATCTATACTTTTTATTTGATCTAATGTCTCACTAAATAATATTATGCTCACTAGAGATATAATATTATTGCTTCAAAAGTCCCTAGTTAGAGACAATAATCCCCCTTATGTCGCTAAAACATTAATATGAAGTCACAGTATAATTCGTTTCACGTACTACTAATTCTGTCTAAACTTTATACGTAAGAGCCTTTCCGTCAGAGCTCAACTGTGACTAAAAGCTTAGATACTAATATCATTATATTTCAATAGTTATAATATTATAAGCGTTATTAATATTTTAAGGTTTGTTACCTTTTCAGAACTAAACTGCTGGAAAAAACTATTTGTATAATTGGCTTGGATATATTATTATGTAATTCAAGTTTCATATTGGATTGGTTCATGGGTAACAACTATACGAAGGATCCACGTAGAAAAAAGTAGGAAACTGCACAGTTTAAATTTTCTGTATAATATATTATTATTTTTAAATCGGGCTTTGGCCCACCACACATTTCCACCACTGTATCTCCTGTGTTGCCAGGATCGACAGCGGTATCCAACCACGAAAACCCTTTGATATGATCTCAGCCCTCAGGGAGCCCGAGGGACATGCTAAAGCTGTCTTGGGACCCGCAACGAATTTAATCAGAAGAAGATAGGAGTAGAAAGTATACACTATACAGGTATATAATATATTGTATAATATATTATATAAGTTAGCTAGCAAATAGTATTAAATATATTTATGGCCTGTTTCACCGCTTCCTGATAAGGTGCTCGATAGGGTTATTTGACAGATTTTCCATACACCATCTGTCAAATTAAGTGGTGGATAGCCTTATCAGGAAGCGGTGAAACAGGCCCTTAAACTTCTCCAAGTCTTCGACTAAAATAAATCAACACACACACACAGCACCCTCAAAACAACACAGACAAACACTTATAACACCCCTGTTATCTTCGACAAAAAAACAGACTCTTCATTTCCAGCGGATCATTAGCAAACAATATACCGTTATCAAAATATTATTTTTGAACCACATCCGAGGCAGACGCACCATTAGGAAAAAACAATGGCGGAACAATGCCTCGCCCCTCGCCTCGCCTCCCCGCCCCCTTTCCTCTCCCGCGCTCAGTGTTGCCAACCAAAGAAAACCGAAAACAGCTCATCATTGAAAAGGCAGTAGAAAACAGTAGAATTACAATGCCACATTCTATGCTAAAGTGACCTTATATTTAGAATTCATACTAATATTATAACTTATAAGTGTGGATGTCGCCCCTTCACGCTTAAACCAATGAACCGATTTTGATGGGTATGGAGATAGTTTGAGTACCATCGAGGAAATTGATTCCTAGGCAGTTGATAGACCAACGTCATTTGCTCGGATCATGTCAATTCAATGTTAATTGTGATCTGTCGGCTAGGTTTGACTTAACGCGACCAAACTACGTAGGTCTCCCCTCTGCCTAGGAATCAACTTCTCTGATAGTACTTATAATACTTTTTATCGCGGAAAAATATACGGTACCCGTACGATTCCTGAGATATAGCCAGGAGACAGACAGACGGAGAGACATTGAAGTCTTAGTAATAGGGTCCCGTTTTTACCCTTTGGGTACGGAACCCTAAAAACAGTAGATCTACTGTTAAAACGAACTGTAACCAATAGTATTTCCGGATAAATACGACCTGCAAACCTTAAAGAAGAGAGCGTATTCCCTCTTAAAAGGCCGTCAACGCACCTGCAGCTCTTGTAATGTGGCAAGTGTCCATCACTCGCACCATTAGAAGAGCTGCAGGTGCGTTGCCGGTCCTTTAAGAGGGAATAAATAATACGTTCGTTTTAACAGTAGATCTACTGTTTTTAGGGTTCCGTACCCAAAGGGTAAAAACGGTTCTGAAACTAAGAATTATATGGCGACGACGGCTAGGGTGACGATAGTTGCTTTCCATCAGGTGACCCTTTTGCTTGTTTGCCCCCTTATTTTATATTAAATATTAAAAAAGGGTTGGCAACACTGCCCGAACCCCCTCCTCGCGTCTCTGTCTCCCTTTCCGCGGCTCTCTCGAGTTCTCGCGCCCTTTTCGCCGACATAAAAACTTAATAGAGTTCTTAGCCGTCGAGGTCAGAAGCTTTCAATGTTGTTTTATAGACTCATCAATTTCAGCTTGTTATTTTTATCACAATTAACTGAGTGTGCTATAAAAGTTGAAAAAACTGAAGTGTTTTCAATGGGTATTGTGCTTTTACTAGCTCTTATCCGCGACTTGCCTGCATGAATGCAAAGTACTTGTACTATTGTCATCACGATATGAAAACTCTGGATAGGTATGGAACAGTCTACGACTTATTTTGACAGGTATTAATATGTTCGTACAAGGAAAATACCGTTATCAACATCAATTTCAAACTCAACAAGGTCCCTAAATCACAAATTGAGGTTGTATAGATAGATAGAAAATTATTTATTTACTAATAACTAAACTAAATTACAATTTAAAATAAAACAATATGTAAAAATAAAAATAAAAAAAGGAATATGTACAAACAGGCGGTTTACATCATATTATGGAAAAAATGTATGGTTGCAGCGATATAAACGATTAACGCAACGAAGTTGCAGATATCCAGGCTTTGTTAGGATGTAATTTTTAGTCTAGATAAAAAGCTAATTAAATCCTAAGTCATAACATAAAATCAAACAGTGATTATCAAAACATAATATTTTGTCAACCATACTAATATAATAATCAGACTAACAAAAAGGACAAATAAAAACTAATTACATTGAACATGTTAATGTGTCAGCGCAATTATCATAATAGTATTATTTATTACACAAATTAGCGCTCAAAGCGGGATTAAAACAAAATTGTTTGTTAATTAAACAAAATTTCAAATGAAAATTAGCTTTACAAGGTGGATCCCTGTAGGAAGCCAGTGATACAATACCTGTAAACTAATGTTATTTAAACATTATGGTATGGTTCAAATGCTTTCAGATGTAAAAAATGTATAATATTTTATGTCTTTTACCAACTCTGGAAAAGTACATAGGATAATTTATTATGCGGAGTTGATAAATAGGCAGATCGGAGAACTACGTAATTTTGTCGGGTTCTGCCAAGCTCAGGTAATTGATCGCAACTATTTACTCCAGAGGTCGGCAACCTTATGGCAGGCAAGGGCCATAAGGTGGCAAAACAAAGTAAGAGACAGGCCGCAGGCATAGTTTATCAACCCTAGAAGCCCAATACCTCCGCATAATGTAATGAGGGCTTTTATAAACCACAATTTAAAAAAATTCAACCTCTCTGATGTACAATTCGACAAGGCTGTTTTACTTTGCGAGAAAAGGAACTAATTACCAGCAGCGCCCATTGACATCATTGACATATTCATTTAAAGCCTTATCGAACTAGGCACTAGTAAAAAGTGAGCTGTCAAAATTTGTAAGAGAGAGAATTATAATGATCGGGTTTTGTCGAATAAATTTTACTCAACAAAACCCGATCAAATAATGTAGGTCCGTTTTCTACATGTGAATGAATTTCTGTTCACGGAATTAAAAACTTGCAAACAAAAATCATAGAATAGTAATTTATTTTTTTCTAGATGACGGCCACAAATTCTGTTGCGCCGAAATTCGTTTATCGCACGGAAACCATACATTTTTACGGGACAAAGACTTTCAGTATCCGAGACTCAAAATACCTCCATACCAAACAAAGAAATCGATTCAGGGGTTTGGACCTTCGAAGAGGTAACAGACGGACAGACACACTTTCGCATTTATGATATTAGTGTGTATGATTCATGATTTAAAGACTATTTATAATTATAATATCTACTAGTAATATTCTTACCCTTCATACAAAAAGTATAAACAGAGTAACAGATGACCAAAACTTTGTCGGGCGTTGACTTCACAAAAAACAATATTTGCACAGAATATTGTAGACCGGGTGTATGTAAATCGGGTAAGGGACGAATAACGGTACCAAAACAATATTTTCGGGAATAATTTTTAAAAGCACGCGACAAAAAATTCACGGTTTTATTACTATGTAGCATTGTACTTTTATTTGTTTTTACTACAGTGAAATGTAGTCGCGTGTTTTATAAAAATAAAAATTGATTTAGTTGTTACAGTTCCGAGAATAAAGGGTACAGTTATTTGTTAAAATTAGTTCTGGTTGAGGTCTGAAATATTTGTTTTATGTGCGTTGGTTTGATATTTTTTAACAAAGCTGTATTTAAACTAAACTGGCAGAGCGCGTTTTGACCTAAAACAATATCTTCACAATTTACCGGCTTAGAGAAAAAAATAGGTATGGTGGTTATTAGAGTCCCGGAAAGGAACTTTGCATAGTTTTAATCCTGGGACGATCCTGGTAAAATTCTGCGATTTCCGAGCGCATACTTAATTTCTGCTCAAAAAAGTTGCTGGCAAAATCAAGTACAATCCGAGAAATGGATTCATAGGCATATGGTGAAACTTCGCTAATTTGTCGAGTTATATCAAACTCAGCTATAGTTTACAAGTAAAATTGATTTAACAAAACCCAGCCAAACAACCTTCTTATTCCATCTACCTGCTTAAATTCATTGATGTTAATTTTTTTAATCCCACCAGTCCTACAATATAGAGTTAAGTCTACACAAAACCATCCTGCCATTGGTAACTGAGGTCACCATAATAAAAAAGAAGAAATTGAAGAAGAATTACTTTGGCGATAAATAAAAACTTTATTGCCCTGTACTTATACTCGGCGCGGCGAACCTTGGTCCCTATGACACTGACAGTTGATAACATTGTAGTGGCGTCACCATTAAAATATTAGGATCATATCGAAGGTGTCTAAAAATGTCATTTATAAATTTTACGCAGCTTTATGTCATTACAATGATATTCCGTTGGAACTTTTAACAATTCTTAGCATTTACATGCAATTATCTCAATCAAAATTTACGTTTACGTCCTGCAAAAGTTACGTCATGTGACGAAGTAACTATTGCAGGACGTAAACGTAATTTCAGATTGAGATAATTTCTTGTAAATGTTAAGAATTGTTTAAAATTCCAACGGAATATCATTGTAATGGCATTAAGTTACGTAAAATTTATAAATTGGATTTTAAGACGCCTCCAATATGATCCTAATTTAATGGTGACGTCACTACAATGTTACATGGTGTGACTAACTGTCAGTGTCATAGGGACCAAGGTTCGCCGCGTCGAGTATAATAATAGCTCCCACACCGGTTTTCGGTGACGGTGACCGGTTTCATTGAAACCAGGCCAGCTACGCAAGAGTAATTTTATAGTGCCCAGGTGTGTGCGCAGTACATAAGCAGCCTGCATTGTCCTAACCAAACTTGGAAATATCATGTTTCCAACGCGGGAATCGAACCCACAACCTGCGAGTCAAGAGCCGCGCTCTATACCACTAGACCACGGAGGCGTCTGCTTGCCTGGCCTTGCCAGGCCCGTACTTAATAACATACTTGTGAGTACCAAGTATGTTATTAATTGTAACGAATAAAATCACTTACACGGAACGAAGCACTCTCATAAAATCAAGACCTTTGATGTCTCTCATATTATGTAATGTAGCATACAACGTTCAAACAGATTCCACGTAAGCTAAGCGCTGTTGTTTTTGACCTAGAATGTTCTTATATTTCATCTCAAAGGGGAATGCATCTTAAAATTTGAGTGGACTTGAATCTTACTATGTAAGTTTATACTTAATTCTACCTTTTATACCTTTGATATAGAAGGCATTTTTATTTTTTTAAATGACAACCCACTTAGGGGGAAAAAGCTTCAAAGATTTCAATAAAAAAATTTTATCCACAAATTCTTTATCCTATTTCTATGTCTAGTGGCATAACCTAAAAAAAAGTTAACAATCGCAACTTTTAAAATAATTTATTGCTAAACTATAAAAATATAACATCCAATCTCAACGTCATAAAATTGAATATTCGGACTATTTATTGCTATAAAAAGTTTATTCAATTTTGGAACGTATTTGTGAAATTGGGAAACTAAATAAAATGAAATAAAAGTGTTTTATGATCGTGAACGACATTTTTCTATTTATTGTTCTACTAAATGACGCCCGCAACTCCGTTGCGCCAAAATTCGCGCAGAAAACGTACATTTATTCGGGCTAAAAGTATCCTATGTCCTTTTCTGGGACACAAAGTATCTCCATACCAAATTTTAGCAAAATCGGTTCAGCGGTTTGGGCGTGAAGAGGTAACAGACAGACAAACATACACACTTTCGCATTTATGATATCTGTATGGAAGTATGGATATTAAGACGTATAGATTCATTCATAGGACAATAAAAATAGATGGTATCACGAAGGGAGTAGAACCCGCAAATTACTTGAGTTATAACTGTTAGTAATGTGCTGCTATTAGTTTGAGGATAACCCACATAAGGACGATGAATAAATACGCCGATTCTATAGGGATGGGACAATCTCTGACGCAAACAAATAGAAAATAACGGTTCTTAGCACAAAAAATAAACTGTTAAACAGTTGTTTTGAGACCATTTAGTATCGAATTTTTCTTTAATCAACTGTTCAACAGGTGTTTAAATCTTTTGTAGTAAGACCATAATAATTTAAACACAACTTTCGCGCATAATACTATAACTTAAATAAATAATGTAAGCAGTCAAGGAGTGGACCTATTTGAAAACTAGTCAAAAGTCTTTACTATTCTCATTAAATCTCAATAAATAATAATATTCTTTTTATGGGAGGGAAAAGAGTCATGAAATATGCTACGGCATGTTATTCTGATTCTGTTTTTGATGTTCGACAACAGCTGATCCGGCATGTTGTATCATACACGACACAAACCTGCTTTCTTTAAATCTATCTATTAAAAATCACATAAAAATTTGTAACGTACATTTAAAGCGTTATAATACGCTTTAAATGTACGTTACAAATTTTTATGTGATTTTTAAAGGGACAGACAGCAGCGAATTTATACTTAGCAAAGGCCATATTTCAGCAAATAGGCTAGAAATTATAGGTCCGAAACGCTTACCGTAATAGTGGTGGGTCAGACGTATGCCGTGAGGTATCACGTTACTGACACGTATCACGCTAGCATTATCCTAATTCGTCTTTTTATGGCCCCCGTAACCAAACAACGGGTAAATTGGCAACATGAATATTGAGTATAATGGCCCCATTTCCGGGGCTTTTTTTACCTCAACTTTTGCGAACTCGAATCAGGAACTGAAATTAGGGATTAATATGAGTTTTACGTAATCCCATTATGAACCTAATGCCTCACACAGCGGTTTCTTTGATGGTGTTTTTTTAATCCAGGAATGAAGGAGAATTTTATAGAGTCCATGTTTGTGCAGGAAACAAGAGCCTTATAGTATCTATGGACGCTTGACACCACGTCAGTCTGGTCCCGTACTAAGTAGGTACCTGAAGGACTTGTGTTACAGGTACCAGACAACGGAAATATATTTAATACTTCTACATTATATGTATATATTTAAGATTTTTATTATATTATCATACATAATATACTTATTTAATACACATCCAAGAACCGGGAATATTGAAAACTTTTTTTTCCGTCGGCGGGAGGATTCGAACCCGCGACACCTGGCTTGAGCTACCAACGCGCCACCAACTGAGATACAGAGGTCGTCAAATTTTATCTTGCTTGTACTCTCATTACCTCAGGCGGATGACCGAGATGCTCTCAGAATTCTGGCCCAGGTTAAACGCCTCCTATTATAATAAATCTAGTGCCTACCAATGCGGATTCATTGACGATAGCTGGTTTTATTGTAGCCAGGCTAATTATACATTAGAATTTTTATGGTGCCCAAGTGTGCGGAGTAAACAAAAGTTTTCTCTTGCTTGTACTCTCGTCACAGAGTGGGACGGATAACTGACACGGCTGGCACCTGATCAGGCAGAGCCGACGTTAAATGATGCATGGATCCTCCCAGACAATTCGGTGAAAGCCAGTCCTAAACAAACTTGGAAACTTACTTAATCTCTAAACCAATAATTATTATTATTATATATAGTATCATAGTATCATTATAGTTAATCAAGTAAAAAAGGTTCAATATCTTATAATATGAAAAATAAGTAACAAACGATTACTGTAAATTTAAAAATCAAAACTCAAATGAGAACCGCCAGCGAGAACTGAAATTCCAAATGCAAAATTCAAATTTCAAATTCGGTTTTAGAACGTAAGCCGACACTAATCGGGGCGTTTGATTACTATCAATTATTAGTTATCGGCCAATAAATAGCTCCAGGGTTCGCGGCGACCAATCACGGCCTCATTATGTTAATTTAGTTCCGCCAGAAGCGTTTGACGCTAGCTTAAATAAATATTTCGCGGCCGACTGCACTTGCGGTTTATTCGGACGTGTGTTTTTGAACATGAGCATCATCATTCATCATCAGGGGGTCTAAAATGATCGCTTTTTTATAATAATGTTTCATTTCAGTTAAAAAAATGGCTACGTGTCAGATGAAGTATGAAACATCAATACATTAGCCGATTGTAAGACTTTCCTGTGGAGATCCGTTTTATAAAACATTATTTGATTGACTACATAACGGTACATAATATCTACCAACCTAGATCTTTTTTAGGGTTCCGTACCCAAAGGGTAAAAACGGGACCCTATTACTAAGACTTCGATGTCTGTCCGTCTGTCCGTCTGTCCGCCTGTCTGTCACCAGGCTGTAACTCAAGAACCGCTATAGCTAGACTTCTGAAATTTTCACAGATTGTGTACATCTGTTGCCACTATAACAACAAATACTAAAAACAAAATAATTTAAATATTTAAGGGGGGCTCCCATACAATAAACGTGATTTTTTTGCTTTTTTTTGCTCTTAATCAATAACGGCAACACATAGGCAGCTGAAATGTTCACAAAATACTAAATTGTATTTGTACTTTAACAAAAAATAATAAAATTTAAATAAATTAAATAATTAAGGGGGGCTCCCATACAAAGAATACAATTTTTAACCTATTTTTGCTCTGTAGTTGTACGGAACCCTTCGTGAGCGAGTGTGACTCGCACTTAGCCGATTATTTAAATTTTATTTCTATCGATCATCTTAGATCTGCAGTTCATTATCAGCTACTGCAATATGGTTTTTCATGCAAGTCTATTTTGGTACTATTTTCCATATACGATATATTCGTTGTAGCCTCTAAGTAATTCACAGCTTCCATTTCGTTTTCAACACCAAATAAAAGAACTAGAACTTACAAAAATACCTTCGCGAATTGTATACAAAAAGCGTGTTTAAAATTCAGTTTTTGTATATTCCGTACTCCGCCCCGAGCTAGCTGTATACCAGCTGTATAGTTGCTATACAACGCACTTCGCCTTGACCGAGTTCCGTGCGAATTAGTTTCACGTCTTTACACTCAACGTGTCATTTAAGTTCTTGTCTTGAAAAAAAAACTCCTAAAAAGTAAGTCCGAAACGACTAAAATAAGAACGCTTGTTTGGACATGAAGAGGTAAAATAAAAATGCTTGACTTACCAAACCGACGTCGACCACGGTCAATCATAGAATCAATTTTGGGCTGTGGATAGACCAAATAAGGTAATCAAACTGTAACGTAAAAAATGCCACGCTGGCTGTCCAGTATCCTAATTACCAGTAGCAATTATAAAAGAGTTACAAGAGCTTCTTTATTGTTCAAATTAATATATTAATCATCATTAAATGTCTTTAAATGCGTCCGGTAGAATTCTATATTCTTGTGTTCGACAGATGCTAAATTTCCTCATTAATTGATTTACTGAAATCCATACTAATATTATAAATGCGAAAGTGTGTCTGTGAGTCTCTCTGTTACCTCTTCGCGCCCAAACCGCTAAAACGATTTTGCAGAAATTTGATATCGAGATACTTTGAGTCCCGGGAACGGACATAGGATAATATCCCTGAAAAATGTATGGTTACCGCGCGATGAATTTGGCGCAACAGAGTTGCAGGCAGTTGTTGCATCTAGTAGGTCATAAAAGGTATTAGTTTTTCTTCCACAACTTCATCGAACATGCCATAAAAATTAATCTATGCGTGAACGACCGAGTGCGAAAACTCATTAATAAGTCAGTGCTGCATAAATTTGCGATTGAGGATATTAGTTATTCAATGGTGTTGACAATTCTAGTTGCAATTTTAAACCAATCTAACTTTTATGGACGCAGATATGAAAAAGTTGATGAAATAAATGATTTTATAGACATTTTTGTTAGCATGGATAAGATACCTGATGTTGAATAAAAAAAATCATTTAGTAGGGGTTCTCTAAGTTGAGCAGAGGGACAGTTTAACATTTTAATAGTATAAAAGCTATTGTAACATAAAACTGGCCACGTTAGCCGTATGCATCCCGACCGCTGGGCAAAGATATCGACAGAGTGGGTACCTGAAGATGGAAGACGCAACCGTGGCCGGCCTAGGAAAAGATGGCGCGATGAGCTGGAGGCGTACCAGCCGGGCTGGCCAACGGTGGCGCAGGAGCGTGACAAGTGGAAGGCCCTGGGGGAGGCCTTTGCCCAGCAGTGGGATAGTAAAGGCTAACAAAAAAAAAAAACAACTTCAATTAATATATAAAGAGTTTGACAGATAACGTATCGGCTTATGTAAAAATCTTCATTATAATTCATTAATATTCGTCTCTGAGTGCAGCAGTATATAATATTTTTTTTTTTGATATCGCAGGGGAAACCCATCATGGGTGCCCCGGGTTGGGTACCCCGGGGGTATGTGAGACTCTTACTCACTAAAACCACCTGCGGTTCGCCTTCAGCCGTATAACGGAGGGATATCCCGGATCTAACAAACACAGGACTCCCTCCACGACTGGCCGGTCTATCTCGGACCGGACTTCCACCAAAGTAAGGGAATGCTTAGGCGAACTAAAGCGTTCCCCTCGGCGCCGGGACTGACAAAGCCGGGCAGGTTCCCATCCTGACCCGGAGAGCAGTATATAATATTGACTATTTCTAGGCTAGCCTAGGTTGTTGCTAGCTAGGCTGTTGCCTGATTCTTAGCTAACCGGGTAACTTAGGTTCAATCTCAGGACCGGTGGATAGACTTCATGTTTTTGGTGGCTTCGTTGCACGTTGATACGTTTATCAACCAGTGAATACGGTACACATTTCATCTATGTGCAGCTTCCTATCGCAAGACTTAAATAATAATAGTAAATAATGTGTATGAATAATAGTAGATAGTAGAATAATATTAAATTATGATAAAATTATTATTTCAAACGAAAAATTCGCTTCAACGAAAGAAGTGTTGATTAATTAGCAACTTAGAATCAATAATATTGATGGGACTATGGAAGTAAATGACAATGACGATGACGATGTCAATAACGATGACAACGTCAAAATTGATCGTGATGCTGATGTTGACAATGATAAATCTCATTTCCATCCCAATACATAACCGGGTAATGAACCGTTTGTAAGAATTACCGCGAACTGAGCTGAGTCATTTTACATTATTAATTACCATCTGACCGACGCGCCCGTCGAATTAATACCGGCATTAAGCGTAAACATCGTACCTGAAACAAAAATAACAAGCGTTAAACATTTTTTTGCGAATCAACAATAAATATTTACTTTTATGCTGCCGTTTGCGAATTAGGGGCTTCCCCCAAATACAATTTGCTAATTTTTGAACGGATTACTTTTGGACTTAAAATGAGTTTTTCTGGGTATTATCGGGATCGCGGGTTTCTTTGGGAAATTGTCGAGCTCGTCGTAATGCTCAAAATACCAGGTCCCTTTTGGATTGAAAAGTGTTTTTCTTCAAATGACCGAATCGGTAGTATAGGAAGACGAGCATTGGGTGAGATCTATGAATAATAAATACCATAGAAGAGTAACTGAGGCAAAACCTTTATTGTAATTTACTTAATATGTAGCTTAATATCAATCATTCGTATATTTTTTTAATTATTATGACATAATATAATAATATATAATTATGATATAAGTATATATTATATAATATGTAAAAATAAAGTATTATTATTTTTTTGTTTTTTTTTTATTTTTATTTTTTTTTAATTTTTGTAAAATTTATTTTTTATTATTATTATATATTTTTTAGCTTAATTATTATACACCTATCATTATATAAATAGGTAAAAACAAACACAGTAAGCAGGTGTAGCAGTTAATTTTATCCTGTCACTTGAACTACCAAAATATATAATTATTCGTGGTGTCACTTGATAGTCGAGCCATTGGCTCTGGCCACTGTCCTATAGATTGCTATAGCAAATTTTAGGAAGTCTTTTCGTTTTTTCTCGTCGTTCATAATACAAGGCAGACTTTCCTTAGTAATGGGGCAGTCGATAATATGTTCACAGGTATATCATTTGAAGGCAACATTTGAGGACACTCCGTTAGAACATGCATTATCGTTTCAGGCGTGGAGCCGTCGCATGTACATGACCCATCGCTGATAAGCTTGAATCTGAACAGGTAAGCCCGTAGTCCCCCATGTCCTGTTAAAATCTGGGTTTTAATGTTGTCAATTCCTTCGCTCTGTATCATTTTATATGCTCTATGTATATTTGGGAAGAAGGTTCTAGTGATCTCACCGGTCTTAGATACAGAGTAGCTGTCCTGGTATTTTTTAAAGTTTCTGCTTTTAGAATGTTTCTGGCATGTGACAGAGGAAATCGATCGTAAATTGAAACAGAGTCCTCTAAGGCGCCTTTTTTTGCAAGATTGTCTGCCACCTCGTTCCCCTCGATTCCTGTGTGTGCCTAGACCCAGCAGAGTCTAAGTTCTCTACCATCATTTCTTGTTTTGTAGATGTTTTTGATTATCATAACAGCCAGAGGATGAGTTGTATACGGGTTACATATGGTTTTGCAAAGAGGACAAAGAATCGCTCAAAATAACTCCTTTTTTTTGCTTCATCTTCAAGAAAGAGTTCGCTAGCTTTTATGATTGCCAATAATTCAGCTTGGTTAACCGAGCAGTAGTCTGCAAGGTGTAACGATGTCTTGTAAGTTTCTCTGCCCTCTCGCCAGCAGCAGATTCCTGCTCCAACCCTACCCTCAATTTTGCTTCCATCAGTATAAAGATGTAGATATACACCTTCCGCTGTCAGCCACTGCTGTGTGATATCGCACTCGTATTTCAAAATTGTTCTTTCAGCTGGGTGGGGCATCTCATTTCTAGTAGTTTTTCTGGGATGTTTTGTATAGGTTTACCCCTTTTAATCTCATACAGTAGAGCGTGTTCTTTTGCTCGAAGGTCAAGAGGTAAAATACCTGCTATCAAAGTGGCCGATGTAAATGAGGTCGTTCGATGTGCTCTTCTTATCTTTATAGCGAACATCCTCGTAATCCTATTAAGTATATTTTGCGTATACTTTTTGTCTAAAACATGCGCCCACGCGCTTGCGGCATATAAGATTTTAGGTTCGATGACAGTCGAGTAGATAAGTTTTGTTACATCAGGATTTAAGCCCCATTGGGTTTTGACTGCTCTAGAAATAACATTATATGTATTTAAGCATTTAGTGTAGAGAGTATCAAGGTGCTGACTAAAGTTTAGGCGTTTATCTATGGTGAGCCCTAGCACCTTAAGCGACTCGGATAATTCAATTTGGACTCCATTTAGGAAGAATTTAGGCAAATTATATTTTCGTCTTCGTGTTATGATGATGCCTTGTGTCTTGTGGGCTGCAAAGTTCATTTTATTTGAGGAGCCCCATTTCGACACTAATTCCAGGGCACTATTAATCTTTTCTTCCAGCTGTTTGATATTTGTAGCAGTTGCGATAAGCAGGATGTCATCAGCGTAGGCTTGTACCAAAGTTGTATCAAAGTTGAGTCAATCGTAAGAAAATATTTTACTGTCCTAGATAATAAGTATTTATGTTAGTAGCTGGATCCATATTATATGAGCAGTTAAACTAAGGTTACCGTTCTATGCTGTATTCTATTTCGATAGATGAGCCCAAGTTTTTCTTAAATTGTAATCATTACTTTATCAATTCGTGTGAAATATATTTACATTTTTAAATTTACAAGTTGCGATAATCTTACGAATACTTACACTTAGGGCCTGTTTCACCACTTCCTGAGAATTGCCAAATAGGCTATTCACCACTTAACTTGACAGATCAAGTATGAAGAATCTGTCAAAAAAGTTGTGAATAGCCTGTTTGGCACTTTATCAGAAAGTGGTGAAACAGGCCCTTAGAGAATTAGATCGAGCAATACCCGTATAAAATGTAACCAATAAAATGGTCCTAAATTAATTTCTATCTTTCGTAATGAAAGACAAGGACAACGATTGTCAGCACGCTCGTTTCATCTCTCTTACACTTTCCTGTTATTTACTTGACAGTTAGATAGGGAACGCTCTATTCATTGTAAATCTATGACGATTACCACAGTAACTCATGCTCTACCATTTTTTTGTCACGGACAGTTATTGCTAGCAGTTATAATGTAATGGGGATAGAAATACAAGCGTATAGAAGCGTATAGGCCTGATATTAATCTGAGGCGGGTTTATTGATGTTTGCTCATCGCTTACGGGGGATGTGGTCGTTATTGCTAGTCGGGGGAGCGTCCATAAACAATACTTTGTTGCAACAACATTTATGAGAATCTTGTATGCCCAAACGACAGTGATGTTTTGACTGATATGAAAAATTGTAATTTCATCTTTGCTAGATGTAAAGCTAAACATTTAGATAACCTTAGGGTCCGTCGCGATCATCGCGCCGTATCAAGTATGAGTATCATAGTGTGGACGCCTATTAGATCATTCTGCCGATCATGCGTGTATTTGATATGACAAGTATCAGATACGCGGTTAATAGCGATCGGGGCGTATCATGATACGCGTATCATTTTGACACGCTTCGATGATACGCGACGGAGATCTGATCGGGGATCTGATCGCGCAAATGATACAAATGTGGACGCACCGTTAGACAGTTTTAATGGAACTTAATTTACTAACTAGCCTATCAACTCCCAAGCGATTGAATTCAACCCCGTAAACAGTAGATTTCCAAGAATCCGCGATCAAAGGATTAAGCAAAAAAGCGTTGAAAGAATATAATATATTACAACGCTTCTTTGCTTAGTAATATATACCTGTATATTAGGGTGTCCCTTAAATTTCAAGTTCGATATAATATTTTTACGCAATACCGTCTCAAAAGTTTCTAAATGATCCTATATTGTCTAGAAATAAATATAAGTTCGATTCCTAAACTATAACCCGTGCCGACTTGAGATTAAATACGCGAATAAATAAAAGAAAATATAGAGATATAAGAAAATAAATAAAAGAATAAAAGCGATACAAGTCACGTATAAGTACTGCGTTAATGTGACTTGAAAGTAAATGTTTTTCTTTTTTGGAATTTCATACGAGATTTTTGAGATTATTAATGCTCCATTATTGGAAAAATAACGCTCGGAAACATCCCTTTGAAGTATTTTGTACCATGTACGTGAACTAGTTGTACCATCGAGGAAATTGATTCCTTTGCAGTTGATAGACCAACGTTATTTGGTCGAATATGTCAATTTCAATGTTAATTGTGATCTGTCGGTTGGGTTTGACATAACGCAACCAAACTACTTAGGTCCCCAATCTGCATAGGAATCAACTTCTCTGATAGTACAACATACAAAATATAAGTAACTGGCTCTTCACAACAGGGAAATACTAACCTGTATGGTTGGATAACAGGTAAGAATACAATCTTTAAAATGCAGGAACTAAGAAAAGCCAATAGAATTTAAGTTATATAAATACCACGCCACTGCTAAACACATTATATAATTTATGTATACAATAGCTATGGTTTTCCAACAAAAAAGGTTGTGCGGTATCGGAAAAGTTGCCATTTTCTAAACATTACTGTTAGATTTAATTGAAATATTATTCTCGTACCAAAACGCGAATATTATTCAAAATATTACAATTTAAAACGCATTGAACTGAAAAATCAGGACCATTGTGAATTCAGTGAATAAAACATGAGATGTTTTGAAACAGAGTCAGAATATGATTTTAGAACTGTGTGATTACTGATTATATATCTAGGTTTTAAGTAGCAATGTTATTTTAAGAGCCGTATAAACCGCTTTATCACTAAGGCTTCTTATGATGCTGTTTTGACTAATTCCGAATAACTAAAATCTTAAATATATGTATAGTATAAAAGTATCGTTGTCTGGTGCCTGTAACACAAGTCCTTCAGGTACTTAGCACGGGGCCAGACTGACGTTGTGTGAAGCGTCCATAGATATTATTATTATAAAAATAAAAAAAATAAAACTAAAGATGAGCTGAAATAGTTATTTGGCATAATATTGTGTGAGTAGGACGACTAAAAGCAATAAGCATTTCGCACTTGAGTCAAAGAGAAACAAAATGGCGTCTCACATCAGTGAGCAAACGAGCAAGCGAGTCATCTGTTGGAAAGCAACCGTCGTCGATCAGAAGAGTTGCAAGTGCATTGCCGGCCTTTTAATATCCTACGATTTCTTAAAGTTTTGCAGGTAATGATGCCTTACTACTAAGAGAGTACCCAGCTTTAGTCTCGCGTCAAATATCCTTGTGGGATTGTGATCGAAGAAACCATCACATCGATTGCTAATATCGTGAATGTCGGTCGTAACAAAACTACGGTTACTTTATTAAGCCTTATGTCCTTGCCATAAAGGTTATGTTGGAGGTGAAATACAACTGAACGGTCCCAAGTGTGGTTTATCGCGTTTATTTTATGGTTTTATATTCGATGGCTATATTTTATTCATACACGCGACTCGAGTTTGGAGTGAATGTATGATATTGTATGGGGTAGGTCATGAATCTGTCACTGGAAATGAAAAGTTTTGGAAGTTGAACACAGATATAATATTTCTATTATATTTGTGTTGTCATGGTGAATCAAGAATGTTGTTTTCCATCTCCTTCACACTTTTAATATCGTAAATGCAATGTATGTCTTTCAGTCTATCATTGATACAAAAATATAACAACTACCAAATGCTGTACATTTTTCCGTGACAAAGTTTTACCTTGTTCCTCGGGGCTCTTAGTATTCCTACGCTAAATTTCATTTTTTTTCAGAGGTTTATGTATAAAGAGGTAACAGGTTGACAACAAGATAGACATACAGGCATACTTTCATATTTATTATGTAAAAAGTGTAATAATACTTTGGAGTTTGAATGAGTATTGTGTTCATTGTAGAGAGTTCACTGTGAAAGTAGCAGCACTGAAAGACTAAATTTGTTTTCACTTTTGTGTTGGAAAACTCGTGACGCTACGGCACTTGCGCTCTTTAAAAAAGTAAAAGAAAAATTTATTCTTTCAGCGCTGCTACTTTTACAGTGAACTGCTTACAAGGAACACATTCACATTGTACACCCTAAACTATAATCACTTAGTTTTGTTACACCCTGTATAGATCGCTTAAACCCTATTTTCAAAACCCACAAACAACTAAATCAAACCCACTCAGGTGCAACAATACCGCCGCTTGAGGGTTAGAAATATGACGTGCTACGTGACGAAATGCTCCCGACGTAATCACCCCATACATAACCCTGCGGGCGGCGTCGCGTGCCGCACGAGCACTGTACCTGTCACATTAGACCCGTAGTAGCCGGAGATAACGGTAGGGTTAATTCATAAGAAGTGCAGTGTAGTTCTAAATGTGAATGGACTTTAAAGGCAAATAATAATAAAAACGCGTGGCACTGGGGGACTGCCGCGGTGAAGCTATTGTATGGCATTTTTTATCAACTTATGCAATAATTATAATTCAAATACGTCTAGTCGCACGCACACAAGCACCGTGCCGAAGTCGCCGTATTGACCGACAAAGTACGGTTTGTGTATTGCCTGTCTAGTGTCTATTATGCTTAAAAATAATAAAAAATTAAAAAATAAAACAGAAGGCAGTAAAAACAAAAAAAAACTTGTTTTTTTGGGCCGGCAGAAGTGAAAATGAGACAACAGAGACAGGCGTACCAAAGAGGGAGATTACATTCTCTCCTATGCCACCCCGGCAGTATACTCCCGCTTTTTTGATCAAATCACAATATGCCTTGACGGGTGTTGAAAATTTTCACCCCCGCAAACTTTCAGCAATGAGCAGGCTGACGATGATGAACTGAAGGCTAAGAATACTGTTGATCATGTCGCAAAAGTAATTAATGGTCGCATTTAATGGTGGTAGAATAAACGTTTATTTATTTAAAAGAAAACACTTAATAAAGATGATCACTGATCACACATATTTTGTCAGCACCGTACGCACTGTAGAGATAAACTACGATAACATGGCGTGCCCCTCCAAATTACTGTTTCAATATGTGTAGTCACATCTTAAGAAAGAGTTTGTATGTACTTACTAAAGTATTCAAACAATTAACATGTACTCGTAATATTTCACTGAATATCACTTATTACCAAGATTTGTTGGTCAACTAACCATAATTAGTCGACCGCGCAAGACAACGCACTTCAAACGTTTTGAATTTTGGAGGGGCGCGCCATATTATCGTAGTTTATCCTTACGCGTCGAACGCACCACATAGTAATTAGTACACGAATTGCGGCGCGTACGATGCGGACGAATGTGCGAGGTTTCACACCATTACATACAACGAATTCTAAGATGCGGCGCGTTCGGCGCGTCCTTGTTGATAAAAGTGCGACCACCTTTTGGAATCTACGATGCCACAGACATACACACGCATAGACGGACAGACGCGTCAAACTTATAACCCTCTTTTTTCGTCGGGCATAAAAATCCCTCGCCTGAATAAAACTTTGGCTATCGTAAGCAACGACCGTGCATCATTTAGCAGTATTAAAACAATCTTAGCATTAATATGCTAAGCGCTTATGTGTATTCTAAGCGTATTAAAAGTTTTCAAGTTTTTATGTTAAAACTCCTAGCTTAACGCTAAAGACTTGGCTTTATGAAAAAAAGTTTGTTCTGATTTTAAAACGTCGTTTACATAAAACCTCTTTTCGTATTATAAGACTATAATTATTTTAATGTTTGTAATACGATCAAATTAATAAAATCAGCGGAAATATTTCGTGTAGTTTTGAAAATCGCTACAGTTATTCCTTGTGATATCCAGATGAACATGTCAAAAGTCCTCAAGGGTGGGGGGTGAGCTAAGAGTGTAGGGGGGGGTCAAAGGACCCTTTTTTTAGGTTTTTGCTCATAAGTAAAAAACCTGCACAAATAGCATTACGGTTACTTCTAGGAAAATTTTCTACTTAAAATTTCCTCTAAATTATGTCCTATAAATTTTTTTGTACGGTCGATACTTTAGGAACTACAGGGGGGGTCAAATTCCTCAAAAGTGCAAATCGCGAAAATAACACGCATCGAACGTCCGAGACTAAGAAAACAACTTATTCTGATTCAAATACCTGCTATTCACAGATAATTATATGTCCTAGCTGCTATTATTACAAAACGTTAGACTAGTCACCATGGAATTAGGAAGTACTATACAGCTGGAAGGCTTACTTCATCATTTTGAAATATTAAAATGAACCTTACTTCCATGTGCTAAAGTATTATTTTTATTAACTAATATCTCCTTATAGTAGCGAGCACGAGCGAGAAATCGATTTTCTTGGTTTGTCCCTTTCGTACAATTGCCATGTAAAATATACGATAATACATAATTTCAGTCTTGATATGAAAGTTACAGTTCAACAAGAGCATTTCCTAGCTAATGCGAAAAACAAGTCTCGACTTATACAACTCCTCACAGAAAAAATGCAGGCAGAGCAAATTGAAACACGAGTGGCACCTAGTGGTGCTGATTGTACAATTATAAAAAGTGCAATTGAAAAAGTCGCAAACTATCCTGAGGTTGCTGTTGTCGGGGAAGATATAGATTTAATAGTCCTTCTTATGGCTCTGTCACCACCAGATAAGCAAATATTCTTTGTGAAGCTAGGAAGAGGTAAAGTGGAAATGCAAATATTTTCCTCACAAGAACTCCAAAAACTCTCATTTTGCTCTTCCATTCTTTTCCTACATAGCTTCAGCGGTTGCGACACAACTTCAGCTATTTACAGGAAAGGCAAAGTGTCAGTTGTTAAGCTATTTGATCAAAAACCAAAAACCAAGGATATTGCCGCCATCTTCTACAATCCAACATCAACATCTGAAGAAATAGCAGAGTCAGGAGAAAGGATGTTTTTGATGATGTATCGTGCAGCCACTGATCAGCTTGATCTTAACAGACATCGATACTCAGTTTTTGTCAAATCCAGCACCAAATCCAAACCAGATCTTTCCTCTCTCCCACCTACAAAAGGATCAGCAAAATTTCACTCATTCCGAGTGTTCCACCAAGTACAAGAGTGGTTAGGTAACGCACTGCCTCCTGAAATGTGGGGATGGAAGCGAGGAGCTGATGGAAACCTCGAGCCTGTTACCACTCATGATCCTCCAGCTCCTGACACCGTGCTGAAGTCAATATTTTGTCGCTGCAAAAGTGATTGCACTGGTAATTGTGGATGCCGAAAAGCTGGTATCACGTGCAGTCTAGTATGCAACGGCTGCTTGGGTTCGTGTACAAATGGCGTACCTGTAGATTTGGTAGATATAGAAGGTGAAGATGATGATGATGTAGTAGAAGAAAATTATTGATTTAATTAAGACTGTCTAATTTTTATTTTTTTGTTTTGAATACATTTTGAAAACATACCAATTTTATTTTATTTATAAAACCGTCTCATTTTTTATACCTATATAAAGTTGAACACTCTGTAACTTCTAAAGTATCGACCATACAAAAAAAATTATAGGATCAAATTTAAAGGAAATTTTATGTAGAATGTTTTCCTAGAAGTAACCGTTACGCTATTTGTGCAGGTTTTAGACTTATGAGCTAAAATCTAAAAAAAGGGTCCTTTGACCCCCCCCTACACCTTTAGCTCATCCCCCACCCTTGGGGATTTTCGATATGTTTATCTGGATATCTCAAGGAATAACTGTAGCGATTTTCAAAACTACACGAATTATTTCCGCTGATCGTCCATTTTCGGCTTAATTTTCTTAGGCTATTGATTGGAGTGAAATTTTAATATAGGCACAGAATATATTATTATATTAGTTGTACTAAATATAGGCTAGTTTTCGTTTTAAACTATTAATTAAAAACATAATAATGGATACTAACAGCTGTATGACCAAGGTTATGTATTTGGGGGCGTACATAATATTCCCAAAATCAATATTTTATTTATAACCCCGGAAAGGTGAAGTTTGATAAAGATAGATAACTACATAAAATTACTTTATAATGATTTTTACAATTAAATTTTATTTTATGACCAAATTGAATATGAAATGAAACATACTGCGAAATAATTGTAGCTTTTGTGTACCATCGAAGAAACTGATTTATGAATCCGTTAATCATCTGCCTATGGGCACCTAAGTCATTTGGTCGGATTGATCTGACGGCTGGGGTTTGCCATTATTATTATTAATAGCCGATGGTGTCCCACTGCTGTGCAAAGGCCTTCCCTCTTTCCTTCCACGTGTATTTATCATTTGCGGTATTTTGCCACTCTTTATCAACAGCGTCTAGTTCATCGCGCCACCTTTTCTTGGGTCTGCCCCTGTTTTGCCGACCGTTCGGTAGCCACTCCGTAACTAGACGTGCCCAAAGACTTGGCTTAACATAATATCACGACCAAACTACGTGGGTCCGCGATCTGCCTATGAACGAACTTCTCTGATAGTACTCTATATACAAAAAATACACAATATTATATACCATTAGATGACGCCCGCAACTTCGTTGCGCTAAAATTCTTTTATCGCGCGGGGACCGTACATTTTTTCGGGATAAAAACTATCCTTTGACATCTCTCGGGACTCAAAGTATCTCCATGCCAAATTTCAGCAAAATCGGTTCAGGCGCTCTAGCGTGAAGAGGTAACAGACAGACAGATAGACAGACAGACGGACAGACAGACACACTTTCGCGTTTATAATATTAGTATGGATGATAGTGTACAAAATGTACACCAAATTTTTCCTAATAAAATGAAACATTCTCAATTTCTTTCAGCATATATTGTGTGGACATACAAAATGGCGTCTTTACACATCCCCGTAGGATACAAGTCCATTTGTATGTTAAGTGCTGAGCTAAATCAATGTTAGTTTTGCCCCGGGCGTTCGGTGCAGTTCGATAAATTGTATATTATCTCGACAGGTGTATTTACCGTGTGCTTTCTTGAGGGTTACATTTTGAAGCGTTGAAATTAATAATGTTATGTTACTGTATGGCATTTTACTAGAAACTAACTTATATTAGATATAATAATATACACACCGGCAAAATTAGCGGAACATAATAAAATTTAATTTTTTTTGAAAATTAATCGCTGTTTTTTATATATTTATTTATTAATTTAATAATTGATGATTAAAAAATAAAACTTATATAAATTTAGGGCATAAAAACGTGTAAAATTAAAAAAATCTGCAAAAATCTAAAATTAAGAAAAATCTTTGAAATTTCAGTAGTAAGTTTTTAAGTTAAATTCTTTATTTTTACTTAAGAAATGCCATGTTAACAGCGTGTAATGCCTTCTATGGATCTGAAGAGAGTCTGGATACGCCATTACATGCTTGCATTTTGATTGTCAATCATTTCCTGTGGGATATTCTTCTACTCCTCCAGTAGCGCCAACTCGAGCTCCTGAACACATTTTGGAGCTGGAGTTTTAATTCGTACCGTTCACCCATTGATGTGCCACACGTTCTCAATCGGATCCACATCCGTAGACCGTGCTGACCTCTCCACCTGGGCTACGCTAGCATCATTTAGGTCATAATGCCCGATTTTTTTACTCTATGGACGCGCAAAAAATTGAAGTTACTACCTAAAACTGTGTAAAAGGCACAACATGCAGTTCTAGGATGTCTGTGCTATTGCCCTGTACTGTCAAAGTACCATCATTAACAATCATCAGCTCTGTGCGGGCTCCAAATCATATGCAACCCCAAACCATTACGAAGTCTGCATGATATACCACTGTTTCCGTTAAGTTTGATGGTCTATAGCGTTCCTTACGATTTATCCACATTCTTTATCGCCTGTCAATAAAATTTACACAGAATTTGCTCCCATCACTGTACAGCACACGATTTCACTCACTTGTCAAATTTTGATGTTCACGCGCAAATCTTAGCCTGGCTCTTTGGTGCCCTGTCTCAAGTTTTGGTGCCCTTGCTGGCACCTTTGAGTTTAATTTAACTTCTTTGAGTCTTCTTCTTACTGTAAAATCACTTACAGGTACATCTCGGACCTGTTCCTATAGGTTTCATCTCTGCAAAGCAGTTTAAGGTCGATTTCTTAAGGCTTGTACCCTTACAAAACGGTTATCCTGAACCTTTGCCACCCGATATCTGCCTTGTTCTCGTCTCCGAACGTAAGATTCAGTCTCTCTGTAGCGTTGAAATTTACGATGGACCACGAAAGCCGACACACCTAAGGCCTGACTGACCGAACGGTAGGTGTGACCTTTCTCTATAGTGGTTACAGCTCTAGCTGTCGTAGATGCTGGAAAATCCACTAATTTGGTATCTAAGCAATGTAAGAACACATTGCTTTTGACATTTGCCATTTGGCATTTGCCAAAAACCAAACGATCAAATGAGCTGGCATACCTTGCACCCCGCTAAAAACGCCATTCTTATCAGAAACACTTACAACGTCAATCATCGAAAAACACTTAGTAGGGCATAATTGCAATAAAAATCTGTCAACTTGCCAGTTTTGTTCAATATTTCATTTCTTAAATGAGCTCAGAAACTATAAAAAAGGATTTCACACAGCCCGACCCACTTGAATTCAAGTTGTGGCCCTTTTTACTTATGTTCCGCTAATTTTGCCGGTGTGTGTATTTACGTGTCCATCAACAAATAATTATAAACGGTGGGAACCTTTTTGGAATCTTTAGACAGACCGCACGTTAGAAACACGACAGTTTTTAGACAATTTTGTTTTACATAGACGAGTCAGCTTTAGGGTTAAAGAGAAACAGTTGTGTCTACCATGCGGCGCATACCCAGACGAAACTGTTTTGTCTACGACGACGCAACGCATACATCAGACTAGGTACACCACTAGACAGTTTTGTCGTTGATGTGCGCGCTCGCATACACTTCAAATGGAAGCCGACAGTCGATAGTCAGGCTTGTCGCCGTGCAGTTCTTGTACGCATTAGAACATTTTTGTCTATGAGACGTTTGGTTTCAAATGTGCGCGTCTAGTAATTTTTATTATGCAACAGTCTGTCTAAACTCTAAAGACTGTCGTGTCTCTAATATGCGGTGGCAGTAAGTGATGGCTCTTGGCTTAGGGTGATTTATTTTTAACCGACTTCCAAAAAGGAGGAGGTTATATGTTCGTCTGTTTATAGTATAAACCTTTATTGTTACAAAGTTCTTGCAGCGTCCATATTTCTATTCAGTATTGTGATTGCAAGACCCTTCTCTGTTTGTGTGTTATTTCTTCAAGCTTAAGAGGCCGGGTACCCTTGGAATTTCTCATACATACGTAATACCAAAATCATTTTATCATATGAAAATATTTAACATGTTTGAGTTGTTTTTCAGTTTAAAATAGTAATTACCTAAGTTCTTGCACAAAAATTTACTTAAAAATATTTAAACACAAAAAAAAATTTTTGTTTAAATTTTTTTTTTTTAGTAAATTTACTACTAAATATTTAAACACTAAAAAATAGAGTAAAACACTAAAAATATATAAAAAAATAGTAACTTTACTACAAAATATTTAAATACAAAAAAATATTTTTTAAAGTTTAAATATTTCGTAGTAAATTTACTATTTATTTATATATTTTTTAGTGTCTTACTCTATTTTTTAGTGTTTAAATATTTAGTAGTAAATTTAGTAAAAAAAATTTAAACAAAAAAAATTTTGTGTTTTTATATTTTGAAATAAATTTTTGTACAGGAACCTAGATAATTACTATTTTAAGCTGAAAAATAACTCAAACATGTTAAATATTTTCGTATGAGAAAATGATTTTGGTATTACGTATGTATGAGAATTTCGAGGGTACCCGGCCCCTAAGCCGCTGATCCGATTTTAATAAGAATTTGAGTTACCTCAAAATTACGTTATTAACCTATCAAGCCCCAAAAGATCACCGGTGATCACGACAACAATAGAATAACAATAGATTTCCAAGAATCCGCGATCGAAGGATTAAGTAAAAATTAGGTATAATTTAATTGTGATTAATAAATTTTACAGTAACGAAGTTGCGAGCGATCTCGTTAACTCAATTTTTTTCTTTCTTTCTCCTAAAGTTTGTGTAATTGATTTTACCAAACCTCAAATGCAATTTGCATGAAATTTCTTGTATTTCCTCACCGTGCTGTAATTTAGTGCAAGTTTGCGGCGGGGGCGGCGTAAGGCGGGCGGGAGCGGAAGGCGGGGGCGGCCGCAGACACGAACGCGGAATCTCGGCGCTTCCCAACAGTTTGCTAGTAGTTAAATTGTTTATTGATTTTAAATGATACTGAAATATTCACACTAATATACTTACTTGATATTCTAAACGCGAAAGTGTGTCTGTCTGTCTATCCGTTATTTCTTCACGCCCAAACCGGTAAACCGATTTTGTTGGGTATGGAGATGCATTGAATCCCGGGAATGGATATTTGTTTCTTTTTAACCCGAAAATGTAGGGTTGCCAGTTGCCACGCGATAAAGCGCAACAGAGTTGCGGGCGTCATCACACACGTTTGCTGGAACCTTAGCGAGATAAACAAAGTGTTGGCGCAGAAATGGCGCAGGAGCGATTTTTTACATGCCCATTGATGCATAATAATATTTTGTTACAAAATATCAGTTTCGAATGCAACCGCTACTTAAGATCTGAGACCAGTGATCTGTTGTCTGTACTGTAATGTGATAATTACAAAATTCTCCAGATCAATTTGAAATTATGTTAGTACAAACACAAATAAAAATTATTACTTCGTACGAACGTACACACATACAAACTAGGCATTTAATGCATCCGTTGTGAATAATTACAGTATTTTGGTGATATAATTACAGTATTTTCAGAGTAAAGTAACCACTCTTCAACTACTGTAGAGTCTGAGACAAGATTTTAAAGGAAATGGTTCGTGGTACACGTCTCCATCTATGATCGAACCTACACTCTCTCGAGTGAGAACCTAAGGTCTACCCACTAAGCCTCGGACGCTTTGACACTCATATGCATTAATACAAACAATAAAGGTACAAGTTGGAACCGAGCGACACGACAACTGCAGACGCATGTCATCGCGACAATACTGGTTTGAACTATCTATTTCTATGAATTCTTATAATTCATCCGCAGCTAGCGACACGAAGCTATTGACACCTATTCATAGAACATAGAAACCAGTAGCACAATAGACATAACTACCAGTAGTTCGACTGCAAAGAAATGGACAGGTTTCAATATCTGTCAAATTCGTCGGGTTTGGGGGTGACAAGTTAGAGGCTGGCGCGCTGGCTGTTATAATTTATTTTTAAAAATAAGATTTTGAAATTGAATTCTGACAGTTTTCTTTGCATGTGCCAAAATATAAACAACAACAAAATTTGTAGGTAACGACCCTAGCGACGACTTTTATCATAATACGTCAAACTTAAAATTTTTTACATCAGTTCTAAGTCGGCATACTCTATCATTCTGTCTACTCTGCCAGTAGTGTCGCGATGACACGTCGTCTGCAGTTATCACGTGTCGCTCGATTCCAACTTGTACCTTAATGATGATCATTAACGTATGAATATACCGCGAGTATCAACATACAACCATTTAAATATTGCGGCTTATTAATTACTTTATTGTGGTCGCATCCGCAGCACCGGGGGATTTTCAGGATTAAACATATCCGTGTCAATGTGTCGAATTGAGTGCATTCATCCGGTACATTATATTTTTAAATACATACATTAAATTGCATAAAAAGTATAAAAAGTGATTTTGTATGCTACGTGGTAACGTTTAAACTGTTATTTCGATTTCGATAGAATTCAGCACCGAGATTTGTTAATTATAGACCACAGGGAAGCTGACTGGTAGGTAATGTATCGGAAAAATGCACAATTTGCTATTACTCGTAATATTTCTTCAGCTTGAAATACATGCCCAAGAAAAAAACTCACATATTTATCGATCGTGTCAAAACAAGACAAAATAGCTTTTTCATTGCTATCGCGGCCGGACGTAGCCGCTTGGGGCTTGATGAATTAAACACAATAATATTATGAAGTATCATCATAATATATTGATACGTACAATGTTAGGTTTTAAAACTCTAATTACAATAATAATAATTAAGGCTAATACTTCCTGAACAATTCTCGGTCTCATAAATTTTGTATATTACACAAGTTCCAGCCAAACTTTCGGGTGTAGGTGTAAGGAAGCCAATTTTGTTTGAGTCGTTTGCCGCAAGCCGCCATAATGTTGCCCTTGCCTTGAAGGCTTAATCTTGAATAAAACCGAAGTACCTACGAGTACAATCTACATGTTCGTTTATTAGTATGTTGTAATTGTACCTTGGAAATTGAGCTTTGTTGGGCTTATAGTAATACGCCTCCGTGGTCCAGTGGTCTAGAGCGTCGCTTTTGATTCGGAGGTCGTGGGTTCGATTCCCGCGTTGGAAACATGTTATTTCCATGTTTGGTTAGGACAATGCAGGCTGATCACCTGATTGTCTGACAAGTTAGATGATCCATGAGTCGGATGGGCATGTAAAAAGTCGGTCCTGCGCCTGATCTCTCTAGTCGCTAGTCGAGTCGGTCTTTCGTCCCACTGGGTTATGAGAGTAAAGGAATAGAGAGTGCTCTTGTGTACTGCGCACACACCTGGGCACTATAAAATTACTCCTGCGTATCTGGCCTGGTTTCAATGAAACCGGCCACCGTCACCGAAACCGGTGTGGGGAGTATTATTATAGTAATACTAGACGATGATGATTTATATTCAAACAAAACTACAATTTATAACGATGATGACTAGCTAAACTAGAAACACATTCTATCAATAGTAATGATCATTTATCATGTAATATTTTATCATAACTCATCAAACGGAAATCGTCATCATAGGACGCTAACACTTAATCATACAAAATATTATGGATATTTTTCACATTGTCAGCACTTGTATTTAGACTATAAAAATGGCTTAATCGCTTATTGTGATGGATAGCCGCTGTCTTTATTACCAAGAAACGCTGGACCTATAATTACGCCAAAGTGTCGACCAATGAGTAAGAGAACTTTCTTCTGCTCTCGTAGCTACGGGCCCATATTGCATAATCACAATCATTAGTCATCTTTTTAGATTTTTTTAGATAAGATCAACATCCATTAGTCCATTCGATGCATTTTTCTAGTCAGAAAATCATGACGCTTATCGCCATCAAGGAAAATGTTCATTTCTAAAGGTAAGAAAAAAATACAGATGCACAAGGATATCTGTCATCTTGCCCCTAATGCGGGCTCTACACTAGCGGCGCCAAAGCCCGCGAAGGCCACGAGCCGCGAGTGTGGAGGGTTTCGCAGCTTCATGTTTGCGCTTCGCGGCTTCGTATTTGTACGCATCGTGTTCACGGCGCGTGGCATCTGTGAATCGCGACCGCAATTCGCGCCGCGAGCCCACATAACATCTAACAGAGTTTCTGTTCATTGGCATTTTTTACTACGGTCATAATAAGCCTGTTGATATCTTTATTCTAACGAGTTGATAAAACAACTTCAAAATCTGTGACAATTAAGGCACTGATAGTTTCACACAATTGGAAGTTTTATCTCAAGGGGACTCTATAATTGACTTCACTTCCGACACGTTTAATTGATTGATAAATTCCGTATATAGGGTAGAGTGTAGAATACTTTTAAATTGAAACCGCACTAGGCGTAACTACGCTGCAGTGTAGTGATATTATGATACTTCAAGTTCCCTAAGAGGGCGACTAACCCAAAAAATCAAACATCGTCCTTCTCTCTTCACACTCACTCCCGTCTTTCATATATGCCAGGTGAAAAAGAACGACGCGGATTCATCGCCAAATTAGTTTTTTCTCAATAACTCGATAACACATTTTAAAAATCCGCTAGGTCGGTTTCTCAATGTGTAAAAATATTATAGTGAAGCCCTTGAACAAATTTTCTTGTGATTACTAACAAGATAATTTTTTGTGAGTAGCTACATTTTGATAAGAAGAACAACATTTTTATTTTTGAAAAATTTCGAAAGTGGTAGCTAACAGAGATAGAAAGGATACTTTGACTTGGTGGTCCTAAGATGTGGATTGTTTTGTTTGTAGGACAAGGTTACTCTTAAATTATATAACTATTAAATTACCAATAAACAAAAAATCTGCTGGTTAGTGTTCCGTTTGAGGGTACAGTAGTCAGCCATGTTTTGTTGATCGTTACTTATCAGGAATTGGTGAAACAGGCCCTAGCTGTCATGTTTTAATAGCATAGACAAAGCTCTATTAAAGCTATAGCGTCGAAGTGAACGGGAGTGCAATTTTACGACGCGACGTTGGAATTACGACTTCATTGAAATGCAGAGTTATTTAAGTTACTACTTAAATTAAGTTAATGCTTAAGTAGTCATTAAATATCTCTTTGTGCGACTGTAAAATATTAAAAGTTTTTGGTTTTTAAACGTCGTTCAAAAACGAAGAACTTTTTCGAAATACCCTCAATTTCCTTACTCTAAAAACGTCAGCATCGAGCTAAATCTCGGCTAAAAACTCTAGGTTTGAAGGAACGCTTTGTCTATTGAATTAGGTCGATGGCTCTTCATACGAGAACTGGATCCGGCTCTGGCTGGTGCGAGGAGGGTCACGTTTTGGACCGTCGCTTCCGTGATTGTGTTGTGTTAATTGATAAAGAATGGAAGTGTTTGTATCGTTATTGGAAATTGCATCCAAATGGAGCAGCTGAATTAATATAATATCATTGTTGTATAAATTACTCTAACGTGCACATCATGCATTGATCATCTTAGGCCACGTCCATACTTCCATACTTACAAATGCGAATGTGGGTCTGTCTGACTGTTACCTCTTTACTCCCAAACCGCTGAACTGACTTTTGCTGAAAGGTATAGAGTCCCGGGAAAAGACATAAGATACTTTTCATCCCGGAAAATGTACAATTCCCACGCGATAAACACATTTTGCGGGCGTAATCTAGTTTCAGATAACTTTAAAAGTAGGACAACTCAATGTCGTTACGTCGCGTACGCGTAAATCTTGCCTATGATCTTTATTTCGATAACCAGCCTGAGACACTCTACTGCTAGATACTAATACTAACCTTAACTAAGCTGATCATAGTGGAAAGCAAAAAACACATGCAAAAAAGTATTCCACTCTTAATAAGTATTGACAAAATGAATATTTCATAGCCTCATAAAAGCAGCAGCGGATTAATCTATAAAAGCTCCGAACGCCAAGATCAAAAATAAACTCTTAACCAAAATGAAAACTGATAAAAAGCCGAACGGAAGATATCGTGTAATTGAAAAAACGAGTTAACCGCGGAATATCAATCTCTATCACGATAAAGAGTTAGTGTTAGTCGAGGGGGGCAAAGTGGGGAGGAGTGGGCAAAAGCGAGGAAAAGCGGGGAAAAGTGGGGAAAAGCGAGAAAATCGTGGGGCTAAATAAATCGCGGCTAACGCTGTCAAGTGCTTACAGTCAATAGCCGCGGGGTTTTTATTTCAGTCAATTATTTAGCCCGAGCGAGCGTGAAGGCTTCGAGGCTAGTTTTATTTTAAACTTTGTTGTTCGTTTCAACTTTTATACTCTCAAGTTAACGTATAAATTGGTATAAATCGATATTAACGAGCTCGGGAAAGGTTTTATTAATGTCACGGTTTGAGTCCGAAATCTTTTTATGATTTTTGGAGTGAAGCGCAAATATTTTGTTTTACACTTTATTCAATGCTGTACATATTTGCAGTGAAGCTTAATTTTATTTATTAACTGTTTTGATTAATTTGTAGTAAAGTATATTTTTACATACGAATTGATTCATAATGAAATTAACGAACAATATTAAACAATAAATAAGACATTTTTATGCTTGCATCATAACCTACAGTTCCAAATACCTAAATCCGAAATAATAAATTAGATGTTTCACCTGAATTCGTTTGCATAGAATTCTTTTATCTTTTATCTCAAAATTTCATCCGTTAAAAAAAAAACTACGTATTCAAGCGATTCAAGCAAACAACAAACCAACAGATATTCCACGTTGAAAGAAGTACTCATATGCAGAAGTTACACGTTGGTTCAGGTGTCATGTTTCATAAGCGAAAATGGTATTGGATTGTGGCAAAAGCCTTTCCCAGAATTGAAACATTCCAACTTTCCCGCAGAGAACAATAATATGCGTAAAATATAACATTCCGCCATTAAAATTAAAGAAGATAAAATATGAAAATTGCTACAATTGAACAGAACTCAAAGCCTGTCCATCTGTAAATAAGATACTTGAATTTCTTTAAAAAAGACGTCTTTATAATAATATTGTTTCTTGCTAAATATTCAAAATAATACATTGATTATGTACTTACTAAACGTCAATGGTCCAAAACATGAAAAGAGTTACAAAACTCAAAATTGCCAATCCCTGTATAAACTTGAATCTTATATCTTGAATCCAAACACGAATTTTGGTGGAACAAAGTTGCAGGCAACTTATTACAGGTAATACGAGTCCTATTTGCTCCTGAAGAGCGTCCGTGGGATAATGGTTAACTCGTAGAGGGTACAGGTTCAATCCCGAGTGGAGGCGTGTACCAATGAAACATTTTCTGATTTTAAGTACATAAATATACGGACGCTCGTACGGCGAAAGAAAACATCGTGAGGAAACCCGCACGTAGTTGGCCCCAGACGTATTGACTAGTTTCTTCCTCTGAACTAGGCCTACTATGTTGTGAATATGCCGTCTGCGCTTGGGCAACCATTCGTACATTTAAATCTTGTCCTAGGCACTACAGTATTTGGGGTATGATTACTTCGCTCTGAAAACGCTGTATAAATCATCCACAACGGATGCAAAGGCCTAATTTTATTTGCTTCTAGCCGTTTTACCCTTAGTTGAGCTAGGTGTACGTTTCTATTAAAAAGTCCGTAATTAAAAAGTCGGATACACTATGAGTGAGGGCCCTCTGCATGCTCAACTCGGCAAATGTAAACTGTTGCTGTACGAGTGACTTTTAATGTGGCGCTAATGTGAGTTTTTTATGTTATTACTAGCTGTTGCCCGCGACTTCGTCCGCGTCAGCATATAATAATAACTGTCAATCCCTATTTTACCCCCTTGGGGATGGAATTTCCAGAAACGCTTAAATACGTATTTATTAATTTTTAATCAGTAATCCAAAAACAATGTTTCATGTTCCTAACTTAAGAAATGACGGACTTTCATTCAAATTCTTTAATTCAAAATAAAACAACCCAACTCACCAAATTTCGTGGCTGTAACTTTAACAGTTTTTGCTCAGTGATGGTGAATCAGTCAGTCAGTCAGGACATGTAATTTTAAGTTTAGATCATTATAATTTTGTATGCTCGTAATCCCGTGAACATCGTACATTTTGCTGTAAGAACTAAGAATATGTCCATGTGATCTACTGTGTCTGTACCAAATAAAATAGGCAAGTTTCTGAGCGTCAGAAAAAATCGCTTTACAGCGTTGAATCGTGCACAAACTTATTGTGATATAACTTGCACTTCAACCAAGTGTGTAGCCGTTGCAACGTTTTCAACAGCCTCTTCTTATATTCCAGTTTTAGGACTAGTAAAGCAGTACAATACTTTCTGCCGCGCACTGTAAAACTCTGGAACGAACTGCCACCAGCAGTATTTCCGGACCTATGCGACCTGCAAACCTTAAATAAGAGAGCGTATTCCCCCTTAAAAGGCCGGCAACGCACCTGCAGCTCTTCTGATGTTGCGAGTGTCCATGGGCGACGATAGTTGATTTCCATCAGGTGACCCGTTTGCTCGTTTGCCCCCTTATTTTATATATAAAAAAAGATAATATAATATCATGTCAAGGATGAACAGTGTACCTACTATCCAAGTATGATTCATTGAAAGTTTGCGTGCCTACAGGCCCATAAATTGGTCATGCTAACATTGACATAACTCGACCAAATAACCTGAGTACGCCATCTTCATATGAATCAATTTCTTCGATGGTACAAGGGAATCGTTTAAATCGAATTAACTACTGCAAAGTCTTAACGAAATGAACACAGCATTTCTCCGATTTCAAATCTACAGTTCCGTTGCATCTAATCCTAAGGTATGTGAGTATGTGAGGATGTATGTGTAATTTAATACGTACCGTTCAGTTCCGTGTAATATTCATGTCCATTAGGACTCGTAAGCGGATTAGCATTCATTACGTGAATGTGTCTTTACCTTTGCAATTGGAATTATCCTTTTTGCATAACGAGTTTTTGTTTTTAATATTATTAACTAGATAGGTAATCTGTGAGTTTCGTATCCGATTTTGATGTTTGGTATAAGGTCTACCAGAATCTGATGGCAAAAAGTGAGAAAATAAATTGACTCTAGCAATACCGGGGTAATAGGAATAAAACATTTTCATCCTTTTTTATTCCTTTAGCGGCTTATTTTTTGTGTGAAACATGCTAATATGAAAATTTATCCAATGATCAAGCATAATATTATTTTTTGAAAATCTGCTGTCAAAAATTGCCATCAGATTCTGGTAGACCTATACTTATGTTACTTTGACTTTCGGCAAAAAAGAAGAATTCAAATTTTACCGAAAATAAACAGTTTCCATGAGTGAATTATGCACTTCGTTATTTGCAGGAAATATCTAGTAGAATAAATATAAAGAGAGAGTAAAAATTGTTTTGGTTGCGGAAAAAAACGCGCGAGAAACAATTTTTCACGTTTCATACCATAATAGAATCGTTGCCCTTTGGCAATTAGGAAATCATTTGAATGAACTTAACCCCTTCCGGGTCTAATAAATACGGGCATCCTTTAAATAAATAATATGCGGAGATTAACCCTCCGACGGTCGTGTGTGCATACGTAATCACGACAGAGTCATAAGTACCATGTAATATTGATGGTACACTTTAACGCAGCATGCTAACGCACGCTTAATTACATGCATGTTCATGCATGCCGCAAGCATGCATAATATGCAGAGAGTCTTAAATTAACTACAGCGAAGTTTATCACACTCGTTATAAATTCGCTTCAGAATTTTGGGTACATTAACAATGTAGATTTACCCACGATGCAAAGGAGTTATGTTTTGATAAACATACCAATGTTACGAGTATGTAGGTTTTTACCTTTGAAGTGCCTCGGAGGCTGTGTATTGTGTAGCGGACTCGAAAAGATTTTGATACGTTTATCCCCTTACTAATAATATACACAAAATATTTACATGACAGGCATTTATTTCAGAACGTTTTGTCTCATAATATCAGACAGAATAACATATTATGTTACAATAAAAGAAACAGAAGAGTAACAGAAAAATCATAACATTGTACTATAAAGATAAATGCAACTAAAACGTTTGTATAGATATTTATAGAAACGGGGAAAAGTATATTTTGATCGCCCATATTTTAATAACAAAAGTTTCATAAAATTTTCTTTGTTTTAAATTGCGAAAAATATGGAATTGATGGATCCATTAGATGAAAGGCTGCTCGTCGAAGTAATTAAAAGTATTAACGGCTCCACTTACATCTTTGTCAGTTTTCTGATGATTTTCCAAGTAATTATAATTTGCTAAAGTTTCAAGTATCGATTGCAAGAAAACAATTCGTTAGAGTCTAATAAAATTATCAAACGTTTTTGGCTTAGCATATGTAGCATGAAAATCTTATATTACATGTTTATTGTTTAAGCCTAGACTTATTTTAGTTTGAAATATTTTGTTTATCACGTGTTTTCTAGGGTAAAAAACTGTGACTCATCCTTCTTAAGGACTTTAACTACCTCCATACTAAATAGCATCAAGATTGATTCAGAATTTTGAGCGTGAAGAGGCAACAGACAGACACTATCGCTTTATAATATTAGTATGGAAAAAGTAATACATGTTGATATGATAATATTCATACGTGGGAGAGCCATGCTTCGGCACGAATGGGGCGGCTCGACCGGAGAAATACCATGTTCTCACAGAAAACCGGCGTGAAACAGCGCTTGCGCTGTGTTTCGCCGAGTGAGTGAGTTTACCGGAGGCCCAATCCCCTACCCTATTCCCTTCCCTATTTACCGGAGGCCCAATCCCCTACCCTATTCCCTTCCCTATTCTCCCCTATTCCCTTCCCTTCTCATCCCTACCCTCCCCTATTACCCTATTCCCCCTTAAAAGGCCGGCAACGCACCTGCAGCTCTTCTGATGCTGCGAGTGTCCATGGGCGACGGAAGTTGCTTTCCATCAGGTAGCCCGTTTGCTCGTTGCCCCCCTTATTTCATAAAAAAAAATATTTATCATTCATGCATAACCGTGATCACAACACTGCTCATCGTACTAGAACATTCTTTGGTCACATTAAAAATGAAAAATCCGTTTTGTTGCCAGCGGGGAATTCATCAAATATGAAAGGAATGATACATTTAAAGTCCCGATTCCGTATTTCACACAATATTTCATTATTTTCGTGTCACTCGCACCGGGCTCCGGTCTTTTTTGAGCAGAAAAAAGATTTCAAATGCGAGCGAATGACATTTGTAATTTGCTTTTCCGCCTGCCTTGTGTATTACGTGATACGATATCGCTCACGACTTATCGGAATTAAAACATTTCACCCACTTATTTGCAATAGATCGATTCAACTCCACTCGTTTCCAATGAACAGTTTCGGTCTCTCGCAAATTAAGTATAAACTTAGGTTCTTATTAAACATACCTCTTTGTTGTTACTTATATTATGTATTTGGTTCTAAAAAATATTTATCAGTTTCTTATTGTTTACACCAGTAGCCCTGGTTTTTTCCTGTCTTTATAACACTTAGGTATAAGATAGGTACCTGTCTTTCAGATTTTAAAACCTAACCCCGCAATAGATGATAATATCGTGTCGTGCAGTATAAAAACTCTCTTATGTTTTCCTCCTGGGAAAACGACTGTCAATTTTAATATTAAAGAAAATGAAGGAACAAAAGAAAAATATTATTCATTTTGTGTAATTCATTATCTTACAGCATCTATAAACATTGCTTAATAACCTTTGTATGTTTTAACCCGATGCGCTGGAATATTATGGAATATGATGGTGGAGGATATTATACATGTTTTTTTGTAATAGACTAGGAAATAAGCAAATTACTACTGAATATTCGCAATAAAAAATTACTTGGAGAATTTAGAACATTACTGCCAGTATGTTGAAAATAATACCTAGACTAAGCGAAGCTTGAAGGAGCTAAGAACATCATAAAGTTAATGTTTTTAGCTTTCACTAATACTTCATCTTATCTTTTAACTTTAAACGAGAAATTCTTGTATCCATACTAATATTATAAATGCGAAAGTGTGTCTGTCTGTCTGTCCGTCTGTCTGTCTGTCTGTCTGTCTGTCTATCTGTCTGTCTGTCTATCTGTCTGTTACCTCTTCACGCTCGAACCGCTGAACCGATTTTACTGAAATTTGGCATGGAGATTCTTTGAGTTCCGAGAAAGGATATAGGATAGTTTTTATCCCGGAAAAATGTACGGTTCTCGTGCGATAAACTAATTTTGGCGCAACGAAGTTGCGGGCATCATCTAGTATATTATATAATTGAAATCTCGGAATCGGCTCTTCGGATTTTCCTGAAATTTAGTAAATAAAGGGGTTTCGGGGGCGATAAATCGATCTAGCTAGGAATTATTTTTAGAAAATGTCATTTTATCCTTGTTTTATCGAATACCGAGCAAAGCTCGGTCAAATAGCTAGTTAAACCTTATTAAAGAGCAATAAGGAATAAATTTATTGGCGTTCTCGTTAGGATAATTATACCTCACGTATCCGATACGATATTAATTCGGCAGCCGACTAGATAGACCGCAGAACACATTAACGCTAATTCTCCAATTACAGACTACGACATGCACAAAGTTACCTCAAATTGTCTAATGGCAGAGGTTTATGAAAATACTAGTTAAACAAGAATTTAATTACTAATCAATAATTTAATTTAAATTAATGATTTTATTTTCAAATAAATCTAAGACATCAAGCTACCTACGGATTTGACAAATTCCAATTGCGTGAGACGTCTTGCGAATCTGTCAAATCCATATAAATTTAAAAATATATCTACGCCTCGCGTTGCAGTCTGAATCAACCTTTAGAAATGAAAAATATAATTTGAAATTAACCCTTAATTGGTCGCATGGGGTCAGATCACTTTCAAACCGAAAAAAATATGTGCTAGAGTTTCAGGAATGCAACGACGCTTTTGTTAGCTTCCTAACTCCTATTGAGGTACCCTACTAAGCGGTATCCGGTCAGCTAACGATGGTGCATGTGTGTCTACTCTCTTGAGCTCTGACCCCATGCGACCACTTACGTGACTTTTTTTGTCACAAGACAAGTTTCCATTTTTGTAATATTATGTTTAATTGTTAGATTATTTTTGATATAATTTAGAATGATTTATAAATATATGAGTATGTCATTCTATTGCCAACCTTATTTTATATAATTGCACTGTAAAAATTTAAATATAGATCAAGACAGTGAAATACACTGGCGGCTGGAAGGTTTCTGAAGACAAAAGAGATTTTGCGAGTCTATAGCCTCCGAACTTCAAAACTATGCACCGATTTGTGACTGGCATGAATCGGTAGACAAGATTTAGGAGCCTAGAGATGCCTAAAATAATCCCTGACCTCTGGATGGTGATGATGATGGTGATGAGGGGGTGATGACCAGAAGTGCGTAACAAATCATACAAATGAGGAAAATACAATTGGCAGTATTAGCTCAGGACCTACTTCCTTTGGCGCTGCAAAAAAATCTGGTTATCAAAGTTAATAATAGATTTTTTAAATCTCGATCTTAACCATAGTGATATTTATGAGATTTCGAGACAGAGCAGTAGTTGATTGATTTCTTTAGTTTTATAAAAGCAAATGAAGGTTTTTGCTTATTAAGATTAATTATGACAAAGCATTCTAACAATTTGCATTATTAATACTTCATTTTATTCATTTCTCCAACTTTATTTTCATTTTTTTATTTGGGGTCAGTGGGGACCCCATGCGACTACTTGTGTGACTTTTTTGATGCGCCTAATTAAGGGTTAACCGTTGCAATTGTCATATCACATAGCGATGCGTTGTCAATGCGTTAAAACAAAGTTAGGTTTATATCTTCACGAGCTTTTGCCCGCGGCTTCGCTCGCGTTTAGAAGCATTATTATACAAACTTTCATCCCCTATTTTAACCCTTGGGGGTAGAATTGATCAAAATCCTATCTTAGCGGATGTCTACGTCATAACATCTACCTGTGTGCCAAATTTCAGCCCGATCCGTCCAGTGGCTTGGGCTGCGCATTGATAGATCACCATGTCAGTCAGTCACTTTAAAGTTTTATATATTTAGACTATCGAAATTATTGAATTCAAGGTGAGTATCTAATTACCCTGGTCCTAGAAAAATGTTTAAAAAACTGGATTGATCGACCAACCAATCATCCAACGTTCACCGTTCATGTGCAGTCGCCAACAGATCGGCTGACAGATTGGTCAACAGATCTACCAACTGATGAGATGACTCGTCGAGATTCACCTTTGATGAGGTGTACGGCGAGCACGACCGCGGTGGCGAACACACACAGCCGCCACCCAACAGATCGGCCGACAGATCGGTCAACTAGTCTAAACTCACCTTTGAGGAGGTGTGCGGCGAGCACGAGCACGGTGGCGAACACACACAGCCGCCACCCAACAGATCGGCTGACATATCGGTTAACAGATGGGCAACTAGTCTAGACTCACCTTTGATGAGGTGTGCGGCGAGCACGAGTGCGGCGGTGAACGCGTGCAACAGATCGGCCGACAAATCCACCAACAGATCGGTCAACAGATCGGACAACAGATCGGCCGACTGATTGGTCAACAGATCGGCCGACTGATCGGGCAACAGATCGGTCGACTGATCGGTCAACAGATCGGGCAACAGATCGGGCAACAGATCGGTCAACAGATCGGGCAACAGATCGGGAAACAGATCGGCCGACTGATCGATCAACAGACCGGGAAACAGATCGGGCAACAGATCGGGCAACTAGTCTAGACTCACCTTTGATGAGGTGTGCGGCGAGTACGAGCGCGGCGGTGAACGCGTGCAGCCGCCACCCACACGCGCACATGTTGCGCCGCCAACCTGACAGACAAACAGACAATAATTACAATATATTTTAATATAATAGAATTACAAGTAAAATCTGGGATATAGCAAATCGTGGATCGAGTTAATGGGATCCTTAATTTTTTTATCGTTATCTAGGTTAAGTATCTACTTTACTTATAAAGGGAATGGAAAATCTTTTGACTTATCGCTTGTTTAAAATATTGTATGTATGTATCATCTTTAGGCTTTGTCCGATGATCGCGATCATTTTGCGTCCACACTAGCGATCATAATACGCTACGATGCTACGCGACGGAGATCATCTGAGATCTGATACGCGAAAATGATACAAATGTGGACAAATCCTAATGTACTATAAACCATATTATTTTTGCAAATGAGGATTATGAATTATGAATGACAATGTGCGTCTTATATAGCTATAAATTACTTCCGAACCCACTGAAAAACAGTATCGTAGAAGTGACATTTTGGTATATTGTCGAGTAGTTTCAGCGTGAATCAAACATAAGAACTTTCCTTGTTGTAGATAATTTTTTGGGCTGTTGGTAGCTCAAGCCGGGGGTCGCGGGTTCAAATCCCGCCGACGGAACAAAAGTTTTCAATGTTCCCGGGCCTGGATGTGTATGAAATATGTGTATGATATAATAAAAATCTTTAATATATTATGTATATTGTATAGTATAAAATTATTAAATATATTTCCGTTGTCCGGTACCTGTAACACAAGTCCTTCAGGTACTTAGCACGGGGCCAGACGACATGTGAAACGTCCATAGATATTTTAATTATTATTAGATTTCTTCGCTTCATTCTTCGATATATTAATTAACCAGGTAGTCCTTTGTTTATTTGCTAGGCAATCGCGTTTTTTTTAAAGAATACGTCTTTACTTTACGTGGGTACATAAAAATATCGTATGGTCACTCTGTCATCAGCGCGCTTCATTCTTTGTTAACGCGAGGCAACGCGAGCACGTATACTTAGTAACCACGCCAAAGCGCAGCACTCAGAAGAAAACTAGTTATTATTATTAAGATGATTGAGTCAGTGTTGTAAGTAACTAAAGTCAGTGTTATTTTGTTGTGTAACAAGAAAATACATGTAAGTACTATTGAATACTTAGGCAGGCACTACCGAGGCCAAGACGAGCCAATTATTATATGCAATACTAACCGGCATGTACTGTGACCACGAGTGAATAAACGTACAATGTGTTTGGAATGTGTAATGTGTTTGCTTTATCTGTTCTATAAATAGAATGCTTCAAGCCCCAAGCGGTCGCATGCGACCGTAATAACAATACAAATCTATTGTGTCTCGTTTATGCCACGATCGAGTGATTAAAGAACTATTTTATGTTTGCCGGATTGGGGGAAACAACTGCAGTTGATTACTGCAATTATTTAATTAACCGGCATGTACTGCGACTGTGAGTCAGTGTGTTTGGACCGCGAGTCCTTTTACACAATCTTTATTCTATATGCATCGGAATTGATTGCGGATCTCTGACGATGTTTTACCTATTCTATAAATAGAACTATATTATGTTTGCCCGATTGGAGGAAATAACTGCAAGTTAATTACTACAAGTGTTTAATCATTAAGTTATTTTATAAACCGCCATAATGTGTGGATTGACCGCGGGTCTCTAAACACAATTTATATGCATCGGAATTGACTGCGAGTCTCTGACGATGTTCTGTATTTTCTATAAATAGAACTATACGTTGGCCGGTTTGGGGGTTAACAGCGAGCTATTTAAAAAACCGCCATAATGTGTGGATTGACTGCGAGTCTCTAAACACAATCCTTATGCATCGGAATTGACTGCGGGTCTCTGACGATGTTTTATCTAATAATAAAAGTATAATATGTTGGCTGGTTTGAGAAGATTAACTGCGAGTTAATTACTATTTAAATTTAAAATATATCGATATTTTTTAAATCAACATAATGTATGGATTGACTACGAGTCTCCGACAATATTTAAAAATAAAAATTAGCAACTACCACGCGTTTTCTCGCGCTCTTCTATTTCTATAAATAGAACTACATAATTATTATTGTAATATTAATATCGTTGCCGATTTATAGGGAAAAGCTATTTCGAGCTAATAACTAGATTGACTGCGAGTCTCATCAGCTGTTAACAACCTATGCGCGTTTCGCGCGATCTTTTTGTTCTAAATATAGAACTACGATTAAGTACAATTTATTATGTCTGCTGGAATATAATTATTTTTATTAAATAAATTTTGCACCAATGTTGGGACTCGAGATACACCGCAAGTGTATAACGAAACTTAATATCTACATAACGTGATAGTTACTACTCTCAATATTTTTTGTAACATATTTTATCGACAAATAAGTCGATTATAATGAGCAATTATGCTACCCCAATATTTATTTTTTTAGGTCACTAAGACCAGACAATCGGGGAAATATCACTAGAAGTGACCGATATACGGGTCGATCAGGTTACGAATGAACCCGAAGCTTTCCCAATAATAAACCAGGTGCCAACGGTCGATTCTGAGTACCGGCACCAATAGAACCGGACCAGATCCGGATAGATACAGGGCTCCTACTGACGTTATGTGAACCCTCGTTGGATTCGCCAGATTATGGTTTTAAATGATCCCAAAAACGATTAAAATAAAACATTTCTGATAATAAGTGTTGCAGATCGATTCCATTTCCATCGATTATTATCATTATAGATTTCACCTTACAAAGTCTCGATATTATCAGACTTATCAACAGTATCTGACTTATCTCGATATTAATTATTCTCAGACTTATCAGATAATATATTATCAAACAAGACAACTTCGTAACGGAAACCTATGACACTCAGACTCGATAAGTCTTGTCTCAATATCAGACAGAGATTAATATTATTTTTAGGTCTCACGCTTGACTCTAAGCTTCATTGGGGAGCTCACATTTCAAATGTAGCAAAAAACTTAGCTCAGCAGTCTTTGCGATTAGGAAAGTAAGACAATGGGCATTGTCCAAAAAAAATCACATATACTTTTTATATATTTTTTTGTTAAAATAGGGTATTTTAAGAATATAAATTCAATAATTTTGAAATTCATTGGCTAGTTTTTTCACAATAAATTTTTAAAGTTTCGCTCTGACGTCATCATCGGCGGCCAATTGACCTCTGCAGTATGTTTTAATTCCTTTCAATCTTATTTATAATGGCTGGTTCGTCAAATGCAAGTTTTCATTATGTGAAAACTGATACGAGAAGCTTACCAAAAGTTCGAAACGTAATGTTGGTTGAATTTATTGCTAATTTAAGGCCATTGAAGGTCAAACTAAGGTTAAACATATTTGTTCAAAAATATAAGTAACTAATGGGTATTTTTTTCGTTTATATACAGAAAAACGATCACTGACCTTATTCCTCGAAATGTTTTTGTAATGAGCAAAATTAAAAAAAAATGGACAATCCCCATTGACTAACGAAGAAACAGCTCGCACCGTTTACTATAGCTATTTCCATAGCATCTTATCCTATGGATTGCTACTGTGGGGAAGTGCTGCAAATATTCAAACAATATTTATATTGCAGAAACGGGCTGTTCGCGCCATATATAAACTAGGATCAAGGTGCTCTCTAAAGGAAAAGTTTAAAGATATAAATATCTTGACGGTTCCATCACAATACATTTTTGACAACATTATATTTATTAGAAAGAACATTCAATTTTATAGCAAGAAATCCGACACGCATTCTTTTAATACAAGTAATAAAAACAAACTAGCAGTTAATTACTCGCGTCTTCATAAGATTCAAAATTCATTCGTGGGACTCGGTATACGTTTCTACAATAGATTACCTGATGACATTTTAGACTTGCCTTTTAATAAATTTAAAGAATGTATCAAAAATAAATTAATTAGAAAGAGTTACTACAAAATAAACGACTTTTTTGATGACATCCATCCATGGGAATAGTATTTTCAAAACAAATTTATGCATTGACATATTAATATTAAGTTGACATATTTATACTTTATATTTTGACATAATTTTATTTATAAACCTACTTACGAGTATTATTTATTTAGACATTTTATTATTATTGCATTAAAATATACAAACATTATTATAAAAATGTATTACAACCTAAATAAAAGTTCAATTTTGACAGTTCTATATATTATTATATGTATGGTAATTTTATACAATGGAATTTTGTAATAACTATAGGAAGTTAAATCTTAATACTGCTGTTAATGTATAAACTAGCTATTTATTTGACGTTCATAAGTATTACTGTGTGACCTACATGAATAAATTATTTTGATTTGATTTGATTTCGCTGGATATTTTTTTTTTTTTTTTTTATTTCAAATCATAATAATATGTAACATTCAAGAGCTTATCACTGTTCAGTTAATTTCAGTACAAATTCAGTAGTAAGCGTTGGGAGCTGTACTAGTTATAACTGTGACACAGCTCCCAGCATCTTCCACTCTGGAATACTATTTCAATTTAGATAGGTAAGTACATTATAATAATTTACAAAATAAAAACAGGATTACAAAAACAAAAAAACGTGAATGCACTAAATTTACAAATTCTAGTTACATGCATAACTATTATTACATAATATAAACATAATACTTATAAATTATAATATATCATTATCAAAAGTTCTAATTGCAGGTACGCTTTAATTAAATTAAGTTTAAATATTTAACTATTTAAGTTTATGTTTACTTAGCATCTCTGTGATGTGTGTGTGTGCGTGTGCGTGTGTGTGTGTGTGTGTGTGTGTGTGTGTTTGTGTGTGTGTGTGTGTGTGAAAGGTAGAGTGTTACAAATACATAGTTACAATGTGTAAGAAATAATGCTCTCGGAGTCCCTATAATTTAGATTAAACAGCCACTTCTGCACTGCCTTTTTACAACAGCTGTAATTACTTAATGATATAATATTGTTAATTGCTAATTTAGCTTTATTATATATATAAGAACCACATACATAGTAATGTCGTTTTGCGACAGATGTAAAATACTGGACACTCGGACACACTTTTCGAGCCTTCCTCCTTAAGTGACACGCAGCTTTTCCTAATTCAGGGTCTTTATGTTTCCGCAGAATTGTGAACAAAATAAATAGTTGTCTAACTGTTAAAACAGCGGCTTCTTTATACAGCATATCGGTGTTATACCTACGAGGTTTCCCTAGCATTACTTTTAGAATTGCCCTCTGAGCTCGCTCAAGAGGGAGCAAATAAGTAGTACCGACTCCGCCCCAAGTCACAATACAGTATTGTAGTATACTTTGAACAAGAGCAAAGTATACACAAAGCATAGTTTGTCGGTCCGATATAGATCTTAATCTTTTAAATATGGGTATCAGTTTCCTGACTCGGTTTGTTAAGGTAGTGATATGGAATCTCCAGTTAAGCAGCATGTCTATCTGAAGACCAAGATATTTAATTGTGTTACTTCTTACGAGAGAGGGGCAATTACAGCTGGTAATTTGATTGCAAGCATCACTGGAGTGCGCTTGAAGCTTGTAGTCAGTGGAAGGCAGTGTTTTAGCACTTAGTGAGAATGCTATGTATTTGGTTTTATTAATGTTGAGTGTAAGCAAGCTAGAATCCAACCAAGATGTAACAACACGCAACGCTTGTTCAGCTCTGACCCGAACTTGGTCCCAATTATCGCCATGTATGATAAGAGCGGTATCATCAGCATACGTTATAATTTTACAGAACGGTATAACCATTTTACATAAACTATTAATATAGAGGAGAAACAAGGTAGGTCCTAGCACACTACCTTGTGGTACACCGAAGGTAAGACTAGCATCACTACTAATATAATTACCAATTTTGACTCTTTGAGTTCTATTAGAGAGGTAACTTTTAAAAATATCTAGGGCCAAACCACGTATTCCGGCTGATTCCATCCTATTAAGCAATAAAGGTATTGGAACAGTATCAAAAGCTTTGGACAGATCAAGAAACAACCCTATTACTTTCTTCTTATTGTCCAAATGCTTGGCTAAAGCTTCAGTCAGAACAAGAGTAGCATCTTCTGTAGACTTATTGTTCATGAACCCGAATTGATTAGATGCAATAATGTTATGTTGATCCAAGAAGTTTTTTAACCTAATGTTAAGAATTTTTTCTAAAATTTTAGATGTTGTTGTCAGCACAGATATAGGTCTATAGTTGTCAGCTGATTGGCGATCACCGGACTTATAAATTGGGTGGACCAAAGCTTTTTTGAGTATATCCGGAAAAACTCCAGAGCCCAGACATAAGTTAAAAATGTATGTGAGAGGAGGAACTAGCACATTTTTGGCTAATTTGAAAAGTTTAGTCGGAATTTCATCGATACCAGCCGCAGAGTTATTTTTGAGGTTTGTAATAAACCTATTAACTTCCATACTATCTGTATCCAGTAAAACCATCGAGTTTTTTTGAGAGTAGGAGATATCTTTAGAAGGTGCTTTTTTAACTGACTGACTATTTTTATGAAGGATTTTATTAGCTAGGTTAGGGCCTATTTCAGCAAAGTATTTGTTTACGAGGTTGATAGATTCTACAGTATCCTCACTACTATTAATCAGTTCATTCGAAGTTTGCGTAGATACTTTAATGTTGGTAATTTTTTTTATAGTGTCCCACATATTTTTAAGGTTATTTTTGTTTTTAGACAGTTCTAATTTCTCATACTCTATTTTAACTTTTTTTAATATATTATTACAATAATTACGATATCTTGTATATGTGACTTGTATTATATGATCATTAGGGTTAGATTTAGCTTTTATATGTAACCTATCACGATGTTTTACACAACGAACTAGACCCGGAGTCATCCACGGCTTGATATATCGCAGACGATGTGGAATAATAATCTCCTTTGAATTATTTTTTATTGCAGATGACACCAACGATACAAATTTTACTGTAGCTATATTAGCATTTTTTATATTATAAATATGACTAAAATTAGTATTTTCAAGACAAGTGATCAAGTTAGGATAATCAATATTTACCCTTTTTTTATGAGGTATATTTTTACAATATTGACTATGTCCATAATTTAAACAAAAAACTATTGGAGTATGATCAGTTACAAAAGAATTTAAGATTAAAGTGTAAGTTTTTTTATTTGTTCTTAGCATAACATGGTCGATGCAATTTTTGTTACGTGTAGGTAAAACGTGTGCGGCTAAAAGACCATAGTGAGCCATTAAGTCTACATATTTATGGCAGTTGGAATCTTTGCTACCGGGAGAAATATTTATATTTAAATCGCCAATCACTGCGACGGTTTTTTTAGAGTTCAAAGTGGATAAAAGCTTGTCGAGACTGTCACAGAAACTTTCGATATTAGATTTAGAAGGCGAACGATAAACAGCTAATATAGTATAATCATTGCCATAGTTTAGGCATAAACAATTTGCATCAGACACCTGTGGTTTAGTTATTGTTATGTTTGTTAAACAAGAGCGTACATATATAACCACACCATCATTCTGATTTGTAAAAGTAGAGGAAAAAGCTGCATAGCCATCTATTTGAGGTAGAGTATAGGCTTTGCTTAACCAGCATTCAGTTAGTATAATTATATCAATGTTCACATGTATTCTATGTAAAAGAAGGAGAAATGAATCAAGATTACAAGATATGCTGCGGATGTTAGTATGAATGACTGATAAACATGTATTTGAATTAATTATGAAACTAGAAACATTCTCAGGGCTACACTCTATAGCTTCAGATAGTAAAATAGTATCAATGTCATTGGAAACGTCATCTGTAGTAGGCATTTGTATAGTATATTAAGTGCTCGTATAAAGTCTTATCAACAGAGATGTAAAACAAATCAGGAAACATACTACAGATATTGCGGACATAAACAACAGAAGTAATGTTATAAGAATTACCCAATGCAAAAAACATATAAATAAAATAACCTGCTTATGATAATTTAAGTTCAAAATTATTATAAATAACACATTATAATGATATCCAAAAACATCTTTTTGTGACAAAAGCTGGATATATAAATATAAAAAGGTAAAATTAAAACTAAAACTAGGCATACGTGCTAAATTAGTAGTATTAAAAGCTAGTCACTTATTAGAAATCAGTTTTTCCAGATCTTCCTTTGTGTCAATGCGCACGGCCGGGGCACCTTCTCGCTTGCGAACAAACACCTTGTTGTTAGCAGTCCAGCAGAACATATAATCATTTTGTTTGGTGAATTCGCGACTCAGATAGTACAGTTTTCTAGCAGTGTCTGTTAACCTTTCAGTTATATAAATCGGCATTTTGTCACCATGTATTTTAAGGTGGCAAGAGTTCAGTTTGTCTTTATTACCTTTGTTAAACAATTTAGCAGAACTTAGGATTTTTTCTCTGAGTATAACCGAAGAAAAGTCAACTACAATCGGACGGTTCGTGCTTTTAGTGGGAAGTCTAAATATATCTCGAACTTGAGTCTTCGCGACATCCACATTTAAAGTTTCGCCAATTTGAGATACAATATTAAGGAGAGTGTCCTTGGTTTCATTTTTTTGTTGTGGTAAGTTACGGATTTCAACACTGGCATGCCTTTGGAACCTCTCCATATTTTCAATTTTGTTCTGCAACGTTTGAATGTAGGCCAGGTGTAACTTTCTTTCAGATTCTATTTTAACAAGTCTATCTTTCATTTCCTCATACTGGTTCGAGATGAACTCCATGGACTTTATAATTTCGTGATTTTGTGCCTGTATTTCATTTATACTTGATTGTAACGAAACCTGCTGGGTGCTAAGAGTATCCATCGATTTTTTTAGTTCAAGTATGGCTGCCGATATATCATCATCATGAGCACGTTTACGAGGACGCTGTCTGTCAACGTTAGTAGCGCCTTGAAGCGGAGGATCAGCAAACGTTAAAGCGGCAATATCGGAGTCGCTGTGGTGGTGAGGGGAGGCTTTTGGCGGGGTTCGTTTAACAGACATTTTGGTAGGCAATTAGTCCAGTAGGAAAATTAGTGCAAGCAAAAACTTTTGGGACTGCGCGCACTGTAAAGATCTCGCGCGCCGCCAAGGAGCGCGTCGAATTTGACAATATTAGAAAGTATAGGCTAATGTACCAGGATCGCAGCAAACTGTTGGAGTTTAAATGCCGCACAGCTAAACTCGTAGCACTGATGTATGGCGTAGCGTCTGACCGTAGCACTGCTTGTGTGTCGTAGCACACGTAGCACTCGTAGCACTCGCAGCACGTCAGCCCATCGAAACAACACTGACTTTGATTTATGCGAGCCTAGTATCTCAGCGTGAATTAACTGATTTTAATTTTGTAAAATATTTATAATTTATTACAATAAAAATTAACAAAACACACGTCTAAACTCTTTCGAATCCAGAGGGGAAAGGGAAAATTCCAGTATTTGTTCTCAGAGACAAATTAGTACATCCCATCAACCGGGTTCCTTTTGGGCTCTGGCAAACCCTTCCCGCTACCCGTTAAAAGGGGGGGGGGGAGCTGGTGACTGTCGGCTGTTGCCGCTAGTACTGTATGGCTACAATAAACCCTCTTCGAGTTCGAAGAGCGTTGAGGCGACTAAACGCTCAACACCGCAGCAGTAGTGCTGACAGTTATTTTTATATATATTTTATAGATGTTACTATTATAATTATTGTGGGCTTAATACAGCTATCCCCATCCCGCGGACAGCGGGCCACATGCGGGCCACCGGGACTTTATTTGTAGCCCGTGTGATGTTAAACCAATTTGAAATTTACGTCCACCGGCAAAATATTATACAGTCAACGTGAAAGTCTTTTTTCACTTGTAGATCGTTAATTTTGAATAAAGCTATTTTTCAAACGTAAAAATGTTTTTTGCGGCCCGCGACACCAAGACCAAAAATGTTTGCGGCCCGCATGAAAAAAAAAAAAGATTTGGGAACTTCCTTCCAAAAAACAAAAACAGGTTGGGTACCTACCACTGGCTTAATATATTATACATCATGACATTAATAAATTATTAGAATTTAAAACTATATCTTCGTGTACCCCCAACGTAGGTACCAAGGTTACCTTATTTCAAAGATTTTCTATCCCCAAACAAAGCGGCGGAAAATATTGTATTATATTTTAAATACAATTATTGAATTATTTTAAATTTGAAACCACTTCGTAAGTTTATTTCGAAATTACATGCTAATTTGGAAAATTATCGTATGGCTTTCAAGCCAATACCCAAAAGTGGATATCTAGCAAAAATAGATTTAAAAGTCTACTTCTTGGTTCCTTTTAACTCACTAGTGGATTGAAAGTTTTTAATTTACGGATTAAGAGTCTTGACGTACAGACTATCAGATGTACTAACAATTTTTTTCCCAAAAAATGTAAAGAAGGAAACCAGACCAGGCGTGGGCTTTATAAATACTAGATTTACCACGCTTCAACAATATCAGTGTTCTAGGCGACAATTCCTCAGCCTCAGGCGCCCCTTTTTTGTTTACGTTTTATTGTTAATAGTGCCATTGGTGTATTATATCCACAACAAATATCTAATTATTTAAGTCTTAACATTTATAATATTTATATTATTATAACATAACTAGCTGTCCCGTCAAACGTTGTTTTGCCATATAAAGTATTTCACCCATATTATTAATTTATTGAAGTGACTAAATAAGGATGTCACCATCTAAGTCCATGATTGCTAACCCATCGCACAAACAATGGTCGTCGTCGGTCTCGAGTTGTAGCAGTTTACTATTATTTATTCAACAAATGAATACACTTATCAATATAAAGAGTAGATGTTTTCCGATTCTCAACTCTAGCCGATATGCTCGCTAAGATTCACGAAAATCGGTCGAGCCGTTTCAGAGGAGTTCAACAACGCACACCGTGACACGAGAATTTTATATATTAGATATAGTATATAATAATATATGCCAATTAAAAACGGAATAACATAGAACAGTTAAATCCGTGTACTATTCGTGAGCTAGCTCAACTGAGAGGTGTTTTGACACTTTCATATCCTGATTCCTGACTCCCGCCGCGGAATGCAACTGGTTTTCAGCGATTAAAATTTTTAATACTAAATTAAATATGCCATGATAAATACGATAACAGAATCATACTTACTCTTGAATAATAATTGTTAAAATATTCAGCCTGGTGGACTGAGAACATAATATTCTCGACTTTCAATCATATTTATATGCAATAATCACATTATCGACGACCACAGAGCCGGATCTGAGTCCGGTTAAAGCAGTAGACTCCTTAAAATTTATTCTAAAATACTTTACTTTGACTTAGATTTTAGATAAATCCTATGTTCAATCTTATTAGTTATTAGTTAATATACTTATTACAGAAATCTACGTCCGCTCCATCGGAACTTTAGACAAACAATTTGACAATGTCTGTAATACGATATCTTCTACAGCCATCACTGTGCACTGTCATTGTTTATGAGCAATGTTGACATTATTGGTTGTTGACATTGGCTCAGATGAATGTGTGAAGCGTCTTTCGAAAGAAGCTTTCCGGTCAAAATCCTTTTTTTTTTTTTTTTTGATGTCGCAGGGGAAACCCATCATGGGTGCCCCGGGTTGGGTGACCCGGGGGTATGTGAGACTCCTACTCACTAAAACCACCTGCGGTTCGCCTTCAGCCGTATAAGGAGGGATATCCCGGATCTAACAAGCACGGGACTCCCTCTACGACCGGCCGGTCTACCTCGGACCGGACTTCCACCAAAGTAAGGGAACGCTTAGGTGAACTAAGGCGTTCCCCTCGGCGCCGGGACTGACAAAGCCGGGCAGGTTCCCATCCTGACCCGGAGCCCCGTTAGACGAGGGATTGGAGGTTCGCGTAGCGACGCCTCCGCACTCCCGTCCTACGCCGGCGGAGCGGCAGAGAGGTGGGGTCATTCTCTCTGTCCCGCTCCGTGGCCTCTTTCTGCGAAATGACAAATTCGCAGAAAGAGACCGCCGCCTGCCAGGCCTCATCGCTCTCGAGCAAAATCGTAGCCCATACCTGAGTAGTATAGTACCCGGGATCCACTTATAAATTATATTTTGTTTTTTCTTGCACACTGAACATTGACTTAAAACTTTCTGCCTAATAAAACTCGGCAAAATAAAAAATTATGGTTATAAATATCGGTATCGATGATCGCAATTCGCAGTTTGACAGATCTCACAGCTCTCACTCACTTATTAACTTTGAAATAATAAAGTATATTTTATGTGATCAAAAGTATATATTAGGGAACAGTACATAAAAATCAACCATATACAGTGTTTTTAAAAGGATTTTCAAGCATAAAAAGACTATAAAACGTTGTATAAAGTGCTGGTCAGCTGTGCAGTGTAATACCTACCCACAGTGAATTAAATTAAAAATATAAAAAACATTAAAACTTATATATAACAGTTAAAAATATTAAAAATATATAACAAATATGCCTAATCTCAAGTGCCATCAATGCGCTAGATTCTTAAAAATCATCGACATGATTAAATGTAATAAATGCAGTGCTACATACCATCGAGCCTGTGCCAAAATATCGGACCCCAAAATCACAACATGGCTTTGTCGTTCCTGCAAAGTAGATACTGTCGGGTCTCCTACACTTGAAGGTCAAACTACACCCAAGGACACATACGTGGACGCTTCTTCCCCCAGCAGCGTCTGTTCTCTTTCACCAAACTCACTAGCCGAAGAGATTAGACAACTGAGGGAGGTCATTTGTGAGTTTCGCACTGAAATGGTGTCCGTGAAGCACGAGGTCTCTAAGCTCAACACCACAATATCACAGATCCATAAACGTGTAGACGCTGTTGAATCGCGCTTAAGTGCAGTGGAACAGAAGGTCGACGCGCACACATGCACTTGCAATCCCGGCTCGGACGTTACTGAGGTGATCGAACATCTGAAACTCGAACTGAACGATCGCGATCAGCAAAGCCTACAGTGTGATGTGCAAATATCGGGCGTGCCAGAAAAAGGTGGCGAAAACCTAATTCACCTAGTCGGATTGGTGTCCAAAAAGATAGGTGTCGATATTGGCGAGCATGAAATTGTTAGCGCTGTTCGAAAAGGAGTCAAAAAAGTAGCCGTCAACACCGATGACACCGCACACCAGTCGTCTAGACCAATTGTCGTCAAATTTTTAAGAAAAACGGTGCGTGACAATGTCCTCAAAGCGGCCCGGGTTCGTCGTGGTATCGATACGGCTGGTATTGTGGATGGTACTCCACGTCGCTTGTACATCAATGAGTACCTCACTAAAAAAATCGCCTTATATTTTACCTAGCAAGAGAAGAAGGGCGTCGTCACAACTGGCGATACATCTGGACGCGTGGCGGTTATATATTTGCCAGGCGTGATCCAGGTTCAATTGTGCACCGCATTAGAACAGAGGGCGATCTAAAACGGGTTTTTGGAGACCAGTTGGTTGGACTCTAGAGCCCATATTACACTGTAACACCTATAATTTTGTATCTAATGTTTGTTTTCCCTACATGTTTTTCTTCCTAATTGTATATTTTAATTCTTATTATTTCTTGTTATGTCATACCAATGTTTTTGTTTTTATTTCATTTATTGTTGTGATACTATGGGACTATTACGACAACTATTATGATTATGCAATAACCTATCAATTAATAAAAACATTAATAAATCTACTGAAATATAACCTGTACACGGCAAATATAGGTAACACTCACTATTCCATAATCTCAAATGACAAAGTAATTTTTATATGCTATAATAATATTATCGTCTTTACTAGATACACTGTTATAATTTTATTTATTATAGTATTAATAAAACTACTTTTAAATGACTGTCTATTACATCTATTACATTTCAATACGAATATATATATAATAATATGTATATTTTACATTTTACTATATATTTATTATAATTTAATGAAATACTATTATATTGTTGAAAATGATTAAGTTAAAAAATATTAAATTTGGTTTTTTAAATCCTGGTTCTCTTGGTTCTAGACAGGATGAATTTTTGGTGGCAATGAGTAGGCATGACTGCGATTTAGTTGCTATTAATGAGACCTGGCTTCGACCCGGCGAAGACGGCCGCGCACCACAAGTGCCTGGGTACCGTCTGGTGCATAAACCTAGACCTGTGACTGTGCGAGCCCGCGGTGGCGGCGTGGGTTTTTATTTAAAAAATAATTTAAAGGTACGTACGCTCACACACCCAGAAACAAGCAACGTTGAACAGATGTGGCTTTCTTTTCAGGCCAACAATAAGTTGATATGTGTAGGCACAGCGTACCGGCCCCCTTGGCTGTCTGCACAGGTGTTTCTCGATGCCCTTACCGACACTATTAGTACATTGGCATGTTACGACTACATATATTTAATGGGCGATTTTAATATTAACTATTTTCATTCAAATAACAATAATTATAGACTATTAGAAGATTTTTTAAATGTACACAGATTACGTCAATTTACAAATGAGGCCACACATTTCACGTCAGAGGCGGAAACCCTACTGGACCTGGTATGTTCAAATGTGGATCATGTTCAGGTATGTGTTGATTACATTCCGGATCTTAGTGGCCATGCATTTTTATCATTCAGTGCTACTATACGGAAGGAAAAATTTACGCCTAAAATAGTACACTACAGACCGATAAAAAATATAGATGTACAGGACTTGTACTTGGCTATTGCGTCTGTAGACTGGAAATTGATACAACAGACACCAGATGTTAGTGATATGGTCCGTGAATTCAACATGAGTATTCTATGGGTATTTGATACACTAGCACCCGTCAGGACTACCTTTTTAAAACAAAAACAATACCCATGGATTACTTATAATATTAAGTTATTAATGCGACGGAGAGATGAGGCATACAAGCGAGCACGTAAAAATAAAAATCCCTCACATTTTGAATTTTATAAAAATCTTAAGCGAGAGGTCTGTCTAGCGTTAGCAAGAGAAAAATCTGCGTATTTCAAATCTTATATTAATTGCAACATCAGGCAGCCGCGTCTAATGTGGAAGCACCTTAAGGAAAATATCACTATAAGTAATAGTAAAAAAAACACACCACTCCCGCCACATCTCCATAACCCCACTATCATAAATAATCATTTTTTAGATGTTCCAGGCAATAATTTAATATGTCCGTCTACCTTAAATTTCTTTAAAACTAATAGATTTAGCTCGTCTACTTTTTCGTTCTCCTCAGTAAGCACTGAACAAGTTAAAAAGATTCTTAACTCGATTAAGTCTAACGCTATGGGTGCCGACAACATTACGTTGGACATGCTGCAGACAATATGTCATTATCCTATAGGCCTCGAAAGTTTAACCAAAATAGTTAATAAATCTTTAGAATCTGGTGTTTTCCCTGAAGCTTGGCGTCTGGCATTGGTTAAACCTATTCCTAAAAAGGACAATGTTACATCGCTTAAGGAATTGAGACCTATCAGTATTCTCCCATGTGCGTCAAAGGTCCTGGAAAGGGTGGTATGTAGTCAAGTGACACAGTACCTCGACGCAAACAACATTCTGCCTGAGGTCCAGTCGGGATTTCGCAAAAGACACAGCACGGCCACCGCGCTTCTTGACGTAGTTGATAATATTCTTGCTGCGCAAGACACCGGCCAGGGTACTTTACTTGTACTGCTTGACTTTTCTCGGGCTTTTGAGACAATAAATACTTCCTTACTGCTAGCTAAAATGAAATTTTACGGATTCGACCAAAATTCCGTAAACTGGTTTGCAAGTTATTTTAGCAATCGTTCTCAACTTGTAGAGATAAACAATGACTATGACGGAACATCGTCACGCTCAGACCCGAGTGACGTCAGTAGGGGAGTGCCCCAGGGGTCGGTTATTGGGCCAAAGGCATTCTCGCTTAACTGTGCGGATATTGTCCGAGTCATAAAATACTGTAAATTCCACATTTATGCGGATGATATACAAGTGTACATCTCTTTTCAGCCGAGTCTTATACATGAGGCAGTTAGGATGCTTAACGAGGACCTGGCCCGGATTTCGGAGTGGGCCATAGCCAATGCACTAGTATTAAACCCGGAGAAAACCAAGTACATGGTATTAGGTACAAAACTCAAAATCCATAAAATAAAAGAATCGCAGCCGTTAATATATGTAGACGGACAATCAATTGAAAATGTAAGCGAGACTCGAAATTTAGGTGTACTAATGGATGAAGAATTGAAGTTTGAAAAACATGTAACTAAAATTGTCAGCAATTGCTTCTACCGACTAAAAGTTTTGTATAAAATTAGAAACTTTCTGTCTACTGATTTACGTACTACTCTTTGTGAATCGCTTATTTTGTCTAAGTTAAATTACGCAGATATTGTCATAGGCCCCTGCATGTTGTCTAGAACCAAAAGGCTCATACAAAAGGTCCAGAACTCGTGCGTCAGGTTCTGTCACAACGTCCCTCCTCGTGCTCACGTGACACCATATATTAACAATATACGTTGGCTTAGAATGGATGGTAGGAGGCAACTGCATTTTGCCACATTACTGTTCGGGGTCATAAAATTTAAAACACCTGCTTATCTGTACAGCAAACTACAGTGGGCAGGAGACAAACAGCTGACCGTTACAACGCGTGGTTCCTCGTATCTTCTAATTAATCTTCTGCACCACACCTCCGCGTTCAGGGGTAGCTTCCGGTACCTGGCCAGCAAGGTCTGGAACAATCTGCCGCCTCCAATCCGTGCTCTGCAAACAACACAGGGATTTAAACTTAAATACAAAGCTTTTTTGCTACAGCAACAGATGTCTACAGATTCCTAAACACCTCAATTGCTTAAGTTATTGATAAAAACGCCTAAAAACATAATTTATATTAACATTGGTATATGTATATATGTATATTGTATTATATTATATTACATATCTATTATTATTATTATAATTACAACTTACTATAACATTTACATTGATAAAACAAGTATGTACGAGTAGTATATAAAACCATCGAAATACCTACCGAGAGGGTTGTAAGCCGGAGCCACGGCGGTATGACTCCAGGTCACCAAGGCCTTTGCTTGCAGCACAAGACGTTGTAAACAACACAGGATCACATCTTCATGCACTTTTCGTATTTACTTAAATTATAACGGAGAATTATTTTTTGAGTATACATTGGTATGGTATAATATACTCGTATAATTATTAGCAATGTAACTATACAATATGATAATTACAGTTTAGTTAGGTCTAGCGCAGAGAAAGACCTCTAGTAAGCGCGTCCTCGCGCCGACTAACTTGTATTTCATTTTTATTGTCATATTTTATTGTCTATCCTGAATAATTGCGGACCGTGGGAAAATTTGCCGCCCTTATCTATTAATTGTCCATTGTCTAGAGTCTATGTATGTATGTGTGTGTTGTAACGTTTATAGTAGTTAACTTTGTAAGAGTGCCGGTTGTGGGATCGCAGACTGTCAGGGGGCCACGGAAGATCAGGCGCCACGGCTTGCCGCGGTCGATGCCTGAGTGGCTTTCCCTTTAAACATGCGGTGTGTGCATTGCACAGCCATAACCAATCACCCATTAGTTTTTAAGTACTTCAATGTTATATGTTACAGTGCGTCATGTCAATTTGTTGTTATTCGTTGTGTTATAAACTCTGGTTGTGCTCTGTCCATGTATGTTTAATAAAGATATTTTTATTTTTTATTTATTTATTTTATCGAAATTTATGTTACAAAGACATCCTCCCGGGCGTGATTGGATCGGTGATGTTATTAAATTATGTAATTCTTATATTATGAAAAAAGAAGTTATATTTAAGGTATTACGCCGTGCGATGGTTATTCAAGATTATATTAAATAGTATAATGCTACAGTACGGGTTATTATTGCTAACGTTTAACGCTCTGCACAGAACAACCACCTCTCAGTCGGTTAGCCGCTGGATAAATCAGGTGCTATACGAGTGCGGCGCGGCGTCGACACGAGTGTCGACACGGGGACAGATACTGGATACGATTAGTAAGACGACAGTCGACAGGCAGGACTAGCAATACTTTCGCTATTTTCCTTAAACCCTAGAGGTCTCTTAAGTTTTGTTCCTACTGACTATTAGTATTATTTATGGGCATAATGTTAAATTCTTTCTCGAATATAATGATTACTATTCATAATGTTACATATATTATATTGTATTATATAAAAAATCTTTCTTTTGTTACTCTGAAAATCTACCTGGTTAATTAATATATCGAAGAATGAAGCGAAGAAATATAATAAATGATCAAACGAACTTACCAAGTGAAGTTCGATCATTATTATATGAGTCGCTTCATTCAAAGATATAATTTCCCTCCCACCCAGTCTGCACTAAACTTTGTTTGCTGCAGTACCCAAAGAAATAAAGAAAGATTTTTTGCATTACCTCTCTCTAAACATAATGAAGCGCGCTGATGACAGAGTGACCATACGATATTTTTATGTACCCACATACGTCTTTAAAAAAAACGCGATTGCCTAGCAAATAAACAAATGACTACCTGGTTAATTAATATATCTTTAAATGAAGCGACTCATATAATAATGATCGAACTTCACTTGGTAAGTTCGTTTGATCATTTATTATATAAGTATTTATTAATAATTTCATTAACAAATTAACAAACATCTATCTTCAATATCTCAAGATAATGTTTACACAACAATGTTTCAAGCAGCTAAACGGAATAGCTGCTGAAAGTATGTAATCATTGGAATAGTTGTGTAAGTCTTGCAACTTCATCGGGTTATTTTTGTTCGTAATTTTGTCCGGGACTGAATCACTAATTAAACTTCGAACTAGTTTAATGGAATGTCAGTCAATAATTACAGCTTGCCTCGTTGAGTTTTCCCTAAATAAAGCTTTTAAGATGTTTTTTATCCTAGGGTCACTTTACTTTGCAACGTGACAAAACGATGCATAAGCTATTAAAAATTTGAATGAGCAAGCATTCTATCAATTCAAATATTTTCATTATCATAAATATCGTTACTGTTGTCGTATTTATTCATGTCTGTATCGTTCAATTTTTAATTGCTCATTTCATTGCAACGTCAACTTTTTACACAACAATTACATACATTGGCAAATTCAGAAAAAAATGAAACGGCAAAAATATTATCTCGATCATTTCAAGAACGTACATTCGAAAGCCTCAAAATGATTATTTCCAACCAACCAACGAAATCAACAAGTCCATAACATGTAATACACAAACATTATCCCTTGAAATTGAAAAATAACAATAACCGAAACGAGGGTCTTACGTATTGATTGTACAAGTTATGACCGAACTAGTAATCAAAGTCTCGTTAGGGTCGGATATTGGGCCACTTGGACGTAATTTAGCACGGGGTTTCCGGTCTGACGTGACACTGTACAGGAAATGTATTAGTGCTCCCGATATCTTGGAGTGCTTTTGCGTTTTTATGTGTGAGGGAATGATCATAATATTATATAGGTGATGCGCGGAACTTTATTGTGCAGAAATTCGTTAATAGCCGCCTACTGACGCCGCCGAGCCTAAAGTTGTCGGTTTTTGGCCGATGCTCAAAGGCGCCTCGGACGTTTGCCGCGCACTAACACGTACTGACCGACCGAGCAATTGCGCGCGAGGCTGCCGCGGCGAGGCGGCGACGTGGGAATCGTTCATTATTCCAAGATAAAACGCATCTAAAGGGTGAAGGGGTAACAGATAGACAGACGGATTTACTTTCGCAGTTATAATACAAATTTGTAAGAAGAAGAAGTTTATTGAGCACAAATCTTTCTCCTTTGCCGGGACTCGAAGTGTTTATTTAAAATACGCCAAAATCAGTTTTAAATCAGTATAAATCAGTACAAATCAGTACAGGTAGTAGTCATGAAAAAATAATATACAGAAATATACACTTTGACATTGTTAATTGTAATTATTTCGATTGATATATAAATATCAATCGAAATAATTACAATTCAAATCAAAACATAGACGGCAGTTTAAAGTTTAGATAGACATAAGTCTATCTAAACTTTAAACTGCTATGTTTTGATTTGTTAAGATTTAAGTGAATTTGTCTCTCTAAAATTGAACTGAAAGCACCAATTTATTTTATGCGCATTTTCTGCTGTCTCGCTTCTTTTCCAATTCATTTCGGTAAAGTGAATATAAATCTTATAAAAAACACCGCATTGCGATAAAATCATTATAAAGTGTGAACATTATTTACAACGGACGTTAACACACATAACAGAGGCAGTAGCGGACACCGGGACAAGGCCTGAAACGACGTGTGCCTCGAGTGGGTCACGGAATTATAACATCGTATCGTGACCGTGTCGTGTCGTGTGCCGTGGACGGGTCGCAGCCTGACGTGCATCCTGGATAAAACCTGATATTATACAATATAAAATATCAAATCGGACGTTTATATTTTAAATGTTCTCACAGACACAATTTAAATGAATTTCGCACGATTCAGCTATCTGAAATCTTCTACAGAATATTTCCTAAACCAATGGTCATCGTAGACACTAAAATAGAGCATAATTGTACAGTACCATTCACTGAGTAAAAATTAAATTGTTATTAAATTTTATTTGAATGAATAAAGGAAAAAAAATTGTTAATAGATTGAATCGAATAGCCATTCGAGTGGTCCAGACTCCAGTATGAAGATGCGGTGTACTTATTTCTGCTATCCGACAAATCGTGCACGATATCGTGACCCGCACAGCGCGTATCGCGTGACCCACCGCGATAAGCGACCGCTATCGCTCTGTGTCAACTGACCGATCGTTAGGGTTGCCACGCGCTATTAATTCTAACTGCAATCGCACAATACATTTACTTCGCGTTAACAATACTAATAAAAAACGTGTGCGGCGAGAATCGAAATTAATGGCGACCTTGAATGTTATCTGTGATCGAAAACAATTTTTCTTTTTTTTTACACGTAAAACAAAGATTTAGTGATTTTTATGCCGTATTTGACTTCGCCCACCTGCTGTTAGGTGATTGACCTAATGTTTATTTTGTCCCCGCAATAAATTACTCTTGCCCGTGATTTTCCTTCGTTACGAATTTACGTGATTTCGGGAGCGTACAATCATGGAAATTGATTCATAGGCAGGTAGACCTTGTCTAACTTGAAATGACGCGCCCCTCCCTCGTATTTACAGTACAAAAATGTTTCATTTATATCAACTTTGAAGTGGTGGAACTGTGTATTCTATGTAATTGGTTGTTTATTTAAAATCATCTCACAATTTACTTAATATCTCGATATTTACCGCAGTAAATATCAACTATTCACGGTAGAACAGACTAAAACCTTATTACCGGGAAAATCAATAGTTAAATAGACTAGAACAGTGAACATAATCCGAGTTGATTAGATGGTAATCACGCAATTAGCCTTCATCATTTCTGCTCAAAATATTTCATATTTATGATTTATGAAAACAAATTCTTACAACTAAGTGCTAATTCTAATTCTCTAAAATATTGCCAATGTTAGTAACTTACTCGTATGTCCACTATACAATTTAATAGTTATAAAAAAGTTAAGAAATGAATGCGCTGGACATAGAAATCCTGAGCATTATTCATTATTTTGTAAGCTCATCAACCTTAGACTTATGCACCAGCCCTGCGGTGAGATTCTACCTTTCGGCTTCGTATGTCATCACTCATCACTATATAACACTTTGATTAAAGACCCTGAGTCTAGAGTGTGGGATTGACGATTAAAAACGTCTTGCATCACGTTAGTAAACACATGGTAAACACCATAAACGTATGATGCTACAGTATATATTATAAGTCTATGGTAAACACTTTCGGAGAAATAGCATCTCCTTGTCTTAGATGTCATTGTTGCGGTTTTGACCAATTCAAGCAAGTCACAGTAAAATCTGCAATAAAAAACTATATTTCCTAATTTTAAGGCGTTTTCCGTTCAGAAAATTCACTCAAAAGCTCTACTTAAATCCGTGTGATTAATAGATTTCATCTCCGAGATAGATTCGATTTCACTTAAGGGATTACGGGGTAAATACCTGATACGAGTCGTGGTGGAAATATTCAATGGAGAATATTTTTAAAACTACCCCTCTGAACTATTTTTAATATGGCTTAGGTATCCGTGTCAAGGATGCATATAAACTTGAGGATATAATAATATTGTTTTATTGTCCTAGAATAAATTTATAGAATAAAGAGAAAATAGTTAGAATACTGCATTTTATTACTTTATGCTTTCTGAAAATATTATGCTTAATATGTGTGCGTGCGACCATTTCAGACATCTAGTGTCCTGTTGATCTAATGAATGATGACAAGATGTTCTATGACTGATAAGACTGTGCTTTTAAACTTACCTAATAGATTACAAACGTTCTATATTGACTTGTTATAGCCCGATTAAAATAGCATGTGTCTCGAATCAATTCCTCCGACTGTACATAAAGCTAATTCACACTAGCTCGTTGGAGTGTGGTATTAAAAGTGCAGTCTAATCCCACATGCGCTCTGCCCGGGCGGTTGATTAGTGTGGCGATACCGATAATGGGTTCTGGACTGCCTTGATTTTTATAAATCTTTTGGTACGTAGCTATGCAATATAACTAACACACTTACTAATATTCTAAATACGAAAGTGTATCTGTTACTACTTCACGCTTAAACGGCTTGACCGATTAAGATATTATGATGTGAAGATTTTCTGAGAAACGAGACAGGTTATAGGAAGTTCCCTATAACCTGTCTCGTTTCTCAGAAAATCTTTTTGCCCCAGGAAAATGTACGGTACAGAACAACTTTTTGCCCCAGGAAAATGTACGGTTCCTGCGCGATAACAAAATTTCAATAAATTTTTATTGAAATTTCATAAATTGGTATTCGAAAGTAACAGCTATATTTTAAGAATCTACGCGAAAAAAAACTTTTTTTTTTACTGACCGAGATTACAGTGAACTTCTTAACTCCACTCCACACAATATTATGTGAAAACGAAAGCTGTACTTTGTCCTTTTACAGGATTCAAACTATCTTTATATAAAACTTTATTATCTTGGCTAAGCGTAAAGATCTTTCGGCTAGATAAACAAACATAAATTCAATTTTCTAATAATGAGTATCTTGCTTAATATTACGCCATGTCACTTTGTTGCCGTCTCATAACATTGAATCGTGTCTGTATTTTCATTCATAATGGCAATATTGCGTTTCGTTTTTCAGCCTCCCTCGGTATTCTTAGAAGGTGCCTTATTTTGGCGAACCCGCTGAGCAGGAAAAATCGATACTGTGAGTGCTGTGACGTAATGGAACTTCTTAGCAGCAATCCAATGGAAATATTGACAGTATTTGTAAGATATTTGGTGAAATAAAAATGGTGGTGTTTGTTTGAATATCAAATAATTCTTCACCGTTTTTCGACTTCAATCACTCAATTATATCAGACGATTAATTTAAATTTATTTGTAACTCGATGTAGAACTCAATGCATTTTTTTACAAAGACAAAATTATTTACACCATACAAAAATATAAATGAGGCAGTGTAAAATGTACCCCATGCTAAGTTAAATTACACATACTTTAGACGGCTTCCTATAGTGGTACCTACTAAGTATCTTATAATTTAGCCGGGCTCTATTAAAACTCTATATTTTATACTGTCCTGATTGATATCTGATGCTAAGTTAAATTAGATAGCTTTTAGACGGCTTCCTGTTATCTATAGTGGTACTGTACCTGCTTAGTATCTTCCTGAGTCGGGCTCTATTAAAATTCTATAATTTTATACTGTCCTGATTGATATCACTAGATTGCTTTCGTATCTAAAAAATAAAGCTGCAATTTTGTCCCCTACTTTTCTTTCAACAACCAGGTATTATATTAAACAACATTCCTCACTAGTAAGTGCCTACATGGTATAATGTACAGCAATTACTTTCATGGTTTCCACGACCACGCGAATTACTTCAAAAGCATATTCTGATTCATTTTACCCCTAACATGACCTTTATTCCGACATATTAAGCACCACACTCATAGAGGTAGGAGGCAAAGTAGTTGTGAACGGTGTTGATTTTGCTTTAATTTGTTGATTACGTAAACATTACTTTGACTTTCCCTAATTTAATCATACGTAGCTGAATTGTGTTTGTATTTCATTATTTTTGCTCATATTATGAGAATATGAAATGAATAGAAGACTTTGTTTATATATAAATTATCACAATGTTAGATTTTCTTGTGTTTCATTGACAAAATAGATAAACAAAGAAGATCAATTTTTATAACTTTATTTCAATTGAATAATATTATAAATCGATATTTTATGGTAATAAAATTAACATTAAGGACAATTCGGAATGACTAGAAAATCAAATTTTTAATTTTAATATTTTTAATAATTTACACATAATATTTCACGCCAGTAATACACACGGGTGATGTCGCGGAAAAAAGCTAGTTATCATCTTAATAGGGATAATCATAGATATACAGAAAAGTAATAATAAGAACGGAAATAAAATCTGAAATAACTCGTATAAAATTCAATATCTTTCCTACACAAGTTATTTACTAACTAATTAGTATAACTACAATATTTGACCTCATCAAATCCAAGCTATAAAAGGATCATTACTAAAAAACATGTTTACCAACAGAAAAATATAAAAAGAAAACTGTTCCGCAAGTAACAAGAAAACCAATAATGAACCAGCGCAAACTTATAATGATAATTGCTACAAAAAATATAGAACGGAAACTTGAAACAAAAAGTAGTTTAGTAAACGAGTGCAGATCGGTACACATGCGAGTTTCATGGTAATATTGCAAATGGCCGAAGTTCGCTTCCAAACTGCTAATCTGATATGGAAATTTTTACAGTATCATGTTACAGTGGCATTAGCAGTAATTGAAAATAGCCATGCATTGATATTGTTTATTACAAATACTGCTACTAGTAATAGGGAACGGAAAGTGATTTGACTTATCTATACTAATATTATCATTGGGAAGAGTTTGTTTGTTTAAACGCGCTAATCTCAGTAACTACTCGTCCGATTTGAACAATTATTTCAGTGCTAGATAGCCCATTTATAGAGGAAGGCTATATTTTATCACGCTAATACTAATAGGAGCGAAAAAATAAAGAAAAGTGTCAAAAAAACGGGGGGAAATTATTTGAAAGGGCTTATATTTTGAACGTGCTAATCTCAGGAACTACTGGTCCGATTTGAAAATTCTTTCAGTGTTAGATAGCCTATTTATCGAGAAAGGCTATAGGCTATATTTTATCACGCCAAGACTAATAGGAGTGAAGAAATAGAAAAAAGTGTGGAAAAAACGAGGAAATTATTTGAAAGTGTTTATTTGAACGTACTGGAGCAATTTTTATGTCATTTGGCATACATGAAGAATATACCACGTAAAAAGGCATAGGTTTCTTTTTTGCGGATAAATGAACGGTTTCCGTGACATTCCTAAATTACGCGGGCGAAGCCGCGCAGAACATCTAGTGATTAATAATGCTGATCCAGATGCAAAAAGCCTAAAAGATGATAAAGTTCAGTGAGAAGAAAGCTAAAGGAACGTTCCGTCACCTTTTCATACAAAAGAAGAAGGTTAATCAAAAAGGGAAATTCGAAAAGGCCATTATATTCCAAATGTACCCGCATACGGAACACACCAGAAAATGTCAACACCACCTTCAAATTAATCATTTCAGTATATTTCTTTGGCAAAAAGGTATTTTCGCCGAGTTGGATTTAAATATGCGTAGAATTTTACGCGACAAGTAAATGTTTTAGGATAAGAGTCTATCACTTCTGCTGCTTCCATTTTAGGGCAGAGATTTTCATAAAAAGCTTTAGTTTTAAGGAAATTTGGTTACCGTGAAGCGGAGGTCTCATTACATTTCTTAATAAAAGTGACACTGAGATAAAAATATTGCTTTCATAAAAAATAAGAATTTTTCAGAGGGCTCGAAAGCGGGAGAAATGTATTTTGGGTAATTTTAATTAAGGAAGAAAAGGCAGGCAGTAAACAGGGAGGTCAGAAGGTAATAAAGGATCTCGTAAACTAAACTCATCTTAAGGATAAAGTACAGAGTGAAATAATCTCTACGCGTTCGTATAAGAGGGAAACGATAAAAGATCACTCGAAAATCGTTCGTGCGTAAAGTGTGTTCTGTAGCAATAGGAGATTTTATTTTTTTACGTACTAACTTTTACTGTCATATTGCAGTCAATGCTTTAATTTGCTAATAAGTTTTAAGTAACTAATGTGAATTTGATTTCATTTCAATAAAATTAAAGTTATATTATCATATTAGATGACGCCTTTCCCGGGAGATGTCCTTTCCCGGGACGTAAAATATCTCCATACCATAGCCAAATCGGTTCAGCGGTTTGGGCGTGAAGAGGTAACAGACAGACAGACAGACACACTTTCGCATTTATAATATTAGTATGGAAGTATGGATTAATCATCATTTGTAATGTGACAAAAGCTGAGTTAAATATTACCAGCTTAAAAAAGTGTGTCAACAAGCAGCACTAGATATTTCACAAAAGATCTCCTTCAAAAAAATTATATTGATACAGCCTTCCAATAATTTACTTTGCTCTCGATTCTATCCTATCTGTATTTAATTTAATGTACAAGCAAAAAGTATCTCGAAATTTAATTATTTCCTCGCGAATTTTCTCGTACCCCGGGTACTTCTGATTCTATTGGTTAATTCGATTTCATTTTCTATTAGCGCTAGCGGCCATATCGAATTCTTGTAGTGACATTGAATTTCACTTTAAAATTTTAAGAATTCTCCGAAGACCTTCTTTGATATACTTTTTGCGACCCTTTTTGTTAGTAATTCGTTTAAGTTTTTCGGTCTTAAACTGGAATTTGTTTTAAAGTTATTTTTTTATACATTCATTGATTGATTTCGGTTTCTTTACATTTAAAATCCACTATGGCCCTTATTAAATGTCAATAAAGGTCGAAAACACATACGTCTTTAATTAGTTTTGAATTAAGCGACAGAAATTAGCTATAATATTATTCATTGTACTGAAACAGCAATTCAAATCTATAATCAAAGTGAAATTAATTCTTCGAATCCCAATGTTATAATGAAATTTTCACTCACATGAAGCCAATTACCAAATACCTCCTCACCTTTCCAACAATAGCGAAACCATTTCTCTAATTAATTATCGTTTCAATTCCAATTTCACAATTCTACAGCCATTTGAAACGATTAAAATTAAAAGTGTTAATGTTATAAATGTAGATTTCTGTAATAATTTGCTGCTAAATGCACTCATTACTATAGTTTCACAGCTTAATTCAGTAATGGTAGTATGAGAATATTCAGATAGTTATGATGTAGACATCTGCATTCAAATTGTAACGTGGTGTGAGCACGAGCGATGCCATGTATTATTCAAAGTATTTTCCTGACGTAAGTAAATCAATTTTAAACCTTGCACGGATATAAAGTGAGCGAGCAGCTCGGCAGCGGAAGAAAGTGAAGTATTATACTCGTATCAAAATGATTCACCTGATAAAACTCGTTTTAGTGAAGCATACGGTAACTACAATAGAATCCTACAATTCACGTATAGGCAGATAGAACGGGCATGTTATCAAAGCTTAAAACTATCATCATTTTGTGTTTCTTTGTAACAACGATTATCTTTTCAGAACTTTCTAACTAGTTAATAGAATCAGGCGTTACTTTGCGGAAATCCATAGCTTAAAATTTAGTATATTATTATGTACACATAGGCAGTGTGGGAGAGGAGGGAGGTGCTGTACGCATGCCTATGCGTACACTCACTCATTTACTTACAGGTTAATTATTATGCTGAATATTGCTGAAAATTGCTAAAAATAAACTTTTTAACTAGCTATGATGATCTTTGCAAAAAACTATAAATCTAATCACATACCCTTTTACACAATACTCCTTTGATGGCGTATTTAGACACTAAAATATTATAACATTTCGCCACCCATTTAATAGGGAATACCAAAACATTATCATAGTCATCTCTATAACAATCCTCTTTACTCATCCCAACTATTCAAACGAGAATTTTCTATAGCAGTTTCAGACATTTTTAAAACTGAATGTGAATAAAAGCGGGCAGACAGCACACGAACCCTATTTACGTCACCCTCGACTGCCGGTGACAGGAGGCTTGAGGTCCTCCCGACAGATACTTTGAACAATGTACTTTGTGCGCTTTTACTAAACGCTCGGGAAAGAGATGAAAACCACAAGATATTCCAACGATATGCTTAAGATAAGAGAAATAAGATTCAGGTGCGGCTTTGTTGGCTATGTTTTTCTAGTACATTCTGAGGCCCTAAAATCTAAAGCACAAGACAATAATCTTAATCTTATGGTACTTGTTATAAATATTGATTCTTGTAAAATATCGATAAATATCAGAAATGCAGCACGTGTTTAATTCTAAAGCTTAATTAACTGAGGTTTAACGTCACTCTTAATTCCTGAACAAACAGACCCAATATTGTAAAAACGGTTACAAATTCAAAAGAACAAAACGTGTCCTTTGCATATTTAACGAAACAGCGGGTGTATTTCTAAACAACGGGACACAAAACATCGTAACATAATTATAAAATCGCGAAATTAGGAGTCGCGGGTTGAATATATTTAATCATATTTATACAAATGTCACGTGATAATAAATAATGCGGGTAGAATGTAAAACAAAATGTCAAAGCGTGCGGACGATACTAGCCTTTGTTTGTACGGGAGTAAGGTCGTCGGGTAGATGAAGGGGTGAAGGAGACGGCAGGCGTGACCGCTGTCGCTCGGTCCATTAATCAAGGCGCTCCATGGGGATAATTATTCACGACACGTCGAGGAAACAATAATGTGTATACAAGTGCAATTGATTTAATCTGTTCAGAAGAAGCGCATAATAAAGGAAATGCTTCCGTGCGGGAATGTTACGTAGTTTGTTTAACCTCATTTTTTTCCGCAATTTAACTGCGATTTCAAACACGTAGATGGCTAGATATTCAGAAAAATTACGGAAAAGAAACCTACAGATAGACATGATAAATTATGGTGCTAAGTTAACCCGTTATTTCGGAATTGGAACGAAAAAAATTTATTACAAAAAAAATAATTCAAAATTATAAAAAGAAAATTGAAACTGAACGCTAAGCTAAATTCAAATAAATATCTAAATATGTTAAAATGCATGCAAATGAAAGCACGAAAGCAAAATATAATTTTACTATTAATACCCCATTTCATTCGTAATGCAACAAGCTAGCATAGTAGTTGAAATGAATACTAAGCATCTTATAAAATATCGCAGGTTATGACAGAAGGACTTGCAACTGAAAAGGAAAACTTGTTTTAAATATTAATGTCCGAGATCATAAGCTACATTGTAGACTTTAATGCTCAGTGATGAGAGTTACATAAATTAATTTGTGTTTGGCTTTTGTGTTAACTAAGTTTCTCGCGCGCATTTTGCTTCAAAAATACAGTTCATTTCCAGGACTCTTAAGTATTTTCTCACCAAATTTCTTCAAAATTGATTGTGCTCGCTTGACCCGTTTGTTTTTGTTTAAAAAAATCCTGCTGTTATTATTATTCTAATAGTACAATTGCAAAGTATTTTAAGTGCAAAGTATTTTAACATAAGCTTAAGAAGTTGCCACAAATTAAACATTTTCTCCAAAGTATTTTTCGCTTCCACTCTACAAAATAGAACACATCCGTTCGGTATTGTATATCCTTTACCCGAAGCGCGTTGTCTAGAAAATATAGCTCTTTAGTGATAAGACCATTCTTTGTGCCACTTCTTTTATTGCCCGCTATCGTGTATACTTGTTCCTTATCTTCGGTACCCAATAAACTATTTTCATTCGGATATAAATCACGGTCTTAAATAGAATTTTGTTCATCTATTTCTGGATTTCGTTCGCTATTTTTATCCTCAAAGGATATTATTGAATTATTTGTAAGCATACTTTTTGTTGGTATTTCATCTTCCTTTTTGGACAAATCATTTTAGTATATTATAAGTTGTCTATATAGTTTTAAGGTATGTGTTTGTTTGTTTGCAACCTCTTTAAACTGCAGAACCGATTTAAATTTAATATGTTATGGATATACTTTCAGTCCCGGAAAAAGACATAGGATAGCTGTTTTTGTTGCGATGAAATATACTCACACCAAACATTAAGTTTTTATACAAACAAAGTTGCTGGTTAAATCTAAGGCATAAAACGTATTTGAGTAAACATTATTTCGGCTAAACTTTAGTAGTTAGCACTCAAACAAAACTGAAATTCCAGGCAAAACGTTTACGATGAAACTAAGAAGATTTTCCAAACGACCCGCTGTCCAAATATAGAATGGATTCACGAGAAAGTTACGTAATTAAGCATCACCCTTTCCAGATTTGTCTTTACTCCGTCGCGTCGCGATAAAACGCCTCACAAAAATCCTAAATCATAAAAACTTTTAATAAATCGTGTAACTTAAAATTCATTGGGGAGTATAAATTACCGCCGTGTTTTCAGATACTGTGTACAATGTAAGTGAAATAAGGTAAACTATATTCCTGCTATAGGTAATAGTCCAAATATACTGCCATATCAGCCGAAGGCACACATAAAAATGATTTCAGATCATTTTCGGTACCAAAAAGGTACAATATCACGTCGCAGTAACATCAAGCGACTCTGGTTTAAAGAAAGGGGTTGTTACTCTACTGTACAATATTAAACTGTGCACTATAGCTGTTTTCGTCCTTGCGCTCGTACGGTGTAAGTTATACGGTTCACGCTCCAAAGACTCTTCCACTTTGTTGGGAACTAAAGAGTTATTACGTAGGATGATGTTACTTGATAATGTCAATTTATTCCACATCATATTTCATAGCGAATGTTAAATTATGTCTTCACTTTAATTGAAATACACAACTTTGTATCAATTTCACGGTATTTTCGTGTTTTGAGTAATATTGAATGTCAAATGTTTTGTTGGTTTATTTTACAATGCCCAAATGCCTTTAGTACCCCGCAAACGATCAAATTTGTTTCACAAACACGCTTGATGTAATTTACGTTTTCATCAAACAGCAGCGCAGACGAACAAAATATGTGCATCAAACAAGTTTTTCAAACAATTAGCTAGAATCGGTTTGAGATCATGACATCTTGTTTGACAAATACAGCGGAACACGTTCAAACACGTTTGTCGAACGCTACGCCAATGCAAATTTTCTTCAAATAGGTCAAACACGTAGTTTGTTTGACAAACGCTTCAAACAAAGCTGTACACTATAAAACTGTTTGACAAACACGTAAATTTTGACAAACAATAATTTGATCGTTTGCGGGGTAGTTTTGTCATTAGTTTGTTAAGTTAAGTTAAGGTTTGTTAAGGTAAGTTAAGTTATAATGCGGCCTTTCTATTTTGGCTCATGTTAGACTATAAGGCGATATCGAACGCGGAGAGAAATCTTAATGTTTCTTTAAAAAATAATAATATTACGTAAAGTGATGATCTTGAACTCTATAAAATATGTTATAGAGGAATACCGTTAGTAAACTCCAGAGCAATATCGTTGGAAATTAATGACGTGCTTATGTCTCTTTGATAAGTGATATCTATAAATAAAATAGAAATTATTACCGACCGCAATCACGAACTAGCAAGTTCTCATTACGAGTATTATAATTTGCTTTGGATGTTATTTATAGCTTCAATATAGTAAAATATCTGTGTAGTTCAGTGGCTTAGAGCGCGGCTCTAGATTCGGAGGTCGTGGGTTCGATTCCGCAGTCGCAAATAATAAAATGTTGTTTCCAAATTCGGTTAAGACAATCAGCCTGCCAATGCAGGCCAATGCATAAATAATCTTACTGTCAGATAATTCTGATAGTAAGATTATTTATGCGGCGTATCTTAATATATATAATTCTTCTGTGAGTGTGTATGTCACTGAACTTCTCTCAAACGACTGGACCGATTTTGATGAAATTTTTTGTGTGTATTCAAGGGGATCTGGGAATGGTTTAGATTCACAATTTTGTCCGCTGGACAATGTTTTTTTAATTACTTTTTAATTTATTAGTAGTTGTTGATTTTTGAATGTTTTACATTGGATCCGGCGCTACCATCGCAGTGTCAAATTTTAAATAATATTCGAATTCTAATTTTAATTTTAGTCTGTTCCGACAGTTAGCGCTGCCATCAAATTGAAAAAAAATAATTTTTATACTTTTTATATGGCAAAGAAACGTTTGCCGGGACAGCTAGTAGGCATATAAAAAGGCGATCCAACTGCCATTTTAACCGACATCGGCCATTTTTTCCACTGCGTTATAATAGTGTGATCTTCTATACTGTGAACACACAAGGGCATTATCAAATTACGCCTACGTTGCTGGCTGGGTTAAATGTTACCGAAATCAGTGTGGGAGGCATTATAATTATAGTGAAACAAACAGTGGAGAATCAATGAGCATTTATTTACTCAAATAATGAAGAATGAAGTAGCTCGGAAAGCTAAATTCACCAAACTGTTGCCGACGGTAATATTTAAAGCAATCTGAATTATATATAGCATAATCTCCCAGTACGTACGGCTCTTCTGGAAGTAGTTTTCGGTAATATTGTAATACTCTTTGCATTGCTAAAAGCATTTCCAGCAAATCTCGAGTTAATACCCTCCTATATTTTAATGCAAAATGCTATTTTTAAAGGATAGGGAATAGCAAGTCTAGCTCTCAAGGGTTCCCTGAGATGCTGAGTATTTAAAAGTGGCAGGCAGGCTCTCTTATATAACTTGCAACGACGCATGTAGGACTTATGTAAAATATAAGCGCGTATAACACGATCGTAGCTAGATGCTTGCGTAGGTTTCTGTTGAGGTTGGAAATTGAAAATGTATGAATTAGACACATAAGAAATCGCAAACGACATGTCACGGAGTATCATAATTTTAGTTGCAAATTTCAGCAGGCAAATTAATTAAAATGCAAAGACACCCCTGGCTTTAGGCCATATATTTAAATCAAAATTTCTGTTTATCACTGTAAATATTAAGTTGAATTATTGCTCTTGTAATATCTATTTATAACTCAAGAAGCACTGCGTCTTATAATGCACACCGAAACAGTGAATAAACCTTTACGATAGCAAAAAGTACAACGAGCAAAAAGTATTTTGGCGTACCACAGGGCACGTCAATTAGCCCGCTTTGTTTTTATATTTATAACACCAATACACAATTGGCACGATTTCGGTGCGGACAGGCGTATAATATTAAATTACGATTGTAATTGGGCAAATAGTCGAGCCCATTGTTGGCATTAACATACGTTTGTATAGCACAGTTGACATGACCTGGTCGGATATTGGTGAGCTTTGACATGGAATAAATGTAGACGGAAGATTGGGTTAGAAGACTGACACATTAATTTACGGAACACTGTTAAATGCTGAAGAGAAGCCATATTATACTACGATATGATGCCATTCTTAGAGCAACACTTCAAAAATGGTTTATAAATCAGACTGCGAAGGAACTTTTGAAGACAAATACATAAAAATAACAACATTTTTTATGTATCAACCCCTACGGGCATGCACTATTTGTATTATACAAAATATGCTACTGCCAAAGCGTGGTTTACCTTCTGTCCCCCCTATATTCTATGCTATTATTGAGCTGTAGTGTCAAATTCCTGTAACTACAGGTGTGCATAAATTATATCCGCTACAGTTGTCAATGGTAATGCCCTCGCCTGCCACAGTTAATCCATTTTAGCCGGTAGTATTACGTTGTGGATATGTTTAGAAATAACTAAGCCTAGTCCTATAGTCTATAAGCTGTAGTACAATATTTTATTTATATTAATTTATACAAACTTTCATTCCCTATTTTAACCCCTTGGAGGTAGAATTGTTCAAAATCCTTTCTTAGCGGATGCCTACGTCATATCATCTACCTGCATGCCAAATTTCAGCCTGATCGGTCCAGTAGTTTGGGCTGTGCGTTGATAGATCACCATGTCAGTCAGTCACCTTTGAGTTTTTTATATTTAGATTAGGGGGCAATCAAGCAAATCTGAATCTGAATCTGAGAAAACATATACCGTCGCCCATGGACATATGTAACATCAGAAGATTTGACCAGTTTGTAGGTAGTTTTGGTCCGGAAATATTGCTGGCGTCAGTTTACTGAGAGTTAAAGCTGTCAATTTGTTTGCACTTCCACAATCATGGTAATTGTCCACATGGAAAAATCAAGAGCCACTTTACGAATATCTAATAAAACTAGATTAAAATCTTTAGCACTACAAATCAGACACAAATTACTGCCAATATATTACCTAAGAAAATATTTAGCATCACATACACCTAAACATAAATAAAGCTTACGCAAATTTATTCATCGGCATGTTTGAGTCGATATCGGCTCGTGTAATATAAAATATCGTCGATTCGGCAGTTATCGGCGATAAATCGTGCACATGTTGGATATTAAATCGCTACTTTACGCCACGTCAGCGAAGTCGAAAAAACAAAATTACGCTTTTTGTTACGAGAACACGTGGGATGGTGATGAATGGCCATGATTGTGAAGGTTGTGAAACCCCCTTTATATTAGTACTAGATGAGGCAACTCTGTTGCACCAAAATTAATTTATCCCGTGGGAACTTTACTTTTTTCTGGATCGAAGGTATCTATGCTTTCCTGGGACACAAACTATATCTCCATACTATAGTAAATTTCAGCAAAATCCGTTCAGTTATTGGGCGTGAAGAGGTAACAGACCGACAGATAGACAGACTCACTTTCATATTTATAATATTAGTATTCGATATGATGGGTAGCCATGACTAACACCATAATAGAATGCGGACGGGTCCGTACGGACCCCTCCGCATTACTCTAAAACGCTCCTTAAAGTGTCTATAGCAAGCACATCGGCCAGCACGTGTATCTCTCGTCAGTTGGAGGTTCCACCTCCTGGGTTATGGTATTAAAGGAAAAGAAAATATTGTCACTGTGTATTGCGCAGATACTTGGACACTTTAACAACCGCTCCTGCGTAGCTGGTTTTGTTTCTATAAAACCAGCCATAGACACCGAAATCGATGTGGGAGCTACTATTAATAACGTAAATCATCATCATCATATCGCCTATACTATATTCGTCCACTGCTGGACAGAGGCCTCTCTCAATTACCGCCAAGATGACCGAATAACGTAAATAATACAATACAATAACAAACATCAAAACAAGAATTATTATTCCGAGAAAATAAAACCTCTAGTCGTTAAACTATAAAATATCTATAAATTGTATAGCTATAAATAAACTTGACTATTAAATACTGCTGAATTCCGAAAAATGTTTAAACATTATTAAATTTCTCCGTCGTTAGAAACGCCCGAGGGAAGCGTTTTTAAAGTACAATCTAAACATAAAATTTATTTCAGAGAGCGATTGTTTTAATATTAAGATAAATATCTGCATTGAGACCGTGAAAGGGGAGGATATTAGAGGAAAAGAAAGATAAATTTACTTAAAATCTGCAAAGCTTTATTGTGTTTGCGAGTGTCGTGGGCTGCTCTTTTAATTTAAGGCTGCTTTACATTGATAAAGTAGCTAGCGCAAGTAAGTTCCAATCCAACAGTATCCACAATATCCACTTAGCACAATTAACCTACGCGACCACGCGACTGCGAAGCGGCAGCGTCAATACAAAATACACATATTTTGCCAATTTGTCAAATGTGTGTTTTGTATTAACGCTGCCGCTTCGCAGTCGCGTAGTCGCGTAGATTTGCGCAAACTATATATATTGATTCTAACAATAATTAAAGATAAGCAATAATATTCCTTATTAAAAATTTATTTTTAAAAAAATTAATATTAATTAATAAATATTAATTATTAAAAAAAAAACCATGAATGGCAAAATCTCCGAGATATTTTTCCATTTACAGTTTGTAACAAAATTAAGTGTTAAATGATAATATTTGCATAAGGGTGTATGTCGCATATCTAGTTAACTTTGAAAATAGCAGCGCTGAAAAAGTTACTTTAGACTGCTGTTTCTTTGAGAAATGTATCAACGTCATAAAGCTCATATAATACTATCAGCGCTGCTACATTCACAGGAAACTCTGTGTAAGGGACACATACACGCCCTAAAGTACAATCACTCTATATATTTGCGATCTAGAATCCAGTAATACTGGCGCTAGCTACTGTTTCAATGTAAGTACTAGCTCCATGACAGCCTCAACTACAGACTGAAGATACATTGACCTCTGTCGAAACTTTTGCCAAATAAACTTTGGTAGCAGTGGGCGTAGGTTTCCGGTAAAAGATAACATTCATGGTGATAAAATAGAAGTCAGATAACTCTTTATGCATAATGAAACAGAATATAATAAGTTAAGGTATATACAGCGTTATAAATTAAATGATAATGAATATGAAAATAAGCACCTGGACGTGCAAGTGTTACTAAAAAAAAAGGCTTTAGGGCCGGGACACGATACGACGTCGTGTCGTACCCGACGCGGCGTCATTTCATAATGCGACGTCGCGTCGTAAAAAACTACGTTACGACATCGTACGACGTCGCGTCGTAGACACTCATCTTTGAATGTCTACGTGAGGACCAGACACAAAAACACGACACGACGTCGTGTCGTACCACGACGCGACGTCGTTTCACGATGCGTCGCGTCGTGTTTTTGTATCCCGGCCCTTACTTTGTTGCTCAAAGAACTATAGTTTACATAGTAATAGTTTAAGCTCTTACATTGTTATATATTGTAAAAATAAAGAGATCGGTAATGTATTTTTTTTGTGGTCTATTCACTTGAATACTGGACCTATTCACAACATTTAAGGGATGCCTTTACAAAAGAAACAATCGCAGTATAAAATACGGAATTTTTCCTAGTATTTTTTCAGTTGAAATATCATGCGGTCGGTTTGGGGATCAAAGCATCGGGAATGGATTCCCTACTGTGCGGTGACGCAGTGGCCAATGCCCAATACTGCAGGATTAAAAATTGAACCAAAAAATACTTGTTCTATCTGTACACTAGCTATACTAATATCATGAATGTCTGCCTGTTAGCGATAAGAATTTTTTCATGATTAGGTATAATATTATTTATTTTTTAGTACTTACATAAAACAAAGAAGCTTTTTTGTCTGTTCCTAATCCTATGTAATATATTGTTTGCTTTAAACTTGCATTGTACCTACATAACAGATTTTAACATCAATAATTAATATGATATTCAGAGTTTAAAACTTGTTCATTATATTTTTATGCCTGATATTACTCTGCCGTTTGTGAACCGATTTTCCAACTTCTGATTTATCTTTGTCCCAAATTATTGATTTCAATATTTTTGCAATATAAAGCAGACGCAAGTCGCAAGTTGCAGACGAAGTCGCACGGGTCATCTATTATTAGAATGTACGCTTTTATAATTTTGGACGTGGCGGTAATATCGTGGACGTCCGCGGTAAAACGATAACACAGGGAAGAAAGACGCTTTTAAATATATTTTAGATAACTTTTTAACATGCACGTTAGACGACATCATGACGTCTACACTCTTCCACAAAACGTCCGCGGTGCGTAGAATCAAAAGGGCATTTAACGTACCCAACGTTTTATCATGGAAGTTCGCTTCCACGATAACGTGACGCCCAGAATTATAAAAGCGCCCAATACCTATACTACGCGTAAGCGCATGCGATATCTACTTGTATAGCGCTTTTATATAAAACGCTTACCCATTTAAAACTTTGAAAATGATTTTAATTATTTTAAACTCTAAATGAATTCATTCATGTGAGCATAATTGTAGTTATTTGAGTGAGTCGTTTCACAGTTCATTACCGAAGCTCGCGTGCTCTATTTAGTTTACAGCAACTAAAAATTCCAACAACTCTATTCAAAGCTTAATGTTAGAGTACCTAGGTTTTTTAGGTCCATTTATTCAAAGTAACAATATAAAACCTATCACAGAAACTCCTAAGAATTACGCAAAAAGGATTAGAGGTACAATTCCGTGCATCATCGATCGCGGTCGCGCACGACCTACGACTGTCGTCGGACGCTCGCGACCATAGTCAGTGTATGAAAATGTATGGCACCGCTTCCGAGGCCCGCGACAGAAGCGCGCGACCGACGACTGTCGTAGGCCGCGCGCGATCGTGTCTTGAAGTTATGACAGACGCGCGCGACCGACGACAGTCGTAGGCCCCGCGCGACCGTGTCAAAGTTATATGACACTGTCGCGCGCGTCTGTCGCGGGCCTCGGAAGCGGTGCCATACATTTTCATACACTGACTATGGTCGCGAGCGTCCGACGACAGTCGTAGGTCGTGCGCGACCGCGATCGATCGCGATGCACGGATTTGTACCTTTAAGGTTGATCTTGGGTTAAATATTCTGATATTTTTCTCGTTTGACGTATTTATGAGAAGGACGACAAACGTGTGCATCAAACTCATGGCTTATGTTTGCATGTTCTAATCAGACAATCAGGTGATTAGTCTGCATTATATTACAAGGTTCCAACTTGAAAACATTTTTCGGGTTGACCGAACAAAAAAAAGTAAACGAGCAACTACACATGAGCTGCACTACTGTTTAGACTATATTTTGTTCATTACAAAAATAATAATATTAACTAAACCCTTTCCTTTATAAAAATAATAATATACCTATCTTAATTATTCGGTAACATGTTTTCATTTGAGTTCGTTATCTTTCGCGTGCGAAAGGCCACACTAATACGAAAAGGGTAACATTATTAAAACTGACCCATTGTTATTTGGGTCGAGGACCGTTTGTGTATTTTTTCCCTTTCCCAGACATTACACATACGCCTGCATAATTTGCGAATTCATTTGCGTATGCTAATTATTTCATTAGCTTTGTATCAAAGTATTTGATACCGACAACCTTAATTTAGTTTTTTTCCTCATTGTTTTTTATATTTTTACGACTTATTCTACTACCAAAAATAGAATATCTTATACAAATAGAACGAAAAATTTCATAGAGATAAATTAACACGCCCTTCAACCAAGACCTTTTTATTTATCGTTCTGTATAGAATCGCCGATCAAAATATATATTGGAATCGATATACATTCGATATTATGAAGTTGACGTTCGACTTGTTTAATGTCATTTTACATTTTGATCGGCGATTCTATATAATATTATAGAAGCGATAGCGACGTCTTGGCTACAGTCTCAGATTCAGTAAGTTTTGTCTTGCCTACTATTTAAGTACTGAATTTGGCCAACCTTAATAATATCTATCTCTATATATATAAAAATGGATTTTCAAATGTGTTAGTCGCGCTAAAACTCGAAAACAGCTGAACGGATTGGGCTGATTTTAGTCTTAAAATATTTGTAGAAGTCCAGGGAAGGTTTTAAAGTGACACGAAGGTCACCGGGACAGCTAGTTACACATAAATATAACAAAGATAGAATAACATATATAATTAATAATTAATTAAATTGTAATCAAAAACTTTAGCGTTTTATATTGAAGCTACAAACTCTAAATTCTCCACATTCGACTTCAAACCGTCTATAAATACTTGTGACTCTTTGTGTCGTGAAATCACAAAAGAACGGAAGTGTCGAACATCAAACGATTCTTACGTTTCAATTAGCCCCAAGTCCGTGGAGTGTCTTTTGAGTATAAAATCTCGTTATAAAACCCTCTTCTCTCAGATATTTTAGTGCCGAGAGGTTTTATGCACGGAGTGATGAGATTTAAACTATAAAATATAAGTGCGATTCGAACTATAAATTATTTGAGAGGTTTTTTATGCACGAGTTATATAAAAACCTTATAGTACTTTGAATATTTGATGGACTTTTCAAACTCGAAGAAGTTACGTCTGCATCACCTGACTTCAAATGTCAAATGGCCCCAAACAATCCAATAGCTTTGTCCACACTGGGCCTTTTTTTATCCATCAAGGGCATGCGTTATAGCGCAGCTGCGCCTGAAAATTTTGCTAAATTCTTGACATATTCGTGGAAGTCCGGAAGGTTTATATTAGGAAGTATGTTTAACAGTAACGTTTTTATTTAAGTGAATAAAGTTCACCGGGTTGTCTATTTAAAAATAACTAGGAACAATCTTGAGTGTGCGTGATGACAAACATAATTAAAGTTGGCTAACCATCCAAAGTTGTGAATTGTACTTCGTCGCACATGGCACTCTATGTATAGCAGCACGCTAGACTGACGCGGGAAACTGTTCTCGCCAGCAACCGCAGCTTAGTTTATAGTTAGATCATTATCATCATTGACTACTAAGCTGGTGGAGTTTTTAAGCTATTACATAGCTTTTATCGCGGGCTTTGAGCGCGGCGACCAAGTCGAGAAATTGCGTAAAATAGCCCGCAAACAATTAAATTGTTTGTCAAATTTTATGTGTTTGTCAAACAATTTGATCGTGTACAGCTTTGTTTGAGGCGTTTGTCAAACAAACTCCGTGTTTGACGTGTAATTGAAGAAAATTTGGATTACGTAGGTTTTGAACGTGTTCCGCTGTGTTTGTAAAACAAAATCTCATGATCTCAAACCGATTCTAGCTAATTGTTTGACAAACGTGTTTGATGCACGTTTGATCGTCTGCGCTGCTGTTTGATGAAAACGTAAATTACGTCATACGTGTTTGTGAAACAAATTTGATCGTTTGCGGGGTACTCAACGAAAATCACCTACATTCATCTAACGTCGCTTCAGTTCGGCAGATGTCGGCTCGGTGTTACCCCACCGCTGTGTCGGTCGGTGCGACGCCACCAGATTTTGCCACCACCAGACGGTTGCCAGACTTCAGCACGGTATTTGTGTGCGTGCGACTCGACGTATACGAATTATAATTGCATATGTAAGTAGATAAAAAGTCGCCGCGCGCAAGCCCGCAATAAAGGCTATCCAATAGCTTAAAAGTTACTTCCTCAGCATTACATATTAGACGTGGGAGAGCCATGCTTCGGCACGAATGGGCCGGCTCGACCGGAGAAATACCACGTCCTCACAGAAAACCGGCGTGAAACAGCGCTTGCGCTGTGTTTCGCCGAGTGAGTGAGTTTACCGGAGGCCCAATCCCCTACCCTTTTCCCTTCCCTACCCTTCCCTATTTCCTTCCCTACCCTCCCCTATTACCCCTTAAAAGGCCGGCAACGCACCTGCAGCTCTTCTGATGCTGCGAGTGTCCATGGGCGACGGAAGTTGCTTTCCATCAGGTGACCCGTTTGCTCGTTTGCCCCCTTATTGCATAAAAAAAAAAAAATTATACATTTACAGCAAACTCTATGTTATGCACTGCCCATACACACACTAAAGTATTATCACTTTGTTTTGTTTCACCCATTACGTTTGTTGTACCTATTGTGTTAACCGTTTGAAACATTACGTGCTACACGGGTCATAGTGATCATATAGCGCAGGTGGATGTACAGCCAATATCCTGCGCCGCAGTTCCGGTGTGGGCGCAATGTTTCAGCTACTTCCGGCCGCCATGACAGCTCCGCGGGTGTTTATTTTGCCTTTATGGTTTGAAGTTTTTTGGCGGGCATGTGAAAGAGTGCTGTTGTGTTTTTGTATTATTTTCCTAAAATTGTGTTAGCTGGGTTTTTAATGTGTAATATTGGTAGAATATTAACCATTAGATATTCGTGTTCATGCACAAGTGTAGGAAAGTGATGTAATATCCAGAAACGTGCTATTTTGTGTTCCCTCCAAAACTCCATCGAAAGGTTCAGTAAACCTTCTACCACTTTACTGAATCGACCGACTTGACTCCTTGACTGTATTGACTTTTACTTAGACTTTGACTAGACTTTAGACCTGACGATACATGAAAACGATGATGAAAAACATAGAAATGGCTGTATGGGCAACGCTCCCTTTGCCTGTCCCGACCGGGACGAATTAAAAAAAAAACTTTATGATTTGTGGTGGAAAATGCTGATAGAATATTACTATGTTTTTTTTGTTATATAATATTTTTCTCCTGTAGTTTTTTTTTGGTTTTACATTGGGCAAAAAATATCAATATAATTAAACGATAGTGTTGCGGTGTTTCTCAAACTTCTTCAAAACGGTTGGACAGATTTTGTCGAAATTTTGTGCGCCTATCGGGAAAGTCTAAGGCCGTGTTTCCACCTGTAAGACAACTGTCGCGAGAAGTGTCGGACAATCTGTCTGACAGCAGCTTGCAAGTGTAAACGCCATAGCAAGTGCTGTCGCGACAATTTTTCAAGCGCTTCCTGCGAGTAGTCGCGAAAGCTCTCGCGAGAGATCTCACTGCTATATCTCGCAGCAAGTTATTGCACGCACGGCTTGTGTTTTTGTTTAAAATAATGATATAGTTCCTATCGCGACATTCGTGAGCTCTCGCGTGTAAGCACCTCCGCGATAAGTTGCGATAGTATTATCCGCGAGCTTTTCGCAAGACATTTATTGCAGCAATAAATTGCAGGAATTAGTACGAAATGTAAACAATATTGCAAGAAACTCACTCAAGACTTCCGCGAGTTGCTTGCAGGTGGAAACACGGCCTAGGAATCTAGTTTTTATATCCAAAACTATGTTGTTGTACCAAATAGCGCCTAATCCCAAATCGCAATACGGAAACGCGTCTAGAGCACTGGGAGACTCTAAAATGAGTTGTCACAACGTCTGAAATGCCATTAACTTCTCGCTCGAATGACCAATTCTTTAAGGCCCTCAAGTATATTTCCACAATGTTTGCCTTTTCAGCTTGTATAAATTAATAACTGTTTGCATTAAGCTAACAAAAAGTCGAGTTATTTATAAAAGTTTTCATAACGCGCCTGATAACGATCCGTCATGCAACTAAGATGGTGCGATACGTGGTATTCGGAAAAGCTTTTAGTTTTTGCGAGAATGTTTTTTTTTTGTTAGGCCAAGGATTAAGCTTCCATGTAAAATTCCTACCTTATTAATAAAATAATTTTACTACAATCCATTCTTACTAATATTATACGGTCGAAAATGATTCTGTATTTCTGTCTGTCGGTCTTATGTTAAAGCAGTAAACACCCGAAGTAACCTTTTAAATCTTTTAATACTTAAACACATAAACCGATATTAATAAAATTTGGAAATAATAATAATAATATCTATGGACGCTTCGCACCACGTCAGTCAGGCCCCGTGCTAAGTACCTAAAAGACTTGTAATACAGGTACCAGACAACGGAAATATATTTAATACTTTTATACTATACATAATATATTTAAGATTTTTATTATATCATACACATATTTAATACACATCCAGACCTGAGAACATGGAAAAACTTTTTGTTCTCTCGGCGGGATTCGAACCCGCGACCCCCGGCTTGAGCTACCAACGCGCTCACTACTAAGCCACAGAGGTCGTCGTTAATGAAATTCGGAAATACTTTGAAAGACTAGAAAGGACATGGAATAGTTTTTTTTTGGTAAAAGTACAGTCCCGGCGATAAACGACAGTACAAAGGCGAAAATATGTGTGTGTGTGTGTTTGGTACAGCTCACTTTCCTCCTTTCGAATTTTCGACTAGGTCATGTGTTAAGTTTTTTTTTATCCATCATCACTACCAGCAGTATTTCCGGACCTATACGACCTGCAAACCTTCAAGAAAAGGGCGTATTCCCTCTTAAAAGGCCGGCAAAGCTCTTCTTATGTTGCGAGTGTCCATGGGCGACGGTTGCTTACCATCAGGTGACACGTTTGCTCGTTTGCCCCCTTATTTAAAAAAAAAACTCGTGAAGTCCTACATAGGAGTTATCACTTCATAAATAAATGAAAATACTAAATATCTACAGCCGTATGTTTCTAGGACAAAACAAACAGGTGAAGAGCCTTACACACATTAATAAGGCCCGGCTCAACATCTGCCAAAAGCGGAGATTCATTCTCACTGTCAGCTTAGTTCCGTTATACATGTTTCACACCTGACACATACACACAAACACACACAACGCGGAATTCCATTTATTAATAGTTTACGGTTTATATTCTAGTGTTTAGAAGATGCTATGTTGGAATTGTTCACTAAGTATTACATTTATGTTACTAAAGTTACCTAGTATAGGTATGTAACAATATAATCTTCACTCATTCTCTAACCCTCAATTCACTAGGTGAAATTTACTAACGTAATTAACTTCTATGAGTCCCTGGGACTCACATATTTTAAATGTATGTTTTTTATGAAACTAAACAAATATCATCAACATTTTGTTTTACAATCTTCTTAAGTACTTAGTAAATTATAAGAATAAATAACAAAACCCATGAAACTTCTGAGATCCTCTGGAAAATTAAAGAAAATGCACTTATCAGTCTTTTAAAACCATGATATTTTAAAAGTTTCTATATAGTAACAAATATTATAAAAATTAAAAAAAAAACTTAACGTTTTTAAATCAATAAAGGTACACAAAATAAAATAAAATAAACATTTATGTATGCTTCTTTAGAAATAAAAAAAAACGTGCAGTGGGTTTCTACCACTATATAAAAGCTACGTCAGCATATATTTTTTGAGCAAGTAAAACATAACGGCTTCAGACATTTTTTGCACAGATGAGCAGTTTTTGTTCTCTTTTTGTAGTGGCATAAAATATAGTGATACTTTCCCTCTTAGCTAACTTGTTTCAGGGTGGCTCACATCTTCAGGAATGTCATTTTTTCGTCCAAATCTTCTTGAAGCCAGGCTTCCAGAATGGAATCTGCTCCGTGTTCTTTTAGACTGATTAAGTCATGTTTTTTAGAGCCATTCTACAATTGTACAATAGAAAAAGCATACATAATTTAAATTAAAATAACGGTGAAAAATGAAGATTTCAAAACTTTAATATATAAAAATAATCATAACGTAATTCACTAGTATGAGTCCCTGGGACTCACTCGGCGTAACAACGTACCAAATATGGAATGTACGCACTCATCATCTCGGCACCATGTCGCCCGCGTCACTACATGAAGGTACTGAGACGTGGAGGAAACTAGCTGCTAAAACTTTTGAATTACGGCCATTTCAAATTTTGATGTGAGTCCCTGGGACTCGGGAAGTGAATTAAGGGTATATTATTTGAATCAAAAGTTATTTTGTATTTATTGAGTAGGCGGTCATGTCGATTTTAATATATTTTGTCACAGATAATAAAACAACGAGGTACAAGGCTATTTATGTCCCCAAATGAATTCTTCTGCGGTACTAAAATTGGTAAAATGCTGCAACATCTAAAGTTATCAAGTGATTGACCGTAGCAGATAGTTTCGTAGGCATTTCGTAGTACCGCTACGAAATATAGATTGAACCTCAATCTACGAATAATAAAAACTAATGAAACGTAACTCCCGTACTTCGCACACTAAAATAAGGCAATCTAGTTATGAAAAATATGACTTCTATAACTACACAAAATTATTGCATGTATTCGGGCCTCTTTTTGCATAAAGTAAGCATGTATTCGGGTCACATTTTGTAGAATCAGAACAAATTTTTCGACAGACACTCTTTTTATTATTAATTGTAAACCTCAATAAATTTGGTCGTAGTTCGTAGCAATCTCGTAGCACTGCTACAAAACACGTAGCCTTATTCGTCTACATTTACAAGCACATCTACAAGACAAACGTCTGCATTTGGATTTTGGCGACATTTAATAATTGCTTAACTTTAATTTAATGAAGGTTTTTGATACAAAACATGCAAAATTTATGTCATAAGGTTCATTTCTAAGTTAATAATTAGATAAGTTTTTTAGTGCGACGTAGAGGTATTCGGATAAGCTAGGGTTCTGACTATCGAGGAGAGCCTGTGTTGTGACAAAACTAAAATAGAAGAGAACTTCATAATTTTAATATTTTTTAAGAACTTTTGTGGCTTGTCTCTCTATAACAAGATGGAAATAATGTAACATTGCACCATAAAATAACTTTCTTATAATCGAGCGTGTTTTACAACATACTATAAAGTTGATGTGCCCTAAAAACGACATGTAACTTCCGGTTTTCACGTTTGCTATTTTGTTTCTTTCCGATAATCGTAAACTTACAAAGTATTGTTATATGGATTGTAAGAAAGCATTTAAAAATATTTGTAAGTCACTACAATTTTTTGTAAATAAAATAACACTCGTTACATAATATGGACTATTTTTGCAGTCAATTCATACTTAATGAATTGTGTCGGTTACCTTTTCTCACTTTAACCACTAAACAGATTTCGATGATATACATATTTTGGTTTGAAGGTGTTGTAACTCCTGGAAAAGTTATATAGATTGTTTTCTAAAAATGGTATCAATGTGATGCAATGTTTAAGTATACTGATTCCATTTTAACATACTTGGTAACATTTTGGGTACCATGAGCTGAGTTATTTACGTGATTATTTTAAAGTTCTGATTTTTTTTATTACAAAATTTATTTTCCAATAAAACTTTGAGCATAACATTTAATGTTTCTGTTAAGGTTTCTGTTACAACTTAATAAATTCTGTTTATATCGAAAAGTCACCCATTCGGAAATAAATTACCCATTCGCTTCGCGTTACACGTAATAACTTCACGTCTGTTATGACCTGTCAACCGCCGCTACTGTCAAACAACTGTCATCAGCTATGGCCTGTCAAATGCGTTATGAACCTGTCAAACCCGCGTCTCGCGCCTCGATAACCTACGTGCTCATTTACAGTCATCCTACCTTGGAATTTTTATCATTTATATAATATTATAATTCATAAATATCCTGTTAGAGTATAAGTAAAGCGGTTCACGCCTTGCCACGTTCCAAGGTAAGAGTAGAGAAGAGGTAAGGTAAGAGTGAGCTTACAAAAGCGTCACGAGGTAATACGATGCATTTTTAAATAAGTTATTCAAATTTGGAATAGGTAACCTAATAATGCAGGCGGTAAATCCATCAATTCAATGTGAGTCTTCTAATTTAGGCTTCAGTTTTAATCGCTCATTCAGAAGTGCATGGCATCGCATCGCATTCTTTGCAACGTGACTAGAAGTCACGTTGCAAAGAATGCAAGATGCGTGAATGATTTATTACCTTTACCAAATCTTATCTTTTAGAGTCGCGAAGAGCAACAGTACGCTTGCAAAGCATTCAGAAGTATGTCAGGCCAAGAACATGTCAAACAACCCTAGTACTATGTGGTACTAGACGTTAAGTGGTACGTCCCTCCACGTGGTTTGTTTCATAACTGTGCCAAATAGCATACCAACCCAATCCTAACTCACACTAAAGAATATATAAGCCTAATAAAATATTAAATAAACTAACAATAGTAGTTAAACGGTTTTGTTTTATATTACTATGTAGTAATCAAAATGATTACAATTACGTAAATAGTAAGCCACTATTACACATTGAATGTGTAAATACTGTAAGTCTGACCAAACTGTCGAGGTCAGTTGGGAAGGGTTAAATTATTATTCATAACATTATTCAAACCGTGGCAGCCCTAGGCAGCTGGTTCCGGACAGGCCAACTTTAAATTTAGTTAAAAACTTCCCCCAAGAATAAGATTGTTCTATGATTTTCCAGAATATTATAAAATAAAACGATTTGCAGCGTGAAAATGGTTTGCGGCGCGTATTGAGGATTTTATGAGTTTCGGGTTAATATTTTATCATTAACTTTTATTCATTGATTGAAGTCAAATCAGTCCTGAGGGTTTATGGACCTACCAGACAGAAAGCGTTCACGCGTTCAAGCGTTCTGCGTTCGCATTCTACGTTCGAGCGGTCAGTCACACGGGAGCAATTCTGACTTTATAAATACTTATATCTATTTAACGTAATATAAAAAACTGACCGCTTGGACGCTTGACCGTCTGACCGTTCTCTGAATCGTCTATCAAAAATGAATTGACACAAAACGCGCTTTCCGAAGAGTTATAGCGTTCCTTGAGTTTTCTTATCTTGATAATATCTGCCCTGCCGCATTATATATAATACCCCCTCATGATTTACCGGTGATAAGGGAATATGAAAAACTACAATCATGATCGTCATTTATCAATGTGGCAAACAGCATTCCCCTAGTTTGGTATGAATATTGTGCAATCATAACACAGAATAAATAATACCTGCCTTTTTGCAACATTATAAGTTTATATTGACTTATAATGTTGCAAAAATTATTAGTCAATATTAACTGTTTGATTTTAACTTTATTTTTCAATAATAAACATATTATTGAAAAATAATTAAAAAGTATGTTTTATTTGTTCATATGAAACATAAAAAATATACATTTTAAAATACGTTTGAAATACGTATTTCAAAATGTATATTATAATAAATAAATTTTTGAAATACGTTTGGTATTCAAAGTTGTGTAATGTGAATGTGTATGTTTTATTATGGTTAAAATATGAACAACTTGGATATTTTTTGGATAACACGTTTTTTTAAGATAAATACACTATCGCTGTAAATATTAAAAAAAAAAACAAACGAAGGCTACGTATTAAAATCGTTTGAAACTTGTTTTAAAAATACAATATTCAACATCAGCATTAGGGTTAAATCAGACCGCAACGCGACGCGTAGACGCATTTCTTTTGTACAGAAAAGACAGATTTCAATTGCATGAGACATCTTGCAAATTTCAAAGGTCTGAATTGATCATTACGTCACTAATACGTAGTAACCAATCGTTTCTCGCTTAAGCAGATCGCACATATTTTGTTCACATCATTTCATACAACGAATTCCAAAACGCGACGCGATCCGCGCGTGCGTCCTGATCAATACTCTATCTGACAATACTCTACAAAATCACAACAAAACACGATTTTTCAGTGAAAAAACAACAAAAGGTGCCCCAATTACAAAGACACCTGTCGCGATTCATCAAGATACCTCTCGCTGTCAAATTTGTTAAGAAGTGTCCCTGCCGGGGGACATCTGACCCCCCAGGGGGACACCTGCCCCCCGACGAAATGAAGTGTCGGTACGTGACTCCGAGGCGCCGATAAAATTACTCGACACTTACGCTACATTTTAAAGAGGGGAAATCTATACTGAAGATAACTGGCTGATCATTTCGGTGTTCGAGTGTGGAAAACTTGGATGGAATATTATTGAGAGTTTTTATTAACCTTATTTCTTGTTTGTATTGAATAGCTTCTTGTTTTTTTAACATAAAATAACAAATGTTACAGTTATAATGTTGCTAATAAACTTAGGTAATGTAGTTTCTCGGTAAAAATCATGTTTGGCTAAACATGAACATTTTTTTTACTCTGTTTCGGCATACACTTTTACATTAATTTTTGTTACAAAAATACTACTTTCGATAATACTATCCCTTCTTTAGAACAACAAATACCTTCCATTAAAAAAAAAAAACATGTAATACTAAAACCATAGCAACACATACGTATTTTGTATACCTACACAGACATTGTCCTTTAAAAAGAAGATAATATGAACATTTCGAAATTCAAAATACGAAGCTAGTTTTCAATTATTTCCGTGCTGTCTACGGTTGGGGTAAGTGAGGCGTGTGCGATGGCGTTTCCTCTGTGTTGTGCCAGCACTGCATGCCAAAATTCAAATTACTAAGTTCCTTGTTATTGCGTAATATACTATGCAAGGAAGTGTTTCTTAAGGGTGGTATTACATATATCAAATATATTTAAAGGGATTCTGAAGACTTTATTCAAATATCTTGGACAAAAAATTGGGACCGAAAAAAGGAAATGGACATTTTTATTTTTTCCATAAAAATTGTTAATAGAGGCCTAAAGCCTCATCGGCCAATAACGCGAAGCTGCCTATATTTTGGCAAGCATTAACGTAGATTAAGGACTCCTCCCACACAAAACTGCAAATTCGCATCGCATCGCATTTGCGTTTTATTGCAGAAATATTATATATTTAAAACATAAATAAGAACTAATGATAGCTCAAAAAATTATTATTTCAATTAGATTGAAAGGTAATTTTAATCTGCCTTCAACTGCAATTATTAACTGTTATCCACTATTTTTAGTTACTACGGTTTAGATTCACTTTGATCTCAAACTAAACAAAGCTCAGAATTTTCGTATTTTACAGTGAGAAAACAAATACAAAGGCACATTAATTTGTTCTTATTTGAATTTAGTAAAAATTTTCATAAAAAAGGATTGGAGCCAAGTGTGTAAGAGCACTCTTACCATGAACTCGCAAGGAAGTGTTCAATGTTTCTTTAGGAAAGTTTGGCTTCGAACTTCATTTTTTATTCTGTTTGAGGAGTCGTTTGTTGAGATGTGCTTCAATTTTTCCGTTGAAAATATTTTACGTGGCGCAGGAAATATGGTTTTATGTGCTCGAAGAAAAATTTATAATGTTCACATTTTCTTCATCTGTATGAGACTTTGCATGCGAAGCTAAGAAAAGAAATGCTAATTTATAAACTGAAGGAAAAAAGAATAGAACGTTAAAACAAAGACCCTTGTTTCCGTTGAGGATGATTTTTATACAAATTTTTCGGAACAAAATAACCAAATTCTGCACGTGTAAAATATCCTAATCTGTAGCTTGGCTAATATAGCCTCAGTCGAGTCCTGAATTTGAATCTGTATCCTCTCAAGTGCAAACCAAAAGACCACTAGGCCACGGACGACCTTACCAAAAAATCATTCCTTAAAAGATAACGTCACAAACTGACACTCAGTGTTAAAAACAGCTTAATTAAACTGAAAGAAAACAAAACCTTACATAAATTAAAGTATTTCAAAATAAAATGAATAAGAGAAGAAAATTAAAAAAAAAAACATAACGAGAGGGCAATTCCCGAGCTAGGTACATTAGAAACGTAGTTTTTGTTTGTATATTTTAAACTTGTAAAAATGAAAGTTTTCGCAACTCCTGAAAGGGTTTTTGTTGAAACGAAAGTTGATAGCTCCAGTGTTTGCTCGTAAAAGAGGTTCTTTAGTTAGTTTGCAGGTTATTCCCAACTTTAAACTGTCTTATTTATTGTCTTGTTTGCGGGATTCCACGTAATGATATTATAGATTTCTGGCAAAGATTTTAAAACTAAGGACGCGCTACGTATAATAAAAAGACTTTATGGAAGGCTACGGCACCATTGTGGATAACTCTTTGGTCATCCTGCTTAAAGCCTGAACTCAACGACAAGGATATGACGAGTTTTCTATCTATTTGCATAACTGTTCTCTAACTTGATATTCTGTAAAAATCCTGAAAAAAAAAACTCGAGTAAGCAATATCCCCAGACATCATTAAACCGAATAGTCTTTCTCGGGTTTTCATCCGGAATAATACAATACCTCCATTCAAATATGCACCCCCGTACAAAAAATACTTCCGCGTAATTGTGCACAGACAACATCTTAATTTGTTTGCTGTTTATTATTCAGGGAGTATGTGAAAACACTTGCAAACGTACAGGGGATTAGGGGAGCGATACCCTCTTTTGATGAGCCGTACACACTTGCCCCATCCCCGTTCCCTCTTACCCCTCAGCTATTTTAAACAATCTGCGAGCCGTCTACATTCGGCTCACGTTTAGCTTGATTGTTTGATCCGGAGCCTCGCGAGTAATGTATGCGATGGGCCCTCTAACTTTTAATGTGCGTTGTTCGCACGCATTCCGAATAATACCGCCGTCAGGGCTGCCCATCGCCAGATTATGATCCCAGCAACTTCGAAACGAGTCGTTTCGAATCGAGCCGATTTGTTTGTATGAAACTCCCTGCAACATACTCTGATCGTAATCGTAACAACAATATACTCTCGAACCACGCTTACAACTCGGCATCGCGCAGGGAAGAGTTTCTGCCCGTGCTCCTGTCACGCTTAACTTTTAGTGTCTAAGCACACCATGCCGAAGTTCCCTGGCGGAATTGCGGCATGATTCCACCTGCAATGTATTTTAAATTACCGATGCCGAAATTCCGTCGCATTATATTGTATGAGTATGACATTGCTGGCGTAATTATGCCGAACTTCCGCCGTGGAACTTCAGCATGGTGTGTTTTTATACACTTAGGTACAAACGTCAGCCAGCGATCGGCGAGCCGTAACCGCGGTGTTGCCTAGCCGTAGCCGAGTAGGTCTTAGCCCTTAGGTTGACAACGAGGAGATAGACAATCCTTTATACAGTTTTTTTTATTGTGTTTTTTTCGCGGATTTTTCAGTGCCAACCCTGAAGCTCCCACATAATGAACGGAACGTAAACCCATTTGGTAATGGAGATTAGGGAGCTTGAAAAATTAGAGCCCGAAATCGGTTTCAACGTTAATTTGTTGCGGTAGGTACGGTTCTATTGTGCTCATTAAGACGGATGAGCTTGGCCGTTCCGTAGAAAAATGTCAATCTAAATAACATACAATTTTAACCCTTCTCTTTGCAACTCATGCATATTCATCTTTGTTCTCATGTAACGAGTGACTTGGAAAGGCCTAGGGTGAATTTTGGTGAAAACGGTATCGTCAAGACTATAGAATTCACGTCACACATGAGTCAAAACAGTGAGAAATTATGATTAAATTAAGTCTATGAAGCTAGGAGAAATATGTCTATAATCGAAATTATTAGACTGGATACACACAATTATGTACTATAAACATTCTATTATATAAAGTTTTGTGACTTTAAGAAGTAATTGTCTTCAATCAATCACAAACCTGATTTAAAACTTTTAGTATAATATTTTTAGCGGCATAGTGCACTTTCTTTGGGATAGGAGGAAAAATGTTAAACACGTGACCTGATCTAAAATATGTAAGAAGGTTGGAGAGTAGATCGTCGGCGAGGCGTAGGGAATTACTACTTTTCTTTGCTCCACCGGAACCCCGGATTGCAACCCAATTTTTTTGTACGGAACCACGTATACACACTCCAACTCGCGCCTGGCGACCCGACCCCACAATATCAGGCGCCGCGGAGCATTTCATTTGAATAAAGTTCTGTCGGCGGATTATTTTTGTATTTTGTTTTAATTTGTCGCTCGCCCGTGGAGGGCGAGGTATAATTTTTTATAACTCCCATTTAATGGTATTACTTCCGCACTCTGGCTTCTCTTTTATAGATATCTATTGGTGGGCAAAGTTTTTCATAGTTTGAGCCGTGATTGAAATTATAGTGTGCATTTTATTAAAGGTAATCAGATTCAACGCTTAAAAAATGATATTTACGGTTGCTTTACGCTTAAACCGCCGAATAGAGATATTTCGAGTCCCGAAAAATCATGTCAAAGTTTTATAGTGGCAAGAGTAACCGCGCCAGAAACAAATTTGAAACGAGTTCAGGGGCAAACTCTAGTTACTAAGATTTAAAGCGAATCCCTGACAGGCAGTGCACACACACGGTAATTTACGAAACGTGTTCGGTTAGGTCGACTTCCATTCTGACCGTATTCAATACGCAGCAGCAGATACACAATTTAATAATAAAAGACGTGAGTGGAAGAATCGAACAAGTAACATTTAGTAACATTTGCATTGGGACAATAACTATTTTTTCCCTAATTATTTTAATAAAACTTGTAACTTATCTTCTTCATAACCTAGCTAATGTATCTGGCTACATTCATAGTTTTTCCATTTCAAATATTTTTTCCGGCCCTAAAGCCTCCATTTAAGCAAAAAAACGGGAAGTTTTTGTATGTTACTTACCTTATTCTTCCACTCACGTCTTGATTATTATTTACAGTAAGCAAAGACTTAAATCCCATCACATCGAGATAACAGACCGCTGACGAGTGACGACGACTCAATCTTGTTAAAATTAATATTTCAGCTTAAAGCGCTTTCACGCTGATTAATGTTCCGGTAGTTAAGCCTCTTGAAGAGCTGAATTTTTACTAATATTCATGCAAAGTATGTCTGCCTACATTAAAGTAATTTAAACAATGGTTTTGAGTTACTGTAATTTAGGCAGACTGTCATTCATTCTTTGGGAGGTTTTTGGCGGATAGAAATAAGCGCAATAGCCATATTGAAGTAAAAGAATCACATATTGCCTTGACCATGTCCTCCATGTCCTCTGTATTCCCCCTTGTTAATTTATTAGTGAATCCATACTAATATTCTTAATGTAAAAGTGTCTTTCTGTCTGTTACCTCTTCATGCCCAAACCGCTGAACCGATTTTGCTGAAATTTAGTATGGAGATACTTTAAGTCCCAGGAAAGATATATGATACTTTTTATCCCGGAAAAATGTATGGCTCCCGCGCAATAAACGAATTTTGGCGCAGCGGAGTTGCGGACGTCATATAGTTATTATAATAATTGAGACGCAGTTACAGCCTGGCAATTTGGGAGGTTTTTGGCGGATAGAAATAGGCACGATAGCCATATTTAAGTAAAATAAATATTATATTAAAATTGCCCAGACAATTGTATCTGTATTCCCCCCTGTTAATTTACTAGTGAAAATAATATGCGATAACACCTTTCAACTGTTCTTTGCAATTGCATTTCAACTTTATAATAATAGCATAGTGCAAAATACTGAGTATTCATGCTATATATTTATTATTCATGCTGAGTCACCGATAAAGTTACCTTATATCTATGACTATTGGGATTAAAAAATGTACAATCCAAGATGAAGCGATCCCACCGTATTTGCCGAAGATATATTTTAGAGTCTACATACATTATACTGATAACATTCAACGCGGTATAGGTATGGACTGGTGTTGAATAGTTCAGTGGCTTCAAAATATTTAACTTGAAAATACCAAAGAAGCTGCCTCGATTCTTATTCAAGTGTAACATTGATACAACTTAATTCCTAGTTGGATACAGTCAGTATTATGTAAATAATATCAATAATATCTATGGACGCTTCACACCACGTCAGTCTGGCCCCGTGCTAAGTACCTAAAGGACTTGTGTTACAGGTACCAGACAACGGAAATATATTTTATACTTTTGTGCTATACATATTATATTATGTATTTAAGATTTTTATAATATTATACACATATTTAATATACATCCAGACCCGGGAACATCGAAAACTTTTTGTTCCGTCGGCGGGATTCGAACCCGCGACCCCCGGCTTGAGCTACCAACGCCACTGAGCCACAGAGGTCGTTTAGCGTTAAGGGTTAGTTTAGACCAAAAATAGGCGTGACTAATAATTATCTCATAGAAGCAATACAAAAATAGTTTTTTTTTAACTTACGATTGGCCTACCATAAACCAGTGGAACCCAGTGTCGCCAGGATCAATAATGGACCGCAACATAATTAATCAGAAGAAAGGAAGAGTAGGAGATATTCTAATTTTGAAAAAAAAATGAGAAGTCAAATAGCAAGAAGTCGCTTGTAGCGTGTCTTTTCGGGATTAGTCCATACACAAAATGCCTAATTTTTAAGAAATGGTACATCTATACTTATTATAAAATGAAGTCACTTTTTTTTACCTCATGTCCCTTTGTTCCCTTTAATCTTTAATTTTTTTTGATGATTCTTTCAGTGTTAGATAGCCCATTTATCGAGGAAGGTTATAGGCTATATTTTATCACGCGAAGACATAGAGGAAAATGTGGAAAAAACGGGGAAAATTATTTGAAAGGGCTAACTTGAACGCGCTAATCTCAGGAACTACTGGTCTGATTTGAAAAATTCTTTCAGTGTTAGATAGCCAATTTACTGAGGAAGGCTATAGGCTATATTTTATCAGGCTAAGATTAATAGGAGAATGTGGAAAATTATTTGAAAGGGCTTAATCTCGCGAACTACTGGAGCAATTTTTATGTTATTTGGCAGTTGGCACAGATAAGAAGTAGACCACATGAAGGATCGTCATAGGCTATCGATTTTAATCATTTTTTCAGTGGCTATATATATTTTATTCCCGTGCGACGCCGGGGCGGGTCGCTAGTGTAGAGATAAACTACGATAACATGGCGCGCCCTTCCAAAATTCAAAACGTTTGAAGTGCGTTGTCAAAACGTTTGAAGTGCGTTGTCTTGCGCGGTCGGCTAGTTATGATTAGTTGACCAACAAAATATCTTGGTAATAAGTGAAATATAACGAGTACGTTGATTGGTTGAATACTTACTACATACAAACTCTTTCATAAGGATGTGACTACACACATTGAAACAGTAATTTGGAGGGGCGCGCCATGTTATCGTAGTTTATCTCTACTTGCTACGACTTAAAACAAAAACGGTCTTACTACAAAAGATTTAAACACCCGTTGAACAGTTGATTAGAGAAAAATTCCATACAAAATTGTCTCAAAACAACTGTTCAACAGATGTTTAAATCTTTTGTAGTAAGACCCTAAGTCTTTAATAGTTTTTAAAAAGATTACTTCCATTTATTATTGTTTATTTAGCATTGGCCGAAATATCAGTTTTTTTTGCTTTGTGTAAGAAAAAAGCCTCCATAACGATTTCTGCTGGCCATGTAACGTACATAGGAGATTCTTACAAAACCACTTAACTACACATCCTCATCAAAGGAATTTCGACTCAGCACCCACCGTGTAAGGTCCAAAATACAACGCGCGAGGTTTTCTTGTAAGACGGACAAAGTCGAGGCTGTTGACATAGTTTGAGCTTCCGTTTTTCGACGCATCAAACTCTTGGGAATGAATAGATTTTATATTCATTCATTCTTACTACCTAGGTTTTGTTTTATCTAGGTCACATTTTATACAGGTCTTAACATCTTTAGTACTAAAAAGTATCTAATTATAATACCTGACTTTTATACTCCAGTTTCAAATTACTAGAAGCGGTGTATATAATTTTCATAGCCACTATTATTTTTTGACGACCTCTGTGGCTCAGTGGTAAGCGCGTTGGACGCTTAAGGCCCTATAGACCCAATTTTACATGACTTTGAATCAATAATAAACAAACAAATAGTGACTTTTAAAAGCCAAAAAAATACACATTGTTTTTTACTTTATGTACTTTGACAATTTGTGGCTCGAAACATAATATTGAAAACTTCACTCGATCAAAAATAACTCCGAAGAGGAGGCTAAATTCGAATATTTTGTGATATTTTTCTTATTTTTCATGAAGCTTATGATAGTTTTACGTTCAAAAATCATATCTACGAACAGCTCATAACTTAAAGAAGAATAATTTGTGGTTACATTTTGCATTTTGGTTTATATATCTAAGTAAAAAGGTTTTTTTCTCATATTTCGCCCTATCAAGGACGCGGCGAGCATCGTAACCGCCACTGTACAAGGCGCGCTGATATGAATGTTATTTTAATGTCCTTTACGTCGATATTCGTACTGACAGACATCGACCTGCTAATTTTCGGGTCTATAGGGCCTTAAGCCGGGGGTCGCGGGTTCGAATCCCACCGACGGAACAAAAAGTTTTCAATGTTCCCGGATCTGGATGTGTATTAAATATGTGTATGATATAATAAAAATCTTAAAAGTATAGTATAAAAGTATTAAATATATTTCCGTTGTCTGGTACCTGTAACACAAGTCCTTCAGGTACTTAGCACGGGGCCAGACTGACGTGGTGTGGAGCGTCCATAGATATTATTATTATATTAATATTATTTACTACTAGATGACGGCCGCAACTCCGGTGCGCCAAAATTCGTTTATCGCGCGGTAACCGTGCATTTTTTCAGGATAAAAAGTATCCTATGTCCTTTCCCGGGACTCAAAGTATCTTCATACCAAATTTCAGCAAAATCGGTTCAGCAGATTCTATTGAATCTTGAAAACTCATTCCTCGCAAGTCGCAACACAGCCTTAACTAGTGAACCTATTTTGATGAAAGGCCAGTTTCACCACTTCCTGATAAAGTGGCGAATAGGCTATTCACAACTTTTTTAACAGATTCTCCATACTTCATCTGTCAAGTTAAGTGGTGGATAGCCTATTCGGCACTTATCAGTAAGTGGTGAAACAATATATAGTAAAGTATAGTTTTATCATCCGACGCAACGAAGTATCGGCAACATTACAATAAAGTTGTCATAAAAAGTAAAGTTATGATACACCGTCGACTAACTACTAACTAACGAGTTCGGCGATCGATCAGGGGCACAGGCTAATAGCGCGCTCGACAAATATTAATAGTTGTGATGTTATCGCGATACTCATGCCTAATGGCTGAAGTGGACAACTATTAAAATTACCCACGATGTATCATAAACTATAGACATAAAACTTATGAAGATTAAAAATTATGGCCCGTAAAATGTTGTGTCAAAAGAAAACGAAAAGGTGCAAGCCAGGTCAAAAAGTGTAGGAACGAATGAAACTGAAATTAAACATATTCTATACAAAACTGTTGGTACTTACATTTTACGTTAAAAACGAGCTAGTCTGCTATTACAATTTGACAACTGTTTATGTACAAGCTGTTGAGCTGTAAGGAATTAGCTTAAAAAACTTATTAGATTTCAAACGCTTTTTAACCCGGCGAGAATGTGGCAGGGTATTTTACACCCTGCCCATCACTTAAACGCGCGTAGTTTTTTTATTTCGCGCTAAGTAACAACGGGACTTTCAGTAGCTGCAGACAAGGGAGTGCCGAGGGTATTAGTGGCGATATCCTAGTGTTGCGCCGTGCGCGTACCTGCGCGGGAGTTATAGGCTTCCTAACCTACTTCGGGTAAATTTTACCCTGCCACATAGCTGGTGTATGGATTTTTAATTTTATTTTGTGTAATTTATATGGCTTTTAAGTATTAATTTTACTTTGTTTTTTCAAAATAAGTGACGAACGTATTGAATTTATGATAAAATTTGTTTTCAACAATTTTTTCGACGAGACTGACTCTTAACTTGAGTCTGAACTCTCAACTTCAGCATCAAGAAATATTCCTGGAAGAACTGTCAGACATCTTGATTGTCCCTATAAGAAATATTAGAAGACTAAATATGGTTGTAAGCACTGTAAAAAAGCCCCATTGTATGAAACACCTAATATTTTTGGCTATATGATAGCACAATGTTCAAGACTAAAGATTTTTTTTTATTGAATAAGGGGGCAAACGAGCAAACGGGTCACCTGATGGTAAGCAACTACCGTCGCCCATGGACACTCGCAACATCAGAAGAGCCGCAGGTGCGTTGCCGGCCTTTTAAGAGGGAATACGCTCTTTTCTTGAAGGTTTGCAGGTCGTATAGGTCCGGAAAAACTGCTGGTGACAGTTCGTTCCAGAGTTTTACAGTGCGCGGCAGAAAGTTACGCGAAAAACGCACTGTGGAAGACTGCCACTCATCAAGGTGATGAGGATGGTATATTTTTCGCGTGGGTCGATGGCGAAAAGTTGCACGTGGTATGATTCCGAACAATTCCTCTGAGCACTCCCCGTGATACAACCGATAGAGGATGCAGAGTGAAGCTAAATCTCGGCGTAATTCCAAGGGGTCCAAGCTGTTTGAGACACTATGGCAGTCAACAATTCGAGCGACCCTTCGTTGGATACGATCCAGAGGGAGCAGTTGGTATTTTGGCGCCCCTGCCCAGAGATGAGAACAATATTCCATATGAGGCCGTACCTGCGCCTTGTAGAGTTGTAGGCGTTGGTCAGGACTGAAGTACTGTCTCGCAGAGCGAGACAGTACTTCAGTCCTGACCATGAGTTAAGAACACCAAGCTTCTTCGAGGCTAATTTGGCCTTACCCTCTAGATGGTATCGGAACTGGACTTCGCTGGATATGTTGACGCCAAGTATCTCAATGTTAGGGGAGATGGTTAAAGATGTGCCCTCGAAACGAGGATATACGACCATTGGTGACTTTTTAGTGGTGAACGCGCAGACTTGTGTCTTGGTGTGGTTGAATTGGACCAAGTTACGTCTACCCCATTCAGAGACCTTCTCCGATGAATTCTCCACCTTAGACACAAGTTCGTTTCGACTCTCAGTGACATTTTGACGAGAAATATTGGGGGAGCCGGTATATACAGCATCACCTGTGCTGTCATCTGCATAGCAATGAAATTTTATTATGACTAGTTAATATATAGTTGATTTAATTTTTTTTATAAGAACACCTCATTACTTATACGTGAAAAGTGATATTATCTAAAAAATAAGAAGTTACTTTATGTTTTCTTTTAGTTTTAGAAGTGAATGCTTTTTGTTGACTGTTGAAGCTATATTTTTTGTTTTCGGTAAAATTGAGAAGTATACATATAAATATACAATATTTTTTCATTTAATATCATAAAAGCTATACAAAAATTGAATAAAATAGTAAATATTATATAATACAGCTATAATTAACATCACAGTATGAATTTTTACATAAGGTTATAATTTACCCTGCCACATTCTTCGCATAACTTTTTTTCACCACATTCTCGCTGGGTTAAAATACAGCTATTACTTTCGTTTCTAGTCAATTAGATCACAAATCATCATAATTATGCCAATGTATTAAAATTTCCAAAATAATAATAGAATACACCAATTTTCCATTTAAACGTGCCATGAAATGTTTATTTCAATAAATGAATAAACATTTAATTTTATTGCCGTTCAGGAACAAAGGGCTTTATCTCTATAGCATTATTATCAGCCGTTATCAATCAAGTGGGTAGTTGGGTCACCTGTATTATCATTGTGCGAAAACCGATATAGTCACCACAATGTTGTTGTATCTTATTTAATTTTGTTTCTTTTGAAAACCCAGAAACAAGGACCTACGGCAGTACTAAACTTTTAAAACACACAAAACGATGTATTTATGGTGATAACGAAAATTAAAAAGACCATTTTTTTGTTTGTAAAATCCGTTTAGTTTATTACTTATAGGTACAAAGGCGTACCCAGGTACCCAAGTATACCAAATACAAGTATATGTGAGTGAAATTATATTATGTTTCCAACAATTCATTTTAAGCAGAGTAGGTAACTAGCCCGCTGCCCCCTCCCAGCCCCTACCTGGGAACGCCCATGAATATAGGAACCTTTAACCGTTTTTCGTATGACTTCAAAGTTTTCGACAAAGATTTGGACGAAACACTTTCCGATACATCTCATTGTGTCATGAAAAATGAGGGTAGAAAGGTAATTTTTCTTAATCTATTCATTCCACATCAATGTAACCCATCGGGCGCGTTTGCTCACGGCTACAAATCTATATTAATCGCGTTGTACTCGCTGTGTTTTTCGGCCCTTCGCTTTGCATACACAATGGGAACATAATGACACTTGCATTATCGGATTTGGGCGGACCCTTTGGTGATTCGTATTTTGGATTTGGGTTAAGCTTTGTGTACGTTGTCAAATGGGCCTTCGTACAACATCGAATATCGGCCGTTGCAAATGAAGTGTTATGAACTGGTTACTAAGCAAAAATGCTATGGATCGATACTATGGATCGTAAATGAATGGAACGTTAAGTTATTCTTACTTTTTCTATTATGTTCACTTGGTTGTTACTGTTAAACTCAACATCTTTGCAACATTTCATAAAATATGACTTAATCTTTGTTTAGAACTAAGTATTTAGTTTCACTGCAAAAATTCGTCTTTACAATATCAAAAGAGAATATGAGAATCATAAAGATGAAAGACAAAGCCAAATAATTAGTCCCAAACTTGTAAGCCTGTCTATGCTCACAAACTTTTGAAACGTAAGATCCCTCGCTTCGGCTCCAATTACCTATCACTTATTTTGTGACAGCTTAAGTCTACAAAATAAACTCATTATTTTAATAATAAACCGTAGGCTTTATGTAAAAAATAGCTTTTTCTTGCGGCTTCACACTTCAGTATCAATGATATTTTGATCTACTATTCATTAACCATAAGGGTGGAATTTTGAAAATACTCGTGGTGCCTTTAACTAATTAGAAGAAGAGCAAAGTTTTTAAATTAAACAGTTTGTCCTATAAAAAGGTCAATTTTTAAAATCGTAACTGTATGACTAAAAAAATGTTTGTCACAAAATTTTAGAATTGGCAACAACTTAAAAAAAATGATTTTTCAAAATTACACCCTAAATGGGAGTGAAAAAGGGAATTAGGAAGAACCTAATCCGTGCACAGCCGCGGGATAAAGCTAACAATACTAATACAATATTAAGATACTGATGAGAACTCAGTAATTCAGCTATTATAATGTTTCGCTCGTGGGCTGAATGAAATAAACTCAATATACTGCCGACGAAATTGCGTTACCCTGAGTAACCCTTGTGAATGCACAATTGAATATAATATTATCTAATTTATCATCATGAGCCGACAACTCCACTTTAATACTAAAGTACTTACAACTTATATTGTGTCTTTCTGTCTGTCCGTCTGTGACCTCTTCATGCCTATTGCCTAAGCTGCTTTAGATAAGCTACATTTATTATAATATTATTTTGTATCTAAGGGAAGAAGAAAGGTTTTGTAGACTGTACGTGTATATATTTTGTAGTAATGCCATTACGTATCACATATTATGTGCACAAATTAACCCATCAAGCTCCATAAGGACACCGGTGACTGCGAGATCAATGGAATAACAATATACACACACCGGCAAAATTAGCGGAACATAAGTAAAAAGGGCCACAACTTGAATTCAAGTGGGTCGGGCTGTGTGAAATCCTTTTTTATAGTTTCTAAGCTCATTTAAGAAATAAAGTATTGAACAAAACTGGCAAGTTGACAGATTTTTATTGCAATTATGCCCTACTAAGTGTTTTTCGATGATTGACGTTGTAAGTGTTTCTAATAAGAATGGCGTTTTTAGCGGGGTGCAAGGCATGCCAGCTCATTTGATTGTTTGGTTTTTGGAAGAACACATTGCTTAGATACAAAATTAATGGATTTTCCAGCATCTACGACAGCTAGAGCTGTAACCACGATAGAGAAAGGTCACACCTACCGTTCGGTCAGTCAGGCCTTAGGTGTGTCGGCTTTCGTGGTCCATCGTAAATTTCAACGCTACAGAGAGACTGGATCTTACGTTCGGAGACGAGAACAAGGCATATATCGGGTGGCAAAGGTTCAGGATAACCGTTTTGTAAGGGTACAAGCCTTAAGAAATCGACCTTAAACTGCTTTGCAGAGATGAAACCTATAGGAACAGGTCCGAGATGTACCTGTAAGTGATTGTACAGTAAGAAGAAGACTCGAAGAAGTTAAATTAAACTCAAAGGTGCCAGCAAGGGCACCAAAACTTGAGACAGGGCACCAAAGAGCCAGGCTAAGATTTGCGCGTGAACATCAAAATTTGACAAGTGAGTGAAATCGTGTGCTGTACAGTGATGGGAGCAAATTCTGTGTAAATTTTATTGACAGGCGATAAAGAATGTGGATAAATCGTAAGGAACGCTATAGACCATCAAACTTAACGGAAACAGTGGTATATCATGCAGGCTTCATAATGGTTTGGGGTTGCATATGATTTGGAGCCCACACAGAGCTGATGATTGTTAATGATGGTACTTTGACAGTACAGGGCAATAGCACAGACATCCTAGAACTGCATGTTGTGCCTTTTACACAGTTTTAGGTAGTAACTTCAATTTTTTGCGCGTCCATAGAGTAAAAAAATCGGGCATTATGACCTAAATGATGCTAGCGTAGCCCAGGTGGAGAGGTCAGCACGGTCTACGGATGTGGATCCGATTGAGAACGTGTGGCACATCAATGGGTGAACGGTACGAGTTAAAACTCCAGCTCCAAAATGTGTTCAGGAGCTCGAGTTGGCGCTACTGGAGGAGTAGAAGAATATCCCACAGGAAATGATTGACAATCAAAATGCAAGCATGTAATGGCGTATCCAGACTCTCTTCAGATCCATAGAAGGCATTACACGTTGTTAACATGGCATTTCTTAAGTAAAAATGAAGAATTTAACTTAAAAACTTACTACTGAAATTTCAAAGATTTTTCTTAATTTTAGATTTTTGCAGATTTTTTTTAATTTTACACGTTTTTATGCCCTAAATTTATATAAGTTTTATTTTTTAATCATCAATTATTAAATTAATAAATAAATATATAAAAAACAGCGATTAATTTTCAAAAAAAATAAAATTTTATTATGTTCCGCTAATTTTGCCGGTGTGTATATTTCCAAGAATCCGCGATCGAAGGATTAAATTGCAAACATCTAGATTCTAGATATACAATAAAATGGCAAGTCATTGAAATTATTCAGATGTCTCAAACGTATCTTTTGGCTCGTGGACGTACGTACGTCTTAAATCGTCGCGTATTGTACTCCCGTATAAGATAACAGTGACGCAGGTACAATACTTACGGCGTTTATGGAGCCTTTATATCGTATTTCAAGGAGTTTCAAATGTTACGAGCTCATGTTTCGTTCGTATTTTGTGATCTTTCCTTATATCGACACTAGGCTTCTACGCAGGTGTCGAAAATCGCTAAGCGGCGCCGTAGAATTTTACGCACGTACACGTGTAAATAATAGCTAGTTCAAATACGTCGTAACTTGGTTAAGTTATGTCATGACAGTTTATTATAGGTCACAGCGAACATTGACTTGACACAACCTTATGAAAAGGACTCAATGTATCTCCATACTAAGTTTTAGAGAAATCGGTTCTGTGGTTAAGGCGTGAGGAGGTAACAGACAGACAGACATACCTTTGAAATTATTATATTAGTAAGCTGTAAGTACTCGTATGGATAGAGTGCGGTCAACTTTCATAGCTGAATCTGCACGCGTGCGATACACTCATAACAGGAAGAATGCTCTAACCCGACCAAATATAGGTTTACTATCTGCCTACGAATTTATTCCTCTGAACACACCACACAGTACGAGTATAAAGCTTCATTTACACTACTCCACTAACATCAAGCATTCCCGAAGGCCAGCTACGTGACGTTTAAACATGCAAAAGCCCAAGATCACTTTAAATTCTGTCCCAATTAAGCAAACAAACAACTTGACAACTATTTAAATGAGCAAATTCGAGCCGACGTCTACGGGGGCTGAATTATTCAGGAGCTCCTGTATTTATTTAATTATTCCCACCTGCTTCGTCATTTTTTAGGATGTAGGTGTTTCCTTTTCTCGACTAAGGCGAGCCTCAAAGAGTTATTGATTTTGGCTGTCTACGCATAACATTGTGAAGTCAGTATTTAGTATTATGTATTGTGGGTTTGAACTATTCCAATGCTTGAAATACTGATACCATTTTGTTGAATGGGATGTCAGTATTACCTTTTCTCTCTTAAATCTTCTATAATGCCACACCGGTTTTAGAACACGGTACACGGTAGATTTGATTTTAACCAGATAACGCAAGAGTGATTTTTATTACCAACTGTGTGCGTAGTACACTAAAAGACTTATTCAGCTATATCGGCCAGCGTCGTTACTTTTTGAATACAGGAATCTGGCAACAACAATTTTGTGTGTTTCCCTCCTTCTACCTCCCACCATCAAGAACTAAGCTCTATACCACCGGACCGCGGAGGCGTATTGCCAAAAAAGATCTCAGTCCAATGGATCCCACGAAGGGCCAGTCACGATAGGGCATTAGTACTAATGCGATAAAAACAATGACTCGGCCGTTTCCACCGGCGATGATTCAGCCGTATTGCGTCGCTAATGACTCTGATCTCGAGATCTTCGGCCATCATGAATATTCTAGGAGCCTGGAATTCCCGAAAGATCGGATTCTTTTGAAAATAGTTCTGTTGTTAGACTGAAATTAGTTCGAACAGATTTTTTTACCTCTACAAATACAAAGATTTTATGACTTCGACTTAAGCGTGTAATAATAGATAAAATAAAGTAAGAAAATATAGATAAAAGGACAACATTTATGAATTAAGGCAAACTTTTATAAAATTACATTGTACAGATATATTTTAAACATTGTTGAAACAATTACTCTCAATAAGTCGATTGTATGATCTAACACGTGTTTGTATGTAGCAATAGCCAATAGGATATGGCTGTGGCGGTACCCACAATTCGCCTAACATTCCTGCATCGCGCTATCGAAGTTTTCTGAGCGCGTCGGTATATATACGACAGCTGAAATGTATCACGTGGGCTTCGGCCTGACCGGGCATACCACCTCGCTCGGTCGGCAGATCTTCCTTTGGCCTACACGCATATATCCCACATTGGTGACCCTCGACAGAACACGCCCCCTTCATCATCATCACTCCTCGCCCCTCCGCACCGCGCCAGCCAACATCGCCTCATCGGGTACATCGTCCACTAGCCGCAATGTACCGCGGCCTGGGCGACTCCGCATCGGCATCATTGGGCTTTCTCACTACACCGACCGGTCAGCAAGCAGAGCACATCTCTCCTGGTCAGCACGTAGCATCGGCCCCGCACGGCAGCTATCCGACTTACTGGATGTGGCGGTACCCACAATTCGCCTAACATTCCTGCATCGCGCTATCGAAGTTTTCTGAGCGCGTCGGTATATATACGACAGCTGAAATGTATCACGTGGGCTTCGGCCTGGCCGGGCATACCACCTCGCTCGGTCGGAAGATCTTCCTTTGGCCTCCATTATTCTGACATTATTCCCACATGGCATTATATGGAACTATATAGAACTATGTGATCTCATTTTCTGTTAAAGGGTAGTATGATCTTTTATCATTATCTTAATCAGCTTAATTTTTAACCGACTTCCAAAAAATCGAGGAGGTTATATGTTCGGCTGTGGATATTTTTTTTATTTTTTTTTTATTTTTTATTTTTGTATGTTCAACGATTACTCCGCGGTTTGAGAACCAATTTTCGAAATTTTTGTTTTGTTGTATTTTGTTTCACTCCAATTTGGTATCATGTTCACAAAAGTAGTGACCTGATGATGGGATCCAGGAGTAATCGAGGGAACTCCTCGAAATTTATATGGAAACATATGGTGATTTTGGTTTTATGTGAAGTGTACTAAGAATATGCTACCAAAAAAGTCAAATATTGGGTCAAGATATACCATGGCTTCGAAGATGCTGAGAGAACTCCTGACTCCTTATAGATACACGTTTGGGAGTTTCGGCGTTGTTTTAAGAACATAAAGCATATGCTACTATGCAATTCATATTCATCATCATAATCATCATCATCATCATCATCATCGTCATCATAATTACCACGTCGTATTAAGGTCACCAATGTCTCATGGCACAGAATAGATATACAAGGCATAGGTATGGATATACTAATAATAATAATTATTATGTACTGTTTGTATAATACACGGCGGTCAGCGCCGCGGAGGCGACGGCATCGACGACAGCGGTAGACGACAGATCGAATATACTTCACTACTTTATAATATACAGATCGAAAACTTTACTAACTACTTTAAATTTTTTTTAGACAAATAGAATTAAAATAAAGTTATTTTAAAAAGAGTATTTTAAAAAGAGATCCTTCGATCGTGGAAAAACGAGACACAATAGCCTTTCTATTGTTATCGCAATCGCCGGTGACCGCTTGGGGCTTGAAGCATTAAAATTGTTAAATTACTTAGCACAATATTATGTTCACTTCACTGATAATATATTATTTTGTGAGTGTGAATTGTGACTCTTAACAAATTGTAATAAGATACGTAAAATGTACGCGAAGGATTACCTACTAGTGTAACTAAAAAGAGTGAAATTACTATTATTTTTAACAAAAAATTAAAACCGACTTCCTAGGTAAAAACAATACTTAATAACATAAATATGTACTAAAAAGTATAAAATAATTTTACTATCTAATAGTGCCTTTTTCCAAATTCGGCTAAACCTCAACTATTTCTGTACTCAATCTTCATAATTTTGAAGTCGGTGCCAGTTCCAAAAGTTTCAAATATTCTGTCAGAGGACTGAAGATTCAGCTATCTGGTACCGACTTCAAAATAATGAAGATTGAGTACAGAAATAGTTGAGGTTTAGCCGAATTCGTAAGAAGGCACTATTAGATAGTAAAATTATTTTATACTTTTTAGTTCATATTTATGTTATTAAGTATTGTTTTTACCTTGGAAGTCGGTTTTAATTTTTTGTTAAAAATAATAATTATGAAAAGTTTTCAATGTTGTTAAATAACCTGACTGCACTAGAAGACAGTTCGAGCAAGATAGTATATACCTTTGGTCCCAGCAGAAAACCAGTGCAGCAGACTGGAAGTCGCTGTTAATGCTGAGCTGGGTCCAGTTTTGATGTCACACAATTTAATATTATTGTAATTTTGTGTTCTTTATTTTTTTTTGTGTATTTTTGTAATAATTGTGTTGTGTTGTGTATGTTTGTAAAAATATTGTGTTGTGTGATTGTCAAAATAAAATTTTCTTATTCTTATTCTATATAAATTGTAGAATTAACCCATCAAGCCCCGTATGCGCACCGGTGATCGCGACAACAATAGAATACAATAGCATTTCCAAGAATCCCCGATCGAAGGATTAAAATGCATGTAGTATGTAGTATGTTTTATGGCCACGCTATAGAAACTAAACAGCTCGTCGGATTAGCGTGAGAGTATCAAATGACATGATTGATTTATAAGGGTCACAGATTTGCAATACAAATTTAGAAATGCAGCTACGCGTTGCGTTGCGGTTTGAATTAATCCTAAGGGCGAAGCCAAACGAGCGTAATTTGTGAGTTGTGGGTCGCAGAATTTCGGTTCGGCAGAATTCTGCTGCTTTCAGTTTCATACAAAAGTCCTGTTTGATTCACACGAGCGTAATTTTGTGAGTCATGATTTTTATGAAAATATATTTACGCGGCAGAAATTGTACGACTCACAACTCACAAATTATGCTCGTTTGGCTTCACCCTAAAACAGTGAACGCAGCCAGTTTGATTTTCTTCCATAAAATTAAACTAGTTTTTGTGTATGAAACGCGTTCCAATAGCAATTTCCCATATCAATGTTGGTTGTCATCGCTATTACATGTGATATATCGCTCGCGTGTTTGTGTTTATATTGCACAGCTCCCCCGGGCATATACGGTTACGTTATTTGAGCATTTACGATCTAAAATTCATTCCAATTAAACGAACTGCTAATTATTATGTTGTTGAGTAGATAGTTATCATTTTAAATCATAATAATGCTATGTACTAATTTGTCCATCAAAATTGTTAAGGGTCAATTCAGACCGCAACGCGACGTGTGGGTGTATTTCTAAATTTGTATGGATTTGACAGATTTGTACGACGTCTCACGAAATTAAAATCTCTCAAATCCATACAAAATTAGAAATGCATTTACGCGTCACGTTGAAGTCTGAATTATTGGACGGCGTTATGTAATAACTAATAACAGATTAAGCGACACTTGAGAGAATTCGAGAAAATAAGCTTCAAAGATATTAAACTTAATATTGTCGCTGTGAGCTCATTATTTATTTGACAGTAAAAAAATATTACGTGTATTATTTTTTTACTGTCAATTAAGATGTATATAAAGTTTAGATTAATATAGAAAATATTACTGTGTAGAATATACTTTAAAAGATATAGCCATGGTCCCGCTTAATTCGTTAATGATTTATAGCTATATATTAAATTTGTCAACGTACTGTACGACATTACTGTCGTTTGATTCTTTAATACGATTTATTTTGGGTGAAATAAAGTGCAATAAAAGATTAAATCCAAATATTTTGATGCAAATTTCTCAAATTAAACAAAATTATGCAGTTTTTTAAAGATGATATTGTATGTCTTTAATGATTACGAAAATACACATAAATTGGAATAGTTTTTTTTTATAGTCAAATACCACAAAATAACATAATTACTGGCTTGTCTCGCTATCCTTTATGAAATTAATATAAATGCGAAAGTGTGTCAGTGTGTCTGTTTGTTACCTCTTCACGCCCAAACCACTGAACCGATTTTGCTGAAATTTCGTATGGAGATACTTTGAATCCCGGGAAAGGACGCAGCATACTTTTTGTCCCAGAAAAATGTACGGTTCCCGCGCGTTAAACGAATTTTGTCACAACGGCGTTGCGGGCGACATCTAGTCTTTTAATAATTAAAATGGCACTTTTTCAACATAAAAAAACAAAAAACTTAACGCTCAGTGATAAAAAATTAATGAAATCAATTTTTATTTTTCTAATCTTCATCTTCCACATCAAAATCTGCTGCCAGAATACATCAAGATTAGGCGGTTAGTTCGTTATTGCGTTTTAAATGAATAAATTGAATCGGATTATTTACAACTTTTGTGGATATAATTCGTTTATGCATTTTAAATTCCTGTTTGTGTATTTTGTAACAGCAACTTAGGCGCATAATTCTTTAATACGTAACTAGATTGTGCAAAACATCTAACAAAGTTTGACATGTCGCTTGATTCACCCCTTATTATAAGGCACTAGGATTGACTTTTGCAACAAACAGTTCATGTCATAATATTAACTGAGACTTGGATCAAATCTAATGAAGAAGCTAAAAGATTTCAATTAGACGGATATACCCATTATTGCCAGCATAGAAAAACTACCATAGGGGGTAGCGTATCAATATATATTCACAATAACCTGAAACATTCTATAACAACTGAGTTTGAAGAGGATGGAAACCACTTTTTATGGGCACACATAGACAAATTTTCATTAGATATTGGTGCAGTTTATAAGCCGGGAAGAACTAATGCGAAAAAATTCCTAGAGACACTTTCACCACAATTATACGAAAGAAAAAGAGCTGTGCTGTTTGGTGACTTCAACTTAGACCTACTTTTGAACACAAACTTAGCTGAATATATAGTTAATGATGCCTAGAATCGATCTGCTTTCAAAAGTTCTATTTTTTTTTAATTTAGTCGCTTGATTCGTTATTACACAACGCCGTCCAATTGATCTACGTAAGTATATGAGTAGGATTTTTTGTTAGTACCGTGTTTCTTAAGCTATTGCATAGCTTTTACCGCGACTTTGAGCGCGGCGACCGAATTAAGAAATTCCGTAACGAAAATATTCCTAACACCCCCACTCCGACCGGCACAGCAGTGCGGCGTTGAACGCTGTGTATCGTCCGAAGTAGTTTCAGTTCGGCAGACTTTGGCACGATGTTCGTGTGCGACTAGTCGTATCCGCGTAGTGTAGATGCTGCGCTGAGTGCCGCACGTATTTTTATCATATTTTTTATACATGAACTATAAACAGATATTAGGTGCCTACCTTCCTTACTTATTTAAAAATTGTCATATGCAACCATTAACTGTCGCTGAAACCTAAAACCAGTTACATCGTCAGATTAAAATTACCTTCAGGGTCTTGATAGATTCCGTTGAATAAAACATTTAATCTCCGAGAGAATACTCTACTTGATTAATATTATAATAAGGCCGCGAACTTCGGTCAGAATGGATGAGTTTTGGGAATTTAAAGCGATGTCTGTCAACCTCCGCGAAAACGTCTGATAGTTTCCGAGATGCTATAAGTTTTAAAGCTGTATAATAATGTATGATAGATCATCTTCATAACAAAAACAGCTAAAATGGACAGAGGGCCTTTAGTATGCTTTCGTTTTGTGGGTTTGTTTTGTATATTGTGTGTTGTCGGGTTTATCTGTTGTAATTCGTGCCTGTCTTTGTGTCTGTTTTGTCTGATCTGAGCAAGCCTGATTCCAAGGAAAGTCATGCCACTATATTAGAAGTATACTGTGATTTAATTTGTCCCATATAGGTATTAAGTATTGTCACTTAAAAATTTATATCCTTCGGCATAAGTTAATATTATAATAATTAATTATTTAATTTATAACAGCCTTGTCTATTTGTCTACTTTCTGTTTTACGTATATCTTTCTAGCCAAAGAGACAGTCTGCTGATAATGATGAGTGATAACATTTGAGAACACGAAAAGATTACGTCATAACCCATAGATATAGATTCCCTGGATTTCCACGAATATTTCCAGACTAAAATTGGCCAAATAGGTTAAGCCAGTCTCGAGTTTTAGTGAGACTAATAAAATTGAAAATTCATTTGCATTTATTCAATATAAGATTCTTTAGAGCTAGAAAAAAAGTGTTGCACTCCCGGAATGCCGTTAGAAAATGAAACGGAGGAAGTAGGCACACATTTTCGCGGCGCATCACAAATAGAGGGGGATCTTAATTCCTCTACGCCTCGCTGGTAGTCTACTCGCCCTCCGTCTTACGAAATTTCATCAGGTCACGTGTCGTAGAATTCTGATGCGAATTTAATATTTTTTACCAATCTCAGAACGGATAACGCTGCTTTAGAAGTTTTTAATTTAAATGTGTAATCAAAATCACAAGGCGAGCAAACCTGTGTATAAAAATTTGCGACTAGATTTGTTAAAAATTTGCGACTAGATTTGTATCTTGACGCACGGAGCTGGTAACCAGTGCTAAAGTTACTAACTTATTCATTGGAGCAGCATTGTATTATAGTAAGGCACTTATAATTACTGACTAAATATTTTTATTTACGGAAATTATAGCTGTGAATATTTTTTACAGGATAAAAGCTCACGACGCCGCTCGATCGAAAAAATCACGGAAGCGAACAGAAATTAATCGCATTTTTCATTTCATTTGAGCTACACAATGCTCGCACAAGCATATTAATATTGAAAGGAAGACTTTATAAAATACTAGACTAGATGATTTACAATATTCATTCACAAAAAATGTATAATATATAATTTAAATATTTACAAGAAAAATAGGCAGACGGCGGACCTACGTAATTTGGTTTTGTTATGTCAAACCCATCCGACTGCAGATCACAGGCCACAGCTAACATTAAATTGACGTAAAATCGACCATTTAAGCCCCGCTGTTTTAGCCTCGTTAGCTTTGGAGAATTCATAAAATGATTAATTAAAAAAATCGCAAAATGGTGCTTGCAATTCACGTAATTCGTACTAATTTGACATTCGTGACTTTGACAGTTTTGACAATTCATTTTCTGAATTGATTTGAGAGGAATTGCAAAATGTGACCATTTTAGGTCCGACCAGTTGACGAAGGTCCGTCAACTGCCTATGAATCAACTTCTCCGATAGTACATACTTTGTTATTTATTTTATAACACAGTATAGGTATCTATAGACTAGAACTAGTTCATTCTGTGGCTATCAAATGGCTAATATGAGGCTATTGGGAGTTTAGGCTTTCTATTTACCAGTTAACTAACACGAGGGTCGCTCGTCAAATATTGTTAAATGCCGGCCTCGAATTGATTGGGTTTCGATAGGTTTAACGTATGGGGCATAGACAGGAAGAGCATGGTCCAGTATAATAGCGAAATGTGTGCATTTCGCTAAGTGACTGTGCTATATTTAAGCATAATTGTCCAGTTTTTGGTTTTCACTATATTTTCGCTGTCGCTTTTGATTAGCTAACGTTAAAAACAACTAATGAACAAAAGCTGGTCAAAAGGTAAACTCTTATCGAAATACTTTAAAAATTGTGCTTAAATCTAATAAGAAATATGTCTTAGGGAGACAATTTTTCATTTCAAAGTGTACAAACGTTATCTGTGAAAATAGGAAGCCTAAAAAATATGTGGTACTCGGGGATTGCCGCGATAAAGTTATTACAGTTAGCAGCTAGTCTACACGATTACGTCTAGAGTCTAGAGTTCCTACTCCGTAGCCGTCCTCCGAAACAGCTTTACTGATTTTTATCAAATTTTATATGCGTATTCAGTAGGTCTGAGAATCGGCTATTGAATACATAATAGTGAATTATGACAACTCGAGACTGACGGCGACCATTGTTTGTGCAACGGGATAGCGATGGACGTTGCCACAGTGCCATACTTATTCACTTCAATAATTAATATGTGCGAAATCGGAAATACTTTATATGGCAAAACAATATTTGCCGGGACAACTAGTGATATAAATAAATATAGCTTCAATTATGCAGTATACAAATCATTGTACAATATACTCTCCCCGTTTCCTAGACAGCCTTAAGCACCCCTTGTGGTGTAGGGGAGCTTTAATTTGCCTTCGACCAGAGCTTTCTCTTGAATGCCTCATTTCAAATCAGGAATGCTTTATTAGTTCCCGTGTTTGCTATTATTTGTGTTAGGATGACTGCTTCCCAGAAATTCCAGTGTAAATATTTTTTCAGCCTGAAATTTCACATAATATAATACCTATCTTCGACAGAGAAGATTTTTCTGGAAAATCATTTTTAATATTTAATATCGAGACAAATAAAGTCCAAATGGCGAATTGAGGCACAAAATTAATGTCATTTGTATGAAATTCTATGCTTTGTTATTTTGATTATATGTACGCTTCGTTATTATTATTATTATTATTTATTAATAAAGTACAACCACATCGCATAAATTTTTTACTTAAAACTAAAATAACAATTTGTATTATATCTAATGCATACGACAACTACGGTGTACATAGCATAAATAACAATATGTAATTATTATTCATTAAAATTTTAATAAAATAATTTAAACTTAAACAAATGAGTGTCTTAATTTTTTCGTAAAAATAAGTTTTTTTTAAATAAAATAAATTAGTTAGACAACTACAAAAAAAGAGAGATTTTTTAAAATAATTAATTTAAAAAGACCACATGAATTGTTGGAGTTTACTCCTTTAGAATCGATTTTCATATATAAGGCGCCCGGTATGAGAAAAATCCGAGGAGTAAAACCTATTAAACAAGTAACGAAAAAATGTGTCACGTTTTTGGAATCATCGGACACCGGAATGTTATATTATATTATCATATCATTATATTTAAATAATCTTATATATAAAATTCTCGTGTCACAATGTTAGTCCACGAACTCCTCCGAAACGGCTTTATTGATTTTTACCAAATTTTATATGTGTTACGCTCAAAGACCGAAATCGCTCGATGAGCGAAAAAATGACTCACAACGCGTTGTGGTCACAGTGAAACAGCCACGACATGAAATTCGCGTCGTGGCTCTAATGAAAACGGCCACGACGCGTTCTGGCAATCACAAAAAGACCATAACGCGAAATTCGTGTCGTGGCTAATATGCTATTTGTTTTTCTTGATTTGTTCTTGATTGACTAATCGTCTATAGGTATGGAAGATTATATTTAAATTACCATGCGTACTACAAAATATTTTTTCTTTTACTAAATCACTGCATAACATGTTTTTCATTATTATTTGAAAATATCCATAGTTAAGCAGTGATTTAGTAAAAGAAAAAATATTTTGTAGTACGCGTGGTAATTCAAAATGTGTAATCTTCCATACCTATGGACGATTAATCAATCAAGAACAAACTAAGAAAAACGAATACCAAATCAGCCACGACACGAATTTCGCGTTATGGTCTTTTTGTGATTGCCAGAACGCGTCGTGGCCGTTTTCATTAGAGCCACGACGCGAATTTCGCGTCGTGGCTGTTTCACTGTGACCACAACGCGTTGTGAGCCATTTTTTCGCTCATTGAGCGATTTCGGTCTTTGAGCGTAACATAGGTATGCATATTCAGTAGGTCTGAGAATCAGCTACTGGGTACTTTAAATATTGATAAGTGTGTGATATTATAAGTTTAAACACTTACGGATTTTGTCGCGGAGCACTTTTATTAATCCCGACGTTTCGGCTACTTTGCAGCGGCCGCTGCAAAGTAGCCGAAACGTCCTAATAAAAAAAAATATATATATTTTTTATTTTATTTATTAATTTTTTTTCGGAGCTGACACACTTTTCACACTTTTTTTTTAATGTATTATATTTTAACTGCGTAAATCCGTTTTTACCCGGAATAGGCCAGTCATTGAAGCCAAAACCCGAAAGAAATTACCCCAGAACGCTGCAAAATCACACGGTAAGTTATTTTACCTTCTTTAACAACCCCCTAAAATTTTATCAAGTTACTAACTTCTTTCGGGTTTTGGCTTTAATGACTGGCCTAAAAACGGCTCTGAGAAAATTAAGTGTACCATGTTGATTTTGCGATTTTTTTGTGATTTTACCTTCTTTAACAACCCCTTAAAATTATATCAAGTTACTAATTGCTTTCGGGTTTTGGCTTTAATGACTGGCCTAAAAACGGCTCTGAGAAAATTAAGTGTAACATGTTGATTTTGCGGCAGTGTATGTATTTCTTAATATCAAAAAAGTTTTACATAAAATATTACAAAGAACAAAGAAAATTGACAAAGAATATGTTTTTGTCGAATTTCCTCGTTTTCCTCGTTTTTCTATTATTGTGATGTGAAAACCAATCCGTTTTCGCTGACATTGAACACCGGTTTACCATTAGGACTTCCAGTATAATATTATACCTTACACGAGGTATAAATATACCTCGTTATAATATAGTATTATGTAACTGTTGATTTTGCGTACTGAACAAGTAATATTATATTATCATTGTAATATTCACAATTTAAAAAATGCAATATTATATTATTTTGCTAGATTGTGCTTAAGTTTTCTCAGAAAAATAAACTTGAAATGCGAAATTAAAATATGACACCCTATAAAAATCTATATAAAATATATAAAAATGGATTTCCAATAATTGTCCTATAGTCGCGACAAGACAAAAAAATGAGGAATACGACTTTTGCTGAACCAAATGTTTCCTTTGGTAGGATTGATCTTTATATCCCTAAGATGGGTTTACGATGTAGAGCCACCTGAATATTTCATGCAGGTGGGGGAGGGGGGGTTTTTTAGCTTTAACAAGGTATGAGGTCAATAACTGCGTGGGATTTAGGTATATAGGCGAGTTTGGTATCATTTTCGATTGAATCTAATGTTTAAATGCCAGTTTTTGAATAATATTCAGATAAAATATAGTAAAAATAACATAAAATAAAAAAATTTGAATATATGATTTTCAACCAACGTAAACGCTGTTGATAGGGCTTAATTAATATAAGGAGGCTGACAGCCGCATTATTCTGCATGCCAAAGACATGGTGATGTCAATATTACTAGACGTACCGCGCGGCTTTGTCCGGTAAATCTGAAATTTCACGGAAACCGTATATTTTTCACAAATTAATAACCCATATCTCACGTAGTCTACTATAAATTCATGTCAAATAACATAAAAATTGCTTCAGTAGTCTGTGAGATTTTAGCCCTTTCAAATAATTTTCCCCGTTTTTTTACATTTTCCTCTGTATCTTTGCTCTTATTGGTCTTAGCGTGATAAAATATAAATAAAATAAAATTCCTCGATAAATAGGGTATCAAATACTGAAAGATTTTTTCAAATCGAACAAGTAGTTTTTGAGATTACCGCGTTCAAACAAACAAACACTTCAGCTTTATTTTCACATATTCCTCTGTATCTTTGCTCCTATTGGTCTTAGCGTGATAAATATAGGCTATAGCCTTCCTCGATAAATAGGCTATCAAACACTGAAAGATTCTTTTAAATCGGATGAGTAGCTCCTGAGATTAGCGCATTAACCAACTCTTCAGCTTTATAATATTACTAGACGTTCCGTGCTGCTTCGCCCGCGTAAATTAGATATTTCACAGACAAATTATTCCACAATAAATAGCCTATGATTCTTCACGTTCCTACTTTTTATCTGTGCCAAATAACAGAAAAATTGCTGAAAAAATCGTGAAATAAGCCCTTTCAAATAATTTCCTCCGTTTTTTCACATTTTCCTCTATTTCTTCGCTTATATTAGTCTTAGCGTAATAAAATTTAGCCTTGTAGCCTTCCTCAATAAATGGGCTATCTAACACTGAAAGAAATTTTCAAATCGGACCAGTAATTACTGACTCATACTAAGATTAGCGCGTTTAAATAATGCTTCTTCTTCTTTTTACGTTGTTTAACATCTTTATCGTTCAAAAATGAGTCCTAAAATGAATTTAGCATTTTTAAGTCATCCGAATATGGTACCGAACTTGGAATAGTACCATAATTAATGCCTCTATACAGATTGAGACTCTATTTTCCTCCAGAGCAGAAGCTGCTAAAATTAAAAAAAACTAACATCAAAAATCGCGGTGGCTCTACATCTTAAATCCATCCTTGGACCATAAGGACCAATCCTACCAAAGGAAATCTTTGGTTCATTAATAGCCGTATAATTCACCGTACACACGCAACTATTAGTAACGCTATACTATATAACTCGATAACGACTGACCCGATTCTGCTAATTTTAGTCTTAAAATAATCTTTTTAGTCCAGGGAAGGTTTTTAAGTGACACGAAGTTCACCGGGACAGCTGGTTTTAAATAAAATTGATAATATTGTTCATCACATCATTTATCATCAGATAGCAGAAATTATATATAACTAGGCTTTCAATAAATCGAATAATTATTTTTAAAATCTATTTGGTTTTAAAGAGATTACTTGCTGTAACATCACAAAAAAAAAGTTTGTATTCACCTTTTTATAATACAAGTAAGTAAAGAAGGAAATATAATTATAATTATTACTTTATACCGGTACCCTGGATGTACATTTTATCATCGCCGTATATTATGGCCAATAGAACCTCGACAAAGCACAACTTTTGTAAAGCACTCTCGACTTTAGAAGGTAACGAAATTGTCCAACTATTTCATATCAAACATAAAGCGAATTACTCTCGCAGCTTTGGTCCCTCGTAACATAAAGATAAATATAACTTACCGAAGCTTCGTTAAGCTTGGTTAAGCTACAGTATAAGTTCGGCCCCACTTGAGCAAGCTAATCCTTTGTTCGAAAGCTGACCCTTTAGATAAGTGTCTCGTAGATAAAAGTTTGGGGTGAAAAACTAAAGCTTTGTGTTATTACGTTAAAATGTATGTATTAGTCGTCGAGGAAAGCACCAAAAGTAAGCGTAGGTAATTAGGTATACTTCAAACTTTTCAGTAACAAAATTACGTATATAAACATGGGCGTATAAAAAAAGGCGGACGGAGTCCCACCATACACAAAACTGTGTCGTTCAGGACTCTGAACGACACAGTGAGTGAAGACACAGTTTTGTATATGACAAGACTCCGTCCGCCTTTTTTTCTACGTTCATGTATATAAATTGAAAACTGACTTGAAAATTTATCATCACATTGACTTTTCCAATCGGAAGTAAGATGTTACATGATATATATTGGAAAGTATAACATCAATTATATACTTTTAATAAAGTTACCACTCGACTAATCGCAAATAATACTGCTTTTACACTATACACAAAATATTACAAAATATTATATTTAAACGGAAATAAAGTAACCGCAATGACTGCAGACGTGTGCAGACTGCAAACTACGTATCAACACGTGACCATGTGGTCAAAGGAGGATTATGCGTTATCAGTAATAGTACCTCCAAGCATCACCTGCAGTACCAGGAGATAAGCAGGTGCGTTGACAAAGGCTTATGGACAATATTTTTGACTCTCGTCCCAGGGCTAATAACAACTTCAAACGCAATAAAGCGGTTGTACTCACTGAGCCGCAATGCCACGGGCAAAAATTAATTATTTCGTTTTAAGTCATAATAGACTTTGTTTTGTACTAATTATCACTTGTTTTAAGCTATTATTATGTTACTAGCTGACCTGACAAACGTTTTACAATACAATAAATATGTATTTTATTTATACTATACAAATTATAAATCTCAAATCACTATACTTATAGTAAAAAAAAAAAATTAAAAAATATGCTTTTTTTTTCAAAAATTTTACAAATTATTGCATTTTTAATTAGTTCTTAAAACGTTTGCAAAGTTTTGCATCAATTAGATTGTTAAAAACATCAAAACCCGTTGCGTAGTTCGTACAATGTAGTTACTATGGCTAGAAACGAGCCGTCCATTTGGAAAACTGTACAGCACACACTCCAAAAAGTTTTAATATTAAAAACAACAATGCACGGCACAATTATTTTGAAGTGCAAACTGAATTTTAACTATAATTTTATTTAAAGGATTATGTACACGAAATATATCACTCGCCTAAACCTAATATGTAATTTATAAAGCTTTAAAAATATACTAAGTCCCAGACGTGTTGTATTCTGAATTTCTGAGATAAGAGGGTGTAAACATACATACTCAAGTTTATAACCGATCGCGACGCTCGTAAAAAATTTACAAGCACGCCTCTTCAGCATTTAACCGATTTCTGCTCGAAATACTAAAAATATTGTAATTTATCATTGTAAAATAAAGATGTAAGGATAAGGAATCACGTAAAATGAGACGGTGTTTTCCTTTAGGTCCTTAGGAATAAGACTTGAAAATTGTCTATAAAATATATTTAGGCCGTGTTCAAACCAAACTGACTGTCAGCCGCCGAATGTGAGCGAACGTTACGCACTGCGTAATACGCAGTTTATTGTATTTCCATACGATTTCTCTTTTTCGTTCACACCTAACCGACAATACGCCATTACGCTAGGCGTAGGCGCGGACATTCGATACCGTATATTTTCACGTTCACACTGGGGCTCACAGTGAGCCTGCTCACATTCGGCGGCGTATAGTCTGTTTGGTTTGCACACGGCAGTATTCGCAAAACTAGAATAATTACAATTATTGTGTCCATGCTTACAATGTCCAAAATAATCTTAGGAAGCTTTCGAATGAAAGTTGCGTATAAAAAGCCTGCACCAAATAGTTCAAAATGTGTCAATTAGTTTGGGATTTTATTTTATTCAAAGAGACAATCACAATTTAAAACAGTTTGTCGTATTTTTCGTGAGAGATGAGGAATCATTCTATTATGTAATATTCATAACAGTGACCTTGGGTACATCATTTATTCTAGGCTATGTAAACAGTCAAGTTATTCAATAAAATAATGGAATTTCCTTAAATAACTTCTCTGAAGGTAGTTAGAATGTATTTCTCCAGAGCCCAGAAGTTTGTAGGATGATACCGCGTTGGGAATAAGCATCAAATACGTTTTATTTAAGTGAATACAAAACGTTTTTCTAAGATAGAAACGAGATATAAGATATACGATTACTTATAGAAAGAAACGGAATACACATTATCTTATAATATATACCCGATACGAGTAGTATTTATTAACGAAGGTTGACGTTTATGTAAAGTTTTGTAACATTGAAAAGCGTGATATAAATAAAATGGTTGTTATGTCCTGTACACACAACGGTAAAACAGCAACGGTTAATATGCACTTTATATAAAACTGAAGATTTTGTTTGAACACGATGATATCTCGGCCTAGACCGATTTTCTATTTTTGGATTGATCTGATTTATCTGGCTACTGTTTGCAGGAAAATGTGAGGTTTGCGCGGAATGAGATTTGATATTCTATTTGTCAACAGTTGCCGCTATGTAGCCTTAGGGTATATCGTGTCAAATAGGTGTGCCGTGACACATGACAGCTATATCGTGATAATATATGACAACAGATTGACACGAGTTCGATGTAGGTGACATACACTGGATCCTGAGAAAGGACATAGGAAATGTTTTTTGCCGGGTCCAGACAAGTGTAACGTGTAATGTAATTCACACGAATTCTACGTGTGGACGGCACTACGAGCATTACATGTAACGCTCGGGGTTTATCCATCGGCTGTCGATTTTCGCGCGAGCACAATTCTTCGGCTTCGGCTTCGTTTGGACAATTCGCTTTGAGTTCGTGTGCCGTCCACACTGTTGACGCTAAATTACACGTTATCTTACATTACACGTTACACTCGTCTGGATCCGGTTTTATATAGCGTATTTTATACCGCTACTGTATCTTCAAACACTGAACCCGAAATTTCAAAGATAAGAACTAGCAGATTTATAGACGCTTATTAGCATACTTATTAATTAAGGCGGCACCACATATACATACTTTGTGAAAAATTCAGAAATCTAGCTATAGCGGTTCTTGAGATACAGCCTGGAGATAGACAGACGTACAGACAGACATCGACGTCTTAGTAATAAGGTCCCGTTTTTACCCTTTGGGTAAGAAACCCTAAAAATGATATTGCGATGCGATGCGCATTTGTTTTGTGTGTGAGCCCTTAGGGCGGAAATTAGATATAATAATATTATGAATCTTGCGACGGTTAAGGTTAATTTACACTTGACCACTAACTACTAAGCCCCTTACTAATAAACGTTGTATAAGCTTTGAATAGTTATACAGTGTTTTGTCTTCTTCAATCCAATTAAAAATGTCACTTGTGTGACAGGAACAAAACACTGTATAACTATTCAAAGCTTATACAACGTTTATTAGTAAGGGGGTAAATAGTTACAACGTAAACTTGACACTACTAAACTATGTCGCGCTTTTGCACTTTCTCAACAATGAACTGAAAGAAAGCAGATATGAATCCCTTAAAAATAACAATGAATTTAATTTATATTTATACGCTCAAGGCGTTAAAGCTATTTTACACATTTTTAAGATTGCTTTTTTTTCAGTGTAAACGGTGGATAACGGCAATGTTACGGTATTATGACTGTATTAACTTTTTATACGGATTTTTGATTGGAATTTAGATTTCTCTGAATATTTTTATACGTTTTAAGCACCTGTTTTAAACCTACAAACTCTCAAGCGTGTAGGCGTTATTTGTAATTTGTCTGTATTAAAATTTCTAAAAAAAACGATTTTGGCAAATAAATTCTTACCAATTAAATATATTTTATTAAAGGCTACTGAAACTAATTTCCACACAATTCTACCATTACTTTTGCTAGTTTAAGCAAAAAAAAAATACTCACAGCGAACGACTCGACGAAAATTCCTTGCACTCTGTCTAACTCACGTCATAACATCACACACACAACACTTTACGTAATCACGCGCACATGCTCAAAAACGCGGGAAAGTCCCGTGATATCACAACCGCGTGCAACCACGGCGGCAACCCTGGGCAACTGCCGACGCAGCGCGCGCAACCTGCCCGCCCTGCGCGCGCAGCCCGATCGACTCTCCCCGATCATTTTTACATCTGCACTGTAGTGACATTGAAATTCAATTTTCCGGGCTCAGATTCTACTACATCTTCGTTCTTTTGTCCGTCAACTGCACCCTGTTTACTAGGTTTTAATGCTGATTTGAATCGTCTTCTATGAGCATTCCGCCCATACCATTTTTGTACCTTTTATTCATGTATTTTTCAATTCAATTCGTTTATTTGATTTAAAAACGTGGTATATACAGTAAATGGTAATCAGTTTCTTAAGAATTAACAATTTTAGCAATGTATAAAATAGCATGCAAATAAAATAAAATAATAAATACATCATACAAAATATATTTTACGCTTATAATATTATTCAACTTTGAATAATATTACTACTATACAGGATGCAATTAAACCTTCCTGCCAAATTTTTTCCATGGCTTAGTTATTATTAGGAGAGTCAATTTAACCAAAAAAATTGGATATGTTATTTTTTTTATTGACATATTTTATTCCATTTAAAATCGTTGCAGAATGGTCACTCGCAGCGCGGGGGAATGAGCGAGGGTAACGCGGGGGGAGGCGCGCTCGCGGGGTCACAACACGCGCGGGCGACGCGTCGTGTCCTAATTGTAGTGTTTTTTAAGATAACTTTCGGGAGCGCAGCGTAGAAAAAATACGTATAACGTACGTTTATTTTTACCAAGGATCAATGTAATAATATATCAAAATTTGGCAGGAAGGTTTAATTGCACCCTGTATAGTTTTAATCCACAATGCCTAAGGACTTTTGATTTTATTTTCTCTGAATGTCTTAATGTGAATCGTCTATGGGCTTTCCGCGTATATAATTTTTATCTAGATTTAGAGGTAAAAATGGTAATGTTGGTACGGTGTGTGTGTGCTAACAATGATAATGATACTCGTAATAATAATATTATGATTTCGTAAAACATTTTTCGCTGTGTGCATTTTGACATTATTCGTATAAAAATTTTAATACATAAGTAAACAGATTTTAATTATCTAAGGACAATAAGCTTTTTGCCCTTGCCCACCCTTTGCCATTTCAGTAATTAATCATAAATATAATTTCAATACTTTAGAAGTAATTAAAGTTTTGACTTCGACGATTCCAGTGCCCACTTTTACGAAAGCACTCGCTGCGAGTTTGGCACAATATGACACAGTTGAGAAACTGTTTTACAGAAATAAACGCTGAAAATGCTGCTCTTTTATTCATTTACTTCAAAACTAAAGAGGGATGTATGAATGCTTATTGCTTTTTAAGTGCACAATGACATAGCAGTTGTTGAACGAACCCAGCTCTTACTAGTAAAGATATTATATTTTGAAAAAAACTTTTAGAGTAACTATCAATAATTGCTGTAATTGTATGTCAATCGCCTGTATCAATATAACAAATAATCGGCCAAGTGCAAGTCGGACTCGCGCACGAAGGGTTCCGTACCATTATAGAGCAAAATTAGGCCAAAAATTATGTTTTTTCTATGGGAGCCCCCCCTAATTTTTTATTTTATTTTCATATTATTATTAAATATTACTTAAAGTAAACGTCACAATAATATAGCAAAGGACTTTGAGAAAAATTCAAGTACCTACCTGTTGCCATTATTGATAAAGAGCAAATTTCAGAAGTCTACCTATAGCGGATCTTGAGATACAGCCTGGAGACAGATATCGAAGTCTTAGAAATAGGGTCCCGTTTTTACCCTTTGAGTACGGAACCCTAAAAAGACTGGCTAGTTGTGATACACAAGTTTTTGGTAGGTTTGTAGGTTTCTGAGGTTATTTTGATTGGAGTTTATCTTTCCTACAGTGTAGTTGATTCGTTAACTGTTTGATGTCAGCCAATCAAAACCACTGTCCAGTGCCGGAATTTATGTTATACCTACGAGAATAGGCCATTTTCAGGCCATAGCATAGTATACATAAATAGGTAGTATAGGCCATAGCCTATACTACCTATTTATGTATACCTACCTATACATATACATAAATCCTAAACATAAATCCAGGGCTGCTATTTTAAAAATTCACTCAGAAGTATTCTTCATTCACAGTGTTATTTCATTTCAAGCATACAACTATCATGAATGAATAATTGAATAAATATTGATTTAGGTGAAGTTTATAAAAAGTGAATTTGATTTTGTAACATTTATTTTTAAGTTTTTTTTTTAGAAAAATCATATTATAATGTAGATGTCGAAATTGTGAATAGTGTCCGACAGAAACCGTATTTTCAACCGAAACCGAATTTTCGAACTGACGAAAGCTGGTGTGCTCAATAGTCAATACATCCATAATATCCATACATAAACATCTGCATATTATGTGATTCACTACAAGCTACATAAACGTATGTAGCTTGTAATGAATCACATAATATGCAGATGTCGAAATTTAAAACTAGTGTCCGACCGAAACCGAATTTTCAGTGAAACCGAGTTTTCGAACTGACGAAAGATGGTGTGCTCAATTATAGTCAATACATCCCGTTTATGTACCTTGTAGTGAATCAGATAATATGCAGATATCGAAATTGAAAATTAGTGTCCGACCGAAACCGAATTTTCAGTGAAACCGAATTTTCGAAGTGACGAAAGCTGGTGTGCTCAATAGTCAAAACATCCCGTTTATGTAGCTTGTAGTGAATCACATAATATGCAGATGTCGAAATTGAAAACTAGTGACCGACCGAAACCGAATTTTCGACCTGACGAAAGCTGGGGTGCGCAATACATCCCGTTTATGTAGCTTGGTAGTGAATCACATCATTATGTGATTCGCCTTTGCATACTTGCAAGTACTCGGACTTCAATTTCTTTTAAAAAGCTGTATATAGCACATTTGCTATATATGCAGCTTTTTAAAAGAAATTGAAGTCCGAGTACTTGCAAGTATGCAAAGGCGTAAAGTTAAATATTATTTATTTGTTAATAAGCCATGTTAAGAATAAATAATAAACTAAATAATATGACGTATTATACTTTTGTAACAACACATTTTGTATCTATATTCTATAGGCTTACCAATAATAATAATCGTTGATTAAGTATTGAGTATGCACTAAAATATACAAAATTTATTTGCGTGTGAAATCTAGTTTTAATTAAAAGCTAGCTATTTCATAAATTAATTACAGTCTATAATTACAAATAAACAGATTAAAAACTATCCATTTGATGGAGCTACTATTTTTAGCCGCAAAATTAACAAACCTTCAACGCTAATCCCGTATTATTTTCACATTGAATCATTCATCTGGAACAATTTGGATTTATTGCTATTATTTCACATCAAAAGTTATCAGCAGATATTATGTTAAATCAAATTATGTTTTGAAAATATTATTAGAAAATATTGTCAGCAGTGTGCAGTGGTCAGTGGTGGGCCAGACCCTTTAAAAAATTCTCAGATGCAAATTACATAATACATACACAAAGAGTTTTCTTTTGGCCCAGAAACAAAAATGTTTTTAAATACGGTTCAATTGTCTCGCTTTATTTAAAAAAAAAAATTCAGTCTTATGAAAACCATGAATTAAAATTTTCTATTTAGATCATAAGTTTGTTATGGTTTTATTAAACACTATAGTTATAGTTAAAGCATGATATTTTTTATATTAAATAAAAAATATTTACACGCCCTAGAGGCATAAATTGTGAACTATAAAAATAATAATAATAAGATCATTGTAACCAATTTCTTGGAAATAAAGACTTACTTACTTACTTACTGAAACCATGGCCTACGTGATCTCGTGCCGTCCTCCGCGAGCACGTCGACCAACTCTATTTGCAAAATATTCTAGAACAAAACAAAAGAACGCGAAGTACATTTTATCAGGATTCAGGACGATTTGAAATAAGAAAGACAAAATATTAACAAATTAAATGTACCAACCAGACTACAAGTTTTTATAATATTGTAATTAATTCGAAGCACTTTTATTCGAACACAACACCTTACATGAAAGGTGTATTATTATTATAATGACATTTTTGGCTTGGGAAAAATCCGTCGTAGATTTTCAAAGTTTGTGGAGCTTGTTTGGCCCCTCGCATAATGGCCACGTTTCGGAATTAAATTTCTCGTACTTCTTTCACGTTCGGATGTGGTATATTTGCGGATTTCATTTAGGGCTTTCAAAGGTTGCCACACTTAAAAAAGGTTCATGCATTAACGAATCTTTTCAAACTTTTTCGGCCATGGAACGTTTCTGAAAATGTTAAAATAACTGAGCTTAAATTCGAATATACGCAGCCGAACCTCAGTGTCATTTAATATTTGACTTTAATTTTAAAAGGAGATTACAAAGATGTTAAGATTAAGTCCAAAGAATTAATAAAAACGCCGTTAAATGCTTAAATTCTAATTCGATCAGTCTCAGTCTTACCAGTCAGTAATAGTATCACAGAAAGAGTACAATTAAATAGATCAATAGATCGCAAAAATTGTATAAAGAAAATAAATAAACAAAACAGTTTAAAATTTAGTTTAATAAATATAATAACAAACTAAATTTTAAGCTATGGATTTCCGCAAATTAACTATTTAAAAACAGTTTAATATAGTGCTCAGTGAGCCCTAGAACAATTTTTTTGTGATTACTAACAAGCAAATTTTTTGTGCATTTAAATATACTAATATACTTGAGTAGCTACACTTTGATAAGACGAATAACATTTTTATTTTCGAAAAATCTCGAAAGTCGTAGCTAACAGAGATAGAAAGGATTTCATACTTTGACTTGATGGTCCAATAAAATATGGATTGTTTTATGTGTAGGACAAGGTTACTCTTAAATTATATACTTTATATAATATTAGGGTTCCGTTTTAAGGTACAGTAGTCAACCAAGTTTTGTTGATTACATAGCCCTAAAACGGGACCCTAACCAGCTGATTTTTTATATATTGGTAGGTTAATAGGTATATAATTAAGAGTGACCTTGTCCAATAAATAAAACAATCCATATTTTATAGGACCATCAAGTCAAAGTATGAAATTCTTTCTATCTCTGTTACTCGTAGCTACCACTAGAGAGATTTTTCGAAAATAAAAATGTTGTGCGTCCTATCAAAATGTATCTACTCACAAAAAATTAGTTTGTTAGTAATCACAAAAAAAATGTACTAGGGCTCCCGTACTTCTTTTTATTTATTCTTCTTATATATAAAAATGGATTCTCAAATGTGTTAGTCGCGCTAAAACTCGAAAATTGCTGAACGGATTGGGCTAATTTTAGTCTTAAAATATTCGTAGAAGTCCAGGGAAGGTTTTAAAGTGACACGAAGTTCACCGGGGCAGCTAGTAACAATACTAAAGATGAAAGGTACTTTATTTCTAGCGATGATGTACGAACGAGTAGCTATAAACTCGAGTATTCTGTTAGAGTATAATGAGATTGGTGTTATTTATAGGCATCAAACTCATTAGACCAGTATCGGCGTCTAGGGAGAGTATCGGCGTCAGTAAAAATTGTTTGTAACGAGTCTTAAAGAATGATGGAATTTTGTTAATAATATTATTTTAATTTCAGAAGAACTGCCTGTGTGAACAGCCTGTGATAACAATAATTAAGAGGCTCCTTTTTCTTAATGTAAAATGTTTCACAATGTAAAAATATTCGAAATGTAAGAGAGAGAGGTAAAGACCAAAAGTTGTTCTTTCACATTGAGTTGAATAAATTTTTGAAAACTTTAAGTTAGATTGATACACGTAGTACCTAATAACTTATCTTAACCACCCCATTAGGGCCCTAGTTGCTAAGACTTAGTATTACTTTTGTATTGCTTAAAGATGATCAATACTTATGATTAGCTCCAGTGTTAACCTGATTTTTCAAGGTCTAATTTCTAAAACCTTTGAACTTTGAGAAATCAGGTCATAATATGGTAAACCAAACGACAGTACCCTGTGAACACATTTACAGCCACTTTATATCACCGAAGCACGTGTATGTTCCACATTTTTTTCACTTACATCGTCGCTCTCTGATGTATAATTATGTTCGCGCGCTCAGATGGAATAATGTTGAGAGAAAGCCGAGGGAAGAAAATTGTTAATGTAAAAAATTAAGCATCTTCTGAGAACGTAGACGAATATGAATTCGCCCCTGATTATATTCTAACAAGGTCGTGTATTATGTGAGATATTAATCGCATATATAAAACAGTATGTAACACGTGATTAAGAAAAATGAAGAAAGTGAATTAATGTCAAAAATGTATTCCATAAAACATATGAAGATGGCGTTACAAGGAAGATACCACAAGCTTAATCTGAGATGGCCCTGTATTTTATTTGTATTCTCTCTAGTTGTTGTTAACGAGAAAAAGAAATGAGAATCAAGCACAATGATGATGATGAACTAGCTAAAAATATCGATCACGTCTTTCTAACAAAACTATTAAAATCAGTCCCGTTTGTATGCTACGACATACACATTACACACGTCAAAATAACAATCCCCTGTCTTCGTCGATGGTTCAAAATTACTAACACGACAAGGGCTGGTTTACACGTATTAAGTAGATAAGTAGTTAACTAAATTTTAACTTAATTTTAAGTTACTTATTGCATGTAAACACAAAATTTAGTAGCAAGTAGTAAGTTAAAATTTAGTTAAGTACTAAACAAGGAAATTAGAATTTTGACTATTTTCTGTTAAGTTGGCAGGCGGGGCTTATCACTTGACACATTTCGGGCAAGCACTTCAAATTAAGTTAAATTTAGTAACTACTTATCTACTTAATACGTGTAAACCAGCCATAAATCATCAACTTTTGAATGTGGCCGGAAAATGTAGTCAGATGCAGAAATTAAATGAACAACATAAAATAATAATTCAATTTAAAAGTCCATTACAAAAGTTGAATGCGCTGAAGCTACTGAGATCTCGATGATATTTCCACATGCTCCACGTAAAAGGAATACTGCGAAATCTGATAACAACTCGAACTCGACTTAGAGCGCTTTTGATTTTTCGATAAAGCATTTTAAAATACAGTAAAACCATCAAGTTCTTCTATTTACTTCGTTCGCAGCGTACATATCGCATAAAAGCCGCCAGGGAAAAAGATGAATTACCACGTTTTATTGTACCATACCATCTATGCTATTATATTTTCTTGTTACTAAAGTAAAACATGCCATCAAGAAACGAATTAACAATAACTAGATATTTGCAAAAACCTAGCACTTCCTTCAAGTTTTCCAAGAAATTTTGTTTCCCTTTCTTTGCACGGCATTATACATATAATATCTTCGTTTTAATAATTCTGCGGCTGTATGCATTAACGCGTGTAAACATTTTGTTAAAGCCGCCAGGGAAAAAGATGAATTACCACGTTTTATTGTACCATACCATCTATGCTAATAAACGACTGTTATAGTTAATGCTCGAATTAGTGTCACATTATCTCTTTTGTTTTTCATATGACTGAAAGAGAAGGCATGACATTTTAACAAGCTGTTAACATTAACAGACGTTGGTGAAATTGGGCATTAGTATACTTAATTTTGTTTTATTTGGTATAAAATTGTATCTATATTTAAATAAGCAAATCGTATGTCTTGTGCGATACCAATGCCCAGATAAACACTAGTTTTATGTATTTAAAATGATTAGGTATTGAATAAATAAAAATCAAAATAATATGAATGGAAAGTAACTGTCTGGCGATGTTTCTGTTTTTAAGTTTCGAGTTTCTTACGCCGGTTCTTTTCGGCGGAGTAGTTCCCGAACCGGTGGTAGGCAACATAGCTTCTTCGTTCGACTTTCAAAAAGAGTATCATGATACCTATTTTGAATAAAAAGATATTTTATTTTATTTTATTTATTTTATAACCCCTTTACACTTACATGGTTGAAACGGTATAATATTGATGAAATTTGGTTTGGAGATATTTAATTAATTTCTGGGGAATGACATTAAATTATCCTGCACAATTTGCAACGATAACCGCGCGTTACGGGCATGCCTCACGTTTGACGTTGACAGCGCTATAAGGCATGCCCTTGATGAACAGAAAAAGGCACAATGTGGACAAAGCTATTGATAAACTTAGTTTTCAACTTAAATATAATATCTAAAAAACTGAATAACATCAGCAGCGTAGACCTAACATTAAAAATAAAAGTTTGTTTTCTTGGCCCGAATTTTTCGCCGGGAAAAATAAATGGCCGTCCCCGTGACACAGGATTAGCGGCGGACGGGAATTAGCAAATGGGGTCCGCCTGTGGGATAATAAAGACCTCAGCGTTTTGACATGCTAATCGTTAATGGTAGTTTAAATATTAAGGCCGGCCAGATCTTAATTACACTTCGCCAGGACGATAACGATGGAGTAATTAATTTAGAAGAGAAAAGAATATTATCGATCGAAGAGTCTGTATTTAAAATATAAGCTAAAAGGAGCTATTATAGTGAATTTTTTGATTAAATTAATATGATAATCGATTTTCCAACTTCTCTGATAGAAGTTGATTGCTAGGAAGATCTGAGTAATTTGGTCGCGTTAAGTCAAACGAATCGACTGATCACAATTCACAGCTAATATTAAATTTACATATTAAGCCGACCACATAACGTAGGTCCGTCAACTGCCTAGAAATCAATTTCCTCGATGGTACATTTATTGAATTACTCGTTAAAGCCAAGACTGAATAAATATATTTCCAGTGAAATTATATAAAAGCATTTCGAAGTATATCTCCAAAAATATGGCCCAATAAATCACCGAACGTCCCTTTAAAATTACGTACCCGAAAACAAGTCAATAAAACGATTCTCCGTGTCAATTCCTCTAAAGCCCAATTCCCCTCGGCTCATCTAACGAATTCTTTAAAAACAATCAGGCACAATTGCCCGGAGTTTGCAACTTCTGAACATCACATGAAATCACTTCGAGCAACTTTTACTCTTATTGAGGAATTAGTTGGGAACAATTTTCCGTTCTTTGTTCCGTCTCCTCATTTCAACGAGTGAAATTAGTATTGTGTTTCGTATATCGCACGGAAACTATATTGATCACGCTTATACAGATTTATTTGTTACTTTAGAGATCTTCTTGTTCTATTTTTATGAAATTTCATATAAAAGTATGTTATCTAAAGTTGTTCAAGAGTTTGATGACTATAATCAAAACTTGTCACTTGATTGTTTTTAGATATAATTTCTAGGGGTAGCTTTAAACATTATTGTTATTTTCAAAAGAGGTTTAACTAAGTCGGAGGTCTATTTATATTTCAGATTAAATCTTATATATAAAATTCTCGTGTCACAATGTTAGTCCACGAACTCCTCCGAAACGGCTTTACTGATTTTCACCAAATTTTATATGCATATTCAGTTGGTCTGAGAATCGGCTACTCGGTACTTATTATATTGATAAGAGCATTTGTTGAATAAATAATAGTAAATTATTACAACTCGAGAAAAACGACGACCATGATAGCGATGGACGTTGCCATTTATTTAGTCACTTCAATAAAATAATACGGGCGATATACTTTATAATATGGCAAACTGATGGCAAAGAAACGTTTGCCGGGACAGCTAGTAATATTATATTTTCCTGTTACTAAAGTAAAACATGCCATCAAGAAACGAATTAACAATAACTAGATATTTGCAAAAACCTAGCACTTCCTTCAAGTTTTCCAAGACATTTTATTTCCCTTTTTTTTTACACGGCATTATACATATAATATCTTCGGTTTAATAATTCTGCGGCTGTATGCATTATCGCGTGTAAACATTTCGTTTACGACCAGCTGGTTAATGTTAATTTAATAATTCATTTAACTAGATTTCCGTGCACCATCTCATTATAATATTAATTGTGGCAATATTTACTCTGTGCTGATAGAAAATTGACTGTTAGATTCGTCAGCATTTAGTCCACCTGAGATTACTATATTTGAATATCAAATAAATTAATCTTTGTATTTGATGTTTATATTGTATAAGTTTCACTCATTTTATTATTATTCTACATTGTTCAACATTATACAATATTATAATATAATATATAAGACTATACCGACAACATTATAATTAATATAATATTATGTCGGGGCTAATTTGTATTTGAATTGACCTCATAATGTAAGCAGTAAAGGAAATTATAACGGTAACGGAGTAGACGGTGATAGTGATGATAAGGTCGGAATAATAAATTAAATGAGACGAGAGAGGGCCATTAACGTGAATAATTAAATTTGAGTAACAGAAGAAGTAATAAAACTTTAGAAATAACACTCGATCCCCCGGGGCTATCGCATTTAAATCTATAGAGGAAAGTTCGGATCCGTTCGTTTATTCAACAAAGAGCGTTATAAAAGATCAATGTCACGTCGATGGATAAATAACTTTTTGCGAGAATAATGGCGCGGCGCACAATGGCTCCGGTGGCTTAGTCCGCGCGGACTTGTTCTCAACTGTCGCCTCGCCTCGCTCCCATTCACCGGTGAAATCCAGTTCAAAGCGGTTCGAACCGGCTCGAACCGGATCGCGCCGCCTTGAGCCGCCTCGGGTAATTTAAGTTGGCAGCTTTGTAATTGGTGTAACGTTTATTCATTCATGGCGCAGGTCTATTCTAAGGCGACAGAGGTATTGTGCCGGTATGGAATTGATAAGGAACTCTATTATCTTATATTAATTTAGGTCCCGGATTCATTAATTGTGCTTCACGAACGGAATTGCCTTTTGATTACGATAATGGCGGTTCTGGCACGCGCCTCCTTTGTGCTCGATATGATGTAACTATTGAGCTGCCAATTAAAGACATATTATATCACCCTTTATATCACAGGTGGGGGTGCGGTTTGGCAACACCCTCTGTTACGCTGAATAATGTTTGCAACATCAGCCTTATGCTTTAGCGAAAATTTAATGTATATTCTCATTTTTATAATCATCATCTTTCAATTGATAATACTGCTATTAAAATAAAATTTCTATTGTATCAGCGAAGTAAAAAATTCACCTTTACGTAAAAATAGTCGTACACATCTGAAAAGAACAAAACAAAACATTATTACTTTGGTAGTTTCTCAACTAGAGACTGGTATACTCTCATATACTCAACTAATTCTACGGACATGGCCGTAGTGAACAGCTAGTTATAATAAAGTGGAGCTAAGCCCGTAATCGGTGCAGGGATTAGCCGTCGCAGTCGTGAATGCGGGTGTAGTCTTCAACGGATTTCCCTGACATTGAACCTTTAGAAAACTAACTTCTGTCTTCAATATATTTCTCACATTTCCAGCGATTTCATATGTAATTTTACGTGGATTTAGTACTGCAGTTGCATTCAGAGATAGGTTTTAATGATTATTTAACTATAAATAATTTAATGAACAGATTGTAAAAAAGTTTATGTATTAATCTTCAATTAATACTATTATTGTTAAAAGTTAAAGTGGGGCCATTTATTTTTCTATCCCCCTGAAAGTAAATTTTAATAACGAAAAGGTATTTTTGAGCTTTTATATACAGTGAAACAATGTTTTAAAGGTTTCTACGATTTCTTTCAATCATACTATATTGTATTGTTCAAAATACAAAAAATATAATTTATGGAATACAAGTATTTTGCTGTCTACCTAAAAAAATATTGTTCAAATAATTTATTTAAAACGTTAAATTTTCTTAATTGTTAAAAAAAGTTGTGTTTGTAAAAAAAAAACAAGTGCCTCGTGAAATGTTGCCACTACCATTTACATTTTGTTATATTTACCAATATAACATATATTATCATAATGATAGAAAATTTTATGTGAAGTTTCGTGCCTCCAATCGCCGTTTGAGTTTTAGTGTTTGGTCAAACGCTGACATTGTCAGTAGGTATAAAAAAAAAACTTGAGAGGTGACTTGGAGGTCAAGGGACACCTGATTCCCGAATGAAACGAAGTTATTTCTTATGTTAAAAAAATATACACTCAAAAAAATTATTAAAAAACACCTATTGACGCCCAGGAATACTAACAACGCATCGCTGTTTATTGTCAAAAACGCCATCTAGTTGACGCACAGGAATACTATCAATTCTGCCATCTGCCCCTACTATGCAGGTACTAATAAAGAAGTGTCGAACACGCCATAAGGAACTTCGTTCCAATATAAATTCCTGGATTAAGTGGCTTACAGAAATTTATTTTGACCTTTGTTTCCTTGGAATCAAGCAGTAAACAAGTTAGCTCGGATTGTGTAGTACGTAGCTACGTGACGTATAAAGTGTTGTTAGACTCGAGTAAGATCATAACAGGCGACTTAACTACGTAAGCACAAGATACAAAGTTGTGAGGGTTGAATGAAAAATCGCTTAGTCGGTGTACGGTGAGCAGAATAATTTCTTATTAAATTATTCTCCAAATTAATGGAACGGACAATGGATTAGAAATTTCAAAGCAAAAGAAAACAAATAAAACATAACAAAAGCATAGAAGAAGCTGAATTACTCTTAAGTTTAATATTAAAAAACCTAACCCTTACGCCTCTAGTACACCGACGCTGCGAAACGCGAAACAACTGCAAAACTGTAATAAGCTATGTCCACATTATGCTATAAGTTCATCTTCAATTTTCGTCATCTTCTTTTGACGTCATCTTCGTATAATTCAATGGAGCCGGCTGCACGCAGAAAAAAAACATGACTCATGCGACGTTACCTCGCTCTGAGGCGTTCCATTTTCTTATGACGTTGTCACGTTCAACTATCGTCAGTAAACCGACTTTACAGACAACCGATTTTTGACGTGACAACGCCTTATAATTCGATATGGGCTGCGCGCACGAAGAAACATGACGCAATATGCGGCGTTACCTCGCTCTGTGGCGTTCCATTTAAGGCTATGACGTTGTCATGTTCAACTATCGTCAGTAAACCGACTTTACAGACGACCGAGTTCTAGTCGAGTTCGAGTTCGACACAAAACACTACTCTCCAACCGTCTTTTTTTTTATTCAACTTTCGTTTGGCATATTCAATAATTGAATGCGTCAAAATCCACCCGCGTTGAAAGAAAAGTGTCATAGCGAGCGCTACGATTTCAACGCGGGTGACGGGCATATACCCCGGGAAAATTAAACACTCGACCTCGGAATAACTCGCATAGAGCTGAAAATTAGTATAGACGTTAAATACATCATTACAAATAAAACCTCAAAAGTCCCCGGGGATCCTTCTTGTGCAAAAAATTTTATTCAAGTTTAAAGGTATGAAAATGAGGTTTTTCCTGGTTTTTTTTCCAAACTGTACATTTTATCACAAAAATAGGTAGGGCAAGAGTGTAAATCATAGAATTCTCTACAAAAAATATTCAGTCATTTTTTTTCATACGACTTACCATTCCTTATGAATGGCGGGCTTAAAGTTTGGGAAAATCATATCTATGCTTATATTATAAAGCTAAAGAATTTGTGGAACTACTGCTTTGAATTGAGGAATCCGTTTTTTGTTAGATAATCTTATTTATCGAGGAAGATTTGAGCTATATAACATCACGTTGCCACCAATAGGAGCAAAGAAATAGAGGAAAATTGGGAAAAACGGGGAAAATTATTTGAAGGAGCTTATCTCACAAACGGCTGAAGCAATTTTTATGTTATTTGGCACAGATATAGAATAGGCCATGTGGAGAGACATAGGCTATTTTGTTTTTCAGGAAAATTTACGGTTTCCGTGAAAATAATTAACGCCGGCGGAGCCACGCTTAACATCTAGTACCACATACTATAGGGTTGTTTGAAAAAATTGAAATGTTCTCGGCCTGACACACTTCTGAGTGACTTGCAAGCGTACTGTTGCTCTTCGAGACTCGGTGTCGTTGTCTTTACTGACGAGTATTCTAAAACTGTGAGCGAGAGATGATGGGGGTATGATGATGAGTTGTGTATTGTATTAATGTGCGTCGCCTTAACGCAGTTCTAACGTATGTGGAACAGCGTTAAATCTCATGCTTTGGCGTATAATCTGTCATAGTACAACGACGCGACGTACTTGTGACCCAGCTCAATGTTACTACTCTGCATAAGCGTATAAGATAATCGCAGACCCGTTTTGTACAATTCCGAGAGTGTGCACGAGTCATATCAGCCCCCTTAGACAAGTGGCAAGCGATTATCGTAAACGCTAACGCCACAAAATGTATGCGATTTGACATAAGTCATCGCTTCGCTAGCGTAAACTAATATCAAGTCCCATACAATATTCTGTAGCGTTAGCGTTTACGATGATCGCTTACCGCTTGTCTAAGGGGACAGGTCAGCCTGCGATAAGCCCGACTGCATTTAAAATCGGCCTTTCTTCAAGTCAGAGGTAAAACACCTCTGAAGTTACGACATCTCTAGTGTATTTTGCTGACCCTCTGGGCGGCGGGTGTTGCGATATTGTCGCGTAGCAGCCGGCGCCGCGCACGTCCCGTAACTATTACAACTGCTACACTCTTACATTTTACACAATCCCACTTTATTCCCAAATTAATTTCACCATCATCAGCATCTATCTGATAAATGAAATTCTCGAGTGTTTGTACGGAAACTCCTCCAAAACGGCTCAACTACGTATTACATACTATGTCAGTGGGCTCAACCGATTTTAATAATATTTTTATATGTGCATTCGTTAGGCCTGAGAACAGGTTTTATCTACTTTTATAATGATACAAGAAATAATTTATATGGCAAAAGAAAAAAAACATTTGCTGGGTCAGATAGTGTTATGATAAGAAAAGTTATTGTTTGTTCGCAGTAGGCTTAGAACCTACTCGGATGTGGCACAAATATAGAGTAGAATGTAGATTGTAGAGTGTAGACCATGAGGAAGGACGTAGAATAATTTTTGTCCCAGAAAAATGTACAGTTTAACGAATCAAGTGATTTCCTGGCACCGTAGCTATTGGTTGTTACCACCAAAATAATATTATGCTGATCCATTTCAAAGGATCGTGTTCTAAAAGCATATAACTCTGTTAAAACCAGATATATCCTTATAATCTGCTTAGATAGCTAGTGCATAATTTTAGAATTTTCTAGATCAAATTTACATTATGCGATCCACGTTTTAAAACAACGTTAACGTGGTATGAAATTATCAAATTACAATATAACAAACCATAATACTTCATTATTGTTTAGTAGTTATATGAATTCACAAAGTAGTATTGTTACGAAGAACCAAACATAATATACATTGTAAAATAAAAATAATATAGGTACCAAAAAAACCTCTTTCACAACTTACAAAACCAACACCAACTAAAGGTAAAACCACTAAAAGGGCGCATCGCTTATACAATTTAAACTTTTTCATCTTGTCACGTCCACTTTTTTCTCTTTGTGTTTCGATTCGCCTCGATTGAGTCAACTTTTCGTTCTGCTCGTACAGATTTGAGCGCCAACGGCAAATGGCCGCTACACGCAAAATTGCGCCATTTTTGCTGCAGGACTTTGCCATTTTGTATCTGCATAAAGTAAAGGTTTTATTATGGGGAAAATAATATTATGAAAAAAAGGATTAGTTTTAAGGATTGTTTGTTGGCTTTGAATATCCTAAGAAACTAAGCTACGGCACCAGCTATTTAAATAAAAATGTTAAATCAGGGCGAGCGAAGCGAGCCCTAGTATATCCCGTAACCTGAGCAGTTTTGTGGTACACTTTACGGAAAAACTTTCACGCCTATTGATTTGTGCTTTAACATAGTAATTTTTATTAATAATATGTACCTAGATGTGTTATCATCGGTCAATCAAGGTTAATATTAAAATGAAACAAAAAAAACTGCCTTAAAGATTATTACCACACAGAAAAACGACGCAAGCCCTCACAAAGCTTGGCTTTTAGCGAGTAATAATAAATAATTGGTAGGTATTGTACTTAGTGAAATACACATCTTACTAACCTAAATAGTAGTGGAAAAGTTAAGATTAGGAGAGCCTAATCTAAAGTTTTTACTACTATTTAGGCTAGTCAACAAAATATTCGAGACGTATAATATTATCGCAATATGTAGGCAATCAGTAAACTCCAAGACAAACTAATATTGGCATGTACTTAGAGTTTAAGATTAGCTCCCTAAGCTGAACTAACTTTTGGATCATTCTGAATGTCTGTGGGTATTCGAAATAGTTATTAACTATTGATCCAGTGTGTTTATACCTACTCAAATACGAGTAAATAAGCCTGAAATAGAATACAATTATTGACAAAGCACTATTTACCAAACAATAATTATAACGTAATGTTACCTAAATAGGTCTTTATTAAGCTGCACACAATTTTATGTTGATAATATAAGAGTGAGGGAAGAACTTGTGTTCTTGGTATATTCCGTAAAACACTCTTTTAACGCCTGCTTGGTTCAGTACTAAATTTACCGTGGCTCTTAAGGTGACGCCGCGTTAAAGTATAAAACCGTGTTGGATATGTTTAGATTGCTTGTTTTCTATGAGAGGCTGGCCCGGCAAACAAGCAATGGAACAGCAAAAAATGGAAAGGACGTAGCGACGAAATGGTTTTTGTCGCGTAATTTAAAAACTATAAATAAGTACATATTATTTTCATATATGCTATGGGCAAATTAAAGTGTATGCTTGAATCAATCTATGTACAAATTTTGGAAGCTTAAATCACTCTCCTCTGATGGCAAAATATAGGAATCCCTTTTTACAGAGGTCTTTTTGATTGATTATTCTGTGTTATAAAAGTTGACCAATCGTGTTATGCTATGGGTAATTCAAAGACAAAGACATGATGAGTACTGACAATGAACTTTAATTTCTTAGCTTTAGTCATTGCTGAGAAAAATCGATATCGCTACAGCCAATTATCAAGGCGTCGCCTTATTTGGAAAAGTGTTTGTTTACGGCTGACAAGCAAAAATATCCTTGCAATTAATGGACAAGTGGAAGTCTGCTGCACCTACCTCTCGCCATTCGTATTGGTAATCCGTCCCGATAGGAGCAAAGGAACAGAGTGCGCTCTTGTTTACTTCTCACACATTTGGGTATAGTTCTTGCAATCTACGAGTGCGCGTCGCCTTTATTTGTAGTTGGAAATGTGCATACACATTTTCGTTAGTGTGCGTACCCGACGGAGCAGTCAGTAGCGAGCGAGCCATGTACGCGTGTATAGATATGGTCACTCACACAACTAAGGGCGACGCGCACTCGTGGATTGCAAGAACTATACTACTAAATGATTTCTGTGTAGCTTCTGCTTTCAATGAAACGGGCACCATCACTAACTTATTGGTTACTATCTAGTGCTAGTTAAAGGCCGGTAGCGCATTGCATCTCTTCTGTAATGTCAATGGGCTGTTGCTTTCCATCAGATGACACATTTGCTCGTTTGCGTCCTAACAAAAAAGCCATTCAACAAAACCAGCCACCTGTTTGCCACTATTCGCACAACTTCTTCTATACTTATTATAAAACAAAGTCGCTTTTTTTCCCTCATATCCCTTTGCTCCCTTTAATCTTTAAAACTACGCAACAGATTTTGATAATTCTTTCAGTGTTATATAGCCCATTTATCGAGGAAGGTTATAGGCTATATTTTATCACGCTAAGAATAATAGGAGCGAAGAAATAGAGGAAAATGTGGAAAAAACGGGAGAAATTGTTTGAAAGGGCTAACTTGAATGCGCTAATCTCAGAAACTACTGGTCCGATTTGAAAAATTCTTTCAGTGTTAGATAGCCCATTTATTGAGGAAGGCTATAAGCGTATTTTTTTTAGTAGCTATATTGTTTATACCCGTGCGATGCCGGGGCGGGTCGCTAGTTTAAAATAAAATCGAACACGTCGTATCAGATTGATATCCCATGGGTACAAACGTAATTCCCCTGGCTTTACAACCCTGGCACCGGCCAATTGCTTAAATGAACTTTGTTTCACCCCATACATGATATCCCTAGAGAGAACATTCGACCCCAATGTGAAGCCTATGCTGTATAACATAAGGGCTATAAAACAGGTGATAAATCCACCTTATAATAAACGCGATTGATTTATGTAACTGTAATGCTACATAATTAAAGAGTCTGTGCTATTATACTCGATGACGCGTTTCGAAGCGACTTTCTTAATATCATTATATTGTTTCTGTTTAATATGGGTTTGTTTTGTATATTGTATTAAAAACGTTTAAAAAACACTCATCTAAAGGTGACAGACAGACAAGTAGACACACTTTCGCATTTATAATATTAGTATCTGTTGCCAAGTCGACGACATATTTAAAACCTTACGTATAAGTCGAATATTGTCTACAGCAAGAATTATTACACTCGGAGTGGTAAAGCTTCTCTTAGCCGTTAGGAATTGTTAATATTTCCCTATTGTTAGTTACTATAAATTAAAGTATGGAACCACGCGGATACCACAATACAAACATGAATAGTAGCATAACATAGCACTTGGATCGCGTTTCGTTTTTTCGAATAGAATAGCTGTGACTAACAAAGTCAGGCAAATTAAAATATTATTGGCATATCTCAAATACATGGCGTATAATGTAGGAGAAAAAGATGTTCAAGGTCCTAATAGAGTATCAGCCTGCAACTATGGAGTTTCGGTCGCGGTTACTTTAGGAGGTATCTAGCTCTGAAGATCTACCTGACCGTCCAGAAAGAGAGCAATTTCATAGCTTATATTTTTCGCGGTAAGTGGAGGAATCTCGTCTTCCAGTGCCGGACATTTTGACAGTTGCTAGACACCCTAAAAATTTCTAAAAGTAGGTATTAGACTTTGAGGGTGTCTAGCAGTGGGAAGCAACCACGCATACCGCGAAAAATCTAAGCTATGAATTTGATCTTTACTCCTTCTCAGGTAGACCTTCAGAATTGGATACCACCTAAAGTAACCGCGACTGAAACTTCATAGTAGCTGGTCGTTTTTACCTCTGTAAAAAGGCCACAATCAGGTAAACTTTCATGTTTTCATGAAATAATGTTTTTTGTAACACAGCTTTGCTGGAAACAAGGTGCGTTTAGGATCTGAAATCTACTTTCTCTCCGGTTTAAAGTTATCTGGAATCACGTTTATAACATTATTGAGACAGTCTAGTATGAAGCTGGTCTACTACATATTATTTATACTGTATCACTCCTCGTGTGCTCAATACAATATTAGTAAAATTATAATTCGTTCCTATTGTTACATATTTCAGAGCAATACTTTATGTTTAATAATAATTGAAGTACAATATTTCGTCTACTTCTGTTTGATTTAGTTCGTTGTTTGATTTTCAAAATATAGCTTAAATTTTGGCTGACTATAGAACATACAGTAATTTAAACTTAATTTATTATTCTAGCATAGAAACTATCTTATCTCCAAGATGGTATTGCATACTAAGGGCCTGTTTCACCACTGCCGAATAGGCTATCCACCACTTTTAAATTTGACAGATGAAGTATGGAGAGTCTGTCAAAAAAGCTGTGAATATAGCCAACAGACTATTCACAGCTTTTTTACAGACTCTCCTGACAAAGACTTTATAAAGACTTTCTGATAAAGTGCTAAATAGCACTTTATCAGAAAGTGGTGAAACAGGCTCTTAGGCTATTTATTTTCTTTTCTGGGACTCCTAGTATCTCTATACTCATCAAAATCGGTTTAGCAGTTACTGTAAAGAGGTAACAGACAAACGAAAACACTTTTATACTAGTACTAGCTGTCCCGGTAAACATTTTTTGCCATATAAAGTATTTCGCCCATATTATTTTATTGAAGTGACTGAATACGTATGGCAACATGGCAGCGTCCTTCGCTATCTCGTTACACAAACAATGGTCACCGTCAGTCTCGAATTGCAATAATTTACTATTATTTATTCAACAAATGCACTTATCAATATATAAAGTACCGAGTTGCCGATTCTCAGACCTACTGAATATGCATATAAAATTTGTTAAAAATCAGTAAAGCCGTTTCGGAGGAGTTCGCGGACGTTCATTGTGACACGAGAATTTTATATATAAGATAAGATTGATCAGTTGATCACCCTATTTAAGATTTCCACATTACAGTCTTATTTCAGCTCAAGTTTTAAACAACTCGGTGCGCTTTAAATACGTAGACTGTTGGCATAGCTGAGCAAACACGTAGGTAGAGTTTAATATAAAAAGACATTCGTCCCGCCGTCCCCAGGGCCCGACATTCGATTTAGCCGCTTTATCTCTATCCGACTTGTTTTAAAACCTTATAATTTAATGTCGGCTAAAGAATGAACTAGTAGTTTAAAAAAAGTCGATATACGTGCTCCTTAATAATTTTTAATCGTGTTTGGTAAAATAGCAGGTAGACCTAACTGGTTCTTGAGCCAACACATGCGACCAGGTGAAAAAAGGAGGTTTTTCTACTAGGGTCCACACTCGCCCATAAATTTAATCTTTGAAATTGATTCAACTTCTTTTGTTTTGTAGAGAAAATGGTTATTTTCAAGAAATGTCAAACCAACGTTAAACGCCTTTTCATTGGTCAACGGCTGTTTTTTTTTGTTTTGACCTTCGATCGACATTGATCAAGGTCAAAACTAAAAAATCTGTCGTTTGAGGTTTGTTTGTCATTTCATAGAAAACTGACTGGATCGAACAAGTGACGTAGCTATAGAAATGTTGCATTAAAACAGTTAGTAGACTACAGCTTAAGGCCGGCCGCAAACGCACGTTTTTCGTATGCGATTTCCGAATTAGTTTTCCGTATTCCAAATTCATATTGTAATCAGTAGAAAATACATTAACTGCCGCACACGTTCCTTTTTCTCCGTACGGAACAAATTCCGTACGTCAGTTTCAAGTGCAAGCCGGCGTGTTCACGCTTGAAAAAAACGAGCGTTTGCGCTAGTCTCACGATATTACCAATTCGGAAAAAATCGAATATGGAAAACGTGCACATGCGGCCAGCCTAAATCTCTAAATCACTGAAACCTAAATCAAGCCCCATGATCACTCGATCAAACGGGTACATTGATCAACAAAGGATAGTCCCGAACTGCTTTGTTAGATGACACCTAACATGGCACTAATACGCCGAATTGTGATACGCCAAATTGTAATACGCCAAATTCTGAATTCCACGTCCGATCTATTGAATTACCAAATCCGATATTTATTAAATTGCTCGAGCCGAGAAAAATATGATTTGTAATTTGCGTGATATACGTTCCGAGAATCGTCACCCGTGAATATGAATGTGATGAATATTTATATTTTCTAAGCGAATATAAAGAACAAGGGACATTTTTTGTATGAAACCCGTACCACAGAATATAATTATAATAGTACTCCGTACACGTACCGTCTGCTGTAGGACGATGGCTCATTAAATTTAAGGGCTGATAAAGTTTACCATTTTATATTAATGTTAGTTACAACTAAACAAAGATTGACAAATAACGCAATATTAGGTTTGGAAATCAAAAAATAAAAATATTACATTCTATACTTATATAAAAATATTATGTGCTTTTTACGTTCAAACGGTTGAGTCGACTTTTTTTGCAATTATCAAAAACCTTTAGTATGATCAAATATTATAGCAACATGTAAATCATATTTCAATTTATAATTTAAAACAAAACAAACTACTGTTGGCCTACATTATTTTCTATTCCCAGTATTTATCTATTAGCTAGTTCTGGGAAAATAAATTGTATCTATCTATTTCATTTATTAGTCCGTATTAGTAATTATTCATAATAAGTATGAGTAATTAAGTATATAAAGTACGATATTTTATTTTAATTATAATAAACTAGCTGACCCGACAGACGTTGTCCTGTCTTAATGATGATTACTTAATTATTAGAATTGGTATAATTAAGAAAACAATAGATTGAAATTAGTATCTCCATGCCAAATTTTATCAAAATAAATTAAATAGTTTAAGCGAAAATCACAAAAGTTTATTGTGCAGGAACCATACATTTTCCGAGACAAAAAATATCCCTAATCCTTTCCCGAGACTCAAGGTATCTCCATGCCAAATTTCATAAAAATAGACTGAATAGTTTAGGCAAAAATCATAAAAGTTTATTGTGCGGGAACCGTACATTTTCCGGGACAAAAAGTATCCCTTGTCCTTTCCCGAGACTCAAAGTATCTCCATACCAAATTTAATAAAAATAGACTGAATAGTTTAGGCGAAAAATCATAAAAGTTTAATGTGCGGGAACCGTACATTTTCCGGGACAAAAAGAATCTCTTGTCCTTTCCCGAGACTCAAAGTATCTCCATGCCAAATTTCATAAAAATAGACTGAATAGTTTAGTTTAGGCGAAAAATCATAAAAGTTTATTGTGTGGGAACCGTACATTTTCCGAGACAAAAAGTATCTCTTGTCCTTTCCCGAGACCCATAGTATTTCCATACCAAATTTCATCAAAATAGATTCAATAGTTTAGGCAAAAATCATAAAAGTTTATTGTGCGGGAACCGTACATTTTCCGGGACAAAAAGTATCCCTTGTCCTTTCCCGAGACTTAAAGTATCTCCATACCAAATTTCGTCAAAATCGATTGAATAGTTTACGCGCAAATCATAAAAGTATATTGTGCAGTAACCGTACATTTTTCCGGGACCAAAAGTATCCCTTGTCCTTTCCCGAGACTCTAAGTATCTCCATACCAAAATTCATCAAAATCGATTGAATAGTTTACGCGCAAATCATAAAAGTATATTGTGCAGTAACCGTACATTTTTCCGGGACCAAAAGTATCCCTTGTCCTTTCCCGAGACTCTAAGTATCTCCATACCAAAATTCATCAAAATCGATTGAATAGTTTACGCGCAAATCATAAAAGTATATTGTGCAGTAACCGTACATTTTTCCGGGACAAAATGTATCCTATGTCCTTCTCCTGGCTCTAAACTACCTCCCTGCCAATTTTCAGCTAAATCGGTTCAGCCGTTCTTGAGTTATAAGTGAAGTAACTAACACGACTTTCTTTTATATATATAGATAATATTCATACATATTTTATAGTATATTAGTATAGTAGTCTCGCTTTAAGTAAAATATTTGCTCATGAGTTTAGTTATATTTAGATTGCTCTTCATTCATTTTTTTTATACTTTCGCACTATTGGCACGGTCTACACAATTTTGTTTCTGGACACCTAAAGGTTGACTGGTAGGGAATGCCATCTGGCATTAAGTCCGCCTATGTACCAACATTGTGCAAAAAGCATAAATAAATAAATCCATACTAATATTATAAATGAGAAAGTGTGTCTGTCTGTCTGTCCGTCTGTCTGTCTGTCTGTCTGTCTGTCTGTCTATCTGTCTGTCTGTCTGTTACCTCTTCACGCCCTAGCGGCTGAACCGATTTTGTTGAAATTTGGTATGGAGATACTTTGAGTCCCGGGAAAGGACATAGGATACTTTTTATCCCGGAAAAATGTACGGTTCCCACGCGATAAACGAGTTTTGGCGCAACGGGGTTGCGGGCATCATCTACATAGTATCCTATATCTTTTCCCGTGACTCAAAGTATCTCTACCACATTTCAGAAAAATCGGTAACAGGAAGACAGACAGACACACTTTCGAATTTATAATAATTATTAGTAATATTAGTCATTAGTCTGTATTAGTAATTATTCAAAGTAAGTATGAACCTGGATGTTTACTTTAAGGTGTGTTATGGTGCTCCCACACCGCCGTTAGAAAATGTTTGTAAATATTTTCTAACATAAAAAAACATTTACTTACGAATGTTGTCAATTGTTACATTTTGTAAGGAACTGTTACATGTTATATTTTAAGTGCTCCTATGCTATAGAAAATGTTTACTAACATTTTATAACATTTAAATCTGGTACTGGCTCATCGCATACCCTGCCGTCACCTATAAAATATTTACAAACAAAAGGTAACTCATGTTTTATTTTGTTATAAGTAATTTGTTTTGTTACAATTTGTTAACTTACGTTTACTAAACATTTTCTAATATGAAAACATTTTTAACATTTTTTAACATTTGTGACTAAATGTTTGCTAACAAATGTTTACTAATGTTACTAAACATTATCTAACTGCGGTGTGGGAGTAGCTTAACATACAACAGCTTACTTTGAGAAACAACGTACACGGTACAAGGTAACATTTTCAATAGAAACCACTGCATATTTTCCTCACTGTTCCAACTTGGAAATCTTCATCGAAGTAACGTTCTGCGAAATGGGTTTCTCGTCCATCGAGCATCATATTTGCTCTTTTCATGTCCTACAAGTCCGCTCAATGTGTGTGATATAACAGGAATTCGGTCTTTATATCGTCAGAATAAGGGTCTTGTCGGAGGCAAAATGAGTACGAACACACTGTATTCTCATTGTACATTGTACACTGTTATGATCCTATTATATTCGGTTCTCTAATGGATTAATGTTTCGTTTATCGGTTGGCTATTGATATTGGGTTGTAAAAATTAAGACTTCAGTCGATAAAATGTCCTCAGGATTATAAACTTCTTTTATGATAAAAAAATCGTTTTTTAGTTCATAGTATAGGTCTTCTTTCATATTTTTTTTAACGGGCTTTTGCCCACCACACATTCTCACCACCGTATCTCCTGTGTCGCCAGGATCGACAGCGGTATCCAACCACGAAAACCCTTTGATATGATCTCAGGGAGCCCGAGGGACATGCTAAAGCTGTCTTGGGACCCGCAACGAATTTAATCAGAAGAAGATAGGAGGAGTAGGAAGTATCTTCTTTCATATAAAACAATATAATATAGTTGTGCTATTCTTATAGTTTTGTCCACACTGTGCCTTTTTCTGTTCGTCAAGTTTTCTGGGTCCCACACCGGGGGAATGGGGGAAATACAAAAGAATGGCGTTGTGTAGAGGCTTGGGGGGGTAATTTATATCATCTGGATACATTTTTAATTTAAACAACGGGGGCGCTAAGACAATTTGTTCTCAAAGTGGGAAGAGGACAAAATAAGTTTGGGAACCTCTGACTTAAACTTTAAAGGCCGATGCAGTTAAAGTGGAAGATAAAATAAGTTTATTACAAAATTTAAAAATACGTGACGACTGCCATCGTAAAGCTATTGCATAGCATTTTTGTTACCGCATTTTTACAGTCACACTCACACAAACACGATGCCGAAGTCTTATGGTCTTTGATTTTCCTCGATAAATAAAAACTGCCGCCGCACACCGTTTAAAGGAAAACCTTCAGTATTAAGAGTTTTCTTTTTAGTTAATTACGTGGCATCGATCTTCATCTTATCAGAAGCAAATGAGAAAATTTAATTACGCTTTTTAATTACTAAATCATTTCCTTTGTAAATGAGATTTAATGAAATGTACAAGGGGGATTAATGTACGAGCTTTGAAAATCGGGAGAATTTCATTTTTCTGAACACTTTTATCATCATCATCATCATCATCATATTATCAGCCTATATTCGTCCACTGCCGGACATAGGCCTCTCTCAATGAACGCCAAGATGACCGATCTCCTGCTACTCGCTTTTATAAGGAATTTAGTTTTATGTTGTAATGGCTGATCCGACGAGTGTTGTTTTGATATAATATTATAGGGTGTAAAAAACTAACTGTTAATACTTTAGGGTGTGTACGGGATAGTAAGTATAAAGTTCACTACGAAAGTAGCGGTGAAAGAGCAATTTTTGTGATTTGTATAGGCAAACAGTAAGCACCCGAGCGTCATGATTTTTTACGACCTCCGTGGCGCAGTGGTGAGCGCGTTGGTAGTTCAAGCCGGAGGTCGCGGGTTCGAGTCCCGCCGACGGAACAAAAAGTTTATAGAAAAGTTCCTGGGTCATGGATGTGTATTAAATATGTGTATCATATAATAAAAATCTTAAATATATGTATAGTATAAAAGTATTAAATATATTTCCGTTGTCTGGTACCTGTAACACAAGTCCTTCAGGTACTTAGCACGGGGCCAGACTGACGTGTTGTGAAGCGTCCATAGATATTATGATTTTTTCCATACAAAAGTGAAAAAAGTTACTCTTTCAGCGCTGCTACTTTTGCAGAGAACTCCATAATATAAGGAACCCATACACATCCTAAAGTTATATCACTTTGTTTTGTTACAGCCTGATGTGTATAGGTTCTGAGAAAAGTCCGTATCACCCCCCACTGTATTCAGGTACTCTTAACCTTTTATGTAGTGTTATAGCTGCCTGTTTCAAGCCACAATCCTGAATCACGCAACAAAAATTTTATGTGTTTCTTGTACGTCAGCTGACAGTAAAGAGCGGTCTAGCCCGACCCGCAGGGCGAATCATGATTCGACACGGATCCGGAAATTTTACCGTGCTGTCATTGGTCAATGCCTAGCGCGGCGAGCGTTTATTGGATGTCGCGCGATGAAGTTTCCGAATCCGAGTCGAATTACGCATTGTGAATCAGGGGACTGGTATACTATGTCCCTGAGGTTTCCTAAAGACAGATAGAAATATGGTAGAATGGCAGACGACAGATAGATGGAAAGATAGATAGATAGAAAGACAAACAGACCGTAAGAAAGACTGGCAGAAAAATGTTACATTTTTTACATTAAAAGTCTAGACCAGAATAGCTAGCAATTGAAACCTGCTGACCCCTGCAAGGTATTCGTAAAACGGCCCCCACTTTCAAAGGTCGCAGTGGGCGTCCACTTTAATCATATAACAGATACAGAAACGGTATATTCAAAACGCTTTTAAAACGGCTGACAAAAAACGTCGGGGTTAAACAAGGCGTGTGATTCCCCCACATTCCCTCGTCCGCACGGAGACGTCGCACGCTGAGTTGCACCGCGTGCATGGCAGATCATTAATGGATTTTTGACTGAGGTTACGTAGTAACTACTTAGTTACCGGTGACGGTACCGGAGTAGCTGTGCCGTATTACCCGCGGTTTATAAGGGGAAATAAATTGTGATATTTTCGCACAGTTAATAGTAACCCATGTTTATCGGGGGTATCAACTGACTCCATGCCTATTAAAATTGCGCTAGCCGTTTAGACATGAATAAGTAACAAACAAACAAACTAACAAACTTTCGCCTTTATAATATTAGTGTCTTCATAGACTAGACATGACGCTCGTCTCCGTTGCGCCAAAATTCGTTCATCGCGCAGGAAGCGTACATTTTTGTGGGATGAAAATTATTCTATGTTCTTTCCAGGGTCTCAAAGTATCTACCAAATACAAAATTTTATCAAATTCTGTTAGAGTATGTCCAGTTAATAGATCCACAGACACACTAAACTATCCTATGACTTTTCCAAGGACTCAAAACATCTTCATACCTCTCTCTTTCTGAATCGCTTTACTAAATTAGTATTTAAACTTTTTTTACGTAACATTGTTTAGATTTAAATTGATTTTTCTACAAAAAGTACAGAATCTAATTTAGTAAATGTACAATGACCGCTTGACAAATATAGGCACAAGGGTGGACGGAATTAGATGTACCTACACGGGGTGTACTACACCCCAGAGTGTATTAAAGTACGTAAAAGCGATATAAAATCCCTACAGATTTTTTAACTTTGAAGTAAGCAATTCTGTTTCTTTATTTATTACAATCCATACTAATTTGATTAAAGCGTGTTTTTCTGTCCTCCTTACGCTTTACGCACAGATAAAAAGAACGTGTGTACACTGTACAGAATTACAGAGTAGACGTATCAGAAGTTAAACTTCTGTCTAAAATCTTTATCCCTATTTCGACCCTTTTTTGTGACGCAGCCTTGAAATTTTACTTTTAAGGGTTAATTCAGACCGCAACGCGACGCGTAGACGCATATCTAAATCTGTATGGATTTGACAGATTTGCTTGACGTCTCAATGCAATTGAAATATGTAAAATCCATATAAATTTAGAAATGCATCTACGCGTCGCATTGCGGTCTGAATTGACCCTAACGACCCTAAAGAAATACCACTTTTTATAAACGGTCATAAACCACAAAATGATTCAACGTAATATACAATATCATTGGATTCACCACTTAGGCAGGATTTATAATATGCGGCGGCGCGAACGCGCGGTTTAGCGGCTACGGCTAGATGTCAAGCAATTGTATGTAAATGACAGCGCGACCACGCCGCTATTTAAATAAATCGTAACATAGAGATAAACTACGACAACATGGCGCGCCCCTCCAAATTACTGTTTTAACTTTCAATGTGTGTAGTCACATCCTTAATTCCTTATGAAAGAGTTTGCATGTAGTAAGTATTCAACCAATCAACCAGTAGGTACTCGTAATATTTCACTTAATGTCACTTAATTACCAAGATTTGTTGGTCAACTAATCATAACTAGCCGACCACACAATACAACGCACATCAAACGTTTTGACAACGCACTTCAAACGATTTGAATTTTGAAGGGGTGCGCCATGCTATCGTAGTTTATCTCTACATTCGTTTGTAATCTCGCAGTCCAGCCGCCAAACCGCGCGTTCAGGCAGACGCATATGAATCGAGCCTTCCTTGAGCATTCAGACCGCTGCAGGGGCCTTTCTTCATTATTTATATCAATTATGCTGTTTACCTCCTTTCGCGAGGATAATGGAATTCATAAATGTTACATTTCATATTATCATCCTTCGCTTCCGACGTTTATTCAATTCACCCTGTTTTTAGGGGTCTTTTGTAAGGAGTTTGGAAAACAGGTTGTATCTTAGCTTACGTAACACCAGGGCCCTTAAGTATGTGCATTATATTTTTTTAATTGAGTTATTATGAAAGCATTATTGTCTTAACCCATGTGAGTTTAGAGTTTAGACCTTATGGTATACACCCATATGCAATGTTATAATAATAATAATAATATGTCTAACTCTATACGTATACCTATTAGATTTTTAAATACAACTTGATAAAGTCGCTTCAATTATTTTGTCACAATTTATATAGAATGCCAAATAGCCAGTAAAATGTTTATAATTACGCCACATGTAGGTATAATTGTATAGGATGTGAAAATATTAATACAGGGTGCAATTAAACCTTCCTGCCAAATTTGTATACATTGATCCTTGTTAAAAATAAAAAGACACGTATTTTTTCTTTTATAGTCACTCAGTACTAAAATTTTGAGAAATAGCTTCCGAAAGCTATCTTAAAAAACACTACAATTAATGGACACGATGCGTCGGCCGCGCGTGACCTGCCCTCGCGCGCGCGCCTCATCCCGCGTCACTCCCGCTCATTCCCCCGCGCCGCGAGTGACCGTTCTGCAACAATTTTAAGTGGGATAAAATATGCTATTGAAAAAATAACACCCATTTTTTGGTTAAAACTCTCCTAACGATACCTAAGCCCTGGAAAAAATTTGGCAGGAAGGTTTAAGGCGGACCGTAGGGCGGACCCTAGACAGTGAATAAAAAACGAATTGTGCAATATTATTGATGGTTTAGGTTTATTATTGAACTCCAGTTCACTACTGAACGTAAATGATAGGATGATGATGATCTCTTGAATGTTCCAATTAACACCTAATAATTAGCATCAAATATCAAATTTAGATCGAAGCCTCAATGAACCTGATATCAATGAATACATAATCGTCGGTAATACCGCATTAACAAAGCTATCAGTTGCTAGAAATGCAATCAGAGCCAGTAATCCGTTACCGATCGAGTGCGATCAAAATGTCGCCCGGTGAACCCCCTACACTGCGTCACCAGGGTACGAAGACCCCTCCTTGCGTACAAGATACAAGGTAGGCGAGGCCGTGACAAAACGGTCGTTAATATCCTTGGAGTTCAAGACAATCTGGTACCGTTTTAATAGACTGAAAATAATTTTATGTAACTGCACGCCTCTTGTTCAAAATGTACAATTTTCAGGTTTAATACTATCAGTGTCAGTATTGTTATGTCGTACATTTTTCTCAGCTTTTCGATTAGTTACTTTGGAGATATTATGTACAAGTCTTATGTACTTTTATAGGTAACTTTGTTTAAAACTTTAGGTTGCTCACTACCTACAATAATATCTTTATAGAATTTATCAGCTTTACACATTATGGCTGGCTTACATTATTCCAATCCTGTGATCCAATCCAACGCTGGTTCGTTTTTGCCCGTAACATTATACTAAATATTAGTATGATAAAAATAGTAGATACATTCAGGTATTAAATATCTGACAAAACTCTCAAACAATATCCTATATGAGTAATATCTGCAACGTAACATACTGTATACAGTGCCGCAACGGGCCAGCGAACAACTGTATAGTGTATAATACGGGGTGTGCTCAAAAGCACGTAATTTGGGGCCGCAGATTTTGTCTGCTAACTTTACGACAGAACTCCCGTACGATATATTTTCGAGCACCCGTAATATTTTTCGTGAAAGTGCAAAATGAAAACTTGTTGTTTTAATACTTTTTTCTATATAAATTTCAGATTAAAAAATATTTGAACTGTTAAAATATATTTTAAAAATGTTTGTTTGTTGAGCCACGGAAATCACGCATCTTCCAGGATAATAAACTTAGGATAGTTTCTTGTTACGGAAAACAAAGACCCAGGGTAGTCAGGTAAAGATACTTTTTATCCCGAAAAAATGTACGTTCCCGCGCGATAAGCCAATTTTGGTGCAACGGAGTCTCGGGGGTCATCTAGATTTGTATAAAGTTGAGTATTGACGTACGCGAACTTAATTTCAACTTCGGGGTTTTCAGTTACATTGTAACATTAGTGGCACTGTACCTGGTACAATAGTGGGTCATATAGAACAATGGCACAACTGTTCCCGACACAGGAGGTCACAACTATTCACTAAATAAGGGCAATTAGGGTTTTTAGTGAGCTTACTAATTAGGAGACACGTGAATGTTCGCTTATTGTGAAAGTATTGCGGGTGGAAAGTGCTAAGTGCGGGCTGGTTTTTCTGCTATTTTATGGTGGTGAAATTACTTAAAATCATAAATATTGAGTTTCAAATGTATTATAGTATAAATAAATAGATTTTTCTGCTTTAGAGATGTAATGGGCATTGTCCAAAAAAAATCACATGTACTTTTTATATTTTTTTTCGTTAAAATAGGGTATTTTAAGAATATAAATTAAATAATTTTGAAATTCATTGGCTAGTTTTTTCTCAATAAATTTTTAAAGTTTCGCTCTGACGTCATCATCGGCGGCCAATTGACCTCTGCAGTATGTTTTTTTTCCTTTCAATCTTATTTATAATGGCTGGTTCGTTAAATGCAAGTTATTATTATGTGAAAGCTGATACGAGAAGCTTACCAAAAGTTCGAAACGTAATGTTGGTCGAATTTATTGCTAATTTAACGCCATTGAAGGTCAAACTAAGGTTAAACATATTTGTTCAAAAATATAAGTAACTAATGGGTATTTTTTTCGTTTATATACAAAAAAGCGATCACTGACCTTATTCCTCGAAATGTTTTTGTAATGAGCAAAATTTTAAAAAAAATTGACAATCCCCGTTGGATGGCAAAAGTAGTATAAAATGCAAGCCGACAAGTACATTTCACTGACTAGATGACGCCCGCAACTCCGTTGCGCCTAAATTCGTTTATCGCGCGGGAACCGTACATTTTTCCGGGATAAAAACTATCCTCTATCCTATCCTATACTCAAAGTATCTTTTAAATACTAAATTTGAGCAAATTCGCTTCAGCGGTTTGTGCGTGAAGAGGTAACAGACAGACATACAGACAGATATACTTTTGCAATTATAATATTCAAGTATATATTTTAATATATATTTAGATAAAATTATAAAGAACTAGCTGTCCCGGCAAACGTTGCTTTGCCATAATATAAAGTACCTATTTCGCCCATATTATTTTTAAGTGACTAAATAAGTATGTATCCACAGCAACGTCTATCGCTATCCCGTCGCACAAACAATGGTCGGCCTCAGTCTCGAGTTGTAATAATTTACTAGTATTTATTTAACAAATGCATTTATCAATATATAAAGTACCCAGTAGCCGATTCTCAGACCTACTGAATATGCATATAAAATTTGGTGAAAATCAGTAAAGCCGTTTCGGAGGAGTTCGTGGACTAACATTGTGACACGAGAATCTTATATATAAGATATAATGAAAGTCATTTGTCTCACGAAAAATGAATGATTCCTGCGTATTTAAATACTTTAAATACATATCTGTACAAACAAAATAGAGATTGAAAACTCAATAACAAATAAATTTTCTTTTTATTATTATTGTTACCTTAATGCGTTAGATAGATAGGGTTAAAATAGTTTTAAATAGGTCAAAATAAGGTCAAACTATTTGACCTTAATTCGTTTATTTATTATTTTATTTATTTAACAGTTTATTGCACACAAAAACATTTAACAAATTATACTTATGAAGAAAAACGACACAACAAGTACTGCTTATCTCTAAAGAAATTTCTTCCAGCAGCCCTAGGAAGAGAAATTTGATCACAAATAACAGATAGGGCGTGCATAAACAGAAATGAAAAAATAATAATAATATTATATAAAATTATAACTACTTACAGGTACAATAATAAATTATTAATAAATAATTATAACCATTTACCTGTAATTTCTTATCAATTACCCATAATATTCTGTCTGACTGCATATCCGGGATTATTGATTAATTTACCAATCATTAACTATAATTAACTGAGTAATTAAAGTGTATAATTACAATGTCCCTGTGGATATTGGTGTTGCTGTCACACTGGGCCTTGATTTTCTGGAAGCTACCAAAATTGAACTGTATGCTGATGTATTAAGACTCAGATTTATGTACTTTGTCTACCACACGTCCTAACTGCTATAAGAGCCTGATTAGTGATTAGTGATTACATAATATTACGAGTAGAGTGGCGAAACAGTACTCTGATACTCTCTCCCAATAAAATTGCCTGAGGGTACTGTCTCGTACAATGCACAAATACTCATATAATTTATTTTATTGAATATTAAATAAATCTTCTTCCTCATTTGTACAAACCACGTAGACGATAAGCGACAGGGAGAAGAGGAAAGTAAGTACATAATATATCAAGGAATACCTTATTAGATATTTATTGAGAGAATAAGGTAAAAATTTGTAATAACCTGGTTGAGTAGCTTGAACTCTACCCAATTTTCTGACTATCATTGTTATAGAGAGGAGACATTATTTATTAAGTCTTCCATCTCTACCATTATCCTCGAAAATGGGACGAATTATTCGAACGCAAATCCCATCATAAAAATTATACAACCGTAATAAAAGCATAACCACAAAACGAAAGCCAATAGACGTCCGACGCGAACCGTCTTCTTGATCTCATTACAATACGGACGCGGGTCATTCGGTCGCCCAACGAACCGCGGCCATTTTGTATTGGTTTGTTATGACAAAATGGCGGATGAATCACTGAGGTGCGGCGTGGACTAGCGGCTCACCGCACAATATTCTGTTCGCACATATCCTATAAATAAATAAATGCCAAAGTATGTCTGTCCGTTTATCTCGAAACTGCTGGACCGATTGGTATGATACTTTGAGTTTCTGGACAGGAAAATAGTTTTATATTATAGAGATAAATAATTTTAGTGCCAGATCTAGATCTTTTATAAAAGGTGTAGGTCGTGGCAACATAAAATTTTAATAAAGCAATTGCTCTAGGTCCCGTATCCCGTCTGCGTTGGACCTAAATCTTGAGGTTTTACCTGACAGGTCGTTTGTACATGTCAGTTAGGCGCTAAGGTAAAAGCCTAGGTACTAAATAACACTAAAGCTGAAACCGTGTGACCTGACGGTCGCTTTTGGTAAAATAATTTCATTGGAAAACGTTTCAAGAGCTAGCAAGCTTTTAACAAAATTGCCTATTAATTTGCAATACTACATGACCTCTTTTATGTGCAAAGATCCTCACTATGGCCATCAAACTCAAGCAAATTAGAAAGTTACCAATTATTGTCTTCTAAAGTTTCTCTGACCGTCACTTTTTGCTACATCCCCTTTTCTTTACCAGCATATGTAGAAATATTATGATTAATGCTTTGCACAAACCTACGCGACCACGCGACTGCGAAGCGGCAGCGTCAATACAAAACACACATTTGACATGTACAAAGTCGGTCCTGCCCTTGTTCTCTCTAGTGATGAGCAAAACAAGTCTTCGGTCTTCCTGTTTTTGCAAGACCAAGACTAAGACTGCAAGAACAGCGAGACCAATTTTGCTAATCATTAATTACTGTCTCGCTAGTTGTGTCGGATTACGATCGGTCCTACTCGCTTATTATATAAGAGAGATGGATGAAGTATCTTTACATAAAATATGTTCTGCGTTAGTTTCAATGAAATTAACGGTCCAATCAAAAACATGGAAAATCCAGCTACCCTTCTCTAAAATATTGGATCATATTCCACGATCCAGCTCGGATGCTATCAGGCATTTTATTTGCGGCCGCACGTGATTCCATTTGCGCGATTAATTAGCGCGAAACCGCAGGGGGGTGATTCACGACAATCTGCATGTTGGATAGCGTATCTTGGTCAGACGGTAAGGTTGTATGAGTCCTTTAATCACTTTCTTTCAAGTAATTTACTAGAAAGTAGTACGAGAGAATTATAAAGTAAAGTTTTTAGCCTCGACATGCCGTATTTGTAAAATTATCACTTCTTTATCACTGATATATAAGTAGTACGTAGTACATAATAACTTTATGTTCTTTATAGTCAAAATGACGAGACAATAAGGGTCATTGATCTACTAATCTGGGAGAGATTTGCAAAATCACTGAAACTCCTAATGTATTTTTTACTATCTTTCGTAGTTGCTAATTAAATATGCAAAACACAATATCGCTTACACCAGAAACATATGTCTTTTAATTATAAATCTCGGTTTGCTCAAAAGATAAAAAAGTCAAGTTTTTGACCGAAGTTGCCTTATCGCCGTACACTATAGGTATTAAATAACATCCAGTCAATGACTCTGTACTATAAATATCTAGACACTAACTTTACTCGCATCTGGCTAGACTTAGCTCATTAGAGTTCATCTGCTAAGTACCTCTGGGAGTCTAGGTATTGGATGAAACCTATCTTAATTTTAGTACCGATGATCCCTATACCTTTGGAAATTTCTTTGATGACTTTGTAAATCCATATTACTATTATAAATGGAAAATTATGTGTCTGTCTATCATCTCACACTTAACACACGACACACGAATATGCATATATATAATAATAATCTACCCTACCCTCTGCTCTCTAGAATCTAGTTCTCTATTTTTTCCTATAAGTATAATAATATAATTGTTCATCTGTGGTCACCGCCGTTGGTTCTACATTTAGTAATTCTTTTAAATGTATACCTTTCTTTAAAAATATATTGTAAGACTGTTTGGAGACCCCAATAAACGTAAATAAATAAACTCTACTCGCTGATACGATTTTGATGACTGAAAGGACATAATATAGTCCATAGAACTAAAAATGTACGGTACGGTAAAAGGTGGACTGGTGTATAGCTGCTATCAAAGCGCACGGAAGTGCGCAAGCCTAGTTCCAGCAGGCCGCGCGCATGCCGTGCACTATTTACACGAACCGTTTCGACGTACTTTTGACCCCCCTGTAGCTCAGTGTCTATTGCGAGTGCAAAGATAAAATTATACCTACGTAATTATTTACGAGTACTTAAGCAGTATACCCAATTTCATAGATATAGCTTCAGTAGATCCTGAGATATGTCCTTGTAAAAATAGCTTATTTTGGCACTGACTCACTCATTCACTCACTCACTCACTGACCGGTAATCAAAACCTCTAGGCCACTTCCAATTGTCCTAGCGTTATGAAATTTGGCACACAGGTCGTGTGTTATATGTAGATTAACGAAAAATTAAGAAATTGTAGAAAATGGTCAAGCGTGAGTCGGTTCATCTACGAACTTCAGAGGCCACTTCCAATTGTCCTAGCGTTATGAAATTTGGCACACAGGTCGTGTGTTATATGTAGATTAAAAAAAATAAGAAATTTTAGAAATCGGTCAAGCGTGAGTCGGCCTATCTACAGCCCATACAAACTTTAATGTCATAGCGTTATGAAATTTGGCACACAGGTCATGTGTTAAATGTAGATTAACAAAAAATTAAGAAAATTTAAAAATCGGTCAAGCGTGAGTCGGCCGATCTACGAACTTTAGAGGCTACTTCCAAATGTCCTAGCGTTATGAAATTTAGCACACAGGTCGTGTGTTATATTATTATGTAGATTAACGATAAATTAAGAAATTTAAGAAATCGTCAAGCGTGAGTCAGTTCATCTATGAACTTTAGATAAAAAATCTTATGTACCAGTGATATAATGAGGCATCTATTGAAAGTATTGTTTATATCGGGCGTAGCACAAAAAGAAAACATAGGTAGGATTTCTTGAAAAAAAGTATTGAAATCCCACCAAAAACATACCTGTTAAAATAGGGCCTAGTTCCTATAGGCTAACTGTTGGTCTAAAAAAAGAGTTGAAATCCAATCCAATGCCAAGTTCAGATGCACTTCATCGATCATAATCATCTTTATCAACAGCCTGATCCATAATACTTCTAAATTTGAACTTGGCAGGTTTTTGTGCTATGCGTTACACTTGATTAATTATATAATTAGATAATATTAATAGAATTTAAATAACCTGCCAAGTTCAAATTAGAAGTATTATGGATCAGGCTGTTGATAAAGATGATTATGATCGATGAAGTGCATCTGAACTTGGCATTGGATTGGATTTCAACTCTTTTTTTAGACCAACAGTTAGCCTATAGGAACTAGGCCCTATTTTAACAGGTATGTTTTTGGTGGGATTTAAGTTTAATGAAAAATCTTCACCGAAATAAAAAAAATATATGAGATTTGACGTCAGACAAACTATAATATAGAGCTATGTTCACATTATGCGCTTTCGTCTTCAATTTTCGTCATCTTCTTTCTTTCAACTTGAATGCGTCAACGAATGCAACTCTAACATTGTCATTTTTGGAGTTTTAGATTTGGTCAGAGGGTATGCCTTACGTTCGCTGTTGGCTGCGCTATAACGCATGCCCTTGCTGAACAGAAAAAGGCACAGTATAGCCACTCGTTAAATCTATTGTAAATCATACTTAATTAATTTTTGACTGCGCTGTCAAAATTTTCGAATATGTCTCAATACTGAAAACTGACTATAACTGAGTTTTTTGCGTTTATTGTGTTAACGCCAACCGAAATAACATCAAAGAGGGAGTTGGTTTTGATCAAGTTCAAAAATAGAAGATTGTTCCTCTGTCTATTTCTGTAAAACGAGCCGTCACCTTAAATATATGTCTCTGTTACGACTGGTGAGTCAAAGTCGGTAAAAGTTAGTACTGTTATAAATGAGAATAGATCCATGAATACTAATAAATTCATAAATGCGGGAGTGTTCCCGTTTGTCTGTTCATCACGCCCAAACCACTCAACTGATTTTCCTGAAATTTTGCATATAATAATATGTGCTTTCCCTGGATTCAAAGTATATCCATACAAAATATTATGATACTTTTTATACCGGAAAAATGTACGGTTCCTATGCGATAAACTAATTTTGGCGCAACAGAGTTTTGAGCGTTATCTAGTTTATTATGTGTATGAATTGGAGAGATCGCACACGTCACACTTATTGTGTGATCGAGTCTGCGGCTTACATACAGTCTGCATGGCGCACGCCATCAGAATGTATGGAAGCCGCAGACTCGATCACACAAAAAGTGTGACGTGTGCGATCTCCCTTATGCATTCATTTTGATCTTATTTTCATGAAACTAAGCCTATTTAGTAGTTTGGCTCTGGAAAAAACAGTTTATTTTCATGACAAAAAATTGGTATACTGCCGCGCGTTCGTGTTCTGTTAAAATAGCTATAAAATTTAAAATACGTTATATTTGCGTAATATATTATGTACTTAAACAATTTCAGATAAGGAGGTATAGCCTGGTAACACGAATAGACAAAGTGACAGACAAAAATATCAGAAACAAGATTCCGTTTTTAGTCATTTTGCACGGAACCCTGAAAACACAAACTCAATCTAACAAGGAAACAAGCTCTACAGTCTACACTGTTGTAGCTATTTTTACAAACTTTATAATAGAGGAGGTTGTAAAATATGAAGTGGACGACTATGGACGTAATAAACCGCGATAATACAAACTTTTATTGCTACTTATAATATTCACATTAGTAATCATTTTTCAACCTAAAGTAATCTGCAAAATATACGCTATAATGCACATATTCGTCTCGTTAAGTCTTGTAAAAAAATGCCTACTGTACATAATATTATGATAATATATATACTTAATAGCACAGAAAAAATATCTGGGGGGTGAGCCAAGATCTTTTCGTTATCGCTTCGTTATAGAATAGCCAATTGAAATGTATGGAATTGACATAAGACGAGTCAAACGCCATTGTCATATTAATGAACACTTAAGTTAATTCCATACATTTTGAAGAGAAAGAAAAAAAAATCTTGGCTCACCCCCCTGCTGTTCCTACTTTTCTCCCCCTAGAGATCACATAATATTATCTACTTTACACTTTTAAAATGTGCGGTGAAATGTAATAAAAATTAAAAACGATAAATATTTATCGTGGCTCCCCATTCTCCCCACAGGGAGTGGGGGAGAAGCGGCGTAATTGAGTTGGCTATACGTCCGTGTTTACATTGGAAATTACGGTGCGCTTACGTTGTGTTTCTTGGACGAGATTTCAAAAGGTAGTTGTACCTATTACTTTATGCAGCTTCACATTTATACTAATCTTTTTTCTGTTAAAAAAACTGTAGAGTCTACTTACTATGCATAAGTTAGTTCTGGAAATAGTAATATTAAAATATAAAGACTACTGTAATCAAAAGTAGGAGACACAATATAATTATACATTTTAAAGTTTTGTGCCTCGATAAATTGTTTTTAGACTTTAGCAAAATAAATGTAAGCACAACTCAAATTCGTTCGCAACCTCGTTTATCCGTATATTTTTTAAGATAAAATTAAAAAAAATCCAAACTGGTGTAATGTGTTAAGGCAGAAGAGCGTTACCTCTTATTGCACTACTTTTATTTTGTTTTCTTCTTGTGAAAAAAATCAAGACATTTCAAATCTTTTAGACCTTTAATGAAGAACCCTATAACAAAGACGTGATTGATTCACAATGAACATTGAGCAATCGTAAAATTTATTTTAATTTCCGGCCGATCCCTCAAATCGTAAAAATCTTATAATCCGCCCACTTATCAAACTCGCGGAAATCTCAATGTTTTGAGGAAAGTTTTCGGTCCCGGGTGGGAATTTGTGTCTGCCGGTTGAAAAATTGTTTGTAAGAGGCTTAGTGCGTGTAATACTGAATCATTGTCGCCGGAGAGTTGTAATGTTGGGCTGCTTGTTTACTAAAACGCGATTTAGATGCGCAGACGGGATGCGAAACTTTTTTAAATTGGTGTGGAAATTGAAAATTTTATGTTGGCTGTATCATAATATTTTTATGTATGCTGGTGTGTATGTATAAGTTAGTTAATTTTTTGTGTAGTACCTATCACAGTTATGTATTTTAAGTTACAGCATTGTAAACTTTATTTTAAAAGATAATTTTTTTCTCACTTTTTTTGGTAAATAACCACCTTAGTTTCTTACGCCGGTTCTTCTCGCCGGGTTAGTTCCGGAACCGGTGGTAGGCATCATGTAGACTTTCAGAAAGTATTTGCAAAAATTTATTCTGACAAAAAAAAAACAGTTTTTCAGTTTTTTCAGTATAATTCATTAAATATAACTAGAGCCGGCTGGACAAATGTGGAAAAGTAGGTTTGTTAAATTTAAAAAAAAGCTTTTATCTCATGGATTTTGGGTCATAAAAACATGAAAAATATACTAACACTAGCGGTATCGTGGCGAGGTGTCTCGTTTGCACCTATTAATTTTTTTCTCTTATCCGAAAATCTTAGCTGTAAACCATCTAAGCAATAATTTATGACGCAAAATCTAATGAATGCTGATTTGAAAATAAAACAATACTTATTTAGAAATAAAATTGTCCCTAAATATTAAAATGATTATTAAAAATACATTTATTTTAATAGAATAATTGTTAATGTTCATTGTAGGAATTTAGATATTGGGATGTCTGCTTACATTAAAGATAGAGAAAAAGTTTGTTTACTTACAATCAGTTTCCGAAGACATTACACAAGTTCCATAAAAAGCGCACATAGAATTAATTCTATTCAAGAGTATTTATAATCCAGTTTTGTCAAAAAAGAAAAAGGTAACCATATTTTACCGTGATTTTCCGTGGGCATGCACTATGTGATCCACAATAACTATAAATATTTCGTAGCCATTTTCCGAAGCTATCGTAAAGTGCACTAAAAGGTCAGAATATTCTAGAATCTAGACTGAGGCACACCTGGGCGAGGAATAACTAAGTTTATTACGACTGACGCAGGAATTGGTCCAACTAGATCAAAATATCGAGCGTTCTAAAATAGGATAACACGTTTGTTGAAGATATTTTGCAACAATTTTGTACGTACGTACGTATATATTTTTAAATTATTTTAGAAACTTAATATTTCTACTACAATTAATTTTATTTCACTTCACTTTCTAAAACTGCAACACAAGCTGCTATTAAGGCCGTCCCTCGAGCAAACGACCTTGGCCACACATTTGCCGCGTTGCCGAGATCGCACCAAAACCCTATTTTTTTACTTATCATCATCTTATCATAGAACAAAATTGTCCTACAAAAACAATTATAACGGGAAACATGTAGTTTATGATATTGTCGATCTATTGGCGTGTGTTTCAAATAAAAGTAATTTGTAAATCCTAAGGAGATGCTGAATGTATGCTTGAATTTTAATAAATTGGTTTTATTTAAGCTGATATCATGAGTATAATATACAAAAATAGAAAATTTAAAACCGGGAAAGGAATGTTGATATAATGAAGATTATTGCTGTATTTTTTATTATAACTTTGAAGCTTTCAAATTATGAGTTTATAAGGCTTTAAATACGGTAAATTACGGAATCTCCGTAGGGAAGGCCCTTCACACTCCGGGTGTACCAGCAGGAATTTAAATTTTTCAAACAAAAGAAAAAAGCAGATATTATAATATAATATCTAAAAAAACGTAATATATTATATTATGTTTTTATTTTTATTTTTACCAACCCAAAAACTGTACGTCGCCAAAGAATTTATTTTATATTACTCTGTTTGAAACTACTGGATTGGACGCACATAGGAAAAGTCCACAAGACGTAGACATAAAGTAATCTAGGCTGCTAAATAGATCTAAAAACACAACCCTTCTGTAGTAATAAGGCTGCCTGTTTTAAAGCGTAACTATATTAGCACAGCTGTTTACTGTACAGTATTATGTATACTATAAGTACACTATACAGTATACACTTGTTCGTATAAACTTTAATTACGTCGTAGAAAATGTAAAGATATTACTCTTGTGCACATGCTGAAAAATGTTTGTGGAATTTTTCTTCACGTTCTCTGAAGTCTATTCGGATTTATTTTACCTTGTACTTCGTGGGAAAGTAATCCCTGTGCTGTCGGAATAATGGTCATGTCGGATGTGCAACTGTGCTCGGAGTGTGCCTCGCGTAGTGTTTTCTCGTCCACTTTAAAGCCACGTACATTTACATGCCAGGACGGATTAATATGGTTAAAAATATATTGGATTCACTGTAGGATGTATCCTACTGTAAGATGCATCCAATGGTAAACCACTTCGGCACGTTTGAGCCGGCTAAATACATAAAATATGCTGTGGAAAAAAATAATCCAACTAGTAACAGACGGAAAAATACGAAAAAATCTTGTCTATTTCATTCATTGAACGAATATTGAAATAAGTTGAAATTAGTTATTATTTTATTAATTTACTGATAATTATCAAACTCCCCTGTAAATTTTAAAAATATCCACACGGTGTATTAAGACATTATAGTACTGGATCCCAAAACCGTAAGACATAACTTACTTTCTGATGGATGAAACCATAGGTTCTTGGTAGTGCCTCGTGTACTTAGAATACCTGCGAATTTGTGTAGCTCTAAGTGTGACACCTGGTCAGGTACCAGGTACCAAAGTGGACAAAAAATGAGTCTTACTTTACTTATTTTCTGATGGCTAATATTTATATAATTATAATTTGTAGATTATTGTTCTGAAATAGTATCATGTAGTGTAAGACACTTTTCAATGACCAAAACTATTATCAGACGATTTAAAAATAACTTTGTTGCAATTTTTTTTCAAAGGCTTTATTTTTATTTTATAAATTAATATAACACCTTAGAAAACAATACGATATTACAAGAATTTATTTTCTACTAGCTGTTGCCCGCGACTTTGTCCGTGTCAGTATACTGCATAGTACAATAACAAAGATAGATAATTTTCCCCTGTTTCCTTACCCAAAGGGTAAAAACGGGACCCAATAATAAAGATATTTCAGCCTGTCCATCTGTCTGTCTGCCCATGTCCAGACTGTACCTCCCCTTTCTAACATGTAGTGAATATTATTAAAATCTGGATACCATTGAGTATTTTTTGGTCATATACCTAGTCAAGTGCCTACCTGTTAGACCCAGATCCCAGAGCGATAAGACAACTTACTGTCATAATATGGATGAAACCTTATGTTCTCAGTTGTTCCTTATGTACTTAGAATACCTTCGAATTTGTGAAGCTCTACATGGAGCTATACTCACTCTCACTCACTCACTCATAATGTGTAAAAATGTGCGATTAAATTCTGAATTATCCTCAAACAGGACGGCCGCGGTCGCCAACAGTTACGTCAGACAATTTCACGGCATCATTGTGACCGTCTATTTCAGATAATTTAGTGGCTGTATCTATAATAATCACACTTAAATTCAAAGTTCGTTTGTTTTTCCATCAGGTTACGTGGTCCTGATGCGAGTTTCTAAAATCTTAATAACTGTATTTTTATCCTTCAGGCCCCGCGCGAGCACCGGTGATCGCGAGAACAAAAGAATGCAATGGGAATTCCTAGAACCTCCGATCGAAGTATTAATTAAAAAGATAAAATCGACTTCAAAATTGTACCTACGTAATTGAGAATTAATACTCGTCATCTCCAAAACTACTAAACTGATTTTAAACTTGCACTATTCCCTAAGTCACTCCAGAGATATCCGAACACAAACATAAAAACATACATACATACCTTTTTTTTTTTTTTTACATGGGGAAATGCATTACGCATCCCCGGCGGATTGGGGACATCGGCCGGGGTATGTGGGACTCTCCGAGGAACTACCCACTAAAACCCCATGGTGCTCCACTCACCGCTTAGGCAAAGTTACGGGCACGATCAACCCACCGCAACACATACATACATACCTACATACATACCTACATACATACACTTGAAATTTTTCACATTTGTTCAGACGCTGATATAGACTAACATACTTATACGAAAATTGGGCAGTTCTTTAAATATTACAAACATACGCGTCGAGCCTCCTTTTTTTGAAGTCGGTTAAAAAACAACGCACAACGGCGCTAAAGAAATTTTCCCCTCAAAAAGAAATTCGATCGCATTGTTAAGACGTTTAATTCCCTTTAAAACTATTAAGAGAGTACGTGTAAAATCTCTACGAGCTCGATACAAAAAACAAGGAAACGGAGTCGTGTTTGCATTATAAATTACCTCGTTCGAGGCGTTTACTTTGGCGGAGTACACAGGCTGTAACACAGTCATCAGTCGAGTGAACGATAAACTAAACACGTTTTAACAACGAAAGGTATTTTGAGGATGAGTTTGAATGGCGAAAATGTAAAGTGTACTCGTTATTTTGTGAGTCAGACATGTATTCTACATCTATTTTTAGTTAAAATATGCTTCTTTTCTTCAATTGAATCGAATGATTAAGTTAAGTAACGAATTATTATGAAAATTACTTGGATTATGTAGGATTTTCTACAATAAAAACTAAGGAGTGTTTTGGAAGTCGCCTAAAAAACTTGCTATTTCTTTATTATTTTTGGGAGTTCTTTTTTAATCATGTTATCAATAAAGATGTCTTAAGCATCCGTTTACCTACACTTGCAAAATAAATATCAACAAACGAATCGTTCTCAAACCACAAATCATTAGTAAGCACTCCAACGGACCCGGACAAAGGACACCTCTGAAAATATTTACGGAAACTTTAGTGCAAAATTTATTTGATAATAAGTCCATTGCCTGGTAAAAACGAGGCCACATTGCTTCGTTGTGTTATCGCAATGGAATAACGCATTGTGTCATCTGCGTTGCGTTGACGCCTGTTTACACAGGTGACGGGACCTGACAGCACATAACCTCATATCTTCCACTAATTCAATCTAATTCAACTAATTCAATATCTTGTCATTTCGCTTGTAATGTGTCGGATATCGTCCATGTAGTATAAATGCGGCAAACTATAATGTATGTGAAAGTGAAACATAGGTACGGTTACTCGGTATTCTGTAAACCAGTCTCATTAAGCATGTCTGTAAAATGTCAGAAAATCGTTGCTACGACGTGACGGTACAACGCAACGTAGCAATTGTGGCCTCACTCTGAACTCTGAAGCTATTCGAATAAAAGCAGTTTTCTTAACAAAATCCCCCGCTCGGATGAGATTAGCCGTAGACCCCAGCTATTCGCTTATTGGCCAGAATTAAATCAAGGTCCGGTGGTAACGAAGTGTATCGTCTTGTGGACATATTATTAAAATTTCGATAAAAGCATGAGGGTTTGTTTCTCGCAGGTAGATATTATTATCATGGATAATTTTAACAGTCTTGTGTTAAATTTTGTTGCAATACGCTGAGCGTCGTTCATTATTTGAATAATGTGAAATTGTGTACAGACAGATTTGTTTAAAATACCTACAACGCACACGGCCATATTTTGTTGTTTTTTTTTTACTTCACAAAATTACTTTTCAGAATGTGAAATTCAATCAGAGACAGATATCTAGGAGTGATAATTATTACATTCGGTATCACAGACTGATCGCTACCTAATTACCATCATAAAATTGACTTATAGGTAAACGGCAAACCGTTATTGGGTCGGGTTAGTCACGTCGTGTCGGGCCGAAAGATCACGACTTAAATAAAGCTTGAAACAATCCTACCAAACGATTGGCAGATGAGGAAACTATGGTCTTCCATCGATCATCGCCAATATGCTTTCTCTGACGGTACACGACCAAATAATATTAATTAAACAAGTAAAACTATATAAAAATCATTTACTTCCAATATTTTAATACCAGAACTACAAGTCCAATTAATGTTTTCTCATTAAAGCGCACCACAGAAAACATTTCCTATTAAAGTGTTTAAGTTATAAGTATTACGGTCCGTCGGGAAGTTGGTAGAATCGGGACTTAATTACGAGAATCGCTACATCGCACTAAGTGCTCCCCGCACTTGGTGCGATGTAGCGATTTGCATTTGCCGTCTTATCGACAATGCTGCACAAATTTGAGCAACTTAGTTCCACTTGATCTTTATTCTCTTCTGCTTTAATTGATTTTCAACCGACTTCAAAAAAAGGAGTTTAATACGTTTTTCAAAATCGGAGTTTCAGACCCTCTTTTGACGCATTATTCTACTTAGTTTGATACGTTATACCTATTACTGCTTTTAACAACCGGGAATGGGGATTGTCAATTTTTTTTAAATTTTGCTCATTACAAAAACATTTCGAGGAATAAGGTCAGTGATCGTTTTTCTGTATATAAACGAAAAAAATACCCATTAGTTACTTATATTTTTGAACAAATATGTTTAACCTTAGTTTGACCTTCAATGGCGTTAAATAAGCAATAAATTCGACCAACATTACGTTTCGAACTTTTGGTAAGCTTTTCGTATCAGCTTTCACATAATGAGAACTTGTATTTGACGAACCAGCCATTATAAATAAGATTCAAAGGAAAAAAAACATCCTGCAGAGGTCAATTGGCCGCCGATGATGACGTCAGAGCGAAACTTTAAAAATTTATTGAGAAAAAACTAGCCAATGAATTTCAAAATTATTGAATTTATATTCTTAAAATACCCTATTTTAACGAAAAAATATATAAAAAGTACATGTGATTTTTTTTGGACAATGCTCATTAGCGGTTTTCTTTTAAACAAAATCAATAGATTATAAAAACTATATAACCTGTAACATGAAAATCATTTCCAGAATAATCTTCCAGCTAAGTTCATAACTTCTTATCCTCAATTTTATCTTCATTTTAGAACCACTTTTATATTGTTTTTCCAATAACCCCGTTATTAGTTGGTTTAAGTGTCCAAACGTCGGGGTGTTTCAGCATTATCGTGATGTCTCCGCGCGATCTAATCTCCGGAACGGCTGACCCAATTCACGACTTTCACGGCCGGCGGAATTTTTTCTCCTCCAGTCTTTTACAAATAATTGAGTGCCTACTCGTAAGAAAATAACTTTATTTGATACTTAAGATCACTTTAACGATTGCCCTAATCTTACAATGTACAATAATAATTGGGATAGAAATATAACCTAGCATTTTAAGAAAGTATTTTGCTAGGCTATCTAATTTATGTACATGATCTTACAAATGCAGGTAGTTTATGGGTGAGAAAGAAAAATATCACTTTAAAATGTAAACGTTTCTTGTCGGACGGTTACAAATCGATACTCTTTACAAACAAGCTGTTTCATAGCCATCAAAATGTAAAGACGCAGAAAATGGAGTTGCTGTAGCTATCGGCAATGCAAATGTTTATCTTACGTTGCCCCGTAATCCGTGTTGGCGGTCAGCTTACCAACTTCCGTGATTACATACCGTACACAGTTGTTTTACCTCTCACAGGAACTTAGCAGCAACAAAATAGAGATTATTTTCGTAGAAATATAGCAGTAAGTGGACGGACCGTACCTGTGGAGCGTGCGATAGCGTCAGCTATGCTAATTAGGATGACTTAAGTTTTAGAAAGGTTCTCGTTATGTTTTATAACATGACTAAGAACTGAAATGATTAATACCTGAAATGATAACCGAGTCAACGCATAAAGTATCTGCAGTATGTTGTTCTTTATCATCAAAATCTAATATGATTTTCGAATAAGCATAAAGCACAAATCTAGAAACGGAATCACGTGATTCGAAGAGTCAGTTCCTTTTCGTAAAATTTTTCAAAACATATAATTTTATCCACCTCTGTACGACCTTACGTCTGTAGGTCGTACAGAGGTGGAGGAGGACGATATCCGTTAAATCGTGGGTCCATGTTGGATGCGAGCAGGAGATCGGTCATCTTGGCGTTCACTGAGCTCTCTCAGACTATATTCGTCCACTGCTGGACATAGGCCTCTGCCTATGTCCAGCATGATGATAATTGTTATCGTTCCATTAAATACAAAATCTATCCGATATCGTAAGTCGTCCCCTAGTCGTTCGGTCTAAATGCGGTGAAGCACTAAAACAACCGCGTAATATTAGGTGACAATTATTATCAGAGTATTAAACCAGTAATTGGAATCAGGTCGCGACAGATCCGCTGAGGCTTCTCCGTTGTCTAAATCTATTTCATTTATTTCAATTATTTGTGTGGCTTCAACTATTAATCCTCCGTCCCTCTCTAGGTCTTTGGTACGAAAGGGACGGGTTATCTGATCTAAATCTATGATAGCTAATGCCCGGGGAGTTGGTTTGATGAAGCCATACGTTTTTGTGTTAATAAGGGTATCTCATTTTATAGGCTTATTGTGGATTACTTTATTAGATTTGCTCTCCTAATTATCTACTTGGTAAGATAGCAGGAGGGCTTGTAATGTAATTTTATATGGAGCATTATGTGTTAAATGAAGTGAGTAAGAAAATTATGGATTAGATAAAGTATGTTCGTTAGGTTATTCATTATGACATTGAAGAGAATGAAAAGTTTAATTAGTTTCCGTACCAATACGTAAATGATTATGTATGTATGTAACAAATCACTATATTATGAACTAACTCTTAAAATCTAGCACGGTCAGATCCATACTAAGATTATGCGAGATTGTGTTTTTGTCTGTTTGTCTGTTACCTCTTTACACCGAAACCGCTAGCTTGTCTAACTTGAAATGACGCGCCCCTCCCTCGTATTCACAGTACAAAAATGTTTCATTTATATCAACTTTGAAGTGGTGGGGCGCGTCATTTCAAATTAGACAAGCTCTACCGATTTTGCTGAAAGGATCATGGGCATTTTGGTATATTGCTCAACAGAGATAAAATTTATACCATTAGATAGCTCTTAGTGAGTAGGTAAAAAAGTTATATGGGGCCCAGCCCCTAGCAACTGTACTTTTTGAAATAATGTACAGTCAACGTACAAGGCCGGCGTTACCGACGTAGTTTTTGTCGTTTATGTGGTAAGTCTTATTTGCGCTTAGAAAGATTACGGATGTCTTGTTGACATATAAGACTGTTTAAGTGTATAAATTGTATTAAGAACATAAATCCCTCAACTTAAAATCAGGGACAGGAGCATTATTGAAAAAAAAAACGCGGATACATGTCCATGTATCCGCGTTTTTTTTTTACACAACTATAATATCTTTGTTGACTACGGAACCCTAAAAATAATCATGCTATAATGTAACGTGATGTTATCAGCGTGAAATGTATGAGCGCTGATGTCACTTTTAACATGGCTTTATTAAAAAAGTACAACGAATCTTGACAAGAGCCCTATTGGTCAATGGGTATAACTTCCTAAAAATATACAATCCATTCCTGTTGAGCACTATACCAGAGCCCATACATTTTTGCCCCTCATAATTTGGTTTGATATTGAATGCTTTTTATCCCGGAAAAAGTACGGTTGCGGAGTAGTAGTTTAAGTAAGTGAATCTTATCAGTAAATCAGTAAATCTTAAAAGTAAAAAAAAGAAAAACAAGGGTTTAGGCAAGTGCCTAAACCTTTGTTTTTCTTTCTATATCAACATTATTATTTTTAACAAAAAATTAAAACCGACTTCCAAGGTAAAAACAATATTAACATTAATATGAACTAAAAAGTATTAAATAATTTTTGCTATCTAATAGTGCCTTTTTCCGAATTCGGCTAAACCTTGACTATTTCTGTACTCAATCTTCATTATTTTGAAGTCGGTACCAGATAGCTGAATCTTCAGTCCTCTGACAGAATATTTGAAACTTTTGGAACTGGCACCGACTTCAAAATTATGAAGATTGAGTACAGAAATAGTCAAGGTTTAGCCGAATTCGGAAAAAGGCACTATTAGATAGCAAAAATTATTTAATACTTTTTAGTTCATATTAATGTTAATATTGTTTTTACCTTGGAAGTCGGTTTTAATTTTTTGTTAAAAATAATAATAATTTCACTCTTTTTAGTTACACTAGTAGGTAAACCTTCGCGTAGGTATATTTTACGTATCTTATTACACAGTTCACACTCACAAAATAATATATTATCAGTGAAGTGAACATATTGTGCTAAGTAATTTAACAATTTTAATACTTCAAACCCCAAGCGGTCACCGGCGATTGCGATAACAATAGAAAGGCTATTGTGTCTCGTTTTCCCACGATCCAAGGATCTATCAGATAAAAAATTGTATAAACTTGCATAGGATGTAGCGTAGCTACTCATCTAATAATATATAAAATTCTCGTGTCACAGTTTTCGTTGCCATACTCCTCGGAAACGGCTTGACCGATTCTCATGAAATTATGTGAGCATATTGTGAGGATATTGGTCTGAGAATCGGCCAACATCTATTTTTCATACAAAAAATTATTTATATAGCAAAACAACGTTTGCCGGGACAGCTAGTATATAATATAATATTATCATAATTATTGACAGCTGTTCTTGTAATCAAGAATTCAATTTCAAATCCATTCAAATCGATACTTAGTGCGCCATCTATCGATTAATAAGTATAACTAATTAAAAAGACACTTATTGACTTTGTTTTGTTTAAATGCTCTTTTTATTTTAAAATAACTTTATTTTAATTCTATATTTTGTCTATTAAAATTTTATAAAGTAGTTAGTATAGTATTCGATCTGTATATAAAGTAGTAAAGTATATTCGATCTGTCGTCTTCCGCCACGCGCCGCGAGGCGGCGCTGACCGCCGTGTATATTTAAACAAAGTGTACAGTATAAAATTATTATTATTATTAGTATATCCACACCTATGCCTTGTACTATTATCTATTCTGTGCCATGAGACATTGGTGACCTTAACACGACGTGGTAATGATGAAGACGATGATGATGATGATGATGATGATGATGATGATGATGATGATGAATTTTAATTGCGTGGTAGTATAATATGCTTTCTGTTCTTAAAACAACGCCGAAACTCCCAAACGTGTATCTATAAGGAGTCAGGAGTTCTCTCAGCATCTTCGAAACCATGGTATACCTTGACCCAATATTTGACTTTTTGGTAGCATATTCTTAGTACACTTCACATAAAACCAAAATCACCATATGTTTCCATATAAATTTCGAGGAGTTCCCTCGATTACTCCTGGATCCCATCATCAGGTCACCACTTCGTGAACATGGTACCAAATTGGAGTAAAACCAAATACAACAAAGCAAAAATTTCGAAAATCGGTTCACAAACGGCGGAGTAATCGTTGAACATACAAAAAAAAAAAAAAATAAAATAAAAAAAAAAAAAAAAAAAAAAAAAAAAATCCACAGCCGAACATATAACCTCCTCGTTTTTTGGAAGTCGGTTAAAAAGACGCGAGACTTCCGAGTGGATTTGCGCGTATCTCGAAAGTTCGAGGTATTTTCGTCTTGTCAATCGTTTAGCTGACAACGCGTCTGATACTGAAATGGCTGAATATTCGAATAAATATTATTGAAGAAAATAGAGAGGTGTTATAAGTTTGACGTGTCTGTCTATCCGTGTGAGTAAGTTCGTGGTTTCTTAGCATCTTAATTAAGAAACACTTATTTGATCCTCATTTTATCCAGCCTTGATCCTTTCAAACTGTAAAATAGTACTGGATATTCGCATATACGTCAAACAACCGATTAATGAGTTTTAACCAATGAGATTCCGTTTACGGTCATTTTACTATTCACATGATTAAAGTTTACTGTAACTTGATTGAATGTTTTGATGTTGGATTAAAATAATTATATAAGAATCGTAGTCAGGTGTTTAAACAATCTTATTGGTTTTGCCATAGTTCCAACGGACATTGTTGATAACGGTGATTAGTATTGCGGAGTCCAGCAAAGTCCCGACGGCCCTCCCTCGGGGCATTGGGTATGCGGATTACTGAGTTGTAGTTACTTCTCACCGTTAGAACGTTAACAAAATTTTCACCGCACATTAGAAAGAGAGAGTGTTATTACTTTCTCTTTCTTTCTTCTCTTTCATGCTGCGACGGTGGTCTACTCTCCAAACGTCTGAATTTACTATCCGTCACGAATCCTTACGCGACTTTGTAAATATTTATCCACCTGAAAAATGTACAGCGCTGCTAAATGGTATTCACTAAATGTTTGGACCTGTTTCAAAAGATGAATGATCAGAGACATTAAATAATGAATCACTTTCTGAGACGGTCTGAAATAAAGAGGGTTAAGCAGTTAATCAGTTTGAAAGTGTAATTGACCTTTAAGCAATACACTTTTACCGTAATGAAGGCGGGTTAGGCTATACAAAAATAGATTAGGAACAGGTAATTCAAATACTGAGGTAAAAGGTTTACGATCTTTTACTCAAGGAAAAGAATCAGAAAGCCCCAATTTTAAATGATATTAATATTATAACATTCCGCGTATGAGCAAAATACAATATGTAGACTAGATGACTGCGTTGCGCCAAAATTCGTTTATCACGCGGGAACCGTACATTTTTTAAACGACTTCCAAAAAGGAGGAGGTTTCTCAATTCAACCGTATATATTATGTTTTTTTTATGTTTGTTCGCGGATAACTCCGTCGTTTGTGGACCGATTTCCAAAATTCTTTTGCTGTTGTAAAGGATATAGTTGACATTTGGTACCACGTTCACAAAAGTGGTGATCTGATGATGAAATCCATGAGGAATCGAGGGAACTCCATAAAATTTATATGGAAACATATAGTGATTTTAACTTTTTCTGAAGGATTTCAAGTATATGCTACCAAAAAGTAAGATTTTGCACCAATATATACCCTGGTTCCGAAGGTGCTGAACAGAACTCTTGACTCCTTATAGATAGATGTTCGCGGATTTCGGAGTTATTTAAACAACTAAAAGCAAATGCCAATACCTCAATTTCATCAATCATCATCATCATCACCATAGTTATTATGCCACGCACCATCATATTATGAGCCCATTATTGGTACTTCTCATGTAATGGTATTTTCTCGCCGTTTCTTGTTTGATTTCAAACTGACTGGTTATGATATGTATAATGGACATACATGTTATACTACATAACTAAAAAGAGAAAAATAATTATTTTTAAACAAAAAATTGAAACCGACTTCCACACTAAAAACTACGGTGAATAAACTAAAAAGTGTTAAATAATTCTAATTCTATATTAGTGGCTTTTTTAGGATTGGCCTAAGCCTCAACTATGTCTTTACTCAATCTTCATACTTTTGAAGTCGGTACTAGCTCCTAAAATTTCTGAGATTTTTGACAAAGAAGTTAGCTGGCTGGTACTTCAAAAGTATGAAGATTGAGTACAGACATATTTGAGTCTTAGGCCAATCCTAAAAAGCCACTAATATAGAATTAGAATTATTTAACACTTTTTAGTTTATTCACCGTAGTTTTAAGTGTGGAAGTCGGTTTCAATTTTTTGTTTAAAAATAATTATTATAGCGTATATTTTGTAGAGCTATAATCGCGAATGCTGTGTCGCCTGTTAAGATACATGCATCGGTACAAATTACTATTATTTATTGTATTTAACAAGGTTTTAAGTTATGTACTGTTTGGTGTCCTTAATTTGAATAAATAAATTACGCGACAAAAACCATTTTGTCGCTTACGTCCTTTCCATTTTTTGCTGTTCCATTGCTTGTTTTCTATGAGAGGCCGGGCCCTCATAGAAAACAAGCAATCTAAAACATATCCAACACGGTTTTTTTTTCAACACTTTAGCGCAGCGGCGCCTACTTAAAAATCGCCACCTTTAAACAAATGTACGGTTCTCGCGTCATGATAATAATTATGATAAATTATTATTTTTAACAAAAAAATTAAAACCGACTTCCAAGGTAAAAACAATAGTAATATGAACTAAAAAGTATTAAATAACTCTTACTCTATAATAGTGCCTTTTTCAGAATTCATCTAAATCTCAACTATTTCTGTGCATACTACACTTACAGTCTTTATTATTTTGAAGTCGGTACCACCTAATTTAATATCTGAAACTTTTAGGACTGCTGGTACCGACTTCAAAGTAATGAAGACTGTAGTATGCACAGAAATAGTTGAGATTTAGACGAATTCTGAAAAAGGCACTATTATAGAGTAAGAGTTATTTAATACTTTTTAGTTCATATTACTATTGTTTTTACCTTGGAAGTCGGTTTTAATTTTTTTGTTAAAAATAATAATTCTGGATAAAAAGTTTAGGCGTGTAGGGGTAACAGACAGGCAGACACACTTCCGCATTTATAATATAAGTAGCTATTTAATCTAAGGCACTCTAAGATATTTGTTACGATAATAATACTAAAAATCGGCTTTGTCCTGCAGTGAAAGTAAGGTCGATAGATCATACTTTATTCATCGCAGTGGTAACAAACCTTTTCGATGTCATTGTCACTGTTTTATCGGCCGTAATGATTCACGACATGTTCGCTACCCCTGACGATACCCCGTTAACGCGATAAAGGTGATTTTATCAGCAGATGCGTTCTCTCATTGGATTTCTACGTCAAATTCCAATCACGGCACCGCCGTTGGATAGTCAACCTTATCGTTAACAACATAAGGGTGCTAAGCCTATTTTCGGTGGTAAAAACCTAGTTTGTTACAAAGTCAGAGGGGCGAAACCCTTGGACGATTATCGGTAGTAAAGATAAATAATAGATGCGAGGATTTGTGAGACGGGATCCTACGTGACGTAACGTGACACTTCCAATGTCACGTCATTAATTAACCCCGGCTGGAAGAGTTTTGTTTTTGTAGAAGAGTTTCGTTGGCGGAATTTCGGCTTAGCCGGTGGTTTATTTAACGGAAAGGGATTGGTAATTAGTCTCTTCGATCAAAAATGTATTATCGTTAATAAAATAGTTATGTTTTCACGACACTAATCGGACCATTACAGTCTCAGAAGTACCTACTCATAAGTCATAACATAATATGCCGAAAAATAAAACCTACAGAGTATTTCCGATAATTGGAGATCTGCACAGTTAGCCCATTATTAGATTAGATCTGCTATAATATCACAGTTAGACCGTTATTGACCATAAACCACGATGCCAAGAATCGATCACGAATCACGATGACGAGGTTATTATAAGATTATATCACTTATAACATAAACACAGCAGATAATATATATCAGTTTCGACAATACATACATATATCTGAATATACTCTTCTTCTACCGCCAGGTAAAACAAGGGGCCATCCAATTAATACGTTACACAAAATTTAGAATTATTGCGACGCGATGTCATGTCATATTTCATACGAGTGTGTGTGTGTCGTAAGTCATAACCCCTCACTAGCCGTAAGCTGTTACGTCCAAAGACTTCTATTTAAACTTATAATAAAAGGTTTTGGTTACGTCCATCCGTCCGTCTGTCCGATCTAATTAATAACGATTTAGTCATAATGTACATAGCGTCATTGGTGTTTGGACTTCGAGTCATTACAATCTGCGTCCTTATTGTCCCGGGGGTAAAACCGACTGCAATAAATGAGGTTATTTCATTAGAACTTGCCGCAAATGGTAAGTGTTGTATGTGGCTTATAAGACATTTTTTAATAATGCCTCCCACGCCGGTTTTCGTGACGAGTGGCTGGCATGATTGTTACCAGTTACAAATGTTATAGTACCTAAGTGTATGCGCAATACACTAGAGCACGCTGTCTTCCCTTCCTCACATACAACTTCCATAGTCCATAGATATACAGCACTTTATATTTATAAATATAAGTTAATCTAAATATATTTAACTCAAAGGTGACTGACTGATTGACTGACTAACATAGTACGTGATCTATCAACGCACAGCCTAAACCACTGGACCGATCGGGCTGAAATTTAGCAAGCAGGTAGTCGGTAGATGTTATGACGTAGCCATCTGCTAAGAAAGGATTTTGATCAATTCTACCTCCAAGGGGTTAAAGTAGAGGATGAAAATTTATATGAAACTTTGTCAATTTAATTTATTTTTATTTATTTATGCATTTATTTATTTCAGGCTACATAGGCCCATACAATATATACCTTAATGACTAACATACATATAAAATACACTTAATGACTACACTTTGTCACTTAGTTGTCGGCGACGCGACGCGCGCTTCATTCCGGAGTCTCCCCCGGAATATTGTATATTATTAACGTTGTGAATGTTTTATAGCACTTCATCAAAATATTTCACAGATAACGTCCTGTTAGCGTTTTGTTTCACTCCATGTTTGAAAATAGTTCGCGATTTATAGCCAAATAAAATGTTTATCCGCACTAAAACATCATTTGATTGAAAAAAGGTTTTATGATTCATATATTTGTAGAATATGGATTCTATATTCGAATATCCACGATTTTTGAAGGCAGTTTAACGAAATAGTTCCGACCTTTTTGGCTCCCATTAAATCAAAATAAGTATTTACTATACATAGCATTTGCTGTATCCCACTATACTTACATCAAACTTACATAGCATTTGCTACCACGGAAACACTACGCTTTTTGAGAACAAAATGAAGCCCATATTTTAATGCACAGATTTATCCACCATAATAATTATTGTGCAAGTAGTGCCAGTACCTTATGCCTAAAGAAATAAAAAAATATACCTGCTACAATTACACACTTACTTACGAGTACTAACTATAAAGGCTTAAGTTTGAGAGTGTTTATTTTAGGAACATTATATAATTGTGATAAGTAAACAGCAAAATAATAATTTCAAGTTCAAAAATAAACACCGTAAACATTTCAAACAACAAAATTACTTTCACTGTCCCAGAACTCGACCTTATTTAGTCTCATTTATATAGAGGGACATTTTTTAGTTGGGAATAACAAACAAGTACGTAAGTTCGCCTTAAGCCTTTAAAAGCCTTCGGAGCGACAAACGAGGCTTTGCATAGGCTTTGTGCGACTCCGGGCGAAACAGAGCTAGTTGATAAATCGACGAGATACCCAGCAAATACCGGGGCCTGCCGCCTGCCGGGGCCTGCCGCGGCCCCCGGCCCGCCGCGCGCCGTGACGTACGACCTACCTCAAAGATCTTGGCTAGCTCGGTTTTGTATGTGACGAATTCTGTTGTGTTCTGATAACATCGTACTACATATTGCGTGGATGCCGTATTTTTTGACGTGATAACGTCTTATAATTCGATATGGGGTGCGCGCCCGAAAAACATGACAGTTCATGCGGCGTTGCCTCGCTGACAGCTGCAGCTCTGACGCGTTCCATTTACACTTTCAAGTCTTTCAACAAGCGTAAGGCCCGGCTGGGCCGCGCTCTTTGTTTCGATTATATTACGTATTTCGATGACTTAGAGAATACTTTTGTATGAAGAAGTTTGGTTAGTTATGACCTTTGATATATTGACCACACTCTGAATGAAAAATAAATAAACAATCTGTGAGCTATTAGTATTATTTCGACTATTCAAAATTGTGCTCGATTTCCTACGTGTCAAGGTATGACTTGTGCTTTGTTCGAAGATTTTACTGGATTTCACGAATGTATGTAGCGTTTTGTATTTTTATTTTTTATATTATTTTACTCATTATAAATATTTTTAGACAATCATTTGAAAGAAATACATCGAAATAACTTTAGGTTACAGTCGAAAAAGTTTGTTTTTATTTATAGAGATTCGGAAGCGAGGGTTAAGGGGTTAAGGATAGTTGAACGTGACAACGTCATACGTTGTCACGTTCAAATATCGTCAGTTAACCGACTTTATAGACAAAAGATTTTTTTTAGAGTAAAGTTTGGCCTTTTCCGAGATTAAAAGTATCACTATTTCATCAAAATCGGTTGAGCAATGAAAGCGTATTTGTTATTTTGTTATAAACTAGTGTGAATGAATCTTTATCTATTTAGTTTTGGGACAAACACATCTTGTTACGTTCGTCGATCCAACAAGATATTGTCCTCTACTTACTCATTAATCATTATATAATGGCCAGGTAACTAGATAATATAACGATAAAACAATTAACGATGATCGTATAACACGTCGATCTAATAACTTGCGAAGCTTCTAGGGTATCAGAAGACATAAAAATGTTTGATATCACTCCGTTAGATTTAAGTTATAACTATATATGGCAGAAACAGGATTATACGCTTATAAACTGAAGAAAAATATACTCAATAAATCAAGCCATTTTATATTATAAAAATGTTCAATAGTAATAATTTCCTTTTCTCTTTGATTTGTTGAAATCTGCCTGGTTCAGGGCATTTAGCTAGGGGTTATGAAATTTTAATTTATCTTGAATTAATCTAGCCCTTGGACTAGTTCAATATCTGCAGAAATAATAATTTAATTAATAAAGTAAAATTATTTTGGTATCTAAAGCTGTAAGCAGCGTTCCTACAGGATGTAAAAAAACTGTTGAGATGGTTGACTATTTGTAACCGTGATGCATTTTAGCAGGTCAAAACCGAAAGAAGTAAAGAGCACTAAACGAGTAAATTTTGGTACTTCCCTCAGTCACCCATGACTGCTAGAAAGGAAAAAGAAGTTGCTAAAAAGAGAATAAGTAATGGAATTTTCTGGTTTTTAAATTTTTATGATGAGGTTCCTTACAAAAATCAGTCTGCATTTTTTCTTGCAAAATCCCATTTTTTTCCTCAGGTGATAAATTATCTAAGCCATTCTAAGCCATTGCTCGTCACCTGCTTAAGGTAACGGAGGCTTTAATATAAATGCAGATATGTGATGAGGCTCTCGTAAACAATTGGATGAATAATTCAGGAATTGCCGCAGGAAGAACATTTAGGACGTAAGAATTTATTCAATTAACCTCCTGTTAGCGCGAGGCAGGCCGCCATTTTGTTTACACGACTTTCACAAGATGGCGGATCTATAAAACTTTAGGATTATGTCCTGGTTATGATTAAAGTTTAATCAATATATTAAATTATTAATCAGTAGTATGTTATTATATTGACTAATAAGTAGTATAATATGTCTTTTCTTATACTCGCATGAAGCTTAGTTCGTTTCATCTGTTTGTCAATACAATTTTATAGAAGAAATATAAATATTATTTTTACATTATACAATAAAATATAAAGTTCTCAATTTGAAACATTTCATTAAAGTTTTATTTAAATCAAAATAAGAGAAGAAAATTAGAGACAGTCTTATTCAATCATTATGAGAGTAAGTAAATAAATAAAATACTTTATTTTTTCAAGGCGTTCTGAAAACAAATCGTTTTGTTTTGATGGGACCAAAATAGTCCGCCCTCTAAACAAACATTCCAACTTATAAGTCAATATTGTTATGTCAAGATCACCATAATGTCAGATTTTGGCTTCAATAATAATTAATTTATTCAACATCATCAAAACATCAAAACCTATTACTTATTACAGTATCTCACAGAAACACTGCTTTTTCTGATATCAGAACTTTATGTCAATACCTACGCTACTGCTATGCATTTAGTCACAAACTTTTATTTAAAAAAAATTGCGACACTTAGGGACTGCCGCGGAAAAGCTATTGCATAGCATTTTTTATCAACTTATCTATACCAATATTATAAATGCTAAAGTGTCTCTGTCTGTCTGTTATCTCTTCACACCCAAACCGCTGAACTGATTTTGCTGAAATTTGGTATGGGGATACTCGAGTCCCGGAAAAGGAAATAGGAGACTTTTTATCCCGGAAAAACACATGGTTCATGCGCGGTAAGCAAATAACGCAACGGAGTTGCGGGCGTCATCTAGTGCAATTATATTTGGCATACGTCTAGTCGCACGCACACAGACACCGTGCCGAACCGTGCCGACTGATACATCGGTGTGGCAACGCCACGCTGCTGTGCTGTTCGGGGTGGGGGGGATGTTAGGTTTATTTATTTACATAATTTCTTGATTTGATCGCCCGCTATATAACCTATGCAATAGCCTAAAACCACTTTGATGTATCCAGTGTCATTGACGACGAATTTGAATCGAGTGATGAATCTCAACTTTAAAAGCCGCAAGCAGTTCACTCTATTTTATTCTATACTGTACTCGGCGAAACATGGTAGCGGTCATTGACTCCTTGTCAAAAACTTGTCATTTTCTATACAAAGCCGCGATTGACAACATCTGACACTTCATTGTCAATCGCGATTTGTATAGACAATGACAAGTTTTTGATAGAGAGACAATACTAGGCGCTTTCGTCTTCAATTTTCGTCATCTTCTTTCAACTTTCGTTTTGGCGCATCATCGAACGTAAAACCAACATTGTCATTTTTGAAGTTTTGGATACGGTCAGAGGGCATGCGTCGCGGGCATGCCTTACGTTCGCTGTTGACTGAATTATAAGTTATAACGCATGCCCTTGTCGAACAGAAAAAGGCACAGTGTGGACAAAGCTAATGACCGCAACTGCCATGTTTCGCCGAGTACAGTATACAAAACCTGCGACCAAGTCTGCACTCACTTTTCACGGTAATCGAAACCGAACAATAAACACCGGTATAATCGAATAAAAGCTACCCGCAGCGCGCAAACAAATAGGAAACGCAGCTGCGTCGACCGCAAACGCTGCGGTGTCGCGCGTCGTTGCCTATAATGGTTGCGGTGTACAGTCGCGTTCAAAACGTGCTCTGTCAAACGACACTAAAACCAATATCGCTTTCATTGTACACGCGTCGCTTGCCTAAGCGGTTTTCGTTCGTATATGGATTGCGAATAGGTGGGAGTTACAAAAGTGTTATGAGAAACCGTGCTGTTGACGCGTTTTTACAGGTTATAGGGTTGCCCCTGCAGATATTATGTTAGATATTTTTGGGCATTTATCCTTAACTAGATGATGCCCGCAACTTCGTTGCGCCAAAACTCGTTTATCGGGCGGGAACCGTACATTTTTCCGGGACAAAAAGTATTCTATGTCCTTTCCCGGGACTCAAAGCATCTTCATGCCAAATTTCAGCAAAATCGGTTCAGCGGTTTGGGCGTTATGAGGTAACAGACAGACAGACACACTTTCGCATAATTATAATATTAAGTATAAGCATAAAATAATATAAGTAATTTAATGTCATGCATTTTTGATATAAATATCAAAATCAGGACGAAAACCCTTAATTGACTTTAAAAAGTTAATTAAGGGCTTTCGCCCATCTCCAAACGTGATAGAAGTGGAAGACGTACTCGTAAGTGGATGAAATAGCTAGTAATTTGAAAGTTTTGGTTTATTTATGCATCAATGGAGGCTTTCCAGCCGTGGACGAATGTTGGCTGATATGATGATGATGATGATGATGATGATGATGATGATGATGATGATGGAGGCTTTAGGACCATGGAAATTATTTTAAATTTAAAAATGCGGATTTTGTGTATAACCAGATATAATAGCTAGATAATGAAGAATATAGTAGTAGCATAAGTTTGTATGTTTTTCGAATTTTAAGGGAAAATTACCTTTATTTTGTAAAATATAAATTATCGCATTTATTTACGGCCACATTTATGTACCATCTAAGAAATTGATTCATAGGCAGTTAACAGACCTACGTCAATTTGATCGGATTATGTCAATTCAATATGACCTGTGATCTGTCGGCTGAGTTTGGCAAGTGTTTAAACATATGACTATGCCGAATTTCCGCGGCGGAAGTTCGGCATGATTACGTCAGTAATGTCAAACGCATACAATATAACGCGACGGAATTTCGGCATGGTGTCTCATCGGTAATTTAAAATACATTGCAGGCGGAATCATGCCGAACTTCCGCCGCGGAAATTCGGCATAGTGTTGTGGCGTGCTATGCACGACAAAGAAAGAGGGAGAAGAAGACGGCCGGTTATAAGTGACAGCTCACAGCCGGCTTTTCCTCGCTCTTCTCGCTTTTCGCGGTTCTGTGATCAGACGTGAGAAAAAAAACAATAATTTACTAGCACTACCTGTTAGCCGTAAAACCGTTCTTCCTGTATATATAAACCTGTGTGCGAAGTATAATAACATGTTGCAAGAATATACTCTGTGTGTCTAGTGATCTAAAAGTTTTATTTGGAGTGACCAGAGCCTACTTACACCTCTGCTAACTTCTCTCCAAAGTGTGTTTAGACTCTGACAAGTGACAGTAGCTTACGCTTTCGCTTATCTCCAGTCTCCATGCCATAGAAGTTGAGACTTTAAAAAATTCATGACTTTGTTACCCTGAAACTGTCACTAATTACTCCTCAGCTTAGACAAAGAATAGTACTTTAACCTCAACTTTTAGCTATTAATCCGGGACACTATTAATAATTCAGGGTAGCATCAAAGCGGTTTTTATGATGATTAAATACCATTTTTAATCTCAAATAAAAATGTCCGTTTAAGTTTTAATGAGCTCGAAGCTTGCGAGTTTCGTCGTTTGGATGTGGCCACACGTGCATGCGCATCGACGATTTCAAAATTAAACTTTAAGTTGAACATTTAATGAGAGCTAAAAGTACCCAGATTCCACGATTTTAATACGATATAATTATTGCATCTTGATTCCTTGTTTTATGAAGTCGGTTTTTCAGATGAGTATTAGTAAGACGGAGGAAGAGTAGACCAGCGGCAGGGAGAAAAAAAGAAAGCAATATCGGCCTTCTTTTCTAGTTTCTACCGAAAAAGTGCATAGCTGCTGTGTCAATGTACCATTCAAGAAATTGATTCATAGGCAGTTGACAGGCCTACGTCATTTGGTCGGACTGTCATTTCTATGTAATTCGTGATCTGTCCGCTGGGTTTGATACAAAACGACCGAATTAAGTAGATCCGCAAACTGCCCATGAGTCACCTTTTCTAGATGATGCCCGCAACTTCGTTGCGCCAAAATTTGTTTATTGCGCGGGAACCATATATTTTTCCGGGTTAAAAACTATCCTATGTCCTTTCTCGGGACTCAAAGAATCTCCATGCCAAATTTCAGCAAAATCGATTCAGCGGTTCGAGCGTGAAGAGGTAACAGACAGACAGACAGACAGACAGACAGACAGACAGACAGACAGACGGACACATTTTCACATTAATAATATTAGTATGGACTAGCTGTCCCGGTGAACTTCGTGTCACTTTAAAACCTTCCCTGGACTTCTACAAATATTTTAAGACTAAAATCAGCCCAATCCGTTGAAAATCCATTTTTATATATATATAGATAGATGGTATTCTTATTCATGGTTGGCCTCATGTAGACGCGACGTTCTAAAAGTGTTAACTTTGATAACCTACTTAGAAATAATTAATATTTTAATTTCATTTAATTTAAATAGCTCTTTTATTTAACACGTGAATAAAATCTCCACTTTATGTCTACTATACAGTACTACCATATTTTAAACGCCGTCGATAACAGGCACTTAACCGTATATTGAAACAGAAGACTCTATAAAAGTTTACGAGCAATTTAAGTTTATTAGAGAAACTGCTTCAAAGGGAATTAACGAGATTTAATCATAAACAGTTTACACCTAGTTTAGTGTAATTAACGGACAAAGGCAGGCAATGAAACTCGGAGCTTCGCCTTAAGTGAGTGCTTCGCCTTAAGATCGTCTGTGCTTTGCCTTAAGTGAGTGCTTCGCCTTAAGGTCCTGAAACTACTTAATTGACGTTAGGAAAAGGTTTTTATTGTATTCAGATAATGTTTGTACTATAAGCTATGACCGATTCTAAAGATTTTAAATAAAATAAAAGCCGATAAGTTCCATAAGTATTATGTATGAAAATTACTTTCAACGAAAAAATATTATGTGATAAATTATAATTAACCCATCAATCGCCAAGAGGCAGCTGGCTGCCGCATAACTATTGAAAATCTATTGTGTCTGCGATACCCACGATGGAGGTGCTACTATGAAACTTAATATACAAAATTTATTAAAAAAATAACAATTTATAATCGTAAGTATTAAATTTAACAACAAAAGTAAGAAATAGTACAAAACGTTTAAGAATTAGAATAGATTTCGAAGACAATAAAGGACCGTTTATTTGAAAACTAGTTAGTTGAGACATACACTTTTACCACAATATGGATAATGTTCAGTAGCGTAACTTTGTCGTTTTTTGGGATAATTATAAACTAGGAAATTAAAAAAAAACCGGCAAAACACTTGTACTTTATGAACCCCTTTTCCAGCAGTGAGTGACCTGCCCCCCTAGACAAGTGGCAAGCGAATATCGTAAACGCTAACGCTAACGCCACAAAATGTATGCGATTTGACATAAGTCATCGCTTCGCTAGCGTATACTAATGTCAAGTTCCATACATTCTGTAGCGTTAGCGTTAGCGTTTACGATGATCGCTTGCCGCTTGTCTAGGAGGGCTGATGATAATAATATTGACTATTACCAGGAACACTCACGATCATGTCTGCTTTCAAACAAAAATAACAATTTGTTTGTATACTGTGATTCCACGGATACACTGAAAGAAATACACGTCAATCTTTTCACAACCCATTGTTCTTGTCGGGGGTAAAGTTCTTGTAACACAGAGACAAATTTTACTCTTGCGGACGTATTACTTTATATTTTGTATGCTCTTTAAAGTTATCTCAAATCACTCTTTTGTGTGCGTGCGCCCGCAGTGATCTTGTATAGATAATATTATTATGGTCTATACTCTACTGTATATTGATATACTATAGTTTTACGTCTCGCAGTAAACCCGGCAATAAGCAGATGAACATTTTTACTGCTTGTCTTTGTTCACTAAGATAAACAGTACAATGTAGTTTATATAATAATAAATTGAACGTTCAGGAATCATGTTGATACATAATTTCTTTTATTTAAAAGGGACATGTGGGAGAAGGTGTAAAATCCATTTATTAGAATTTAACTGACTAGCGGTCCCAACGTTATCACGTCCCATCTATGAAATCAAAAACGAAATCAGAAATACAGGCTGAGATATTCTTAAATTACCAAAATTTTTCACTTTATTTTATGAAGTTTTCTTTCATGAGAAATTTTTGAAACATAACATAAAAAGAATTAGCAAAATCGGTCAAGCTGTTTTTGAGATAGCACTTAGCAACACATATTGCCTTATAACGGCCATAAGTCGTTTATTTTTCTAAAGGGCATAGAAAAGCAATATTTGCAACCAAGAATTTATTACTTGTTATGATTGTAAAATGTTGACTCTAAATATTAATGAATCTTAAGGATATTCATTAAATAAAGATATGGTTCCGTTCTCGGAAACAGAGCTTTTGAAAGCTTAACAAAGATACAATTTAAGCAGTGGTTTCAATTTTCATCGTTTATTTTATATTATCACTAGATGATGCCCGCAACTCCGTTGCGCCAAAATTCGTTTATCCCGCGGAAACCGTACATTTTTCTGGGATAAAAAGTATCCTATGTCCTTTCCCGGGACTCAAAGTATCTCCATACCAAATTTCAGCAAAATCGGTTCAGCGGTTTGGGCGTGAAGAGGTAACAGATAGACAGACAGACAGACAGACAGACAGACAGACACACTTTCGCATTTATAATATTAGTATGGATGTCATTTAAAATAATAATTTATGAAAATATTGCGATTTCAGAATTCCATATTATGATGATATGATTATGAATTTTCCTTTTAAGTACGTTATAATAATATTTATTACTAGCGACCCGCCCCGGCGTCAAACGGGTATAAAATATATAGCCACTGAAAAAATGATTAAAATCGATAGCCTCGTGGTCTACTCCGTATCTGTGCCAAATAACTTAAAAATTTCTACAGTAGTTCGCGAGATAAGCCCTTTCGAATAATTTTCCCCGTTTTTTTCCATATTCTCCTATTAATCATAGCCTATAAGCCTTCCTCAATAAATGGGCTATCTAATACTGAAAGAATTTTTCAAATCGGACCAGTAGTTCCTGAGATTAGCGCGTTCAAGTTAGCCCTTTCAAATAATTTTCCCCGTTTTTTCCACATTTTCATCTATTTCTTCGCTCCTATTAGTCTTAGCGTGATAAAATATAGCCTTTCTTGATAAATGGGCTATCTAACATTAAAAGAATCATCAAAATCCGTTGCGTAGTTTTAAAGATCTGAAGAAGAGGGAACAAAGGGACATGAGGGAAATAAAAGCGACTTTGTTTTATAATAAGTATTGAAGATGCATCAAAGTTATTAGTGAAGTAAACGAGATTTCTATTATCTTAAAGTTTTGTGATATTAGTGTCTGAACTTAAAACAGTTCACTTATTATAAATCGGTAGGATTTATAATATTTCTTGAGGACAGCGGCCTCGCTCCCGAAAAACGTGTAGTGAGTGCATATAAACTAATTAAAGTGATATGTGAGAAATAGACTCAGTGCAAATTAGTGTTTTTACAAATAGACTTTAAAAGGTGAATTACGATATCTGTGGCTCCCTAAAAGGTAAAATGTGGTTGGTTTAATGGATTAATAAGTTGTCTAATAGATGCAGGAAAAATTAGTAGTGTAGCCTAAATAGTTTGGAGTATAGAGAAAAGTTGTGTGAAAATGTATGTAAATTGTGTTAACTTTTAGATTCGCTTAACTGTAATTACGTAAAATATAAGTTTTGATACTTAGATTAAGCTAAACATTGTGGAAAAATGAATAAAGAATTTCCCCGAAATGCGTTTCAATTACCTGGCTCACGGAAAATAGGGAAAAAGAGCCGCTTCCGATAGTAAAAGTGAGACGGAAAACTTGCGAATCGGAGCGGCTCACTATACGGCATTCGTTCGAGCCAGGTAAGCGAGGTGCGTTTCGGGGAGAATGTTCTCCTCGACTACTCGTGTGTTTTATTTACGCCCCCGCTCTTCAAGATTACCGGTGCAGCCTCTGTCTTCGAGTCCGATCCGAGCCAGCGGCGAAAACCTATGGATGAATACAGTCTCGAACAATATTACTAGATGACGCCCGCAACACCGTTGCGCTAAAATACGTTTATCGCGCTGGAGCCGTACATTTTTCCGGGATAAAAATTATTCTATATCCTTTCTTGGGACTCAAAGTATCTCCATACCGAATTTCAGCAAAATTGGTTCAGTGGTTTGGATGTGAAAAGGTAACACACAAACATACTCTTGTATTCATAATGTTAAGTATGGATGACAAAAATATGTACAATGTACTATCAGAGAAGTTGATTCCTAGGCAGATGGCGGACCTAAGTAATCAGCCCTACTAGACAAGTGGTAAATAAGGTAATCGATTATCGTAAACGCTAACACTACAAAATGTATGCGATTTGACACAAGTCTTCGCTTCAAATGTTAAGAGGCCGGGTACCCTTGGAATTTCTCACACATACGTAATACCAAAATCATTTTCTCATACGAAAATATTTAACATGTTTGAGTTGTTTTTCAGTTGAAAATAGTAATTACCTAGGTTCCTGCACAAAAATTTACTTCAAAATGTTTAAACACTAAAAAATAGAGTAAAACACAAAAAATATATAAATAAATATTAAATTTACTACAAAATATTTAAATACTAAGAAATATTTTTTAGAGTTTAAATATTTTGTAGTAAATTTACTATTTATTTATATATTTTTTTGTATTTTACTCTATTTTTTAGTGTTTAAATATTTTGAAGTAAATTTTTGTGTAGGAACCTAGATTATTACTATTTTAAGCTGAAAAATAACTCAAACATGTTAAATATTTTCGTATGAGAAAATGATTTTGGTATTACGTATGTATGAGAATTTCAAGGGGTACCCGGCCCCTTAAATCCCATGCATTTTGTTCGCGTTTACGATAATCGCTTGCCACTTGTCTAGGCCTACAGTTACGACAAACCCAGACGATATTTACAATTTACATTGAATTGAAATAATCCGTCCAAATGACGTAGGTATATATAATAATAATAGCTCCCACACCGGTTTCGGTGACGGTGGCCGGTTTCATTGAAACCAGGCCAGCTACGCAGGAGTAATTTTATAGTGCCCAAGTGTGTGCGCAGTACACAAGAGCACTCTCTATTCCTTTACTCTCATAACCCAGTGGGACGGCAGACCGACACGACTGGCGAGAGATCAGGCGCAGGACCGACTTTTTACATGCCCATCCGACGCATGGATCATCTTACTTGTCAGACAATCAGGTGATCAGCCTGCATTGTCCTAACCAAACTTGGAAATAACATGTTTCCAACGCGGGAATCGAACCCACGACCTCCGAGTCAAGAGCCGAGCTCTGAACCACTGGACCACGGAGACGTTGGCGAGGCGTGACGTAGGTATGTCAACTGCCTAGGAATCAATTTCCGCAATGGTACATTCTACAAAGATTTGTAAAAATACATTTTGTCAATAGGTATTCTACATATATCAGTTTCTACGTGACGTTATTTCTAGGGTAACCTCGCGAACGATGTCCTGTTTATTTCCCGTGGAATTTATGCGATCGCCCGATACCGTGTTTATTGAGGAAGGGCATCTAATAAATTTTTTCCAGGCCCTAATGTCGTTATGACTAGGTCCATTCATAAATCATGAGATGTGTTGGTTATTGTTGTTTACACTTTGCTTTGTGTTATTGAAAAATCGTGTTTGTATTTTAGCTACCTTGATATGGCGAAAGAGATAAAAAATTACATAGTTAAGGCAAGATTTTAGCTTTTCTGGCGCAATGTGCCTGTTTCAATTTTAGATATTTTTTAGATTATAAAAATTAGATAAAAGAGGTTTAAACAGTAAATTAAACAGCTTGTTCGAACAAAATTCAAAGACACCGTCTTAAGGCTGATGATGATGATGGTCTGCTAGATTTGCGTATTGATTGATCTTATTCGATTACAGCCGGCCGTCTCTAATTGAACCTTTGTGGGCCTTATTGAATTACTCATGTGTATGCCGCTGCACCTTGTAATAACCCTGTAGCCTCAAACCATGGGCCAAAACAATGATGTTTGATCAAATGATAGGTCTTCTGTTATTCTGGTTATAACATATAGCTGCAGACTAAAATAGAGCGATAAAAATTATCTAGTTGTTTCAGAGACTGGCAACGATCACCGCGACAGTAGAATTTTATGTATAAAACTAGCTGTTGTCCGCGACTTCATCCGCGTTAGCATAGTACATCACATCCCAAGTATTATTTATTGTACAAAAATATTCAATGTACAGAGTTGACTTTCCTACGATTTTATTATAATTATATATATGCTCCGCGTGGCTTCGCTTGCGTAATTTAGGAATTTCACGCAACCGTACATTTTTCCGCAAAAAATTGCTTATGTCCCTTCACGTGGTCTATTCTTCATGTTTGCCAAATAACATAAAAATCGCTCCAGATAGTATTTCTTAAGATAATAAGCAATTTCATATATTTTCCCCAGTTTTTTCCACATTTTTATCTATTTCTTCGCTTCTATTAGTCTTACCGTGATAAAGTATAGCCTATAGCCATCCTAGATAAATGAGCTATCTAACACTGAAAGAATTTTTCAAATTGGACCAGTAGTTCCTGGGACTAGCGCGTTTAAATAAGCCCTTTCATATAATTTCCCCCGTTTTCTCCACATTTTCCTCTATTTATTCGCTCATATTAGTCTTAGCGTGATAAAATATAGCCTATAGACTTTCTCGATTAATGGAGTATCTAACAATGAAAGAATTTTTCAAATCGGACCAGTAGTTCCTGAGATTAGCGCGTTCAAAAAAGCCCTATTATATAATTTCCCCCCGTTTTTCCACATTTTACTCTATTTCTTCGCTCCTATTAGTCTTAGCGTGATACAATGTAGCCTATAGCCTTCCTGGATAAATGGGCTATCCAACAGTAAAAGAATTTTTCAAATCGGACCAGTAGTTCCTGAGATTAGCGCGTTCAAACAAACAAACAAACTCTAGAGAATTATAATCTTATAATATATAAAATTCTCGTGTCACAATGTGATGCGATATACATATATAACATTATGGCAAAGAAACGTTTGGTGGGACAGCTAGTATTAGTATATATTAGATGATTCGGTAAATGCTGCTTTGCCACGCTGTGGGAATATGCTTGCGATCGAGCGTAAAGTTTTTCATTCCGGACACTGTGCGTTTCAAACCATAGACTTATAATATATACGTTTATGGTTTCAAACCAATGTTAAAAACTTCAAAACGTGCGATTCAGGATGCGTTGTTTGTTCTTTGCCATGCGATAAAGTTAAGTCATGTTTCGAAATATTAAATTGAACAAGAATCAACATTAGTAATATTTAACATGTTTTCTCAAACACTGCTTTTAAGGACATGCATTACAACTGAGACTGAGAATCGAACCCAGAGGTTCGAGAATTATACCTCTGAATACACTAGGAAATCATAGCGTGATTATTGCTTACGAATCTGCTGACCCGTCACGCTTCACGCGCACCAATCACTCACGCAACTGTAATATCCCCGTCAACCGAAACACCAATATGCTTTGTTGGTGAACGAAGCCACAATGCTCACCGCACAAAAGGCGAACGGCATAACGCATTGTGCCGGCGTTGCGACGACGCGTGACAATACAGAACGGTGATGATCGACACGCATGACACAACTATATTATAATATCGTTGTCAACCAAAACACCAATATGCTTCGGTAAGCCACAATGTTCACAGCACGTTGTGTCGTTAGAACGACATAATACTATAAACATGCGTTGCGACGAAACGCGATAAGACATAAAACGGTGATGATCTGTTATAAGAACTATAATATCGCCGTCAACCAAAACACCAATATGCTATGTTGGTAAGCAAAGCCACAATCCTACGATGCGTTGCGTTGTCGGAATGGAATGACGCATGGTATTTGATTTGTGGTGACGCGCAAAACCACAACAAAAGACAATAAAAGACGGATGATAGTTCAGCGCGTTTCACTCTCCAACATAGGGTACGGCCAGATAATAAGCACTCAACGCGCTGAATGCGTTTATTTATCAAGAACACACGCTTACAACAACATACATTTCATACGCGAAAATACGCATAATATCATTCGCACGACAACAGAACAGAAACTGAGCACATAACCAGCGCAATTTCTACTATGTCTGAAATAGATTTTTTCTATTCTCCCGTCCCGTCGTATTGTCAAAACAGATTTTACTTCATAAAACAAAGATGTGGCATAAAATCTTAAAATATATTGCGGACATCATCTAGTACATAACTAGATGATGCCCGCAACTCTGTTGCGCTAAAATTCGTTTATTGCACGGGAACTGTACATTTTTATACCTAATTTCAGCAAAATCAGTTCAGCATTTTGGGCGTGAAGAGGTAACAGACAGACAGACAACTTTCGTGTTTATAGATGTTAAGCGTCGGATAATCGAATGGCTACTCACCGCAACGCAACAAAGCGACATGGCCTCGCTCTAAGATATTGATAGCGCATGCAATAACGTACTGTTGAATCGGAAAACCGTTTTGCATTTGTATGTGAGTTTACTTACGTCTTAGAATCGTAGCGACCGATTCAGACTGTATTTGTCGGAGTATATTATATTTGCAGCTGTTTTATAATATAGCATACTCTACAAATGTTTCCAGTTTCTTTTTTTCAGATAATGGTTTGTCCCACAGGAATAAAACTATTATAATTTGTCCATTATTGAGAGTCTCTAGTACACATCAAAATCGGTTAGCTGAAGTTTAAATTGCACGCATTTGGTTGCTCTATTTCAAAGTTCCTAACAGTACGTACTGAAGTTAATTGTCATAAAAATAATAAAACCAATATACATGAGTAAGATGCCTTATAAAACAAAAAAGTAAAACAGAACAATAAAGTAAAATTCACTTACTAAACAAACACTTACACATAAGCTTACTGTCGAGTAAAAATAATAAGCGTAAAATATGCTAAGTCGCGCTCAGCCTCGTGTTCGAGTTTAGTTTGTGTTTCCATTATACATGCGAATGTTGGCCTGAGTAAAGAGCCTGGAGTATCACTAAATGTTCCAGTTTAAACTAAAACAAGACTAATTGGGGGCAGAAATTACGTCTAGTAATCAATTAGCAGTAAAAGACTTTAATTTTGAATTTACGGTCAAAACGTTTTGGGCATAATATTTTATCAATAAGATGACCCGTGAACTACGTATCACTTTCATCATACCTAATAATATTATATTAAAAACTTACCTGGACTAATACGAATATTTTAAGACTAAAATTAAACATTTCGGTTGAGAGTTATGGCTAGACTTACAAGTTACAACATTTCAAAATCGAATTTCATGTTTATTTCTATAGATTTTTTGTGATTTCACCACACACAGCTACTGCAACTCCTATATCGTATAATGAATAGTGGTAGCTAACAACGAAATCCCTTTAATATGATATTTCAGGAGTGCCATTCTAAACCGTCTTGAGACAGACAACGAAACGAATCAGAAGTAAAGTGGGAGGAGTAGAAAATATAGCTAGTTCCTACCCAAGCAAAGCAGGAGATAGCCAAAGTGATGAACGTTTGGACAAATGGATACAACACATGCCTGCATTTTTTACTTACAAAACATATAAAACAAATAATATAACATAGTATGTCAACATATAATGATGTCCCGGTGAACTTCCTGACACTTTAAAACCTTCCCTGGACTTCTACGAATATTTTAAGACTAAAATCAGCCCAATCCGTTCAGCCGTTTTCGAGTTTTAGCGCGACTAACACATTTGAAAATCCATTTTTATTTATAAGACTAGCTGTCCCGGCAAACGTTTCTTTGCCATATTAAGTATAAATAAAGTATTTTTTTTTTAATTTGATCGCAGCGCTAACTGTCGGGAAAGACTAAAATTAAAATTCGAATTCGAATATTATTTAAAATTTGACACTGCGATGGTAGCGCCGTTTGTCGGATCCAATGTAAAACATTCCAAAATCAACAACTACTAATAAATTAAAAATTAATTAAAAAAACATTGTCCAGCGGACAAAATTGTGAATCTAAACCATTCCCAGATCCCCTTGAACAAACACAAAAAAATTCATCAAAATCGGTCCAGTCGTTTGAGAGAAGTTCAGTGACATGCACACTCACAGAAGAATTATATATATTAAGATCAGATAAATGATAGGCTTTTCTTTAAGAAAACAGTATTTCACGGGCAAACACTTTATATTCCCGCTGTATTACAGGCAAATAAAAATACACCCGTACAATGTTCGCAATCCGCATACGGTAGCCTGAGGCACATCGCTCATTGAATCCAAATATGGCAAATGTCCACTGACCCGTAACTAGAGCGTTCAAAATATTCTTCCTCTTGAAGGTCCTTTATGTTAAGGATATAAGGTTGACGTTGAAGATTTCCGGAGGTAAAATATCTGTGAACGGTCCGTATCCGCACTTTTACGGCCGCCCTCATAGTTAGCTGACAATGTAACCTTGGCAGGCCAAAATGAGATGAAAGAAAAGCTAGATTTTGACCATCTATCTTCTATACTTATTATAATACAAAGTCACTTTTTTCCCCTCATGTCCCTTTGTTCCCTTTAATCTTTAAAACTACGCAACGGATTTTGATGATTCTTTCAGTGTTAGATAGCCCATTTATCGAGGAAGGTTATAGGCTATATTTTATCACGCTAAGATTAATAGAAGCGAAGAAATAGTGGAAGACGTGGAAAAAACGGGGAAAACTATTTGAAAGGGCTAACTTGAACGCGCTAATCTCAAGAACTACTGGTCCGATTTGAAAAATTCTTTCAGTGTTAGATAGCTCATTTATTGAGGAAGGCTATAGGCTATATTTTATCACGCTAAGACTAATAGGAGAATGTGGAAAAAATGGGGGAAATTATTTGAAAGGGTTTATCTCGCAAACTACTGGAGCAATTTTATGTTATTTGGCACAGATAAGAAGTAGACCACATGAAGGATCGTGATAGGCTATCAATTTTAATCATTTTTCAGTGGCTATATATTTTATACCCGTGCGACGCCGGGGCGGGTCGCTAGTAATATATATTTTGGTAGCTGGTTATGTATAATGTTTTGTTCTTTGCTAATAATGAAAATAATTACTCCCACACCGGTTTCGGTGACGGTGGCCGATTTCATTGAAACTATGCCAGTTACACAGGAGTAATTTTATAGTGCCCAAGTGTGTGCACAGTACACAAGAGCACTCTCTATTTCTATACTCTCATAACTCAGTGGGACGGAAGACCGACACGACTGGCGAGAGATCAGGCGCAAGACCGACTTTTTACATGCCCATCCGACGCATGGACCATGTTACTTGTCAGACAATCAGGTGATCAGCCTGCATTGTCCTAACCAAACTTGGAAATAACATGTTTCCAACGCGGGAGTCAAACCCACGACCTCCGAGTCAAGAGCCACGCTCTAAACCACTAGACCACGGAGGCGTTCATGATAATAACTAATAAGATAATAATGATAAAGAGTATAATATAAGTGTTAATTTCCTTATTAACCTGCACAGCTCTACGTTTAATACATTTATGACATAAAGCCACTATAAGCTGTTTTACACTCATGCTTAACTAGAAATATTTTCCCAGATTTTGCACGTGGCCGAAATAAATACTAAAAATTTTTTTTGCTGTTTCCCATTTACTTCCTCGTTATAATGTTCTTGTTTAAATACAATAATACTAGCTGACCCGGCAGAAGTTGTTATACCAATTACGTTACTACGGTTATCGAAAACGTTGATTCTCAGATCAACCACACAAATTACATCAAAATAGTTCCGCCGTATCCTAAGAAGTTCGGCTAGAAACTGGGCAACGATTAAAGTAATATAATATATACTCTAGCACTCGGGCACTGCCGCGGTAAAGCTATTGCATTGCATCTTTTATCAACTTATGCAATTATAATTCGCATACGTCTAGTCGCAAACACACAAACACCGTACCGAAGTGTGGGAACGCCGCATCGCTGTGCCGATCGGTGCGGCGACCACACCCCGAGCCACACCGAGCCGAAGTCTGCCGAAATGAAACAACCTAAAAGACTAACGTGGTGTTTTACGTTACAGAATTTCCGCCGCGTTCCAAGCCCACGATAAAAGCTATGCATTCCCATGAAAATTTTCCACGTGTCCGTAATTAGCATCGTCGTTCGCCTTGTCAAAGTTTGAACAAGTCTCAGAGGTGAGTGGGAAGTATATTTTATATATCAAATATTCCCTCTGAAGCCTTTGAGAGCGTATTTGCCTAATCGGGTGCAGTTTTTTTAGTTTAAGTCTGCATGAGTGAATGCGTTTAAATAAAGAAGTTTGTCTATTAATATAATATAGCAAATAGCTAACACTTTTTAAAATTACCCTTAGGTAACTTTGGCCAAAAAGTTTAATAATAATTTATGTGTGATCGAAATCTCATTGGTTTATTTAATATACAAACAAAAGCTATAATAAAATCTAAGTTAAAATAAAATTAAGTAATAAATAAACAAAATTAACTAATACAATAAATACTAAACTATAATAAAAACTAAATATAAAAAATATTGTCATCCAGACTGCTGCCTTTAGGGAGAGTGCCTAGAATACTAGCGACATTGCCCCGCTGTAAAGCCAGGCTTAAACGCTGGCCAAAATACGCTCCAGCCCTCTGGTCACCCGTGCGTTCTATGAGGCGAGATGAAATCAAATTAAAAAACTTTTTCATTTCATCCCCCCATGGGCCTAACGTTTCATTAGAAATTATTATAATGATTAATAGTCGATTAATTTATATCATAAAGACATAGCTAAATTACTAACTGGCCTATGCAAAGCTACACTTACACTTTTTTTCGAAATTGGAATTTCGCACATGACTGTGTTTTTCTGATAATGCATGGATTTTTGAAAAATTCACTAAATATTATGGGGTTACCAAAATTCCACTATTATTACTTTTTTAATTAAGGGAAAAGCTAGTACTTACTATGCTAATAATAACATTATGACAGTGTAGAGCAAGCTCACAAGAAACGTTTCTTCACCCAGCTCATATTAGACAGCGTTAATATTTCCTATACAATTATAATAACATATTAATACTGTTAAACAAGGTAAATTTACATAGTGTCCTAATAATCCATTTAGGCGGAAATTGTATGAAACTAAACATTGGGTGTATGAATTTTGATGGTAGCGCGAATTAGTTTGTCATAGGTACATTATTATCATGGTAATTTCCTAGTGTGTTGTTTATTATCTAATTAGCCATTTTTGTAGCTTATTTAAAGAACAAAAATGTGTGCTTAAAATAATTATTGTAAGTATTAGAAAAACCCTTTCTTAGTAAATATTACATCCTCGGCGATTCAAATAAAATAATATTCTGCCAAAACGTTATAAAAAGCGTGCTCTTTACTTTGCTGCTTTTTCACATCAAAGATTCAAAATTATCGTTTTGTTCGTGATTGACAAACACCATAATAATAGATCACCGTCAAAGCCCTTAGAACTCGAAATTTTGCACATGTATGCGAATGTAATCTAAGAAATCACTATCAGTAAAGATCTAGTTTATTATTTCAAGAATAAACATTATTCCAGCCAGTCATTCGTAACTTATTACCTCGATACCACCGAAACATGCGTTATAATTTCAACAGCTTTCAAATTGGAATACTTTAAATAAATTACAATTAACTAACCGACCGTATAAATTCGTAATACACACTTGACCAAAATTAATTACTTTAATTACATAAATTAAAATAATTGAATTATTTCGTGCTACACGTTGGATTTAATTTAAAATCCAATTTATCTAATAGGCACTTGAGTATGGAGTGGATCTTGAAATTGGTAATCAAAATTTATATTTTTGTCGATTAACCTGCTATGTTAAGGCTCCTCTCGCGAAAAAAGGGTGCAGATGAAACCACTCTTCATCGGCATTAACAGAGAAATTATATCTGAAAAAAATAATTAGTAATCTACATGATATGATGCGTAACGTGGTTTTGCCATATTTTTTCTATCGGTATCACATAATAAAGAAATAAAAAACCAAATCACCTCCAAATCGTTGAATGAAACCACTTTACTCCTTCATTATTTATCAAAAGAAAATTTAAAAAATATCTACTGCTTTGCAATACATAAGTTGATAATTTGGTTTTTTTAGTTTTTTGAAATATGTATTATATCAAACCTTAAAAAGGTTTTTTCTCCTATTTCGCCCCATCATGGACGCGGCGAGCGTCGTAACCGCCACCGTACAAGGCGCGCTGTTATGAATGTTATTTTAATGTCATTTACGTCGATATTCGCACTGACACACAATGATCAAGGTCGTTGGCGGATATACAGGCCTTAAAGGGTTGAAATCACCATCATGGACCAATACAAGCAATTATTATGACATATTGTAGGTGTTAAATTTCGTCATGGCCGACGACGTCAATGATAGTAATTATTGTGGTCGAAATAATTATTTATTTATATTATACACACTAGGTGGAAAATGCGCAACCGATTACCGAACTTCCGAGGCCGATTTTACGTTCCGACGCATTCGGTTGATATGACACACGATAAGAACCGAAATTACGTGGCGTAAATTCAGTTGCGTAACTTTGTCCGAGTATTTTGTGTCTCGAGCGCCGCCGAATTGACGCAAAAAAAAAAAACATTGCTGCCGAATCGCTGCCGCACTTACGATCGACCGAAGTTCGACTGTACACTACAACGCGACGTAATTTCGGCATAGTGTGTCATCGGTAATGTAAAATACATCGCAGGCGTAATCTTACCAAACTTCGGCCGAGTATCTTCGGCATGGTGTGTGCTATCGATTTATATGCGTCCGCGCGAACGAGCGGTTTGGCCGCCAGTCACTACACCATGACCAATAATTGTATATTATCACAAGCAATCACTACCAAAACGCTTTCAGACAAGGACGAAACATGCTCAGATTATATATATATAACTCAGATTATATATATATATATATATATATATTTTTTTTTTTTTTTTTTTAATTTACTAAGTGCGAATATTCTATTAAAAAGATTTATCCTACGTCTTTGTCTTATCGTCGGGCAGAGGTAGACGTAGTTAAATAATTTTGTGAGCAATAATAAAGTGTATACAACTTTTATTTTATAACTTTATTATTAAAATTGTTACATTGTTTGAAAATTTAGTTAAAAACTTTTGATTTTTATGAATAGCGGTTGCAATTTGAAAGTTCGTTGCTAGTGGATGCAATTTGTAATTTTCAACTAATGTGCAGCCCTTGCTTTGTTGCTAGAAATTACTATACTTTTCATTGCTTTCGTTCGGAAAATAACATTGCTTAAAATAAATATGGTAAACATTTCGAAGCTGGTTAAAGGGTCATTTTTTGTATTTATTCGTTTACCATAATTTTTTTAACTTTGTATTGATATTAACATAATATATCGTTTTTGAAATAGAGTTTGAGTTACCTGGGGGTGAATTTTAAAATATCCATAATGTCTTTCGTTTGAAAATTAACCAGGACACTATTCAATTTTCTGCAAACAATTATGTCACTAATTTATTCTTGACAGACGTTATGTAAGATAATTAGTATGTAGTCAATGATATTATATAAAAAACTCAAAGCAGATACGTTACTACCGCGCGCGTTGTGAAGCCATTAAATACGGGCCAATTGACCCGTCTTTTGTATAGTCTGTCTCTTTTATGTAAATGTCATTTCGTATCTTTTGTTTCACTTATCTGTCAAATTTGACAATTGAATTTGAAAATTGTTCGGAATCAATTTAATCCGGAAAATAGTATGAACGTAACAGATCTGTATTTTGTTGAATATCATTGTATGTAGTAGAAGCAGGTACAGTTCTGTAAAAAAAAAGATGACGTGTAAGCCGCATACTCGATCGCACAAAAAGTGTGACGTGTGCGATCTCCCTAAATAGGATACATTACTGCATGTTTGCATGCTATAGGCACTAAGCAGCACCAGCATAGATAATTAATAAAAAGTTTTGTTCGACGTTTGACAATGTTTCTGTCAATATTCTGTGCAGGTGTAGCAAGTCGGATTTTGGTCGGATTATTAACTGGTAGTAACGCCTTGCTCCGACCTTTGCGTGATATTTCCTTTTGAGATAGATTTTTGTAACCATCTATCTAATATAATATATAAATCTCCTGTCACGATGTTTGTCCGCGACGGATTCCTAAACTACATAACCGATTTTAATGTTTTTTTTTTAAATGTGTGCTTTTTTCCAACTTGAGAGATAGGATAGCTTAGATCTTTAATTATCGTCGCAATTTTATTTTATTGCAAATTATTTGGCTATAAAGAGCGACCATTGTTTATGCGACGCGGGTCACGGGATAGCAATGAACGTTGCCATGGTGACATGCTTATTCAGTCACTAATTCAATATAATAATACGGGCGATATACTTTACATAATATGGCAAAGAAACGTTTGCCGGGACATCTAGTAACTCCAGATAATCCAGCTCGCTTCAATACAGAGGCACCGTTTATCGAGTGTTTTTTGACAGAAGTATGCATTCGTAATTTATGAAAATATGTTCACCGTGTCGGGTATATAAAAGCTGTTTGCACAAAATTCAGTTCATGCCGAGTACAAAATAATTTAGAGATTTATGTAATTTGAACTTTATTAATATTTAATCATATTAATACGTGAGCAAGAAATAAAAAGGGGAATTATAATTATAATATTTTTAGGAGTATGTTGTCCTACTTTGTTGCTGCTTTTTTAATCCTTTATTTATTCGCTTCGTCTGATACTTTGGATAACTACTTGATACTGATGTCAGTCATATCATTATAATTAACGTAATCATGTCGTTAATATTCCAATTAAAAAAATCCTATATCTAGCTAAAGACAAAAATTTTAATCCAAGTCAATCATAAGCAAGGATAACGGAATTATGAAATTAGATTATAAAAATAATCTGTTTTGGTCGGCGATTATGTAATTATGTTAAAATGAACAGCACATTTTTACATAATTGATTAGAAATCGTGTTCCTGGCACAGATTTTTTAATCCTCCCCTACTCCCTACTCACTCCCACTTCCCACTCGTTACTCCCAGAAACTCCCCATCTTAGGTCAAGGGTAATTGCCCTCTTTGTTTTTGTGGACTGTCCTATGAATAATGTATTTCGCAGATAATACGGATTGTTATCAGAGGTCTGTGGACTTTACATATTAAATACTGGAATATATTTCCTTATTTACATTGCGAGGTATATTTTTATTGTAACGGGATCAAATAAAGGAGTTTTTCCACCTTACTTTATTAGTATTAGAATCAATCTCAGAAAAAAAAAATGTGTTATTCTTTTGTGGATATTTTAATGTGCTCAATATACTGCTGTATAGATATATTCTGAACATCAATGTAGAATAGGCAAATAATTTTATTGGAATCTATTATAGGTATACAGACAGAACTGAGAACCTTATTTATGGATAATCAAAGGTGGTCTCATTTTCCATAGAGTTATGCTCATGATCCTTTAAAATTTACCACCTCATGTTTACCATAACAATTTTGTATGGACATAAATTAGTTTGTAACGCGTAAACCATACTTTTCTAATGTCCTTCTTTCCCAGGACTCTGATGCCTGTTTTCACCAACCGCCTCCTAACGCTCAGGTGTGCCTTAGCGGCAATTAAGGTTGTCCCCCGAGCAAACGACCTTGGCCATACATTTGCCGCGTTGCCGAGATCGCGCCAAAACCCTATTATTTTTACTTATCTTGGTTCAAAATTGTCCTAAAAAAAATTAAAACGGCGAATATGTAGTTTATGATATAGTCGATCTATTGGCGTGAGTTTCAAATAAAAGTAATTTGTAAATCCTAAGGAGATGCTGAATGTATGCTTTAATTTGAACAAATTGGTATTACTTTGGAAGCTGATATCATGAGTGTAAGAAACAAAAATAGAAAATTTAAAACGACAAAAGGAATGTTGATATACTGAAGATTATTGCTGCACTTTTATTATAACTTTGTAGCTTTCAGATTATGAGTTTATATGGTTTTAAATACGGTCAATTACGGAATCTCCGGACGGAACGCCCTTAAGGGATGATTAATTCCTTAAAGTTTTCACTATTTTTTGTGTGTCCTTAGGGCGTAAGGATTTTCGTAACCCATAAGTTCTTGATAAAAGAATGAGGGAAGTGAAAAAACAGACCGACATATTTTCTCGCTTATATTATTAGCACAGACTAGTCTGGACTCTGGGTAGCAAGTTAGTGGCTATTATCATAACGTCAATATTGTTGTTGATATAAACAATATTGGTATGTTTTCATGAGGGGTGTATGTAAGGGGTTTTCGTTAAGTTTTGTGATTGTTAAATTGTTAACTAAACACAACCCACCGGCTTCAGGAAGGTAAATAATGTATTTGGTTCTCTCTGTTCACGTTTTGTGCTTTGTATTATTTAAAACATTCATGAAATAGCAATCCATCTGTATCTTAATATATATAATTCTTCTGTGAGTGTCTATGTCATTGAACTTCTCTCAAACGACTGGACCGATGAAATTTTTTGTGTGTGTTCAAGGGGATTTAGTCTGTCCCGACAGTTAGCGCTGCGATCAAATAAAAAAAAAAATACTTTATATACTTAATATGGCAAAGAAACGTTTGCCGGGACAGCTAGTATTATATAAAACTCAAAGGTGACTGACTGACATGGTGATCTATCAACGCACAGCCCAAACCATTGGGCGGATCGGGCTGAAATTTTGCATGCAGATTGCAGGTAGATGTTATAATGTAGGCATCCGCTAAGAAAGGATTTTGACAAATTCTAACCCCAAGGGGTCAAAGAAGGGGATGGAAGTTTGTATATAATAATACAATACAATCGTACAATATATAATTATAGATGTAATGTTAAACTATGTCTGTCTATTACTTCTGTACACTTAAATTACTGAAGCGCTGTAAATAGGGAATGCAATACCGGGATACCGGGATCCCGCATGCATTTTGCGGGACTAATCCCGGTCGAAAATTTTGCGGGATCCCGCGGGACTGGCGGGATTACAAAGAAATGTGATTCATACGTGTAACTTTGCGCGCGGGGGTGCGTGAACTGGCTACAGACAGCCCGCTAAACAATTTACCATCAATTCACCTATAATTCACTTTAATTTTTCGATCAGAGGTTCTAGGGATTCCCATTGTATGCTTTTGTTCTCGCGATCACCGGTGCTCGCGCGGGGCCTGAAAGATTAAATGACAATTGAACCAACCAGCGTGGATGTACTTGTACAGTTACTTGTGAATTTAATAAACACTAAACTATAAAGAAAAATTAGCCAGCTTAAAGTTAAATTTAGTGTTACTTATCTATATTATTTTACTATGATATACAACTACGGTACAAACAATGCAGTGACGTTTAGTCTAAATTCGTCCCATACACAATGGCCGGTATTAAAGCGACTATTTCTAGGTCCTACCTAAGTTAGACTAGTACTAGGTGGCTAAGTATAGGTCTCTACAAGAGCTATATTATAGGTATCTACGAAAACTGCACGGGTAGCTTTGAGAGCTACAAAAACTGGACAGTTCTCTACAAACTTTTGCCGGCTTACATGCACCATGATACCTACGAATATTCCTTCAAAAATAATAATAATATAATAACACACCATCATAATTAATTTTGCAAGGCAATTCTCCACCGCAAAGAAAATACCCAAAAGTCATATTAAGTTTAGGTATTTTGCGAAACGAGGCTCTGGAATCCATTGTAAAATTCAATCATCACAGCAAAACTTACCATCTGGTGCATTTCTATTGTCTAAGCGGAAATCTTAAGAAATATCGGTTTTCCGATCACTGGAAAATGCTGAATGGATCTTTAATTTGTCCGTCGCATTGCTTCAATATTTTATTATGTAAGGATTGAATTTTATTGCAAATGTTAAAGTTATATTTACTAGAGTAAATACAGTAGCTGTACAATGTGTAATTATTTTATTATAACGACTTATAATCTCCCATATGCGGAAAGTTTTGTGTAAGTAGGTAAATTTCTGTTTTGATTAAATGTAAATAAAAACATTTCTTAATTCAAAATTGTAATAAAAACGTTTAATTTAAAATTCTATTAATCTTTTTATTAAGACCATATCTTTTTCGATCGTTTTCGTCATTTTCACACCTTCCCTTCCGTTTAATCTAATAAAGAAAGGGTGAAGGTGTCTTAAACAAAGACGTCATCTAGATACCAGAATGACCCTTTAATAACACGGCTTAGGCTGTCGTTAAGGGCAGCCCTTGTCAGGGCTGTCAACCGTCAGAATAAAAGGCCTGAAATTGGCATGGCGTGCCACGTGACTTAGAAAACAATTATTGTCGAATTTAAACATTATTTGTCTTATTTTCTATGTGAAACTCAAGTGAATCTCTTCTACCATTTTATCATTTTTACTTTTACTTTTTAACATTTTTAAGGATTTCGACCTATTGATATAACTGGAACCCAAAATAAATAGACGCAAATATATTAATTTATCCAGATTTTAGAATCTGGAATGTGGCAGCCCTAGCCAGGGTTGAGCAAACCTCTAACTGCTAACACTTCAAAGAGAACGGTAGGGCCGTGTAAACTTATGGACCCTTAGCCCTATTTTAATAACTTTTGATCAGTGAAACGTCTTCTGAGCTTAAAACTTCGTTATTTTTAATGAAAATTGTACAAGTTTTAATTAATTTCTATAATTATTTTGGGTGATTGCAGGATACTCAGAAATTATACCGTTTCTGATTAGCGTTTAATGCTGATCACAGAATATGTAAACTAACGTAGTAACGTAGTACTACGTAGAAATTATTATTATATCATCTACTTGGAAAAGCTACATTAACAGCTACCTTCAAATAGCTGGCTGCAGTAGTGATTATCTGAAATTAGTACAATATATTATTATAAATTCATGCCGTTACCAATACAAAGAACAAAAGAGTCCAGACAAAAAAAAAAAAAGAATTAATAAAGTTCAGACTTGAATGGCTTATCCAAAACTGAGTAGCATCGCATCGCCTTGTCACATTGCAATGTGAGCTGACTATATTGCCTGGGTTACACGGAGCGAGCTGACATGCGAGCTGGCCTGTCAGTTGCTGAAGTGCAGCTCCTTGCCCCGTGTGACCGCATCATGCAAGTTACTTTCATGTGCGAGTGGGTCACTTGTTCAGTGCGAGTTACTACAACAGTTTTTGTTTTCACCCGCCACTCGCCTTCCTTACCACAGATACAACACGACTAAGCAATGTTATTAGGACATTACCTATCTACTGCAACGTCAGCAGCGTGCATGGTGTGACTCAGGGCGGCGAGTCGAGCTGCCTGCTGTCAATGTAGCTGCTCGCGCTGTGTAACATATCCATAAAGGATAGGCTACACAGTTCGAGCAGCTGAAATAACAGTAGGCAGTTACTGTGTCTGTGTATTCGCACGAGAGCAGCTCGCCTGGGTCACACCATATACACTGCTGACGTCGCAGTAGGTGATGCCCCGGCGAATTCGTCGAGTCGAGTTGTATCTGTGGTGGAGGAAGGCGAGTGGCGAGTTAAAACAAAAAATGTTGTAGGAACTCGCATGCGATCAACTGACCTACTCGCACATAAAAGTAACTCGTATGATGCGGGCAATTTACTGAGTAGGCCAGCTCGCACCGTGCAATCTAGGCATAAGGGGAACGGAATAAATTCTGGAACGATACCAATTTTATAAGGTTACTGTATTTTTGGAAAAAATGCGGGCACTCATTAACTGACTTGGCCAGCTCGTACCGTGTAACCCAGGCATAAGAGGAACGGAATAATTTCACGATACAAATTTTATGAGATAGCGTCTTTGCCAATCTCCCTGAAACGCAGACTCGTCGACATGTGCATTCTGCCCATCCTAACCTACGGTGCTCAGACCTGGTCATTGACTGAGTCGCAAAGGTCCCAGCTCGGGGTTTTCCAAAGAGCAATGGAGCGCAGCATGTTAGGTGTAAAACTAGCAGACCGAATAAAAATAGCACGCTGCGCTCCAAAACAGGTGTTAAAGACGTCGGCATGACAGCTACAAAATTAAAGTGGGACTCGGCGGGTCATACCAGCCGCATGCATCCTGACCGTTGGGCAAAGGTCACCACAGAGTGGGTACCAGTGGACGGACGACGCCGCCGTGGGCGGCCTCCAAAAAGATGGCCAGATGAACTGGATGCCTACAAGCCAGGCTGGCCTGCGGTGGCGTTGGAGCGAGACAGGTGGAAGACCTTGGGGGAGGCCTTTGCCCAGCAGTGGGATAGCATAGGCTCATAAAAAAAAAGAAAAAAAAAACTCGACTCGAACTCGGTTGTCTGTAAAGTCGGTTTACTGACGAAAGTTGAACGTGATAACGTCATAGCCTTAAACGGAACGCCTCAGAGCGAGGTAACGCCGCATATTGCGTCATGTTTTTTTCGTGCGCGCAGCCCATATCGAATTATAAGACGTTGTCACGTCAAAAAAAAAATGAGATGTATCTCAAGATTTTTACGATGCTTATATATATATTACTTTCCCAGGTCCGTTAATAATGGAATAAAGCTACACTAGGGGCTAGGGCTGGGTCTCACTCTATTATGCAAGTCTGAGATGCGCTGCACTTTACAACTGGAGTGATTTCTTAAAAAATATAAATAGGGTTTATGAGTTACTACATGAGAGAGGAGAGAGCGAATTTTTATGCCAGGCTCGGTGTTTGCGAACGGCCAGCTAAATATTGCATTGAGCTATTTTATAGTTTGAACAAATCAAATTTTATGTTGTTTTGAATCAACGTCCGTTACGCCAAATTAGTTTATCGCGCGGGAACCGTAAAATTTTACAAATAATCTACTTACTTTTTGTCCCGGCTCAAACTTTTCCAGTAAAATCGGTTCAGCAGTTTGGGCGTGAAGAGGTAACCGACAGACAGACACACTTTACCATCTATAATATTAGATAGATTAATAAATTGTAAAAGTTTATAACTTGAACCACACATGAATCTTTTTAAACCGTAATACAATTTCTTCATCCATTTAACGTTCATTTAAGATAGAAGATGATGCTCTGTTTATTCAAGTGCAGTTAAATCACAGGGTTTGTTTTAGCGACAGTTGTAATGGTAGATGAACTAGATGAAATTTACTAGTCTAATGGCCTGTTTCACCGCTTCCTGATAAGGTGCCCGATATGCTTATTTGACAGATTCTCCATACTCTATCTGTCAAGTAAAGTGGTGGATAGCCTTATCAGGAAATGGTGAAACAGGCCCTTAGTTACAGTTTTTCTTAATTAACACTATAATTAGCTATTAGTGTGATAATTTCAAGTAACAACATCAAGTAATAACATTTTGGGCGTCGCTTGCATAAATACAGTAAGTAATTTAGGCAAATAAATGACTTATTTTAGAAAGAAAATCTTGATTTATATATTTTTTTTGTGAAAGATCTGTAAGACTGGTAAATGTCTTAAACGATTTTCGTCAATTATACACTAATATACCGTATCTACTAACAAAAGTAAGTGCGGATACTAATTCAAAGTAACTCAGCAAAACAATATTATACCGCGATTTGAGCTCCAGTCAGTCCAAAATTTTACAGTGATAGCTATAATAGCACTTTTTAAAACTACCCTACAAGAAAACTAGAGGAGACTAAATTAATTAAACCCTCACGAAACTGCATTCCTGGTCTCAGTGCAAAATTCAATACACTTTATTGTCCAAGGAAACTGTCTTAATTGAAAATTACGGACGCGTCTAATGGACACGGGCGAGCGGCGACTTGCACTAAATCCTCTACACTGCATGAGATCCTGGTACAAATTGCACGATTCATTACTATTTCAGAGAAATGAGACTCGAGTTGTGTTTAGCGTTGAAATGTTGATTGAAAGTCTCTGCACCAGGATAAAGGAATGTCCTTCTTGTTGGCATATTGGGTAATCATAACTGCAACAATGATTTGGCAGTTGTCTTCATTTACTATCAGAAGTATCAGAGAAGTTGATTCTTAGGCAGATGGCGAACGTAAGTAGGTAATTTGGCCGCGTTAAGTCAAACCCATCCGACCGATCACAGCTAACATTGAATTGACATAAGCCGGCCAAATGACGTAGGTCCGTCAACTGCCTAGGGATCAATTTTCTCGATGGTACAATACATGTCAATCGATGACAATCAAACTAGAATATATGCCACTCTACACCTTCAGCCTTCAATTTTTAATTTTAGTCTCTCTGTTTTTTGCTATACAAGTTCACGTTACTTGCTGTCGAGAGTTACTTGCTGACGAGTTTATAACATAGAAATTAAAAAAATCTAAAGCACATAGATTACAACAGATAAGCTTACCCGTCAATTATTAACCCACTAGATGACGCCCGCAACTCCGTCGCGCCAAAATTCATTTATCGCGCGGGAACGCTACATTTTTCCGGCATAAAAAGTATCCTATGTCCTTCCCCGGGACTCAAAGTATCTCCATGCCAAATTTCAGCCAAACCGGTTCAGCGGTTTAGGCGTGAAGAGGTAACAGACCGACAGACAGACAGACAGACACACTTTCGCATTTATAATATTAGTATGGATGACGAGTTTATAACATAAAAATTAAAAAAATCTAAAGCACATAGATTACAGCAGATAAGCTTACCTGTCAATTATTAACCCATCAAGCCCCATAAGCTCACCGGTGAGCGAGACACAATGGAATAACAGTAGATTTCCAAGAATCCACGATCGAAGCAGTAAATACTGTAAGCTTTTAACCATTCATCGCTATCATTGAATAAAAATACCTCACCGCTTATTTACCACCTAAGCTAAGCGCTAAAGGCTCTGATTTCACCAAGTCGTATTTCTACTCTAAGATTTGTACGTTTGTAACCCCGACCCCAACCCCGGTGCACCGGAGGGGTCGTTATTAAGACAAGATGGGTCAATTCTCTCCACGGCCGCACGGGGAATATTACTGCAGCCTACACTTTGTTTTTATTATTATAGTTATTTTTACAATTGTTAGAGAATTTCTCAGCTCATACCTAATTTGTAATACCTTGTATTATTTGTATTTCATTAAGATTTTATTTGGACTCGAATGAAAATAAGAAGAACGTATTATTGTTGTTTTATTAAATTAATCTCTAACAATAACAAACATTTATTTTGAGATTGTAATCCTATCATTAAGATTGACTTTACCTCCATAATAATATTATATTCTTTTATGTCCTGTTGATACATTTTCAAGACAATGTTTCGTTTTCCTGGAATAGTTTCCTGTGCTCAAAGACACTTACAAATCGGCAAGCTGTTGGCGTTACAGGTGAAATTGAACGCCTCACTACAATAGACACTGGAATACGGAGCGTAAACCTTTTCGACAAGTTATAGTGCATGTAAAGCGACAGGTTATCGGAAGCGATACACGGAATGGCGCACGACAAGATGGCGGCGCCACAAAATGGCCGCCCGCAGCAATCCCGAATACAGATTGCGTCCCCCGCGCCCCCGCGCCGACTCAAAGCAATTCCGCGTCCAAAAGAGACGTTTCTATTTGTGCAAATTGTGTGCAACTTATGGTTCACACACTATAGACGTGCGAAACGAAACTTATTAAAACTTTCTGGTGTGGTGTTCTCATTAAAAACTTAAATGATACTAAAATAATGCATCCTGTTTAATAATATTGTTATAATTTATTATATTAAAAATTATTTATCTAACATTTGTATATAAGTACTTAGTTATTACTTACTTATTTCTATCCATCTATATTAATATATAAAATAAAGTTGTGTTAGTTACGCCACTTATAACTCAAGAACGGATGAACCGATTTGGCTGAAAATTGGTGGAGAGGTAGCTTAGAACCAGGAATAGGACATAGGATACATTTTGTCCCGGAAAAATGTACGGTTACTGCACAATATACTTTTATGATTTGTGCGTAAACTATTCAATCGATTTTGATGAATTTTGGTATGGAGATACTTTGAGTCTCGGGAAAGGACAAGGGATACTTTTTGTCCCGGAGAATGTACGGTTCCCGCACAATAAACTTTTATGTTTTCGCCTAAACTGTTCAGTTTATTTTTATGAAATTTGGTATGGAGATAATTTGAGTCTCGGGAAAGGACAAGGGATACTTTTGGTCCCGGAAAATGTACGGTTTCCGCACAATAAACTTTTATGATTTTCGCCTAAACTATTCAATCGATTTTGATGAATTTTGGTATGGAGATACTTTGAGTCTCAGGAAAGGACAAGGGATACTTTTTGACCCGGAAAATGTACGGTTCCCGCATAATAAACTTTTATGATTTTCGCCTAAACTATTTAGTTTATTTTTATGAAATTTGGTATAGAGATACTTTGAGTCTCGGGAATAGAAAAGGGATACTTTTTGTCTCGGAAAATGTACGGTCCCTGCACAATAAACTTTTATGATTTTCGCTTAAACTATTTAATCTATTTTGATGAAATTTGGCATGATGATACTAATTTTAATCTTTTGTTTTCTTAATAATTATACCAATTCGAATTAAATAATCATCTTTAAGACAGGACAACGTCTGTCGGGTCAGCTAGTTATAAAATAATAACAAGAGGCTCTGTCATGTGTTGGTCCACTTGGGAAAACACGTTTAATTTTTTTTAAACTGTATATTTTGAGAGCTATTAATTTAAATACTATAAACAGCATTGAATATAATCAAATTCATTGTCAACTACATATTCGTCTATTACATTTTAACGACACACTCAATAGTTAGCAAAACAATCTAAATGATGTCAGCAGTGTGCGCGGTGGTGTGTTGGCACGCGACGCTCGTGTTATAAAGGTTGAGTGCAGATTATTGAAATGCACTGAATAGTTTGTCGACTTGGGTATCATGTGTGATTCTGCGGCGTATTAACTCGCTGATACACCGTTTTATCTTAGGGCCTGTTTCACCACTTTCTGATAAAGTGCCGGATAGGCTTTTCACAACTTTTTGACAGATTCTCCATACTTGATTTGTTAAGTTTATTGATGGATAGCCTATTCGTCACTTATCAGGAAGTGGTGGGACAGGCCCTTAATGTATTATCAGATAAGTTGATTCCTAGGAAGTTGACGAACCTACTTTTTTTTTTATTGAATAAGGGGGCAAACGAGCAAACGGGTCACCTGATGGTAAGCAACTACCGTCGCCCATGGACACTCGCAACATCAGAAGAGCTGCAGGTGCGTTGACGGCCTTTTAAGAGGGAATACGCTCTTTTCTCGAAGGTTTGCAGGTCGTATAGGTCCGGAAAAACTGCTGGTGACAGTTCGTTCCAGAGTTTTACAGTGCGCGGCAGAAAGTTACGCGAAAGACGCACTGTGGAAGACTGCCACTCATCAAGGTGATGAGGATGGTATGTTTTTCGCGTGGGTCAATGGCGAAAAGTTGCAGGTGGTATGATTCCGAACAATTCCTCAGAGCACTCCCCGTGATACAACCGATAGAGGATGCAGAGTGAACTACAGCAAGCATACATACATACACATACATGAATCGGCGTAATTCCAAGGGGTCCAAGCTGTTTGAAACACTATGGCAGTCAACAATTCGAGCGGCCCTTCGTTGGATACGATCCAGAGGGATCAGTTGGTATTTTGGCGCCCCTGCCCAGAGATGAGAACAATATTCCATATGAGGCCGAACCTGCGCCTTGTAGAGTTGTAGGCGTTGGTCCGGACTGAAGTACTGTATCGCTCTATTAAGAACGCCAAGCTTCTTCGAGGCTAATTTCGCCTTACCCTATAGATGGTATCAGAACTGGACTTCGCTAGATATGTTGACGCCAAGTATCTCAATGCTAGGGGAGATGGTTAAAGATGTGCCCTCGAAACGAGGATATACGACCATTGGTGACTTTTTAGTGGTGAACGCGCAGACTTGTGTCTTGGCGGGGTTGAATTGGACCAAGACTTCATTTGGTTAGTACACAATGTTACTGCTGATAAAATTATATCCTTTAGGCTTAAAATCTTTTCATCCTATTGCTTGGTAAAACACTGAAAAAGTAGAGCGAATTTTAGATTTTAGAATCTTGTTTATCGTTCACTGAAAAACTAGCCTGAAAAATTCGCAGCAAAATCTTTAAAATCTATACGGTCGAGAGAATCTTCGATTATTTCAAGCTATTTCCTGCTCGAATAAACAGCTTAAAGTTATTAGTAGCTCGTTCACTTTATAGCACGATGTTTAGCTCTTGCAGCTCTGGCGGATTACACCTCATATAATTCTATTTTAAAGGCGCTTTTAAGATTGCGCAGAAATGGCTTGATGAGTAATAATTAATAGTGCATTAGGTAATTATGTCGATCTATTCATTAATATTCATCCCAATATAAGAATATGTACAGACGTTTTAGTTTACGATGATTTGTAAAATTTTAGGAAGAGTCGCTTATGGGCAAGCAAAATAGATAACCTTCTAATATAATATTATATTCTATAAGCGATGTACTGTACTAGCGGATTTTAAAATGTTGTATATTTATCAAGGTTTTGAGAAGAAAACTAACTTGGCGCTGATTCCGCTTCATTGTTTTTCACCTAGCATTAAATGTGATATAAACTGTCGGTCGTAACTCGTAAGTGTAAAGAAAGGACGATGTTTGATTTTTTACTTTATTTGCCGCCTTAACTAAAAAACTAAACACTGTATAAGTAGCCGGTTGTAAATACCCCGTCGTAGGTAGGTGTGCGAGCTCATGACGATGAAATGTGCCTAATGTCGGCACTACATATAGGCGAACGCGTTGGCTGACGCGTTGGCTGTCGCGTTGGCTGACGCGTTGGCCAACGCGTCGGCCCAATGTGTAGAACGGGCGACTCGCGCGTTGGCGGTAGGTATTTAGACGTTGGCCGACGCGTTTTGTCGGCACTACATATAGGCGAACGCGTTGGCCGACGCGTTGGCCAACGCGTCGGCCCAATGTGTAGAACGGGCGACTCGCGCGTTGGCGGTAGGTATTTAGACGTTGGCCGACGCGTTTTGTCGGCACTACATATAGGCGAACGCGTTGGCCGACGCGTTGGCCAACGCGTCGGCCCAATGTGTAGAACGGGCGACTCGCGCGTTGGCGGTAGGTATTTAGACGTTGGCCGACGCGTTTTGTCGGCACTACACATAGGCGAACGCGTTGGCCGACGCGTTGGCCAACGCGTCGGCCCAATGTGTAGAACGGGCGACTCGCGCGTTGGCGGTAGGTATTTAGACGTTGGCCGACGCGTTTTGTCGGCACTACATATTATAGGCAAACGCGTTCGTCTATATGTAGTGCCGACATAAGAGAAATTTGGATCACGTGATCGAAAGATTTCTTGTTGCCACTATTCATAATCATCAATAATCATCAACATCTCACTGCTGAAAATTTCAGCTTATAAACAAGTAAACTAGGTCGAAATTGGTCCAGCTGTTTGGGTGCTATGATACCACTGATAGACCCACAAAAACAGACACGAAAATCTTATAACCCCCTTTTTTCATCGGTTAGAAATGTAATCGTCGCGGCCGTTTCCCCAAATGGAAGAAATAAGCGAACTCATAACGCAAATGAAACAATGAAACGAGATGAAATGCACCGAAATAATGCGATTTATATTAAATACCTGTTGAGTTCTCGTCCGAGTGCGCGATTGTTTCATAACCTTAATGCGATCGTTACATCGACTGTGGAGTATTTACCATTAAATGTATTTACATTTTCGATCAATGCATTGCCTGTGGATGATTCTCATAATTCGAATGTCACTTATATCAAAATTTGCCTCCCTTGTGTGGGAAGTATTGGCGAAATCGAAGTGAAATTTGAGGTATGGTAAAACTTACTTCTATAATCTGTGGGTTAAGCCCTGATTGAAAGCGTAAGCTGTAAAGAGGAATCTATGAGCTTAGATTTACTTGCATATAGAGTTCGTGAGTTTAGATTAATAATAATAATAATAACTCCCACACCGGTTTCGATGACGGTGGCCGGTTTCATTGAAGCCAGGCCAGTTACGCAGGAGTAATTTTATAGTGCTCAAGTGTGTGCGCAGTGCACAAGAGCAAACTCTATTCCTTTTACTCTCATAACCCAGTGGGACGGACAACCGACACGACTGGCGACTGGCGAGAGATCAGGCGCAGGACCGACTTTTTACGTGCCCATCCGATGCATGGATCATCTTTATACTTGTCAGACAATCAGGTGATCAGCCTGCATTCACCTAACCAAACTTAGAAATAACATGTTTTCAACGCGGAAATCGAAACCACGATATCTGAGTCAAGAGCCAGAGCCACGTTCTAAACTACTGGACCATGGAGGCGTTGATTATACTGAAACTGAAGCGACACATCGTTATTCTATACGTAATTATTTGATGTTGTAGTATGTTAGCTTATGCAATGTTTTTTAAAATTCCTCAAGTAAAACAAATAAGTATTCTACATGTTTTTGATATACAACATACTTTCTTTCATTACACTACCCACGCCCAGAAAAGTCTTACCGGAATTTTATTTTTTTCCTAACGTAGGTACTATCAGAGATTCCTAGGTAAGTTGATTCCTATGCAGATCGAGGGCCTACGTAGTTTGGTCGCGTTACGTCAAACCCAGACCGACCAAATGACGTTGGTCTGTCAACTGCCTAGGAATCAATTTTCTCGATGGTACTATCAGAGAAGTTGATTCCTATGCAGATCGGAGGCCTACGTAGTTTGGTCGCGTTACGTCAAACCCAGACCGACCAAATGACGTTGGTCTGTCAACTGCCTAGGAATCAATTTCCTCGATGGTACTATCAGAGAAGTTGATTCCTATGCAGATCGAGGGCCTACGTAGTTTGGTCGCGTTACGTCAAACCCAGACCGACCAAATGACGTTGGTCTGTCAACTGCCTAGGAATCAATTTCCTCGATGGTACTATCAGAGAAGTTGATTCCTATGCAGATCGGGGGCCTACGTAGTTTGGTCGCGTTACGTCAAACCCAGACCGACCAAATGACGTTGGTCTGTCAACTGCCTAGGAATCAATTTCCTCGATGGTACTATCAGAGAAGTTGATTCCTATGCAGATCAGGGGCCTACGTAGTTTGGTTGCGTTACGTCAAACCCAGCCGACAGATCACAATTAACATTAAATTGACATATTCGACCAAATAACGTTGAACTATCAACTGCATAGGAATCAATTTCCTCGATGGTACAATATAAGTATTCTATGCCTTTCCGTAGAGCAAATGCCTGAACCTTTTATACTGGTACTCGTATACATTGAGGAATCTATAAAAACGTTAAATCATCTTACGAAACAGATTTCTTGCGTTTTCAAGAAATGTTTTTACTTTTGCTATTCCTTTATTCGCGGAGGTATTTTCTATCGGAAACACAGACATAGATCAAGATAGATACCGCATGTCGCTCTATTTGTATGAAAACGAGCGTGTCACCTTTTTCCTTTCTCTGTGACGTACCGATGATAAGAAACGTGTCCCTAGGCCAACGTTTCTATTTGAATTTCTACAGCTCAATACGACACTTTTAGGCATTTTTTAAAATTCCGATTGACGTCCGATTCCGCTAGCAGACTAAAGAACAGACTTTCGAAAAACGAGCATTGCTCGTCGTTTGGGAACGCGATACATACACATGCGGTATCTATCTTGATCTATGTCTGTGATCGGAAATCATAGTTGGCGAGCATGCGGCCGACAGTCGTGAAACTGAATCAAACCCGAGAAACCTTCATTACTACGACGATTGTTCTCTATGTCACGAGATTGCTTATTTATTTTTAAACGATCCTCAATCTGCGTCGATTCTACTATAACAATGCCGCTTCGTTTCTGCTGCGATCCAGTCCTTTTACACTGCAATGGTATTGACATGAAATGAAAATTATTATAAAATTGAAATAATATTCTATTGTAAAATTTGTATATTTTGAAAACACTGAGGGTGGGTTGCACCATCTTACTTTAACTATAACAAAATGTCAAATGAACTGTTAATCCCTGGTTAAAGTCGTATGGACGCCATATTTGGCGATAACCTCGCAATTTTGCTCGGTTAAAGTTAAAGTTAAATTTGACATAAGGGTGTTGCCATAACGAATGTTTTATGTTTGTATATAAATAATTCATTTTTTATACTCTCAACCCCATTCACTTTAGCAACAGACATCTGTCAAATTATGTGGTCATGTAAAAGCTAAAGTTAACCTTAACAGTAACCTAACTTTGCCCATAACTGTCTATAAAAACGCGTCTGGTTCAAGTGGTTCAACCCACCCTAAGGGTTCTTAAATTCACGTCATATTACAGCTTTTTGACACAAAAGACGCTAATATCATACTACATGTAACATGTTACATGGCTGATGGCTCCACCTGGTGTGTAGAAAAGTGTCGGAAAATTATTAAAGTAAGTTTTTGAAAATACAAGGCCATCAGGTGACCCTTCGTGTGCGTTGCGCCCCTAGTCAAATGAAAGATTGAAAACCCTAATTGCAAGTTGCAATAAGAGATTAAAATATAAAAAATGGATCGATGAATATCAATGCACAATACTATAATATTTTCTAAGTAAACAACTACACTGACACCACATCTAACGAACTTAAACATATTTCAATTCGTGTCGTAGCGTAATGTCATTAGACTCCGCGCTACATTGATAATATTGAATCAGTTGACTATTAACAATGCAAATAATGCTAGGGCCCCCAGCGAGCTCGCAAATGCACTGAACTCCGCGACAAGAGTATCGGAATAGCGATTATAGACCTTATGTTCTGGGACGGAAGAGTTAATGAATTGCGGGTATAACTTGGGTAGTTTATCCGGCATTGTTTGCAAATCCAAACTTATGCAGCGGCAATGTTTACAAGGATCGTTTGTAGCTTTAATGCTTGTAGTTTAAATTGTCTTCGGATTTTATTTGCGATTCGTTTAAATCGCTTGCCTGGTTGTCTTTATTAGACCGGGGTGGAACTGCCCTGACGCCTTAATGCTGTCTCTAGTCTGTAGATTCACTGCTGAACATAAAATTAGTTATTGAAATTGTTGGTGTATTTTTCTTTTATATTGTTAAGTAATATTTAGATTTATTAGTGTTAATAGTAGAGTATTTACTGCGCTAATAATATAAGTTAAATTTACATTATAATATTGCCTAATAGTATACTTAATGTTAAGGCGACGCCTCGATAATTTGGCTGTAGCGATATCGATTTTTCTCAGCAATGACTAAAGCTAATAAATTAAAGATCATTGTCAGTATTCACCATGTCTTTGTCTTTGAATTATTACCCGTAGTACACGATTGGTCACCTTTTATAACATAAAATAATCAATCAAAAAGACCTTTGTAAAAAAAGGGATTCCTATTTTGCCAACAGAGGAAATTGATTTAAGCTTCCAAAATTTGTACATAGATTGGTTCAAGAATACACTTTTATTTCCCCATAGCTTATATGAAATGTATTTATAGTTTTTAAATTACACGACACAAACCATTTTGTCGAACGCCCTTTAACGTTAGGTACCCCCTTTCTATTTTTTGCTGTTCCATAGAAAACGGCCTTTCGTAGAAAAACAAGCAATCTAAAACATATCCAACACGGTTACTTTCCCGAAATGATATAAAATTATTATTTTTAACAAAAAATTAAAACCGACTTCCAATGTAAAAACAATCGTAATATGTACTAAAAAGTATTAAATAACTCTTACTCTTTAATAGTGCCTTTTCAGAATTTGTCTAAATCTCAACTATTTCCGTACATACTACAGTCTTCATTATTTTGAAGTCGGTACCAGCTAATTTAACCGTGAGTTCAGTAATGTTAAAATATCTGAAACTTTTGGGACTGGTACCGACTTCAAAGTAATGAAGACTGTAATATGTACAGAAATAGTTGAGATTTTGACAAATTCAGAACAAGGCACTATTAAAGAGTACGAGTTATTTAGTACTTTTTAGTTCATATTACGATTGTTTTTACATTGGAAGTCGGTTTTCATTTTTTTGTTAAAAATAATAATTTAACTCTTTTTAGTGTCATCGTATAACTGTGTAGACCAATAATTCTATTATAATCTAGATATAATAAGCCAATAAAATAAAATTCTAATCTAAAATATACAGATATATACAAATTTTAAATAAAAAAAAAAAAACTATAAAAGGAAAAACTTGCCCAAGTCGTCCCCATCTGGCAGAGTGCCCAGCAAGCTGACAGCATTGCCACGTTGGATGGCAATTGCAATCCGCTGTGCCAGGTAGCTCCCAGCTCTGGGATCTCGGGTGGCTTCAACAAGCTTCTTCGATATTCCTCTAAAAAGCTTATGTGCCCCCGGACCCCATGCGCCTAGAGTTTCCACCCCAAACGGTTCAAATATGAGATCTCCACTGAGGTTCTCATACTTGCGCCGCTTGAGGTTCTCTGCTTGATTTGCGGCTGCGCCCGCACAACTCGAGGTGCCCTGAATATGGGACGAGGCGAGTGTGTCGACACAAGTAGCGTCCCACACAAGGGCCCGACCCACATTCCAGGGGACCAGGGTCATTCCATCGGGTCTCTTGCCATCGTCACGCGCCAAACCGGAGGGTTCCAGTATCGCTGGCACGCCGGCAGTGACAAGAGCCCGGCGAATGAGGTCATTCAGGCTGTGATGCCGCGAAAAGCGTCCAGCACTTCGCGAGCAGCACAGCCCGTGGTGACCGTAGCTGTCTACGAGCGCGCCGCAAACACACTGATGGGGGACGACATGGGGGGCACCAAGACGCAGGGCAGTGGCAAGACGGAATGTATTACGGTCCAGCAATGTTCCTGTATTTTTAGATGGTAGTGCCTGCAGCCAAGCTCCCGACTCCCACCTCTCCACGGCCAAAAGTCGAGCCCGTTCTACGGCGCTGGTAGACGTGTTAAACAGTTTATTACGCACCAGCCCGCAGATGGGCTCATCCCAGAGCCTTTGGGAGGATGTGTTCTTGGGGACCTCGCTGCCGGCACTAGCAATGTCCCAGGCGTCCTTGGCCTCGTCCGCGAAGGGAATGACGAGTGGGCAAGAAGAGGGTTCTAAAATTTTGGCTATTACTGCGCGATTTGCGTGGACCGAGGACAAGAACGCCGGTAAAGCTGTGTCTGATGTTTTTCGTATTCCCAGGCCACCGAACCTTACTGGTAATGTAGCTTGGGTCCAGGAACGTTCGTCAAATTTTATGTTTAAAATTGTGGAAAGCGTATGTTTTAGGGTGTCATCTAAACTATGGAGAAGTTCTGGGAACTTCCAGAGCTGACAACACCGCAAAACATACGTAAATTTTGGGACGAATAAACAATATCGAATCAGGGTAAATGCCATGTGACTGTTAATTTGGAGAAGACGATCTAAACTTTCACTAAAATTTCGTGCTTTTTTATTTATATAGTCCGGAAAGGAATCGGCTAGAACAGGTGAACCCAAGAGAAAAAGTGAACTCTTTTCAATCACTGATAATTCTGGGGCGACGGACTTGAAACTGGATATTATCTCATCTCTATCCTCACAATCATCAGGGACAAAAAGCTCACACTTCCCCAGGTTCAGATCTAGGCCTATAATTTGGAATTCGCGAATCAGGGTCCGAAAATCCGAAAGAACTGTACATGCGTCGCTGGCAAGGGTCCCGTCATCTAGATACCACACGTTGAATTTGGAATTTAGGAGTTCGATGACCGGGTGAATAGCTAGGCTGAAAATTGCTGGACCTAGAGGGTCGCCCTGTTGACAGCCAACTTCAGACTGGATTAAATGGTCCTGATAAATGAGCTTAGTGGGTTCTCGGTAGCACTGTAACATGAAGGGCAAAATGGTGGGGGCTTTGGTTTTTATCTGTGTCAACATGGCGACCCTGTCTACAGAATTGAAAGCATTTCTAACATCCACCTTTAGGTATATATTGTTTTTGGAATTTTGAACATGAGTGCGAAAAGAGTGAACGGCTGCCTCACAGCCACCTTTGCAGGCAAAACCAAGTTGCTTGGGTTGGAAATATGATGACAGGGATTTAATGGACCTGCAGGCTATCTTGGCAGTGAGGCGCCGGTATGTTGAGCCCACAGCGATCGGTCGAATGCCACCATCTCTCTTCCTCAGAGCGCAGAGGTTTGCTCCATATAGGATGTCTACGATGTCTAAAGCAACCTCACCACGAAGCATGAGGTTGCACAAATTCGTGACCTCCTGCAGGAGTTTCTCTCCGGCATCTCCACAGCAACCGCTGGTGAGGTCCTTCAGATGCTGAGGAGTGATACCGTCGAGACCGCCCGCTGAACCCGGAGGAAAAGACATGATAGCTCCACGAACACTGTCGACTGTTGTTTGAAGGGGTGGTGCTCCGTCATGGGCGTCAGAAATGTGTTGAGATGTAAGTTGATTGGGGTGTTTCTTTTTTAAGGCCGAAACGGTTTCTGGGGAGTTCGGAGCAATCGTGTCGCTGGAAAAGAGCAACCGCGCAGCGCCCTTAATATCTCCATCACTAATTTTATTTTCTACATTTTTAACAATGTTATTTTTTGCTGAAGAACATAAAGGAAAATTTCGATTTAAATCAATATCAGTTGCGCAGTTCTTTTTAATACGGGAAGTGAGGGAAGGGAGGTTTTAGTGTTGTCTACAAAATAAGGTTTTATGCGTAAATAACCAATACGAATGTTAACTATTCAGTACATTATGTTATTGTAAGCAAAACTGTGGCAAATGCTTGCAGTTATCTAAGCGATGCTGCAATTTCCAAACTTTTATGTTTAAAGGTTGAGGAACTTTCTGTTCAGTGCCTTTGGACCAAGAGACACCTTTGTATGAAATTTCTCTTATTCGTAATATATGTTTAACTTACTAGAAACAACATTTTAACCACTATGAGCGTTTTGATAAATTTCGAGAATTTCTCTTGATTGCTCATAGATCCCATCATCAGCTCACCACTTTCGTAATTGTTGTACAAAATTAAGATTATATCCTACTATACAACAACACGAAAATTTCGAAAATGGGTCCACAAACAGTGAAATCATCGTCAAAAACATCTGCTTCGATGCAAAATATCACCATGGTATAATTATAGTTGTGATGATGATGATTAATCAAATTGATATGTTGGCTTATGCTTTCAGTTATTTAAACAACGCCGAAATCTCCGAACCTGTACCTATAAGCATTCAAAAGTTCTGTTCGGTACCTTCAGATCCAGGGTATAACCTGGTGCAAAGTCTTATTTTTTGGTAGTTTTTACCTCGAATGCTTCAGAAAAAATTGAAATCACTATATGTTTCCATACAAATTTCAAGGAGTCCCCTCGATTCCTCAAGGATCCCATCATCAGATCACCACTTTTGTGAACATGGTACCAAATTCGAGTTAAACCTTAAACAACTCAAAAAGAATTTTGAAAATCGGACCACAAACGGCTGAGTAATCGAGGAACATACAAAAAAAAAAAGACACATACAGCCGAACGTATTACTGGCAAAAACGCGCGGATCCTACGATATAAACGAATTTCATTGACCATAGCTGAGGGTAAAGTTTAATATCAATTATTATCTATCAGTGCAAATATTCGAAAAATTCATCACCGATTACCGTATGTTACCTAATACTTCGACATGACAAATATACCTGACCTCTTTCTGATTTATGAGGTACGTAATGGGAGCGATAAAGACAGATATAGTTTGGGCGATGTTTAATGGCTGGTAACTGCCGACTATTACGGAGTCTATCGCATGCTCGTTACCCCGTGACCCCAATTACTCTATAGCCTTTGATTAAGAGCTTTCCCGATTGTTGCTCGAAATATTTACATAATAAACTAACGTAGACGACGGATTGAGGCTTAAAACTGCATTTCCAAATTTCTATTTCAAAATAATAATAAAAATAACATAACAACAAATATGGATGTATGCTTCATATCACGTCAGTCTGGCCCCCTGCTAAGTACCAGAAGGACTTGTGTTACGGCCCTATGGGTACAGGACAACGAAAATAAATAAATATGTAATATAATATTATTCAATTTAATACGTAATAATATGCAGTCTTTTGGTTGAGATGCTGATTTTATTAATGAAAGAGATTTCCAAAATAATATGTTGTAGTCCAGAGTTTACTTTGTTATAATATTTATATTATTTTTGCACACATGAAAACAAATAGGATTTAAATCTAAAACGGGTAGAACTTACGTAGTAACTATTTAGTAATCAGTAGACTTAGGCAGAAATATCTTGCGGTTCGTCGCTGCACTTATGACACATTCTTAGGCCGTGTTCACACCAAACTGAGTATACGCCGCTGAATGTGAGCGAGCGTTACGCAGTTTATTGTATTTCCATATATTATATTCACTTTTTCGTTCACACCTAACGGACAATACGCCATTACGCTAGGCGTAGGCGCGGACATTCGATACCGTATATTTTCACGTTCACACTGGGGCTAACAGTGAGCCTGCTCACATTCAGCGGCATATAGTCAGTTTGGTCTGAACACGGCCTTACAGCCTATGTGGATAGTCGAAAACTACAAATAAAACAGATATCCTGATTACGTTGGAAGTACAAAGAGAGCAGATAACGTGAACGTGCCGGCTGAACAAATGGCAAGAGACGTAAATCACGTTTATGGCGTTGTTCCACCGTACTTCCCGTAGTTCGCTAATGTGGAAGGTACAAAACTTCCAACTTGTACAGGATATACTCTTGTTAACAACAAAGTATATTACGAATTGATCTCGAGATGTTGCGATGATAAAACTAAATGGACATTCATCCTTTATTTCACTAATGACTAATCCATTCACTAAGGGTCTAAACACACTAGGCTGAATTACGCCGACGTAAATTCCGCCGCGTTTCAAATCCATACAAAATATGGGCGGAACGCGACAGACGACATACTATACCGAAATTCCGTCGTGAGCCGAATTTCCGTCGAGCCAAGTCAAGCGTAACGTTCGGCAGCGATTCGGCGGTGATGTTTTGTATAGCAACACACTATACGCGACGGAATTATCAAAATCGAACATAGGAAATCCAACCTTGTCTCCAAAGCGTTCGCTCACTCGCTTACGCGCGCGTTCCGCAACGGAAATTACTATACGCCGCGAAATTTCGGCTCTTCGCGTAATTTATTTATTTTATAGTGTGTCGCATCAGACGTAAGCGGCTGAACGTAATTTCGGCCACGTAAATTACGCGGGCGTAATTCAGCCTAGTGTGTTTAGACACTTATACTCTTCTTCTTCTTCTTTTTAATGGCCGACTCGGTGAGTTGCCAGTGTCAGAGTGACACTTATACTCGTATTATAATTCCGTTGTACCTTGTTGTTTCACCAGACCTACAATAATAGAGCAAAGTCAACTCAGCCACTCTGACATTGGCAACTCACTGAGGCCGCCATAATTAAAGAAGAAGAAGAAGAAGAATGCTAAAGTGTGTGTGTGTGTCTATTACCCCATCACGCACAAAACGCTGATATGATTTGGCTGAAATTTGGTATGGGAACATTTTAGGACAAAGTATAATTTTTTATACTTACATAAAAATGTACGGTTCCCGCTCGATAAACGGAGTTGCGGGCAACATCTAGTTTTACAATAACTGACTAACACTTTACTTCTCGGCAAAAATATTAAAGTTCAAGTATTTGAAAAGATAAAATCTGTATTTTTCGACTACTTACTAATATATTATGCACTAGATGACGGCCACAACTCCGTTGCGCCAAAACTCGTTTATCGCGCGGAAGCCGTACATTTTTCCAGGACAAAAAGTAGCCTAGATGTCCTTTCCCGGGACTCAAAGTATCTCCATGCCAAATTGCAGAAAAATCGGTTCGGCGGTTTGAGCGTGAAGAGGTATCAGACAGACAGACAGACACACTTTCGCATTTATAATATTAGTATGGAAGTATGGATGTCAACAAATCATATGATCCTCGCTGCAGAAGCAACTGTATTTCACTGATGACACCCTGACTGAGGAATTCACAACTTCCTAGTGATAGTAACGTACAAATATTTTTGAAAAACTGGACTGAAGATATTTCGATAACGTCGTAACTTCACAATTCACATAACTATCAAAACTCTTTCACACTGCACACAATGGTAACAATAGAAAATTAAAAAAAATTGTACAAATTCAGTCACTTAATCACTAAAAAGTTTATTAATTTATTAATTTTGAATTATTCTTTCAGAGACAAATACACACAAGACGATTCGGGCGGACATTTTTCTTTACGATGCGTCCGCGCTTCTGATTGGTTAGCGGGCGGGCGCACGCGATGACGCGAATATTTGAATTTGGAAGGTTAGGGAGTGTGAAGTAGTGATGTGCCAACTCGGAAAAACAAAACTCGATTTAACCAGAGTTAAAATTTACGTAACTCGAGTTAACCAAATGGACAATTAGTGAATGTTTTTTTTTAATTTTCACCAGCTTCGCATATTAGAATATGTATTTAGTTAAAAAATTGGAACCGACAAAATATGATATTTTTATCTGTTTCAATTATTTAATTTTTATATTACCGTACTTATTCATATTTAAAATAAGGTAAGTACAATAGAAAATTACTGTTTAAAATGGAATCATATTTTTTTATGTATTTTTGGCGGTTTACGAACTCGAGTCAGAGAGAATTCAATTCGAGTGGGTTCTAGTTATAGTTCTTGCAATCTACGAGTGCGCGTCGCCCTTAGTTGTGTGAGTGCCCATATCTATGCACGCGTACATGGCTCGCTCGCTACTGACTGCTCCATCGGGTATGCACACTAACGAAAATGTCTATTCGCATTTCCAACTACAAATAAAGGCTACGCGCACTCTTAGATTGCAAGAACTACCCACGGCCCAACTCGAGTTAGTTACTCGAGTCGACCATCACTAGTGTGAAGTTAGGCCCATGCAAACATAACTCGATATCGCTAGCAACTCCGTTGCGTCAAAGTTAGTGCGGGAACTGTACATTTTGCGGAATAATAAATGTCTTATATTATGTCCTTTCCCGGGACTCAAAATAGACCGTATCAAAAAAAAATTAAGTACCAAAATCGATTCAGCGGTTTGGGCGTGAAGACGTAACGCACACACATACACACATTCACATTTATAATATTAATCCTTCAAGTCCCAGAAGAGCACCGGAGATCGCGACAACAAAAGAATACAATAGCATTTCCAAGAATCCCTGATCGAAGGATTAAGTATGGAACTATGGAAGTGTGGATGTATCTTCTTCTTATCTATACTTTTATATATAAAAATGGATTTTCAAATGTGTTAGTCGCGCTAAAACTCGAAAATGGCTGAACGGATTGGTTTGAGTTTAGTCTTTAAATATTCATAGAAGTCCAGGGAAGGTTTTAAAGTGACACGAAGTTCACCGGGACAGCTAGTCTTATATATAAAATTCTCGCGTCACAATAGTCCACGAACTCCTCCGAAACGGCTTTACTGATTTTTACTAAACTTTATATGCATATTCAGTAGGTCTGAGAATCGGCTACTGAGTACTTTATATATTGATTAGTGCATTTGTTGAATAAATAATAGTAAATTATTACAAGCTGAGACTGACGGCGACCATTAAGTTTGTGCGCCGGGATAGCGAACGACGTTGCCATGGCGACACACTTATTTAGTCACTTCAATAAAATAATATGGGCGAAATACTTTATATTATGCCAAAGCAGCGTTTGCCGGGACAGCTAGTCTTCTTCTTATATTTAAAAATGGATTTCCAAATGTGTTAGTCGCGCTAAAATTCGAAAACCCCTGAACCGATTAGGCTGATTTGAGTCTTAAAATATTCGTAGAAGTCCGGGGAAGGTTTTAAACTGTTTTAAAGTGACGCGATGTTCACCGGGACATCTAGTCTTCTTCTTATATATAAAAATGGATTTTCAAATGTGTTAGTCGCGCTAAAACTCGAAAACGGCTGAACGGATTGGGCTGATTTTAGTCTTAAAATATTAGTAGAAGTCCAGGGAAGGTTTTAAAGTTACACGAAGTTCACCGGGACAGCTAGTATAATATATAGTCCGGGCTACGACTATTTTTACCAATAATTTATTTTATTGACAAATAAAAGCCCATTTCACAACTAAACGGGTAGGGGGAATTATAAAAATATTATCACACAGACAATGGGGGATTTAAATCGTCAATTGTGAATCGAGCTGAAATAATATGAGTGCTGATTGCGATGCGAGTGTTTATTTACCGTCAACATGATCCTTATGCCAACGAGATAAGGCTTATTTTGTAGTATCACCGATGTAATGTAACTCTGAACGCGTTGTGGTGATAATATTGTGGTGAGCAGTTGGTAAGACTGAAAATCACATATCGATATCCATAATCCATACTAATATAATTATAAATGTGATGGTCTGTCTGTTACCTCGTTACGCCCAAACTTCTGAACCAATTTTGCTGGGTGTGGAGATACTTTGAGTACCGGGAAAGGACATAGGATACTTTTTATCTCGGAAAAATGTACGGTTCCCGCGCGATAAACTAATTTTGGCGCAACGAAGTTGCGGGCATCATCTAGTTTTAAATACTTTTAATTTGAGATAGTTGTTTATTGTATTTTGTGATACAATGGAAAATAAAGTAGGTATGAACCACTGACTTAATTTATAAGTACTACGAGTACGTAGTACTCATGTAGTACTTATTACCTCAGTGGTATATGGAACTTTATTGACATACCCTTAATTTAATTTTCATAGGCTGTAGGCTGTAGCACTTATTTTTATAACAAAACTTTTTTAGACTCGAGAGATTGAGTTTTAAATAAGAATGACCAGCAACTACGAAGTTTCGGCCGAGGTTACTCAAATTCAAATTCTTTATTAACCATACAATAATATACAATAGTATAAAAGCTACTTAGCGTACATCACGTCGTCTAATCCCATGCTAAGTAAAAACTTGTGTTATGGATATGTGATATTAGACAACGGGTGCACGCCGAACAATTTTATCCTAATATATATTATTTACTCATTCACACACACAATCACACTACACTTTATCACGTAAAGTCTCTTTCGGCGACGTGATGCGCGCTTCGTTCGGGAGCCTCCCCCGGAACCTCAGGTAAACTACACCGGCGGGCCAGAACTCCTCCACCTCGAAGATGGATAAAACTTGAGTCGGCACTCTCACCACAAAGGAACTGAAATTCACTTTGTGGCGAGAGTGCAGACGCTCCACCCTCAAGGTGTAGGTGGTCTTCTCGCGGATGTAGTTTACGACGTCTTCGACCGTCATGGACCAGTGCAGGCGCGACACGTAGAGCGGCGTCGCGGGCACCTCGCTCCGCAGTCGCAGCTCGGGCACATAAGGTGCGGTGCCGCGGTGGTTGCGGACGGTGGGCTTCCTCTTCTTCCTCCTCTCCACCAGAACGAAGCCCTCCTCATCGCACCTCCTGCTCTCGTCCTTGTCGAGTCGAAGATGTTCAGCCTTGCGGCCCTCCTTTGCCCCCCTCGCCTTTACCCGCGGGGGCTGTGCGGGGCAAGCAGCGACGCTTGCATAATTTTTCTGTTGAGTCGATGGCATCAATTTCGTGTCGACGTCACGCGGTGACGGCGAGCTGACGGCGGCGGCTGTTGCTGACCCACTCGATTTTGCTGACGTGCAAAACGGCGAGTCAAGCTGAGCTCCGCGACGCATATTTATCGAGTCGATCGGATGCTCGGTTGACCTACATAATGAATTATTACTTTTTAATAATAATAATTCACTACGTAACTCACTGATGGTGGATTCCGAGGCATCCAATCTACCTCGCATTTCGTCCAGCTCCGCCCTCATGATGTTGACCTTCTGGAGCAGGCTGGAGACGTTGACGTGGTCCGTTGATACCGCCGGCAGTTTGTGGAGCTGCTTGGCCACAAACACCGGCAATTCCGCAGGATTAGTCTGCTTGAGCAGGGAGATGATGTCCTGCAAGCTTCGTTCGCTTCCGTCTCTCCTCCGGGACGTCATCTGCGCCGTCTTGCCGAGCGCTTCGTACAGCATCAGCCTGCCCTTGCAGATCTCCTCGCTGGTGTAGGTTGACCTGCACAGCTGCACGATGCTATCTTCGTCCATGGTGTTGATGACGTGTTGTACGAACGCCAGCAACTCGTTGGATACGAGCGCCATGGTGTCGGTGCAGCGGCTGTGAGCCGCGCGATTCGCGAAACATTAATTAATTTTATTAATATTTGCTACGTGTGTTGTTGAGCGGTGCGCGACCGTTCGCTACCGCGATCAAAACAACAATACCAACAATACTAGGAGGTATCCAGTCCTGAATACAGGAAAACTTTCAGTTTTTATAAAATAAGTAATAAGTAATGTCTTGCTAACGCTGGCTCTTGGGCTATTAGTTTATTTTATTATAATACTAGCTGTCCCGGCAAACGTTTCTTTGCCATATTACAGTAAAACCAATTTAAGGCCTCTATATCCGCCAATGACCTTGATCATAGACTGTCAGTGCGAATATCGACGTAAATGACATTAAAATAACATTCTTAACAGCGCGCCTTGTACGGTGGCGGTTACGACGCTCGCCGCGTCCATGATAGGGCGAAATAAGAGAAAAAACCTTTTTAAGGCTTAATATAATACATATTTCAAAAAAGTAATAAAACCAAATTATCAACTTATGTATTGCAAAGCAGTAGATATTTTTTATAAATTATTTTGATAAATAATGAAGGAGTAAAATGGTTTCATTCAACGATTTGGAGGTGATGCCGATGAAAAGTGGTTTCATCAGCACGCTTTTTTCGCGAGAGGAGCCTTAAGACGATTTCACAGGGACTCGACCAAAAACGCGTATTAAGCGGGAAATAAAAAAACGAACCTACTACATACTCGTACGTATGTATTAATATTTATTATGTTTTTTCGGATGTAGGTGTTCCTATCAATGAAATACAATGCGTCTACATTTATTCTGGAAGTGATCATCTAGACTCTAGAGCTTTCAACCAATCGATGAAACGGATGCCGGTCATCCAAGCTCGAGATTGTGCATCATAATAATATTATGTTACAGGATGCGATTTTACTTTTTTGAAACAACGTGAATTTTTCGCCTTATCAATTACCATTTACTAATCACAAGCAAACATTTTTTCTGACCCTTCAGAATTGGCACAGGCCAGGTCTCTCTTTATTTGCTTTGCCACCATGACAAGTAGACCTTGATAACATAGGATTTTTCTGGCATCAATTTAAAAAATAAACCGAATTCGTCTGCATCAAAAATGTCTCGCGGTTCGTAGTACACAATGCCGGCCGTGGCGATGAGGTAAGAGGTCACAGCAAGAATATACTCAGTGACGGACAGACAGACGGATTCCGTCTTCGAGATATTTCAACTCGTCATTTCCGTCATGACATACTGATGATGGGTCCTTAGTCCGGATACAAACGTTATCGTTCGTCGAGAGAGCAGATAAATCAGTCCCGCGGGTCGTCCCTTCCTCGGCATAATATTAATAACTTATTTTTATACGGGCCTCTCAGATTATTTATATTATAGATGCAGGAGGAATTGTCGTTTACTTGATACACGATATCAGATATATTATTATACTAGCTAAGACGAAAATGTAAGGGCTCGCGTAGTTTTTCTGCGTGGTAAATAATCTTTAAGGCAGTTTTTTTTTAATAGTACAGTGACCAAACCTTGAATGACTGATGAATGATGATAATTTTAAATTACATAAGTATAAATAAAAATTACTATCAACTAAACTGACATAATAAAAGTACACTTCAGTCAGTGATCAACTATGTTATAGTCCGCGCGGAACTATTTAGTTGGCCGCGCCGGTATGTGTACGGTGCAGTGGGACGGAGAGGCGGGGGCGCTTGATTTTGACAATGCAAAGGAAACTGTGAAAGCATGTGTGGCTGCAAAAAAGCAGGCCTGAATGCTCTACAGCAGCGGTCGGCAACCTTTTGGCAGGTAAGGGCCACAAGGTGGCAAAACAAACTAGAGGCGGGCCGCAGGCAAAGTATTTTAACCCTAGAAGTTAGAACCTACGCATAATGAGGGCTTTTCTAAACCACAATTTAAAAAAAGTTCAAGCTCTTTGATGTATGGCACTAGTAAAAAGTGAGCTGTCAAAATTTGTAAGAGAGAGTATTTTATATATATAGAGAGAGACAATAAACAAAGTTTTTATTACGAAGTGACACAAACAGCTACGTTTTTAAGTTACGATAACGATGTTAGAAAACATAGTTTTTACTTTTTGATACTTATAACTTATTCTCAAAACATTCACGGGCCGCAAGTAAAACGTTCGCGGGCCGCGCGTTGCCGACCGCTGCTCTACAGTATGCCTACTATTCTGTAAAGCATTTCAGGCTTACTTTTATGCAGCCACAGTCTACAGTAAGCCTACTGCACTACATAAATATGTGCAAACTATATTATAGTATGCCTACTATACTAGTCTACACATGCCTACTATACTACGAGTATAAAGCATTTCAGTCCTGCTTCTCTGCCGCCACACACGGTTCCACAGTTTCCTTTGCATCTGCAGAAAAATAATTTCATGAAATCGGGGGATTGGGGTTTTTTTTTCAAAAGATCATCTGCAAGGTTGGCTTAAGGTAATTTTATTGTAAAATGTATTAAACAAAGCTAAAAAGTGATAATAAACCTTTTCAAAAAAATTATCATATTTTTGCTTATAACTTTTAATTTTTTTTATTTAGGGTAAAAAGTTATATAAACATATTTATAGGCAAAATAATTTTCAACAAATTATATTCTTACAAAATTTTTGTGAGACGTATAGTTTCCGAAATATCACGAAAATAGTGTTGTCGCCCCCTTTTTCAAGATGGCGGCCGGGGGATAAGAATGGCGACCCCACAAACTTGAGGTTAAGCTTCTATTGATCCCCCCAATATATTAAAAAATAAAATTGCGTCCTCTAATAAATGCAAAGCAACATTTCAATGGACTACAAGATATTGCAATAGCAAGACGAGTCCGCCGATAAAAAGACAATCTAAGGAAATAATATTTAAAGTGCATAGGTTTTCAAAAAACGGAAAGCCAATGTCAATAATTTATAATATACTTAAAAGTCTTTATTTTATTCTTTTCAATAATTAAATAATATTATTGTTCACGATATCGCGAGATTGGCCGTCACTGTGCGTTGCGAGCAGCAAACAACCCGCCCCCTCACCCCTGTCCCTACCTAAGGCGCGGCCAACTAGTTCCGCGCAGACTATAAATAAATAAATTAATAAATAAATCTTTATTTCAGACTAATTTTGTCCATAGATTTGTTAGTGACAGTTAGTAACAATTAGCTTATATAAGTATATTAGTAGTGTTAGTATAGTAATCAGTATAATCATATTTTATTTATGACATCAAGCCTATCCCTATCTCCATCCAGTGTTTTTGAATGGGACAGTCTAATTTAGAGGCAATGACCTTCAGAATGCTGTTTTCACTGCTACGAAGTCTATGCAATAACGAGGCTACTTTTTTGCGCATCAGTGCGTGAAAGCCGTCAACGCGAGACTCGGCAAACATTTTTGACGCACTGCAGCGCCATGGTAGCCCCATCAGCATTCTGAAGACATTGTTGTATTGGACGCGCAGGACGCTGTAGGTTCGGCGCAGATATGTCAGCCACAGGCCACCCGAATAAAACGACTGACAGAACGCTTTAAACAGAGTGGTTTTGACGTCCGTAGTACAGCGAGAGAACCTGCGAGCTATCATATTGCCCCTCACCGCCAGCGCCCTGCGTTCCCTTTCAATGTCCTCATCGTCTCTGAGGTCACTCGTGACAATATGACCCAGGTACTTAAACCTGCTGACCATCTCCAGGGGAGTGCCACTGAGGCATATTGGAGGCACACGGCGAACTATCTGCTCACTAATTTGTGCTATAAAGCACAAATTAGTAGGTATGATGGGTTTTTTTCAACAGCTTTACAGCTGCTGCGATGGAGTCTGCACAGACAGATGCCGCTAACTGGGCTGCCGCAGATATCGCCCTTGTTAGATGGGAGGATTTATAGGTTTAAAATATTTTGAAACAATTAGATGTTACTATGATAATACTAAAATTATGCCCTAGCAGTAGCAAGGTATCTGTGGTTAAATGAAAAATAAACTGTAATACAATAAAGACATTTATTAAAACCACCTTAACAAGTAAGGGTCGGTAGATATAATTATTTTCAAACTGTATATTGTATAACCTACGTAATTTACATAATCTAGGTAAGGTACTTTCAGAATATTATATTAATAAGATACAACTCAGGAATAACACCGAACTTATAACTTTATATTGTAAAACAACATAATATCAAGCAATTAATATTATAGATCATCTAGCAAAAATAAACCATAGGCTTGTACAAAATACAAAATCTTCTTTATATAAATTACAATAAATTACCAAGTTAAGTTTATTACTAAAATCTTTATGACAAATAGGTACATCACCTTAAACACTGTCGGCCAGAATGAGAGCCGTACTAGCTTCGCTAGCTATTTTATACTGCACTGGGTAGAATGGATATTCTACCCACGCTGAATAATAATTCTAGTACCCACATTTTCCAAAGTTTGGTACTAGAAATATTATTACTTAAATATTATATTCTATCTAAATACAATTAAACAAAATCTGAACATAATAATATTCATAAAATAAATAAGAGACAGTACTTTAAATATAAACTAGGTACCTTACATTAAAAGTCTTAACTTACAATTCAAAAGGTGTTTTTATTATTAATTTAACATAAGCAATTACGGCTTAATATTGGTGTTAAGTCTTCAATTGACTTATTGGAACTATTATCTAAACAATGTACTTAATTTCGCCTTAATTCATACATTTTATCCTTTTATCTATACTTATGTATATTAACATAATATCTATTACCCTCGTCGGCGGGTGGCCCAGCAGCATAGCGGAGGAAGGAGGCACCGTTGGGTTTTAGTGGGTAGCCCCGGGTGCTCCTCCTTACCGTAGCACCTGGGGAGTCCCACATACCCCGGCGACCATTCCCGAGGCAGTCGCTGTGTAACGCATTTCCCACCTATAAATAAAAAGACATGATAGTTTTTTCGTAAAGTGTATCACAAAAGTGCTCGTTTTGTGCACATATTTCTTTAGTAATGTATTCGAGCTTAAAAATATAATATTAGAAGAGGAGGTAATTTTTACTTGCAATATTAATTATATTTTCTAAAACTGTATTTCTAGAAATTATCTGTTGGTATGGGTTTTTGAAAAGCGCTGTTTGCACTGTGCAGTGTGTACGGAATATGGATTGTTACGAACTTACGAAGTCAAATAAGGAGAAAAAAGTTTTAAACTAAGCTTAAATACTAGGAAATACTACTTAGTTGTGAATCATTAATTCATATTTGCAAGTAAACAAAGGCGTCACTAAATAAATACTGTATATTGATTTGGAAGTAGGAAAATTTCGTTTACATTTAGTATTTAATTTATCAAATTCACTTTAAAATTTCAAAGCACTTTATATTTCGTATTTCTCTTTGAAAGCGATCACGTACTTGTACGTTCTGTAGGCGATGTGTAAATTATTAAATTCTGGGATTACTTAAGGTTCTTTGACATGACAACGTCATATTTTGCTGGAAGATCTTAGTGTCTAAACTCTAAACAATGGTCTAAACCATAGACTTATAATATATACTGTCGGTCTAAACACACTATGCTGAATTTCCGCAGCGGAAGTTCGGCTTGATTCCTAACTGTGTCAAAAAATTTGTTCCGATTCTACAAAATGTGAATGAATGCATACTTTATGCCAAAAGAGGCCGAATACATGCAAGAATTTTACGGATTTAAACTAGTGCCTTCACCCATGTGCGAGTGCTCGACCGAAGGCAACATGTTTGAACAAACCGCTCATCATGTTCTCTGGGAGTGCAGTCTCTGGCAGGACGAAAGAACTAATATGCTAAACAACCTATTCTGTACATCTGGAGTCGCATACTACGGTGATCTCGTGGACAGCGCTAGGAACTTCCGTGCCTTCAAGCGTTTTTGTCACAATTATTATTGGCAACCGTCAAACACAATAAGCTCCAATATTAACTTAGCTTAGCTTAGGAGTCACAATTATTATTAACCTTATTTCCGTGGTGCTCCCCCTTAAGTTCTTTGACTTTCGGTCATTGCAACTTTGTGCTGTCTCCCGCTTTTATGGGGAGGGAAATTGGAATCTTCCTACTCCTCCTATTTTCTTCTGATTAATTTCGTTGCGGGTCCCAAAACAGTTTTAGCATGTCCCTCGGGCTCCCTGAGATCATATCAAAAGGTTTTCGTGGTTGGATACCGCTGTCGATCCTGGCGACACAGGAGATACAGTGGTGGGAATGTGTGGTGGGCCAAAGCCCGTTTAAAAAAAAAATGCAAGAATTTTGTGTAATTATAGAAGTAACAATTTTATTATTGTCAACGGCTTTATTTTGTCAATTTGAATGTAGTGTTTCGTAGCTACTGCCATATTGTTAATGTGCGAAAAGACTTTGAGAACCAAATTCAAAACGATTGAAGTAAGTATGGGAGTTACGTTTCCTTAGTTTTTATTATTTGTAGTTTTGCATGGAACCCTTTGTGACTCTGACTTACACTTGGCCAGTTTTACTTCTATTGTACACCGTCATAATGTGTGTAAAGTTCCCGGGAGTGTCCAATTTATGTGTTGCTCCTCAGGGGCTCCTTAACTTATGCCAGGACCACCGATGTTGGTGAATTTATTATGAACTATTCTAGATAATGAGGCTACAGTAGGAAAACTTTGGTGGTCAAAGAAAATTCAACATTCCGCTGAATTAATAAGGTCTCTATTAGCTTGTTGTGTTATGTAATATTTGTTGCCGAAAAGAAGACAATGTGAAGTTTAAACACTTGGGCGTAAAGTTGATTTTCGCGTGGCATGTTCTTATGGGCATCGGTTAATTTTTTAGGATAGTACACCTTATATTGTACGTTATACTCAATAACTTTTTTGATTACAGTAACAGTAAGTACGAACAGTAATAATTATAATATGTACATAATACATATAAAATATACAACTTACTTAAAAATTGTAAGAAGATTAGCCTAAATTATCTAGGTCAAAGTTTTTGTACGACAGCCCTAGAATAATTTTTTTTTATTACTATCAACCAAGTTTTGTTGATTACAGAACCCTATAACGGAACCCTAATGACCTGATTTTTTGTATATTGATAGGTTTATTAGTCATATAATTTAAGAGCAACATTGTCCTACAAATAGAACAATCCATATATTTTAGTACCATCAATTCAAAGTATGAAATCCTTTCTATTTCTGTTAGCTACCACTTTCGATATTATCGCAAATAAAAATGTTGTTCTTTTTATCAAAATGAAGCTATTCATAAAAAAATTAGCTTGATAGTAATAAAAAAAAATGTTCTAGGGCTCACGTACTATTAGCACGTAAATTAAAATTAACTATTCCTATTTTAAATTTTTATAATTTGACGTATTATTATGTATTAAAATAAAGCAAGTTATTATTTTCGTCACGTAAATGTAATTTACATTTAATATTCTCCTTTAGTTCTCTTGGGCACTATAAATAATATCATTTATTACACAGACAATGAGAAAATTGGTGTTTATTTGTAAGAACATCAAAATAGACATTTTGAGCTATTGTAACATTATTATATTTTATTTAAGATAGACATTAATACTACAAAGAACTGACGAAGCCCTAGACACAGAAAAACAGCCTGTAGAAACCGTACATTACATACTCTTACCTTAGAACCAGTCCACACGGGCCACGGCGCGTTGCGTCGACGTAGCGCTGCCGTTGCGTTGTTTCACATAAAAATAATAAATATAACCAAGGTATTCACACGGCGCGCTGCGTCGTCGCAACACACACATGACGGACAGCAGCCCCCGCGACGAAGCGGAAGGTTGTTGAGTGTTAATTAACGTTTAAATTGATTTAAACGTTAAAGCTAGAAACAAAAATTATCGGACGCATCCATAATAATTGTATTTGTATTTGTAATAACGCTTCGATGACGCAGCGCCCGTGTGGCCGGCTATGCGTCAAATGGTAGCACTGCATCTATGCAACATTACATATAATCGCCAGTGTGATAAGGCCCTAAAAAGAGGGACTTCATAGAGTAATAATATCATAGTGAATATAAGTTTATATAACCCTGTATGACTGACAGGCGAAGGCATTGCTCTCAAAACTTTGACATTTAATTTAGTACATCAGGCGCCCTTTGTATAAATTGAGTTTATATTATTCAAGTCGACTAGATTATTCAGAAGTTAATAGGACTCTCAACTCAATTTTATTCTGTCACTCGAAATAACTAAAAATAAAAAATGAAATCACTAAAGTTTCGAACTTGAATAGGTCTGTAGTCTGTACAGACAACTGAGTTTTAAAATTCGACGTTCTATTTGGGCATGATCGAGTAAAACCGATTACCGAGGCATTCATTTAAGGATTCAATATTATGTCGATTTCAATATCGTAATCTTAGAAAGAATTTTGCAATGTTTTATTTTCAACATTTTCATAATTTACAATATATTATTATATTCAATGATGGACATCGATATTAGAGATATAATCTGGGCAACAATTATTTACAGAAAGGAATAAAAGACGCTTCTGATATTTGGGTTGACGTAAGCGAGGATCCAATTATTGGGTGACAAACGGGTGGTAACTTAAACAACTAAATTTATAAGTATTCAGCCTCACCTAATTCTGAAAATTACCGCTTTATAAAATCAAACGTCGTAAATGTAGCCCCAGCATTACGTGGCTCCATGAAAATATCACAAAAACTAAAAAGCGTAAGCTCCTCAGACAAAAAGAGACAAAAACCGAAAGTTGGGTGATATATCAAACGCAGGGTTGCGTCGGACGGCAACTGTGTTTAAACTTTTGTCTGAAATGCGTCTAAACGGGTAATGTTCACCTCCGTACTTTTTACTCGTGTTTTGATTTATGAGTTTTGCGAGAAGTTTCCGAGCACCGACGTATGTTAGTTACCTGCAAAGAAGTTTAATAAGCTGCTTTATAAAGGATTTTATGACACAGTTTTATACTCGTTGTTACACTCGTTGTGCACTAGATTATATAATTTCTAAGGCTTTTTTAACGTGTGAAAAATTAGTTTAATGATTATTTTGTTTTGTGGAAACGCGGGAATCGTTCGTTATTAGTTATTACAATATTTTAGTCTCACTACTATTGTATCGCTATCATGATGTAGTAAATAATGAACCAAAGAAAATCTTTGTTGGCAGATATGATAGCAAAACAGTAGGAGAAGCATGAAGAAGGTCGATTGAAGAAACTTGTACAGCTGTAAAAGCTTTTTCGATCGTCAAAAAAGGTGAAAAAGTTGTTGAAGTACAGACTAACACTCAAAATAGACTGCCTTCGTTAAAAAAATTATGAAAATATTTAAATACGAGTCAATTCCACCCGTAAGCTTATTATTATCAATTGGAATCCCATGACAACGGTATCGCAAATGAATTTACGGCTGTTTACAACCGCGGGATAAAGGGAATAAATCGGTGGATATTTGCTACCTTATTACAGCTTTTGGGGTTATTACATAAACGTATGGTAAGCTAAATACTTCATTGTGAATATATTATTATGCCAGTTCTTTTTCTACATTCTTTTGTCGTTGTTTCTGAGAGTTTCTTACACCGGTTCTTCTGCGAGTTTCTAACGAGATTCTTCCTGATTTAAAGAAATGAGAATGAAGATCGCATCGAATTGATACATTAAAAGTCCTGCACCTGATATCTTGCAGGTTGTGTCGGTTTTAAAGTAATATGAGAATAGGAGCAAAGAATTTAGCGACTTATCTCTCCCAACTCTCACTTGATCCGTTGTTATATCGCGTACGGAGCATACAGAGCAAAGAATTTAGCGAATTATCTCTCCCAACTCTCACTTGATCCGTTGTTATATCGCGTACGGAGCATACAGCCCGATTACAGTACAGTAGGCGCGTAGCTTTAGGGCTCTTCACGATGCGAAATTCAGCTCAGATTCGGAAACTTCACCGCGCGTCCCCTAAGGAACGCTCTAAGCACTGACCAATGATCGCAGACCACAGCGTAACCTACGTTACGTTGTGGTCTGCGACGCTGTAGAACGGCACGCGTCGACGGTACGCGTCAACGGCAGTCAAACGGTTGCCTTCGACTGCCGTCGACAAGTGCCGTTTGTCTGTAATGCTAAGTACTCACATTCGGTTTTGCTCGATAGTTTTACTCCAAATCGAGTAATAATTACTGTATAGACCGCAAAACTGACAGCTCACGTCGAGCCACTCGGAGGCTCGCATCGAGGCAGCTTGACGGAGTTAAATGTTTAGAGTAAAACTATCGAGAAATGCTGAATGTGTGGACAAAAGTCCGAGCCGCGAGTTTTGCTTGGCGTTATTGCTCAATCGAGCAAAACCGTATGTGAGTACTTAGCACACGAAGCCTTAGAGCGCCTGCACATTACGTCGCAAGCAGTGCGGCAGCAGCGCTGCAGCCGTAATGTGAAGGCAGCCTTATGCTACGTAATAGCCCCCTCCATATTTGGAGTTATGAGGGGTGTACTGTTGTTTCTATTGCCTATGTAATGAATATTTACTCCCGGCCCCGTATTGGTTTGGCCGTTAATAATCGTAATGCGCCATAAATATGCCTAATTGGGATATTGTTAACTAAGAATTAGGGGCTCATTTTGCTGTGAACCTTTGCCCCTGCTAATCTGTGTAGATTGGTTTAATTACTGATTAATCTTTGCCGTTTAAACTATTATCCAATGAGAGTCTCGTTAGAGGTAATGTTAAAAGTTTCATGTACCATCAGAGAAATTTATTTATATTCAAACGGCTGACCTATGTAATTATCTGGTAGGGGTATGTCAAGTCAATGTAAATTATTATGATTGCTTGATAGCTTAACCCAATGGGGATGGCCGGTCGAAACTTTTAGTAGATGTCGCCACCATAGCTTTTACCTGTCAATGATTGTCCCAAACAACAACAACAATTTTATTTAGTAGTTTTGCTTAATTTCTGTATTCACTATATTGAAATCATTATGTATTCGTCTTGGCGTGTAAGTGAGCTAAAAGCTGAGCTAACGAAAAGAGGCGCATCGCTTAATGGATGACAGGCAGAATTAGTCGAAAGGTATAACCTCAAAAATATTTGATTTGCATTTTTATTCAATAAAGTTAGGTATTTATAGCCAAAAAATGGAAAAAAATTGAACTTTTTGGACTATTATGAACTGATTGAACTATTGACAATGTGAACCGAATGGCACAAGATTCTTGTATTCATAATATTATAACATGACGTATTCATATACATGTATGGTAATTTTACCATACATGCCATTTATACAGATCTATTACATAATAGAAAAAATAATATTCAAATATTTATACTTTTCGTATATCATCCAAATGTTACAAGATTCTTGTAGGTCTATAATTATATATACAGCATAATATGTTTGGTTTATATCTTAGATAAACACACTCGTTAACTTTTACATTTTTGGTTGGAAAAATGCTGAACAAAAATATAATATCACACTATCAAAACGTCTCCATAATCATTGGCTCCATAAAATTACATCGTAAATACACAGGTTCGGTACAGTCAACGCACATAATCTAAATTCTAAACCAAGGGTGGCCAATGTTTTCGACACTTGGGCCAAAATTCGGAAGTAGAATTTTATCCCGGGCCGCACTACCAAAATATACACACCGGCAAAATTAGCGGAACATAATAAAATTTTATTTTTTTTGAAAATTAATCGCTGTTTTTTATATATTTATTTATTAATTTAATAATTGATGATTAAAAAATAAAACTTATATAAATTTAGGGCATAAAAACGTGTAAAATTAAAAAAATCTGCAAAAATCTAAAATTAAGAAAAATCTTTGAAATTTCAATAGTAAGTTTTTAAGTTAAATTCTTCATTTTTACTTAAGAAATGCCATGTTAACAGCGTGTAATGTCTTCTATGGATCTGAAGAGAGTCTGGATACGCCATAACATGCTTGCATTTTGATTGTCAATCATTTCCTGTGGGATATTCTTCTACTCCTCCAGTAGCGCCAACTCGAGCTCCTGAACACATTTTGGAGCTGGAGTTTTAATTCGTACCGTTCACCCATTGATGTGCCACACGTTCTCAATCGGATCCACATCCGTAGACCATGCTGATCTCTCCACCTGGGCTACGCTAGCATCATTTAGGTCATAATGCCCGGTTTTTTTTACTCTATGGACGCGCAAAAAATTGAAGTTACTACCTAAAACTGTGTAAAAGGCACAACCTGCAGTTCTAGGATGTCTGTGCTATTGCCCTGTACTGTCAAAGTACCATCATTAACAATCATCAGATCTGTGCGGGCTCCAAATCATATGCAACCCCAAACCATTACGAAGCCTGCATGATATACCACTGTTTCCGTTAAGTTTGATGGTCTATAGCGTTCCTTACGATTTATCCACATTCTTTATCGCCTGTCAATAAAATTTACACAGAATTTGCTCCCATCACTGTACAGCACACGATTTCACCCACTTGTCAAATTTTGATGTTCACGCGCAAATCTTAGCCTGGCTCTTTGGTGCCCTGTCTCAAGTTTTGGTGCCCTTGCTGGCACCTTTGAGTTTAATTTAACTTCTTTGAGTCTTCTTCTTACTGTACAATCACTTACAGGTACATCTCGGACCTGTTCCTATAGGTTTCATCTCTGCAAAGCAGTTTAAGGTCGATTTCTTAAGGCTTGTACCCTTACAAAACGGTTATCCTGAACCTTTGCCACCCGATATCTGCCTTGTTCTCGTCTCCGAACGTAAGATCCAGTCTCTCTGTAGCGTTGAAATTTACGATGGACCACGAAAGCCGACACACCTAAGGCCTGACTGACCGAACGGTAGGTGTGACCTTTCTCTATCGTGGTTACAGCTCTAGCTGTCGTAGATGCTGGAAAATCCACTAATTTTGTATCTAAGCAATGTGTTCTTCCAAAAACCAAACAATCAAATGAGCTGGCATACCTTGCACCCCGCTAAAAACGCCATTCTTATCAGAAACACTTACAACGTCAATCATCGAAAAACACTTAGTAGGGCATAATTGCAATAAAAATCTGTCAACTTGCCAGTTTTGTTCAATATTTTATTTCTTAAATGAGCTTAGAAACTATAAAAAAGGATTTCACACAGCCCGACCCACTTGAATTCAAGTTGTGGCCGTTTTTACTTATGTTCCGCTAATTTTGCCGGTGTGTGTATTTTATGTATACTCGTAGTGCGCGCCAGATTGGTCTACGTACAGTCTTAGACCAAAAAATGTACTGTAATAAACAAAGAAAAGAAGTGTTTTTTTGCTGTTTATAGTAGACCGTATGAAAAGGTATTTTTTTTAGTATTAACTTTACTTTAAAAAGATGTGCTCGGCTCCGCGGGCCTCAAGGTAACAGACGGCGCGGGCGGGCCGCGTGTTGGCCACCCTTGATCTAAACACATCAAAAAAGCAACACAATATACTATTTTATTCAAATTAATAATCAATTATTTCATCATTTTTTACCAAGCAGGTACTTTATTGATCTAGGGGACATACTGACTGATAAAAAAATCGAGTATCATTTGTTTTTTCTTTCACGAATTCAAAATGCATTTGTTCGAATTTTATAGGTTTTTTTGCTTAGTAAGTATTTTGTATCCTAAGATTTAAACTATAATTTGAAAAAAGTTTTGTACTTTGGATTTTGAGACATTTTTTTACTTCATGGCTCATGGAGCCACGTCATTTGAACGCAGATGAAATGCAGAGAGCTGTAATTGCAAGCGGGAAGAAGTCAATCTCAAATATCTCGATATTTTTGTGTCAATAGAAGCGTTATTTGTCGTCTTCATCAGCGTAACGGCCATGCCACATGGTGAGTGCGGCACAGCAACGGTTTGCAGTACCTACCGTAGCAGCGACGGACTCGAACTCCCCACGTCCCCGCCTCATCTCGATTCCGGTGCGCGTGCGGTGCGGCTCCTGACGTTCCGGTTCCGGTTTCCTACATAATATAAAAATGTATGGTATGGCACACAGCGCCGTCCGGTGCGCTCCGGCGCTGCACCGCACACGCACCGGAATCGAGACGAGGCGGGGAGGCGGGGAGCTCGAGTCCGTCGCTGCTGCAACTGCAAAACGTTGCGGTGCCGCACTCACCCTGTGGCCGGTAGTCCGGCGAGAAGGCCTCCGGTGTAGCGCCGCACTGCGTCGTCTGGCATGGCTGTAACTCGGGAGATTCTGCTGAGCAGCATTCTGGTCTAGGAAGGTGTAAAACCCCACGGCAAGATCGATACATACAACTGGCTTCAAGACGCCAGCCGATCCACGGCAAGATCGATACATACAACTGACTTCAAGACGCCAGCCGATGTTAACCGCCCGAGAGATAGGTTTAAGAGTGCTGCTGGCCCTGCCGCGGTACTGCAGCGCGTCGGGGATGTTTGCCGACGCCCGCGTGGACTGTTTTTATACGACCATGCGGCAGCGGTGCACATATCTGGCGCGCAGGGTGAGGGGCAGCGACAACACCATTCTAAAAGTGATAGCAAACAGGTTTGACTTTGAGTATATGAATCATTGTTCGATGATTCATATGCGGAAAGTCACTACCTTGCGCATGTGAGCCGTTGAGCAGTGGTTCGTATTGCACAAGGTCTACTTTTGATAATAATTAATAATTCTAAATTTAATTTAATGATTAATAGATAATTTTATTTGTAATGTAAAATATCTAAATTATTCTAATTTTAATTTGTTAAGTAATAGTTAATTTTATTTGTAATTTAAAGATATGACCTGTTGTGGGATTGAAATAAAAAAATTATTTATTTATTTATTTTATTTATTTATTTAAGGATACAAAACTTAAGTGGTGTTGTTGTTGGCCGCCAAACTGATACTTTCAAACTTCAATATGCCTACTTGTTTAGCCCCTGATTTATCCGCACAAAGTTACAAGAGTAAAGGAAAATAAAGAGCGAGTGCTCTTATGTACTACGCACACATTCGGGCAATATAGATATCTCTTGCGACTCTGATTTATTAAAACCTAAGTCATTATATCGTGAGTATTGTATGTAACAGTTTAGTTAAAGTTGTGATTCAAATACTTAACTACGTGCTGTTAGTTTTTATGCAGCAGTTACGAGTATATATCGCTTAATGTTTGACTGAGATAACCTTTACTGTACTTTTTAAAGGAAGCACAGTCTGTACTTACGTATGTACTGCAGTACTGTTGTGTGTCTTCACCTACAATCTACATCCATGATTCTTTACAAGATTTTATAGAAAAAAATTATTGCAGAACATCATGTTAATGTTTTAATTTACGTTATTAAGTTATTAGCAGCAATTTTTAATTTATTGCGATAAATATTATATCAAAGCAATAATTCAGTGTGTAATGTGTCGAGCTAGCAACGGTCGTGCTCCGCGTTACACACGCAGCAAAAGTAAGATTTTTGCGAATCGCGCGGTACATTGCCGCTGCACGTGACCATGGCGCTCGTGGCCAACGAGTTGCTGGCGTTTATCCAGCACGCCATCGACACTATGGACGAGGTCAGCATCATGCAGATCTGCAAGTCCTCCTTTTCCAGCTGCTGTACGAGACGCTCGGCCAGAGCGCGAACATGCCGACGCGACGAAGAGACGGAACGGAAAGGAGCGTGCAGGACATCATCTCCCTGCTGAAGCAGACGGATCCTGATGAGGTGCCGGCTTTTGTGGCAAAAGAGCTGCACAAGCTGTCGCCCGTCACGCTGGACCACGTCGACGTCGTCAGCCTACTGAAGGACATCAGGATCCTGAAGGAGGAGCTGGCCGGAGTTCAGAGTAGATTGCAGGCATCAGAGTCAACGATCAGTGACTTACGTATTGAATTATCGCAATTAAAAAGCGGTAATTCAATATGTAGGTCACCTGATGCCGCATACGTCAACACTCGTCGTGGCGCGGCGGCGGCCACGTTTAGCCCGTCAGCAATATCGGACGCGGACGGGTCAACGAACGCCGCCGCTGTGTCTCCCGCCCGCGCTCCCCTCCCGGTTGCGCCGACGCCGAGTCAACAGGCGACTCAGCAAAACTACGCGACTGTTGCTGGTTGCCCCGCACCTCCCCCGCGGACGAAAACTAAAGGGGAGAATGAGAGCCGCAAGGCTCCGAAGAGTCACGAGACTAAGGAGACCCGCAAGGCTACGAAGAGCCGAGTCTTCTCGGCCTGGCAAGGACGAGAGCAGGAGGTGCGATGAGGAGGGCTTCATACTGGTGGAGAGGAGGAAGAAGCCCGCCGCCCGCAACCATCGCGGCACCGCACCATATGTACCTGAGCGGACCCTGCACTGGTCCATGAAGGTCGAGGACGTCGTGGACTACATACAGAAGAAGACGACACTGCGCCTGAGGGTCGAGCGTCTGCAGTCTCGCCATAAGGTTAACTTTAGCTCCTTTGTGGTGAGAGTACCGACGAATCTTCTGTCGACTTTCGAGGCGCCGGAGTTCTGGCCGATGGATGTAGTCTATCGGAGGTTCCGGGGGAGACTCCGGAACGAAGCGAGTCACGTCGCCGGCAAAACGTGACAGTGTTAGTTTTTTAAGTATATATATAAAAAAATATGTATGTTAGTTTTAAGGTATTTATTATACAATTATAATATGTATGTTAGATTTTAAGGTATTTGTTATATGGGCCTCTGATGCCCGAAATAAATGATTTGATTTGAATAATAATATTAATTTAATTTAACTACATAACCGGTGAACTTAGTATCACATGCCTCCTAATAAAACCATACTTAGTATCACATCCCTCCTAGTAGGTATAGACCTTTACTGGACTTACCACAAATAGTACTTATGTCAAGACTCAAGACTAAAATTAGCAAATAGGTTCAGCCGTTCTCGACTTTTAGCGAAGCTTTTAAATTCGTATATTTATTTATGTAAGTAAGTAAATAATTTTATTTTTGACAAGTATTACGAATTTTAATTCTTAAAACCCAAAACATATTTATGATAATAAAATAAAGCACTCGAAACTGCACCAAATGAAAACGGCAACAATAAATTGAATTTTTTACTTTAACATTTTCGTATATCGAACAGTCTGTAACCAATATGGCGGGGAGTGTACAATATTTAGTGCGCGACGGCTGCGACTAACGACGTCTTCGACCACTCTCATCGTAAGATATAGTTGGTGATATTAAAACAGGCGTTCATTACGGGGGTAGTTTGCAAATTAGTTTTATAATATAGGAAGTTAAGATAGAATTTTAAAGTTTATCGATATTGAGTATGAGACTTATAAAACTAGGCCTTTTCATCCGTTGTGGATGATTTATACAGTATTTTCAGAGCGAAGTAACCACTCCTCAAATACTGTAGTGCCTGGGACAAGATTTTTAAATGACCGTATGGTTGCCCAAGCACATACGCCATTCTCGCAACATAGTCGGCCTAGTCCAGAGGAAAGAACTAGCCAACACGTCTGGGACCAACTATTTCGGGTTTCCTCACGATGTTTTCCTTTACCGTACGAGCGTCCGTATTATGTACTTGAGATTAGAAAATGTCTCATTGGTACACGCCTCCACCCGGGATCGAACCTGCACCCTCTAGGAGTGCGAACCAAAGGTCTACCCACTCTTATAAGCGATACGAATAAAAGAGTTGTGGGGTTTTTGAACAAGAATAGTAACTTGAGTGTCTTGTTTATTACTTTTCGAAACTTTTCAGATATATTATGTTTTTTACAAGACATAATACACAATATTATTATTAGTAAGTACTCGAACCGGCTGACTTCTGGATCATAGCTGCAGTCTCAAATTCTTAACCTAAAATTTGTTTTCATATTAGAAAAGTCTTATTTACATTATTAATTATGGTAGATTCAATGCTCTGCCACCTACTGTTCGTTTTCTAATACCAAAAAAGTACTGCCAACCAGCGTGATGAATTCGAAATTTGTACTAAAATACTTCACGTGTACTGCATAATGCATATAATATATTATATACTTTTGGAACTGAGATTGACACCCGTATTCACAAACAATACTCCTAAGTTAACTACCATAGAGTCGGCAGACTCTTTTCCGAGGTTCGAATTCAAATGTTTTTATTGCTTTCAAACACACAAACACTAAAGCCCTATCTTCTGGACTAGACCCAGCTCTATCGTGAGGTCTAGACTCAGTAATTAGGTTCCCGTCACGTCTGTCAGCAGCGCAGTTGCCTCCCAGAGGAGCGGACTGATCAAAATTAGCACCGGGCTTATACATACTAAGCCCTTGTGGCTGTAACCTAATCTTTGGCATGGATAGCCTTTAGAAGCCGGTTCAAAGACTTTGTTGCTGAAAAGATAACCATCACTTCTGAAGTTGGATAAAATTGTTGGTGCTGAAAAACCTCAAGCAAAATGCACACTTCAATTTCAGTCCAGTATTTGTTAGGGGTAACGTTTTCTTTTGGAAGTTTTTGTTTCCGATATAATAACCTTAGAAATAAGATCTTATAAACAGCTTTCAGCAACTAATCATGGTTATTTCCTTAGGTACTGAAGTCTTGTAGATTTAATTAGGGATTCATATTTTAATATTTCATCCTTCAAGCCCTATAAGAGCACCGGTGATCGTGACAACAATAGAATACAATAGCATTTCCAAGAATCCCCGATCGAAGGATTAATGAAAATATTTCGAGGCCCACAACGTATTTGTCAGACTTCTAGTAAGTACCTAAGTCAGATATCTGAGTTTTACTTATGAGTACTTACTTATTATTATATTATTCTTTTAAGGCATCGAAACAGTAGTAAATTTATCACAAATAATATTATAAATTAACCTACAGCACAGAATAATTATGTATTAGTTGTACCAACCTTCAGTGCCTTTACTAGCATAATGTAATTCTCTCTGATTCAAATAATGTCCAAGTTCGAAAAGCACCTAATTTTAACTTTTTCTGGCTTAATTTATAAAGGGACTCATAATTTTAGTATTTTTTTACTGTTTTTATTAAAAGCGTGATAAAATAATTTTATGTTGAATACAAAGACACACGTGTACAGAATTTTAATATACCAGAAGGTATATTATCGTATTAAAAGTTCTACTAGAAAGTAGAACTTTTAATACGAGCCATAAATCATAAAACGGCTGACGAGAATCAAATTAAATAAAAGTTTTGGTGTAAATCATATTTGATGTTAATATTACGTTAGACATTGTGAAGGTATTGTGGAAACTGCTAAAAATAACTTATGAGTTATGATGACCTTTGGCTGCTTTAATATTTCCTACTTATCTAACGGCCCTGTGGTTTAGCAGTTAGAGCTCCAGACTTTGAGGACTCGGGTTCGATTGCCAAATTGAATTAAAAAAAAATATTTTGACATTATTTTCTAATTTTATTCTTAAGCCTTTCTAATAATTATTATTAATAAAGAGAGATCGATCAACGATATGCCTTTAGTAGCAAAAATTCCCTAATATTTTAAGGCATCGAAAAATATTAGAAATGTGTCTATAAATAGTCACAAAAAAAGACAAGTTTCGTTGTTGTCTTTCATATGTTCTGACAGCCTCCGATCATTCGCATTCGTTCTATTTTTTGGGTAATACTCTAAGAAAAATTGAAATAATTAGAAACGAGATCGTCGAATATACACTTGTAGGCTACACCGCAGTCGGTAAAAAGGTAGTTCTTAAGTCTAACATCAAAATAATTGTAAACGTTATTAATTACTATAAAAAATCGTGTCTAGTTAGACATAATTCTCAAACGGAATTATGTTTAGAGCATAAGAACAACCAAATCTAACCATAGTTTATTTTGGGACATCAAAAATAAAAGTCGAGACCAGCTCCTATACAAATTAGGCCATGATTCTTCCAGCAAAATTCTTTCCGCAGTTTGAGCTTGAAGAGTAGCAGACAGACAGACAGCTAGACAGACACACTTTTTTATAATATTAAGTAAGTAATATTTATAATATTAAGTATGGATAAAATGTTCCAAAAACATAATAAATAAACAAGTGAAGGTTCGGGTATTTTATAAATATCTGTATGGCAGCGAGATCCTAGATTACGGAATGAACGAAATTTCGGCAACGACCTTTTCTTTTGTCCGATCACTATCTCTAGTGCCTTTTTCAGACACCCTCGTACTGTTAAATATATTTCAAATTATACTCAGGAGTTTTTTGTACACAAAATTATATGAATACAATAAGATTCTTATGTCGTTGCGTAACTATTATAATCTGTGATGTAAGTTGTAACATATCACGACACGTTTTTGGAACTGTAATAATGGGGATTGTCCATTTTTTTTTAAATTTTGCTCATTACAAAAACATTTCGAGGAATAAGGTCAGTGATCGTTTTTCTGTATATAAACGAAAAAAATACCCATTAGGTACTTATATTTTTGAACAAATATGTTTAACCTTAGCCTTTAACCTTACCTTCAATGGCGTTAAATTAGCAATAAATTCGACCAACATTACGTTTCGAACTTTTGGTAAGCTTCTCGTACCAGCTTTCACATAATGAGAACTTGCATTCGACGAACCAGCCATTATAAATAAGATTGAAAGGAAAAAAAAACATACTGCAGAGGTCAATTGGCCGCCGATGATGACGTCAGAGCGAAACTTAAAAAATTTATTGAGAAAAAACTAGGCTATGAATTTCAAAATTATTTAATTTATATTCTTAAAATACCCTATTTTAACGAAAAAAAATATAAAAAGTACATGTGATTTTTTTTGGACAATGCCCATTGTCGATAAATTATATTATGTCAGACGTAAGTATGGTGATTTATTATAACATTTTAACAAACATAAACAAAACCGACTTCCAATTTTAAATCAAAAGTTTATTATTTGTCTAGGTAGGTACCTACTATCTTTTCTAGAATTCTCCTTAAATTCACACTTTTGAAAGCGGTACCAGCCATGAGCCAACAAACCCAATGAAGACGTGAGTTGTAGACCACGATAACTATCGGACATTTACTCATTTTTTCCCTCATAATTTGAACAAACCTTGTAACTTATCTACTTATATCCACTACACAAATAAAATGCACAGTTTTTTTTTACATATTTTTTTTTGCATAATTTTGCCTCAATTTGTGCAAAAAAACGGCAATTTTTTTACTGTTCACTATCATGTTCTACCACTCACGTGTTCAAAATTAAATATGAGTTGCATATTTAAACAATTTTCCGGGCTAGCAGCGACTTCAAAAGTGTGTCAAAGATTGTGAGGGAAAGATAAAACATAAAAAAAACGCTATAAAATATACTAACGCTAATTCGAAGGCTGAAAGAATATACCTGCTATAACTATTGTTTATTTCAGGTCCAAAAATCAAGACTGATCCGGCCCTACAAAAATAATTTAGATAATAATATTGTCATGCCTATCATTTATATTAAGTATCGCTGACAAACTTGTGTATTGTTTGCATATCCATACTAATATTATAAATGCGAAAGTTTGTCTGTCTGTCTTTCTGTTACATCTTCACGTCCTAACCACTGTACCGATTTTTCTGAAATTTGTCATGGAGATACCTTGAGTCTCAGGAAAGGACATAGGGTACTTTTTATCCCGGAAAAATGTACGGTTCCCGCGCGATAAACTAATTTTGGCGCAACGGAGTTGCGGGCGTCATCTAATCTAACATATAAAACGATGCAATGTCCAATTCCATACATTGTTACTTATAAAAATTCGCTGTTCACTTAGTCAAAGTTGTTAAACTAATATTTATATTCTGTGGCCAAAGTCACTATACACGTAACATTCCTAAATGTAACATTTGAGATATTGAAATATACAACAATATTCACATATGTAGGTTAGAAGGTCGCCATATTGTCGACCTTTGATTTTTCCGATCGATACAGGATAATAAATCATAGGCCATTGTTGGGAATAATTCGATGCATTGTTAAATAGAACCATTATTGAAGGGCGCACCCTTATTATTACTTCCTTTGAGAGCGTTAATAGGTAAACCTGGTATAATAACACCCTTAAGGAAATAGTTTATTTACGCATTTTTCCAATTATTATTATCTTACATAGCAAATGAAAACGAAAAAAGAAATACTCTTAGGCCGTGTTCAAACCAAACCGACTGTAAGCCGCCGAATGTGAGCAGGCTCACTGTGAGCCCCAGTGTGAACGTGGAAATAAACGGTATCGAATGTCCGCGCCTACGCCTAGCATAATGGCGTATTGTCGGTTAGGTGTGAACGAAAAAGTGAATATGTATGGAAATACAATAAGCTGCGTAACGCACATTCGGCGTCTGACATTCGGTTTGGTTTGAACACGGCCTTAGTACCTATGGGTTTCTTATGTAAATAAGAAACCCATAGGTACTAACTTTATTAAAATGCAAACGTGCATTTTATATAGCTCTATCTATTTCGTAACGTTCAAACTGAAAAATTTAAATACACTTTGAACCCAGGAACTGGACAAAGGATAGTTTTTGTCCCGAAAAATATACAGTTCCGCAAGATACACATTACACAATATTTAGCACAAGGAAGTTGCAGGCAATATCTTGGTCCGCGGTACTTTTGCTGTTTTAAACAAAATTTACAAGCTGTTTTCTATGTGAGGAAAAAGACAGCCATTTTTTTAATCAAAAATGCCAAATTTATCAAATTATTCAGCTTGATACTCATAATGTTGTGAATATGGTAATCCGCGATCATCCTAACATCTGTCTCGCAAACTTTTAAACGATCACGCGTAAATTCTTCGTTCGACAAACAATTTTACGAGAAATTTCCATCACTGTTACATTAGATTAATCAAATCCCTCATTAGAATAATTTGACAAAGACAGAATTAAGATGATGAATATGCATACGTGTATAAATGATAACACTCCGCCCGCTATTTGGTTTTAACATCAGCATCTGACGGATTATGTAATTGAATATTACTTCAGCTAGCTTGATAATATTATGTTATAGTCAGGGAGCCCTAGAACACTTTTTTTTAAATATTATCAAGCAATTTTTTGTGAGTAAATATGTATCTTGTCTTATCATTTTGATAAGACAAGCTACATTTTTATCTTGCAAAAATCCTAAAAGGGGTAGCTAATAGAGATAGAAAGGATTTCATAATTTGATTTGATGGTCCTAAAATATGGACTGTTATATGTTGGGTACGCGCCGTACGCGCATTAGATTAGGTATGACATTTTGTACTTCGCGATCGCTCCGTTGCGAATGCATACACTCTAATAAACCAGTCTGTTAACCACCGCCCTTGTTTCACTACGTATCTAACTGGCGACGAGGTGCTGTTAAAAATTAATAAGTGTTTGTTCCGCGCGTGTTAATCATGCCTATCGGAAAAATAGATAATTTTGATTTATCTTCTAAAAAATGGACAATATATGTGGATCGAGTGAAACAATTCATTGCTTTAAACGAAATTAAAGAATCGTTGCACGTGGCGACTTTAGTGACGGTCGTAGGCGAGGCTACCTACGATCTTATGTGCGATCTTTGTGCCCCGAATAAGCCGGAAACTAAGACTTTTGCTGAGTTGACGGAAATAGTGCAGAAACATCTCGAGCCCCGGCGCTCAGACATAGCAGAGAGGCACATATTTCGACAGCGTCGGCAAGCGAGCGGCGAGGAGCTGAGCGCGTATTTGCAGGCGCTCAAACATCTCGCCACGACGTGTAATTTTGGTGCTAAGCTGGAGGAAAACCTGAGGGACCAGTTCGTGTCGGGTCTCGCGAGCGACGAGATGAGGAGTCGGCTGTTCGCGGAGCCGGACTTAACCTACAAACGGGCGGTGGAGTTGGCGATGGCGCTGGAGGCCGCGGAACGTCATGCGGAGACGAGCGGCGCGGGCGCAGCGGGCACGGTGGGCGCAGCGGGCGCGACGGCGGTGCACCGGCTGGGGAGCGGCGGCGGCGGCGCGGGCCGCAGGCCGAGCGGAGGCGGCGGCGGCGGCAGGCCGTGCTGGCGGTGCGGGCGCGGGCACCCACCGGACAGGTGCCGCTTCAGGAACTTTTCGTGTGATCGATGCGGCGCTAAAGGACATCTAAAGGTGATGTGTAAGACCGGTGTTGATAGGCGTCGGGAACCTTCGGATAATGAGGTATTTATGAACAAAAAACAGTTGCATAACATCGCAGAAAGCAGTGAGTCCGAGTACGACGATTTCTTTAAAATTTGTGTAAACGGCTCTAATGATAAGCCATATGTAGTTAAGATTATTGTTAATTCTGTACCGATTACTTTTGAAGTAGACACGGGGAGTAAAATCTCAGCAATCAATAGCGAATTTTATCGTAAATACTTTTCACACAGTAAAATATCGGGAACTAAGCTTAAATTGCATTCATATACGGGTGGTACAATAGAACCTTTAGGTTTCATTATCGTGTCGGCTCAGTGCGTGGACGCGCACGGCGAGACGCGCGCCGCGCGGGCGCTCCCGCTGTACGTCATCCCCGGAGGGGGGCCCCCGCTCCTGGGCCGCGCGTGGCTACGTTGTTTACATCTCGATAAAATTAATATTGCACTACACAATATTGAGTCTCACGGGGATTATGAACATATCGTACAGAAATTGAGCCGCGAGTTTGCCGATGTTTTTGCCCCGGGTTTGGGAACGTGTACTAGTCGATTTAGCCTTAGATTGCGGGATAGCAAACCTATATTTATTAAAGCTCGTAACTTACCTCTAGCGATGCGCAAACCGGTCGAAGCAGAATTAGATAGGTTAGTTCAGGAAGGCACCATAGTAAAAATTCAAAATTCTGAGTACGGGACACCGATTGTACCCGTGGTCAAAAGAAACGGGGATATTAGAATTTGCGGGGACTACAAGGTCACGGTTAATCCCCAACTCGTACGCGAACCGTATCCCTTGCCGCGTATCGAGGAGCTGTACGCCACGTTGAGCGGCGCTCAGGTGTTCTCAAAAATCGACTTGGCACACGCCTACGAACAAATTTTACTCCATGACGACTCGCAAGCGTGTACGGCTATTAGTACTCACGTAGGTACTTTCAAGTATATTCGGACGCCGTACGGATTAAGTTGCATTCCCGAAAAGTTCCAAAAGTTTATGGAGGAGGTGATGAGGGGTGTCCCTATGACGGCCGCTTTCATTGATGACATATGTGTAGGTGGAGTCTCTTTCAGTGATAATTTACGTAATTTGAGAGAGGTATTAGCCAGATTACAGAAAGTGGGACTTAGAATTAAATTAGAAAAATGTGAGTTCTTTAAAAATAAAGTTTGCTATTTAGGGCACATTATAGATAAAAACGGGCTCCGCCCTGATGATAAAAAAGTAGCAGCCATCCTCAAAGCTCCCCGACCCGAGGACGTCACACAACTTAAGGCATTTCTGGGTCTCATAAATTATTACGGCAAATTTATTGCGCGCTTGAGCACTATTTTATACCCACTTTATAATTTGTTAAAAAAAGATACCCCTTGGAACTGGGATGCGACGTGTGATAAGGCGTTTTCACAAATAAAACATATGTTGAGCTCAGATGTGGTGTTGGCTCATTACGACCCGAGTGTCGAGTTGGTGCTGAGCGTCGACAGCAGCGCTTACGGCATAGGCGCAGTACTGGCGCATAGGTATAAGGACGGTAGTGAGAAGCCTATCTGCTACTCGTCGCGGACGCTATCCTCGGCTGAGCTTTCGTATAGTCAGCTGGACAAGGAAGCCCTAGCTATTTATTTTGGCGTCATTAAAAATCACCAGTATCTGTACGGCAGAGATTTTACCATTCGGACGGACCACAAGCCGTTATCTCACATTTTCGGCGATAAAGTAGGTATTCCGCAGTCGGCGGCTAGCAGGTTACAGCGGTACGCGGCACGGCTGGCGGCCTACACCTTTTCTATTGAGTGGATTAATTCAGCGAGTAACGCACCCGCAGACTGCCTATCTCGTCTTCCTTTACAGTCAAAGTATGTCACCGACGAAGACGATAGTATATCGTATTTATTTTTTATAGAAAATGAGTTTCCTATTAACTATAAAGATATCGCAAAAGCTACAGCGCGAGACTCAATATTGCGTAACATCTTAAGATACATATCTGTCGGTTGGCCTAAAGAGGTATCTCATAAAGAGAAGTGCTACTTCGATAGAAAAAAGGATTTATTGATTGAGAAAGGTTGCATCGTTTTCAACTATCGTATAGTCGTACCGCCCGTATACCAAAAAAAAATTCTAGCCGAATTGCACGAGGGCCACCTAGGCATCGTAAAAATGAAAAGTATTGCACGAAGCTACGTCTATTGGCCGGGAATAGACACCGAGATAGAAAATATTTGTAAGTCATGTAGTGCCTGTCGCCAGCAGCGCGACGCTCCCCCGCACGCCCCTCTCACGCCGTGGCAGTTCCCCGCGCGCCCCTGGCAGAGGCTCCACGCGGACTTCGGCGAGTACAAGGGCAAACACTATTTAATTATAATCGACGCCCATAGTAAGTGGATCGAGGCGTTCCAAATGAACACCACTAGTGCCTCGGCCGTCATTAAAATATTTCGGGAAATATTCGCTAGGTTTGGGCTTCCGTCCCAAATTGTGACCGATAACGGGCCACCTTTCACTTCTAGTGAATTGAAATCGTACTTCGATAGGAACGGCATCGTACATAATCTCACTAGCCCCTATAGGCCGAAGGGTAACGGGGCGGCCGAGAACGCTGTGAAAACAGTCAAACGTTGTATAAAGAAGGCTCACTACGAGGGGTCAGACGTTGAGCGAGCTCTTAGCAAAATGCTCTTTCAATATCGCAATTGCGAGCACGCAACTACCGGGGTTCCCCCCGCCGTGGCCCTCCTGGGTCGCAGGCTTCGCGGGCGTCTAGATCTCCTGCGTTTCGATGTGGAGGAGCGTGTGCGGGCCAAACAGTTGCAGCAGGTGGAGCGCGCCGGCGGCACGCTCCGTGACGTAGGCGTAGGTGACAGGGTATTCGTACGAGACTACTCGTTACGTAACAATAGGAAATGGGTCGAGGGGCGAGTCAGCGAGCAGGTCGGGCCAGCTTCGTTTTCAGTAAATGTACCTACCGGTACCGTTAGGCGGCATGCGGATCAAATTCTGCTGCAAAAACAGAATCGCTACTCGCTGTCTCGCGCCTCAGACAATAATGATAAGGATGATAATATAAGTGACGAGCGCTCAACTGTTACTATGGAGGAGTCGGTCGACCCCGGCGAGTCAGCTGAGCGCGAGCCGAATGCGGCGGCGGCCGAGCCCTCGGCCCCTCCGCCTCCTGTTAGAACTATCGAGTTGCGCCCTCGCCACGGCCGACCGAATACAATAATAATAGATTGAAATGCACATCGAGTGCGTCTGTTTTTGATAAGGAATAAGCAATTTGTAGCTATGATCGATGACCTATCTTTTGTTTTTCATAGCAGTAACATGCCTAATATGGAATATATTACTTTGTGGTACTTAAATTTCTTGTATAATAATTATTTGTACTTGTTCTTATTTTTGTTAGTTACCTTGTAATAATTACTTATTGTTATAATTTAGTTGTCAATTAAGTTGGGAGGTGTTGGGTACGCGCCGTACGCGCATTAGATTAGGTATGACATTTTGTACTTCGCGATCGCTCCGTTGCGAATGCATACACTCTAATAAACCAGTCTGTTAACCACCGCCCTTGTTTCACTACGTATCTAACTACTTTTCACTTTTTTGTAGACTCAATGTTGCTCTTAAATTACATAACTATTAACCTACCAGTATACAAAAATCAGCTGGTTATGGTTCCGTTTTAGGGTACCGTAGTCAACCAAGTTTTGTTGATTACAGAACCCTAAAACGAAACCCTAAGCAGCTCCATTTTGCAATTTTTGTTTAGTTTTTCGAGCTATGCACAAAGCTCGAAATACTAATCTTATTCTGACCAATACCTACATTATACATAACTTTCTGTAACGTTCTGTTACCCTGAGTTTCTTGCGAAAACGCGGGCAGTAATAAAAATAAACAGCCACTTGAACCGTCACATAAGTTAGTGAAAGATATTGTATCTCAAAGTTGGTTGTTTTGGAGTCCGGGGTGCTAGTAATTTATGTGTAGTCTGGACTTGTTAGGTGTAAACAATTTACTTTTATAAGGTTGTTCTGTTTCGGGCCATATCAATGTTAAAAATATGACGTATTGAGGTCCTAATCATAATTCAATATTAGTTTTGCTTGCTGTTACGAACTATATTTTTAGAGACTACGGTGTTTCGATAGCATCTGTTTAAAAACTATCATATTCTTCATGTTGATAAGTTGCAGTCCACTGTTTTCGCAGTATCATAACATAGGAATCAACTATTTAGGTAGTATTAGTTAGATATTTCCTTACTAATGCTATTTTAAAAATTAGCTCATTTTCTTTTAAAAACCTGGCAACTCAGGACTTCTTCAAAACTACCGATGTTTTTAAGCAACAGTACCCCCTTTTAAGAGGTCCATTTATACTGGTCTCAATCATCTCCGAGACACGTGAAACTTTTCGAGTCCAAATAACAAACATCTGTCTCTATCAAGGCACGACGTTACAAAAGGGTAATTAGAGCGCAGAGCGTCGTTTTTAATATGACAAAATTAAAAGTTTGCGAGTTTAATGCTTTGAGGGGTAAGATTAAAGAGTTTCCGCGCATATAATCCCGAAGCCGTGATCACTAGGACTTGGATAATTAAGTTAATGAGATGTATGTGAGGGATAAAACTTAGGCAGGCTTCAAGATGTAAAGGATTAATGATTAAGACAGGGGTTTGCGTGGGCCTATAGAGTAATATCAATTTTTGTGTGTTAAATGTAAGACGCGACTGCTTCTAAAGTTGTGTTTTTGTGGTGGTTGTTTTTAGTGATTGTGGCACTTAAATGAAATTATAATGGGACGTCAGGCCGGCCATAGACAGACCGCATCTTGCAATCGAGACCGACTTTTCGTTGGTTGCTGTCTTAGACCAAATAAAAACTCAAGACAGAGCGCTGCGAACAACAAGGTGAAGCCGATCGAAAGTACGCCAGCTGTGTATGTACATTGTATTGTACACACTTACGCCCACATACGCAAAACGAAAGTACGCCATTTTTCGTCAGTACCTATATATCGCGACTCGTGACAGCAGCACGCGTTTAGAAAATAATTTGTAAACACTTCAAAATGCCGAGAGATTTCGATTGTCATGAAAGGGTGTAAATATTATATTTTTATATTTATTTAATTTATTTTGGGGTAATTTGAATAACATTGCAACATTAGCCCGCGCTGTGCGCGTCGCGCACACATGCTTAAAAACCTGCTTCACGCGCGTTGTTCGCAGCGCTCTTTCTTGAGTTTTTATTTGGTCTGAGGTTGCTGCACGGCGATCTGCAGTTTCCACTCTAAATTCATATCTGTAATACACGGACCGCTCGAGCAGTTCTTGAGCGGTCGGAGTAGTCGCACTATGGTAGTTTCATGGTGCGGTCGAACAACAAAGGTAGGTATGTATGGTCGACTCCAGCTGCTGCGGTCGTGTTGAAGTAGTGTACGACTCCAACGGAACCGCTCTAGAGCAGTCGGTCCCGACTAGACTGTAACTTGCGGTCCGTCTACGGCCAGTCTAAGAGCCATCGCAAACAGGGCGACTTGTCGTCGCGTCTAGTCGTCGCGTCAGACGTGGCGTTGTCGTTTGCATCTAGCGTCTTGTCGTCGCGTCTAGTCGCCGAGCTGTCGCTGACGCGTGTCGCCTAGTGTGCGCCTACACTAACAAAGACGTGCACCTTTCTACGGCCATTCTCAGGAGAGCAAAATTTACGTGTTGCTCTGTAATATTATCTTATTCAAGTATGTAATATTTTTAGACGGTAGATAGCATTAGTATCTAGCTACAAACTTAAACACAGGCTTCTAATTTAAGTAATTCAGACTAAATTAATTGAAGTCGTGTTCAAAAACCATGTTTTTCTAACTACCGTAACGTGTCCCCACGCCAACTTGATCTTGAAACTTGCTTGTAATTTTTATAACGTACCTATTTCATTTAATCTATTCATGGTTTTATACGTCTATAAACATGGGTTATTGCATTATAAAATATCGACTCAATAGGCCCAGCCTAAAAATAGTTATCATGAAATAATCGCTTGTCCGATCAAAAGTCCTAATTACCGTAACACCTGCTGTTTTTGGATGCCCATCCAAAAATATCAGGATTTGGCACATTACGAGTGCACGGGTTGCTTCTCCTTAGTGTGTGCCATGGCTCATCAGCGGTCCCACGTCGTTAATGTTAGTGTGCAGCCGATAAAGCACGTTAGTATCTAATTACCGTAGCTTTGGTTACAAACTTGTCTAATTACCGTAATCGTTACTTTTCAATTATGTTTAAATTAGATTTTTATTATGTATATTATGTTTATGTTACATAATTTGGACTACGTACGTTGCCCTCATCTAGTTTTTGTCAATTGTGTTGTTGTATCGTTACGTAAAACATTACATTTTTCTAATTACTGTACCCATAAATTTTTAAGTCTCATTATCCAAAAAACTTTAACTAACTTTTTCATGCCAAATTTATTATTGTGTTCGTATCTTTCATTTCTTTAATATTTCAATGTGTCTAATTCAAATCGACGAAGAAAAAAAATGGTTACGGTAATGAGGAAAATAATGCCAAACCGGAGAATGGCCGTCTAGCGCTCACAGCGAGACTAATGATGCGCTGTCACGCGACTGTCGTCGTGTGTGCGCGTGCACAGCGCTACTATAGTCCGCGCAGAACTAGTTGGCCGCTCTGCCCGTTTACTCATATACCGGCAGCGCGGCCAACTAGTTCCGCGCGGACTATAGACGCCGCGACTAGACGGGAGCGCGCGCGGCGCGGCTTCCCTAGCTTGTCGTCGCGACTTAGTGACTCTGACGCCAAGCGGAGCTTCGAACAAAATATATGAAAATTGTCGATCGTAGCCTGTCATCGCGTCTAGTCGTCGAGCTGTCGCTGACGCCTGTCACTGTAGTGTGCGCCTACACTTAGGGTCAATTCAGTCGAACAGGTGAGGCGAGGCGCGGTGCGGCATAAATTTGTATGGATTTGACAGATTTGCAAGACGTGTCACGCTCACGAAATCTGTCAAAATCATACAAATTTATGCCGCGCCGCGCCACGCCTCGCCTCGTCCATATTGAATTGACCATAAGACGTCTTCTATAAGATGAATAAGACGAATATACATAAGACGAATCTGTCAAATCCATATAAATTTAGAAATGCATCTACGCGTCGCGTTGCGGTCTGAATCAACTCCTTAAAGTATGGAGTCGCTGTCTATAAAGTGACACTGTACATTGTACAAGCCAGCGGCATATTTTATACTTCACGCACCTGAAGACCTTAGTCGGTCTTTATAGAAGTTTTATTTTCGAAACTAGCATAATAATAATAAATTAATAATTACTTATGTTGTCAAATCTATATAATAAAATCAATTTCAACGCTTTAACACCCCAAGCGGCCATATGTGGCCGCGAGAACAATAGATTTCCAAGAATCCGGGAACGAAGGATTAAATTATGTTAGTCCCACTAAAACTTGAGAACAGCTGAACCACTTTGGTTAATTTGAGTCTTGAAGTATTCTTGAAAGTCCAGGGAAGGCTTATAAAGGGTTTTCCAATAGGGACTTGACAATTTTGAATTTAGTTTGTGGACTAACCCTTTCACTTAACATCGAACTGTTACTGTCATTTTACTCATTAGACATAACATTTTTATAATGGTGAATGAAGTATACAAACGAACAACGTCTGCAAATCTTAAAAAATTACTACAGAAATTCGGTGTCGGTAGCCACTACTTTAAGAGCGTTACCTCCGATTTTCGATCGTAATAATTCTCGCCCTAGAAAGACAGATTCGCCATGATTATGAATTATTTTGGCCCGAATAAGAAGATATGGACTTGGACAGCATGAGGTTTCAATAGGACGGCACCACAAGCCACACATCACACGTTAAAATCGATTTATGAAAGAGCAAGTTTGATGAGCGTGTTATCTCAAAATATGGAACAGTCGATTAACCGCTTCTTTCGTGAGATTTAACGCCTCAGGTCGTTGGATAAACCGACGCCGTTGGAAGAGCTCAAAGCCAAAGTTAAGCCCCTTATTAGCAAGAAAGTGACACGAAATTCACCCGGTCAACTTGTATAAAATATATTCGACCAACGTAAATTCGTCATACATGACATTATTCTCGTTCAAACACGAATAACATAATTTAATATTTCTCCGCTCGATTCGACCACAAGACCGCAAATTAGTTCAATTTATAATTTGACAATCAATTGATCCGAAGCTTAAACGTGACCAGAGATAATTTACATCCAGTTAAGCCTTATCACCGTCGCATAAAGGTGCGTTTTCCCTGATGAAAACCAGTTAATCTGCCAAGGATGACCCATATCGGTTCGAGGAATATTGTGGACATTCAAAACATTGAGAAGAAGAGGTCAATTTGCTGAAGCATTAAAGACAGTTCTGAGAACCTTCTGGGCGTTTAGGGCAACTCAAAACTAGAACTGCAGCTTGAAACTGGATATATTTAATATCTAGCTAGCTTAGTAAATTAGTGAATATTGCACGTGACTTGGTCTATCGCACCTAATTTATATTTTTGCGTGGTGAAACTATTTTATCCTTTCCCTGGATTTATTATATTGTTATCAGCAAACGAAATCTATACTAATATTATAAATATGCGAAAGTGTCTCTGTCTGTCTGTCTGTTTGTCTGTCTGTCTGTCTCGCTTTTCGTCTGTTTCATTTCAACAGGTACGGCACGATACGTAAATCTTGCATCCATTTTCTTTTCTACTTCACCCTATACATAGACATATAATAAAACTATAGAAATTAAAATCCTGTACATTTATGCACAGTTCCTGAGCTGTGCATAAATGTACAGGTAAATAATATCTGCTGAGATATTATATATTTTGTCTTCTTCCAACTTAATAAATGGGAAAGTATTTGTTTCTTTGTCCTTCGTTCACGCCCAAACGAAGCAACCAATTGACTTGATTTTGGCATAGACTTAGTTGAAAGGACGGAGAGTAACATAGGCTACTTTTGGTCGTAGGAAAACATCATGGTCCCAAAGAAGGCTTACACGATTTTCGAATTTCACGCGAGCGGCGCCACGGGCAAAAGCTAGTAATCAATATTACATTGTTACGATTACAATTGCATTGAGAGTAATAATAATTATAACATACAATATTATCTAACCATTATTAGTGCGGAATCAGCAGTGTGATTTTGGAACAAGGGATTAGGCCGGCCGTGAGCTGACTAGTGACATGTGACGTCATCAATATTCATGCAGACACGCGTGCCATGTCATCACCACCCTACTCTGTTCACATAAATTAATTCCTTTGAATAGAGTGACATAAGAATGTGTTAAAACATACTAGCTGTCCTGGCAAACGTTTCTTTGCCATATTATAAAGTATATCGCCCGTATTATTTTATTGAAGTGACTAAATAAGTATGTCGCCATGGCAACGGCAATCGCTATCCCGTCGCACAAATCTAATGGTCGCCGTCAGTCTCGAGTTGTAATAATTTACTATTATTTATTCAACAAATGCACTTATCAATATATAAAGTACCCAGTAGCCAATTCTCAGACCTACTGAATATGCATATAAAATTTGGTAAAAATCAGTAAAGCCGTTTCGGAGGAGTTCGTGGACTAATATTGTGATACGAGAATTTTATATATAAGATTATTATAACCTCCTCCTTTTTTGTTAAGAACTAGATATGAAGCTCGCAATTTCGTTGCGCCAAAATTCGTTTAAGGGGGCGACGAACCCAAAATTTTCGATTTTATAATTCATTTTTATACTTGAAAATAAGCCCCGAATAGTTTCATTTCTAAAATTAGACACTACATTAAATTTCCAAGAATTCAAATTGAGAAAAAACACGATACTTACTTATCTTAAAATTTTTCGATAGAAACAAATCACAAAGATGTATCTAATTCTTACGAATTTTTTATTTATTGCCATAACCATGCATTGAAATAAGTTAATATTTTAACACATTGTACAAAGCGTATTTTTAAATGTTGTATTTTTATCGAGTTATTGAGAAAAATCTAATTTGGCGATAAATCCGCGTCGTCCTTTTTCACCTGGCATAATATGAAAGACTGGCGTGAGTGTGAAGAGAGAAGGACGATGTTTGATTTTTTGGGTTAGTCGCCCTCTTAATGCATAAAGCATAAATTTTTCCGCCACGAAAGGTATCCTATGTCCATTCCTGGCACTCACAGTATCTGCATACCAAACAGAAAAATCGGTTTAGCGGTTTGGACGTGAAGAGGTAACACATAGACAGAAATACAGACACACCTTCGCACTTATAATATTAGTATGGATTATTAAAATATTGTTGCCACAACATCGCTTTTTGGAAACAGAACGGCGATGCAGCTCCAGCACCTATCAAAATCGGTTTTAACGTTATTTCAAAGGTGATAAACAAATCGAGACGTATAAACAGATAGTAACACTGTGACAGTTAAAATATACACACCGGCAAAATTAGCGGAACATAATAAAATTTTATTTTTTTTGAAAATTAATCGCTGTTTTTTATATATTTATTTATTAATTTAATAATTGATGATTAAAAAATAAAACTTATATAAATTTAGGGCATAAAAACGTGTAAAATTAAAAAAAATTGCAAAAATCTAAAATTAAGAAAAATCTTTGAAATTTCAGTAGTAAGTTTTTAAGTTAAATTCTTCATTTTTACTTAAGAAATGCCATGTTAACAGCGTGTAATGCCTTCTATGGATCTGAAGAGAGTCTGGATACGCCATTACATGCTTGCATTTTGATTGTCAATCATTTCCTGTGGGATATTCTTCTACTCCTCCAGTAGCGCCAACTCGAGCTCCTGAACACATTTTGGAGCTGGAGTTTTAATTCGTACCGTTCACCCATTGATGTGCCACACGTTCTCAATCGGATCCACATCCGTAGACCGTGCTGACCTCTCCACCTGGGCTACGCTAGCATCATTTAGGTCATAATGCCCGATTTTTTTACTCTATGGACGCGCAAAAAATTGAAGTTACTACCTAAATCTGTGTAAAAGGCACAACATGCAGTTCTAGAATGTCTGTGCTATTGCCCTGTACTGTCAAAATACCATCATTAACAATCATCAGCTCTGTGTGGGCTCCAAATCATATGCAACCCCAAACCATTACGAAACCTGCATGATATACCATTGTTTCCGTTAAGTTTGATGGTCTATAGCGTTCCTTACGATTTATCCACATTCTTTATCGCCTGTCAATAAAATTTACACAGAATTTGCTCCCATCACTGTACAGCACACGATTTCACTCACTTGTCAAATTTTGATGTTCACGCGCAAATCTTAGCCTGGCTCTTTGGTGCCCTGTCTCAAGTTTTGGTGCCCTTGCTGGCACATTTGAGTTTAATTTAACTTCCATGAGTCTTCTTCTTACTGTAAAATCACTTACAGGTACATCTCGGACCTGTTCCTATAGGTTTCATCTCTGCAAAGCAGTTTAAGGTCGATTTCTTAAGGCTTGTACCCTTACAAAACGGTTATCCTGAACCTTTGCCACCCGATATCTGCCTTGTTCTCGTCTCCGAACGTAAGATCCAGTCTCTCTGTAGCGTTGAAATTTACGATGGACCACGAAAGCCGACACACCTAAGGCCTGACTGACCGAACGGTAGGTGTGACCTTTCTCTATAGTGGTTACAGCTCTAGCTGGTGTAGATGCTGGAAAATACACTAATTTTGTATCTAAGCAATGTGTTCTTCCAAAAACCAAACAATCAAATGAGCTGGCATACCTTGCACCCCGCTAAAAACGCCATTCTTATCAGAAACACTTACAACGTCAATCATCGAAAAACACTTAGTAGGGCATAATTGCAATAAAAATCTGTCAACTTGCCAGTTTTGTTCAATATTTTATTTCTTAAATGAGCTTAGAAACTATAAAAAAGGATTTCACACAGCCCGACCCACTTGAATTCAAGTTGTGGCCCTTTTTACTTATGTTCCGCTAATTTTGCCGGTGTGTGTATTATAGTGGATTCATATTTTTAAATAACTGATATTTTTTAACATTTAAATTAATCATTTGTTATTTCTTCTGTTTACCTTCTTTGTTGTTAATACTCTAAGGGCCTGTTTCACCACTTTATGATAAGTGCCGAATAGGCTATCCACCACTTAACTTGACAGACGAAGTATGGAGAATCTATCAAAAAAGCTGTAAATAGCCTATTCGGCACTTTATCAGAAGAGTGGTGAAACAGGCCCTAACTCTTGAAACTTTACTACGTTGCTTTTAATTTTATTTCTATTGAAAAAATCATGATTGGATTTTTCCCGAATGAATAGAATACGTCTCTTATGCCATAATTTAATCTGATGTCCTACATCAGCTTTCGATTAGTCCCGGCAAATAGAAATAAAGGAAACGAATGGAAAAATAATGTAAGCGGAAAAAGTACTTCGCTTTTAATGTATATTTATTGCCTTGTAAATCTTCTGTATCAAAAAAGTACGACGCATTTTAGCGCTATATATCTTCACGGAATTAACGAACAGCTTTGTCAATTTGCGGCAATCATCATGAGGACTGTATGATGCTTAAAAGTTGTAACAGGATCAGAGGAATAATCTTATCTAATAGCCACAAAATATGACTACTATTTCAATATACAGCCCCTATGGGTATCATTATTGAGGGTAGCCACTAGCCACGCGTTTGTGGTTAATCGTTTCAATTTGTTACGAAAATGATAGGCTAGTATCAGTTCCTTATATTATTAATTGGTTTCCAAGAAAGACGTACATACTAATTCAGCACGTTCTTATGCCTTGATTATACCGAGCCAGCGAGCGAGCGAGACAATGCACACGGCCAATCACTCGGTATGCTTATTGTTTATTGTGGATGTTCTCGGCCGAGGGCTTTGTCTTGCCACTCTCGGTAAGTGTAATCAAAGCCTTAGGGAGGACCTTGCACACTGATCCGAATAGACTTTACAATCTGAAAATTATACATATTAGTGGATGGGGACTCGTACTAATCATTGGATACCGCAATCACCTAAATTCGGCTTGTTGGGCGTTGAAAATTGTCCCACAAATCAGTCAACGGCCCGCAGAGTGTACTTCTGAATTGCGTGTTAGAATAAATGTCCCGTTTCGAGTATTGTGATACCATTGAATGTGGGACATGATTTATGTGAAACTTTCAGTGGGGAAAACACTCCGCGATTTATGATCATATTCGTACCATGAAGTTATTGATAATATACATAAGATATGATGAGAATGACCCGAAATAAGTCATATTTTACTTATCCCTCAGACGAATATTTATTCAAGTATCAAACATGTTACATGACAAACAATATGATAGGTAGTAAAACTATTTTAGTTGAATATTATAATATGAATTTCAAAGTTTTAGGTGATTCACAAGGGATAATAATAATGACATAAAATCAAAACGGCCAGAATAATTTAAAACACAGAAAATTATTATTCTGGACATTTTGATCGTATTCAAACACTGAACGACAACTCAAGTGTAAAACGTACTGCTTGCCACTAATTTCCAGAAAGCAAATCACTACAATTAATTGTTGTCATACGAAAATTATCGTTTGTTTGACTGCTATTTGTACAGACAAACATTCGCATCGTGTATGTCTGCCTGATCACTTCACGTCTAAACGGCCGATATTGATGGGTATGGGGATATTTTGAAGGACGGGGACGGAATAGGATAGTTTTCCTTCCTTAAAAGTCAATGGTTGTTGTTGCAGCTTTCATCTAGGATGCATACAATAGAACCAAACAGGAAATAGTCACGTCGCCAGCCTTATCCCAAAGTAATAAGTACATTTGGGCAACGATGATTCTTTTCGGCCTAAACCAAAACCGCATAACCTTAAAATCGTTAAAAACATTCAACGACTCGAAAACACTTATTGAGGGCACGGGGGCCGCGATAAAACAATCATTATCAGATTTAATTCTCACCTAACTCCCGGTCATTTGTCCTGCGAGTGAATCTGACAGCGGCCATTAATCACTTGCCGTCAGACTGACAGCTCCTGAACATGACCCTATTGAGTCTAAAGTTTAAAGGACGTACCTAGTTGGGGACGTAGGAGCGTAAGTAAACTTGTAGGTCCTAGGGATTTGATTTACCACGAAATATACTACAACAAAGTAGCAAAGGAAGGAAGGCAAATTGTTTAAAAATAAAAAGTAAAAATAAAAAGTGAGGGAAAATCAAATGTAGATACTTTATATTTAGTAATTTATAATTAAAGTTAACCACACGGGAACCGCATAATTTTCTGGGACTATCTTCCGGGGATACACAGTAGGTTAATTTTATTCAAAACTGTTAAGATGATGATTCATCTTAACAGTTTTGAATAATTAGGGCCGTGACAAACCGGAATGGCAGCGGCGAGGCGAGCACTTTCAGTGTCTTGCATCGCTTGAGAAATCGCCGCCGCCGGCGGCCACGAGCGACAAAAGCGGCCACAGGCGGCCATAGACTTCTCAAGAGATTCTATTTATTACAATAATGAAGATAAAGTTAAAAATCATACTGAAAGTGCTCGCCTTGCCGCTGCCATTCCGGTGTAGCGCGGCCCTTAGTCCTTAATCATCTCCTGTCTCCAAGTGTGTACACGGCCGTACCTACCGTGTTCCACCGTGATAAACTCCGCGGCATAATAATCGTTGTTTATTGAATTTAAAAGTTTAACCACCCCTGCCAGAGTTTACAAGTTCTTAGCCCCCGTGATAGGTTTTTAATTTTCGTTCGCTTTTTCATAAACTACACCCCGGGTAGTTCAGGTTATAGTTTCGTTGGATAGTTTGAAGGTTCTGATATGAAAGTTGATACGTTGTTTACCCTATCAGCTATCCTGTTCAATTTATAGATTTTCCTGTTTAAATTATACAATGTGTAACAAAACTAAGTGATAAAACTATAATGGGTGTGTATTCGCTGTAAAAGTAGCAGTGCATAAAGAGTAACTTTTCTTTTACTTTTAAGTAGAAAAATTCATGACGCGGGGCCGCTTGCTAATGCAAATCACAAAAAAAAAACAAGAATACACTGTATAAAACGATGCGATATAAGCTATCTGGTGTTGAGGAGACTCGGCAGTGGAAAAAGGTTTAACAGCTAGTGAATCTTTGCACTTTTTTGAAATGGGTAAAAATATATTATAATATAACTGGCGTCAGGAACCCAGGACACGTTGTCAGATCAATAAAATGGTTGACTGAGAATTGAATAATTGAGTTGAGGTAAAATTGTAAGACAGTATAGTTAATAATAATAATCGACTCAACGTAGGAGAGAAAGGAATATCCCCCTCTCTATCAGGTAGGTATCCATTGCACCGCAAAAACTAATTGCTACTTTTTTAATCTTCACTCCTACTGATAATCGTTGTTTTTTAGTATCTTGTAAATTAAATAGACTTATTTGGGTTAAAAATATAACCTCTTCAAATTAAGCAGATAGGCTTAATTATTCTTCATCCTTCAACTACAAGTGAATTCAAAACTTGCTATCCTCATTTATTATGAAAGAATCTAAGGAGTTCACCGTACGATACACGTGCAGATATACTATAGTATATTGCATATACAGTAGGCCTTCATCTTCTCAAAGCCAATAGAATAAGCGCACGCACACATAAACGTGATTTCAGATAACTTTAGGGACCTATCAAAAAGAGAGCGTTCACTCGATGCAGCGTTCAAGCCGTTTGTTTTGCGTTGGAGCAAAGAGTCACACTAATACATTCTGACATGATTATAACGACTTTTGTGTGAGTATAATATTATCTAACTAATACAACTAAAATTATAGCAAAAACATCTCAAGAGCAGCTGCTTTAAAGCTAAAATAATGGCCGCTCTCTGTCTAATACGTGTCTTACTGCCGCACTCAGAATGAAACATTAATTAGTTAAATGTAATTAATTCAAAATTTTGACATAAGCCCCATACATTATCTGTCAAACTCTTCATTAAATTGAAGGTTAATCACAATTAAATGTCTCTGAGTACGGCGGTTAGAGAGCAAAACAATACAGTAAGTAAAGCTTGTATTTCAGTTGCCTGAATTAGATTGCAAAAACACGGCTGGGTTACGCTACTGTATAATATATTTATGTTGTGGATATACCTCAGTTAATATATCACCCTGAACAGGGCATTGTTCACATCATAATTTGTACGGCGGCGCTTAATCTTAAAGATGAGGGGAGCATTGTGCTCATACAACAATTGTCTCATTTGCTATAATATGTGAAGCTTTATATGCCTGCTCGAGTTGTAGAATAATATTCTATAGCCTTGATATTTAAGTTAAAATCATCGTACACTAAGGCTGGGTTTCCACCAGAAAAGGTTGCGAGGAATGTGTTTTTGAGAACCAATAGAATCGCTTCATTGAGACCTCGCTCAGCACAGTGATTCTATTGGATCTTAAAACACGTTCCTCGCAACACATCTCTAATGTCCGTTTTCAACTAATGCGCGTAAATATCAAGACGTGTTCACTAGCGGCTAAGAAATATATTTACATCTATGTCTTTATTATCTCAGGACTTTAGCGACAAATCGACATTGCTAAAAGCATTTTACATTCAGATGATGATTTTAGGATAAGTAATTTTAATCAACATTAGCTTATAAATTGTTATAATTTATCGCCTTTTCGTGCATGATACGAAGTTCATTAGATTTAAACTGGGCAACATTGGTTCGCACCTCAAATAGCACGATTCCTGCCAAACCTACACCTAAACTCTCTAGCATCCATAACCGAACAGATTTCTACCACTCTCCTGGCAGAGTTTTGCCACTCTACGTGACTCTACGTGACGTAGGGACAATTAAACCCGTTAATAACGAGAGTCTCCATGCACGTCACTGTTGACGTCAGGTGACGGCGGCGTCAACGGTGATGGATGCCCTACATCGTGTTTATTGGATGTTCGAAATTTGAATTAACGATGTAACAAACATTATCTTACTTTTATTATAAACTGGTTGATGCAAGCAACTCTACTGCACCAAAATTCGTTTGTAACGCCGTAACTGTATATTTTTCTGGGGAAAAAATATTCTATATCCTTTCCCGTGACTTAAATAATCTGAATAATATCGAATTTCATCCAAATCCGTTTAGCAGTTTAATTGTGAAGCGTAAGACAGACAGACGTATTTTATTTTATATGGATTCTCCTCTGCAATAATTTATATTTATCCTTCGATCGGAGATTCTCGGAAATGCTGGACCGCGGAGGCGTTAGTAAAGAAAAGGTTGTTGCTTTGTTTAGTGGTATATGCAAGAAGTACAGTTTACCTTTTTAGATGGGCAGGGTCTTTTACCTCCATTGTTCCTGAAAAAAGAAAAACAATTGTTTTAATTGTTGCAAAATGTATAGTTGACGCGCGATAAACAACTTTCCAAACGATGTTGCGGACATTTATGTTTATATTATTAGAATTTTAAATGAGATTTTTTTTTTTTTATAAATAACTATTGCTGGAAACTTCACTGCTCGTAAATCACCTCATAAAATGTCCTTTCCCGGGATTTAAAATATTCAGAAAAGTACCAAATTTCATCGAAATCGGTTCATTAATACGCTATTTAAATTGGTGGTATGCACAAAGGCCATGATGACTGGGTTCAGACATTAATGAACACAACGCTGCCAACTGCAATAATAATTCAATTTGCATTATCGAGCTGAAACAGAATAAACAAGAATCCACTCAGAGGAATTGGAGAGCGATCAGAAATTTCAATAAGTCGGTCAAGCTTGTATACAAATGCGGCCCAGATGTTGCGGTTATCAATCAGATGATTAGTCCCGATTATGTAATGCCTTCTTTCAGAATTCATTTTGGAAGTACGAATGAATATTGAATATATTTAAGGCCAGATTAACCGGCAAATCATTACAGCGTAACGAGTCGCAAATTGCAGTTGGTACGGTAGTTGGTTTATACTTCATGGTGGTCATATTATAGTTAAATGTACATGACATAATCTTTAGAAAAACGAGAGCACTTCTAGTTTCATTAAATTTTTAGGGTTCCGTAGTCTATAAGGAACCCTTATAGTTTCAGTCTGTCCGTCCGTCTGTCTGTCTGTCTGTCCGTCTGTCTGTCTGTCCGTCAGTCTGTCGGTCCGTCTGTCCGTCCGCGGTTTTACTCAGAGACTATAGGACCTACAAAGCTGTAATTCGGCATGAATGCAAATATTAATGATGCCGACAAAATGGTACTTACATAAAATTTTTGTTTTATGGTACCTCGCCTACACATCAAGCGGGGATGATATTTTTTTGACTGGTGATGTACATTAATTGATCATACAAAAATTATCAAAAACTAGCGGTATTACGGATCCCTATATATTGCGCGTGGCCCGACACGCACTTGGCCGGTTTTATTTAATATTTATAATTAAATAGCTTCAATTTATTTTTACATTACAAGTACAATACAAGTAATTTTAAGTTTATTTAGCTTTGTAAAGTAGGTTAGATATAAAGTGGCTTTGCTTTTCACATTCAGAGCAGTTGTTCTAGAATCTAGAGGCATGTGGCGACAGAAACCGCAGTTGTCAGCTTCAGACACCGGTGCCTACTGGAAACTCAGTTCTAGGCTTGTTGGTGTCCTAAACTTGGGTTACATAAGTAAGAGACAGTATTTTAGTGAATAAGAGCTTGGCTTTCGAGTTGGGGGTCGTAGGTTCGATTCTTGCGTTGGAATTTGAGACAGCAATTTTTTTTTAGATAGCGTTGATTGAATGCTTGATTTTTAAACAAAAAAGATTATCCCTGCAATCAGCATGTAAAAAATCGGTCCTCTGGTGGTCCTGCGCCTGATCGTGTCAGTTTATTTGTGTCAATTTATTCGTGTCACAAAAAATATAGAAAAAGTAAACGACACTGGAATTGGTTTTCAACATGTTTGAAAGCTTTAATGATTTATAGTTATGAAATAAGCCAGTAGAAGAAGGTATGACGAGCTAGAAATACGAAAACTATACCTGTGAGTTTATTAGGCTTGACAAAGTCGAACGCAAAATTGTAAGTGCAACAATCTTAAATTTTGCATATTTAAGCACTAAAAGTAAACATAACCGACTGGCAAAGAAGTGAAACTCAACTTTACCTAAACGACTCCATAACAAAAGATTACAATATTTTTACAATGAACGTTAAAGCGCTTACAGAATTAAAAGCAGCTAAATATAATCCACGTCTTTCAACACCCGAGCTAAGTAAATTAATCAAAAGCAAAGTCGGTCTAATGAAGTGTTGTGCCAGCGTTAGGAGACCTCTCGCCTCGCGAAGATTCGACGGATTCAAGTGGTGTTGGAGAAAGGGAGGAGGTCTGGATATACTGGAGGCTGGCTGTAAACAAGCGCCACAAACCCGTGGATGAGCTAAAGAGGTAAATCAGGTGCTTCTGAGATTTCCAACTGAAATTTCTTAAGTGTGTAATGTTTTGGAATTATTTTAATGCGCCCGTGCGATATTACGCGTTCTTAGTTTTTACAATAGAATTTTAGGTTTTGAAGGCTTTAGCACTATTAAAACAGTAAAGCAAAAAACCTTATGCAAACACTTAGAGAACAGACTAGAAAATTGTTTATTTGTACAACTTAAAACTAAACTCAAACTTAAAACACTCTACTTCTACCAGACAACCTAGTTATAGTACGTTATGAATGGTGGATCTACGTGATTTGGTCGGATTATGCCAAGCCCAGCAGCAGGCGCACTGCATGGTCACCATAGAAACGGTTTCTTTCTACGGAAGAATAGACAAAGTGACAGTTAGACAAGACAAAGTGACAGTTAGATAATGGAAATCCGTCATTTTGTCGATAAAATCTGTCAGTATGTCGATTCTTTCCCATGGCTAGCCCTGCAGAAGGATCATTAAGTTCATATCACTCAATTCGATACATGATTAGGTTTTCCAAAATATATTGAATGGATGTTGTACATAATATGCACAATCATTGTATTATAATGAGAGTTTTTGTTCAAGAAAAATATTAAATTCCAATGTAAGTAATTCAATTTAACAAATAAGTTTATCAGATATGCAACATATTAATTATTACTGAAATAACAAAAGAACTAGGCTACAATTAAAATTAACAGGTCGTTGTTATTTTGAATTGTAATTTTGTAATTATTTTCGATTTGATCATGTTACGTATAATAGTTGTAGTAAAATGATAGGCACAAATAAATTAAATTTCCAATATGATACAAATATTACTTTATAATTTACCATATTATATTTTAATATTATTGATGAATTTTTAGTTCAGGGTAAGTGTTCTATTTTATACTTTTTTACAATGTACAAACGGTACTACAAAAAATGCACAAAATATCTAACAACACTCTCAAGTAATTCGTCAAATCGTTGAGGCTGCAGAGCGTTTCAAACGTTACCTTTGTCTATAAAATCTCTCAAAATCCAGAACACTCAATAGTGTTTTGCACCAGTGTGCAGCAAAGTACTATCAGAGAAGTTGCTTCCTAGGCAGATGAGGGACCTACGTAGATTGTCGCGTTACGTCAGACTCAGCCGACAGATCGCATTATCATTGACTTGACACTATCCGGGCAAATGACTTTAGTCTGTCAACTGCCTAGGAATCAATTTCCTCGATGTAGTCAATATTTCCCGCATGTAACAGACCTAGTTTATACTATTTTCATCGGATTCACTATTCTCAAGATACATTATCTGCAAGTTCCAAGTGAGGGAGTTTTGTGTGGCACCTGCGACCCGATTCACGGCTGCAAAATAGTTTCATTACAGGTAGGGTAAGCGCGTGAAGTTGGCTTTTCTGCCAATTGAAAAAAAAATATGGTTTTCAAGTTTCTTTAGATATTTGTCTGGTTTTAATTATAATACAATCACGTCATATTACCCGCAAAGTAAGAAAGTATCATGCATATTTACAACCATACAACGCAATTTTGACTCGTGGTTATACAATCGGAACCACGGCCTTCTTCTAATCTTTTTATGTCTTAAAATATTTTCCATTGAAAGTACACGGCCTCCAAAGAATATCATCCAAGAATCCAATTTAATGTTATACCTGCGAAAGTGTGTGTGTTTGTCTGGCTGGTCCCTCTTCAGGTCCTGAGCTGAGCCAATTTTGAGTCCCGGGAAAGGACATAGGACTTTTTATCCCAAAAAATTGTACGGTTCCCGTGCGAACAACGAATTTTGACGTTACGAAGCAACAATGTCGTCAAAATAGCGAGCGATGCTCGTGTATAACAGTTATATTGCCTAGTTGATGAAGTTGCGCCATAACGCTCAATTTTATTGCGCTGTATTACGCAATATTGCTGCTTATTGCCGCAAATTGCTTGAAGTAGTCGTGACGTCATAGTCGGAGAATTGACTGGAATTGAGCAATTTTAGTTGTCCGTATAAGCGTACCTTTAAGGGCGTTATTACTCACGCGTCATCTAGTCCATTTATATTCCATCTCATTTCTTCTTTAGTCTTGCAACAAGCCTGAAGATATAACCACAGTGTGCGTCACTCCGCCTTCCCTACCCGCAGCAAAGTTTCAACAATAACATATTCCACTTCTCGATTCCCACCAGCGGAAATAAAACCCGCGCTAATACTCCGCGATACATTAAACTTTCATAATGAGTTTGTACAGGAACCGCCGCACGTGCGGGGCACATCATCAGCAATCTATACTGTCTAACTAATAAACAAAATAAAGATAATGTTTATTTCAGAATTAAGTACCATTCAACCGAGGAAATGAATTCCTAGGCAGTTGACAGACCAACGTCATATTTTGCTCGGATCATGTCAATCAATGTTAATTGTGATCTGTCGGCTGGGTTTGACGTAACGCGACCAAACTACATAGGTCCCCCATCTGCATCAGAATCAACTTCTCTGATAGATAGTATATCAATAAATAAAACTTCTCTTCTATTGTCTTTTTGTCTTCAAATTTCTAAATCGTGCCCCAATTTCCCTATCTCAAAATCTACAGAATCGATTTTAATGAAACTTGTAGTTTAATAATAATCATAAGACACAAATAGCTTGACAAGAGCACATTACATTTCATGTGGGAGACTGGTGCCTAAACTGGGCGTGAGCCTGTATTTCAGGACACCAGGCCTCTATCCCAGATTAAGAAGCTCTACAAAGGAATCATTGAAGTAAATGTTCCAATTTTAGTTAAGGATTACATAGTATTTATAATATAGTTTGAAAGCATTATCATTTAATTTTTTTTTCATTTCATTTTCATTTAACAGGATTACTCAGACGTGGGAGAGCCATGCTTCAGCGCGAATGGGCCGGCTCGACCGGAGAAATACCACGTCCTCACAGAAAACCGGCGTGAAACAGCGCTTGCGCTGTGTTTCGCCGAGTGAGTGAGTTTACCGGAGGCCCAATCCCCTACCCTCTTCCCTTCCCTACCCTCCCCTACTTCCTTCCCTTCTCTACCCTATTCCCCTCCCTACCCTACCCTATTACCCCTTAAAAGGCCGGCAACGCACCTGCAGCTCTTCTGATGCTGCGAGTGTCCATGGGCGACGGAAGTTGCTTTCCATCAGGTAAACCGTTAGCTCGTTTGCCCCCTTATTTCATAAAAAAAAGAAACCGGGCATAATAAGTAGGATGCAATTTTTGATTAGGTACCGAAAGATTTTGACGCATTAAGCGTGAAGCACTGTACTAGAAGACTTGTTATATGTTTAAGATTTAACTGATAATATATTTTTACAATATACGTTGTCTACTGATAAAGTACTTAAGCCTTCCTCAAATGCCAACCATCCTAATCTTGTTAGCTTTCTTTTATTCACTATCCACCACCTTCTTCAAACATGGGCCCATCAAGCTGCATTTTGTTTAACTGATATACCTTCATTTTATATGTACCATCGAGGAAATTGATTCCTATGCATTTGAGAGACCAACGTCATTTGGTCGATCATGTCAATTCAATGTTAATTGTGTTCTATCGGCTGGGTTTGACGTAATGCGACCAAACTACGTAGGTCCCCCATTTGCATAGGAATCAACTTCTCTGATAGTACTAAGCGAATCGCAAGCACTTAACATTCGCCGTAAATACTCAGCTGTTAATGCGTTCTCGTAATCAACTTTCAGTTTTTATTAAAAGTTCTATTTTTATTAAAAGTTACTTTGCACTTTTGACACATTCGGCGAGCCCCGCGAATAAAATAATAAATCTGCTCCGACCTAAATGGGAATCCAAACAATTGTGACACAAGATAAATGAATTTTAAAATATTAACACGCCCGGGGAAATGGAACAATCGTTCTTTGGCCGTAATTTGGTAAAGATACCTTCGCGCTTATTGTTATTAATGATGGAGTTGATCAGCATCAGTATGTAATCCATATCCATACTAATATTATAAATGCGAAAGTGTGTCTGTCTGTCTGTTACCTCTTCACGCCCAAACTGCTGAATCGATTTTGCTGAAACTTGGTATGGAGATACTTTGAGTCCCGGGAAGGGACATAGGATACTTTTTACTCCGGAAAAATGTACGGTTCCCGCGCGATAAACGAATTTTGGCGCAACGAAGTTGCGGGCGTCATCTAGTGATTGATATCGGTGATGATGACGACAAGATTTTTGAGCAAGTCTTAAATATTTCTGATGATAATGGCTATGGAGATCTTGATTTTAATCACGGTTTACCTAATGATATTAACAGAATTTGACGAGATGAAAATACTAAATCAAGATTTATTATAGAGTATAGGACAAGTTAACTCGTAGTTGAGTCAATTTATTATGTAAACTTAATTCAATAAAAAAAAACATACAAATATTCGCAATGAAATGTTTTTAAAGTATTCAGAACGTCACTTCAGAACACAAAATTATTCTAGATTTACATAGAATATTTTATAATATCAAAGCGAATCCACTAGAGATCGCTTTTGGGGACGCACCTTTATGCTTTGTCAGCGATGCGTCATTAAAAGATACTGTCGCAGTAATTATTGCGCCGTGCAGTCAGTACCCTGATTCCATTATATTAAACCCATAGTATCATCGATATAGTTACGATGCAACTTGATATGATGAGACCTCAGAACAGGAATAGTTAATTCTTAAATCTGTGGATGAGACTACAAAAATATTATGGTAATCTCGTGACGTTTTAAACCAAGATCGCGCATGCTCGGATAGGTCAAAATCCCAAAATGTGTTGTTTCATGTAATTAAAAATATTACACAAAATAAATGAATGATTAAAAAAAATAAATGATTACAATACACAAATTATTAGGTTTGCTGGAAGAAATTCTCTTCAAGAAATAAATACGCTGCATGATGCATTATTATAACATTTAAATGTGTTTTTGTAGCTTTGTGCATAAAGGAAAAAAAATATATGTGAAATACTCTTCCGAACAAGAGTATTAATTCAGAATCAAAGCTGTATTAATGTTGGATTTAGATTTCAGAATCGAGGTCTAGGCCTGTGATTTTAGTTGGAAAATAATTATCTCTAAAATGGATTTAAAGTAAAGATGCAGGGCGTGTATGAATGGGAGTGTGAATTCGAGTTGGTAATGAGATTTTAATACTGGCTGCAGGCGGCACTGCTAAAGCCGTGCTCACGCTTTTGGATTTATCTGTATCTTCATTTCAATTTACATTACAACGGCAAGTTTCGTGTCTATTTCGATTAAAGCGGGACTTAATTATAGGCCTATATCGATTCTACCGACTCTAAGTAAAATATTTGAAAAAATAATTTTAAATCAGTTACTATTACATTTTAACTTAAATAATTTATTGCACAAAAATCAATATGGTTTTACTAAGGGTCGATCCACAACGGATACTTGTATGGGTCTTCTTTATAGTATAATATTTGAAGCATGGGAGGACTCACAGGATGCCCTAGAAGTTTTTCGCGACCTCTCCAAGGCTTTTGACTGTGTTGAGCATGCTACATTATGTAATTGATTGTACTGACGGTTCTTGGTGGAAATTCATGTTGAACACTAATAAAACACACTTTTTCTTGCACTTTATCCACTATATTAAGATATTATTATTACTTTTTAACAAATTACACGACCGGTTTCGAAATTATTCATCATCAGGTGTAAGTTTAACATGCTACATTAATCAGGAAATTGCACCACTATGGCATTAGGGACTCAGCACTCAACCTTTTGACATCTTACCTCAAAAATAGAACTCAAAGGGTTGACATTAATAGTAAAAGGTCCAATGGGACCAAAATAGAATTAGGCGTCCCACAGGGATCCATTTTAGGTCCATTCCTTTTCTCATCTACATAAACGACTTACTTTATCTTGTTAAGGACAATGATAATGAGATAGTACTTTTTGCTGATGACACTTCACTTATTTTCAAAGTGAAGCGACAACAGTCAAATTACGACGAGGTAAATAGTGCTCTCTCAAAAAGAGTACATTGGTTTAACGTTAATAACTTACTTCTAAATTCTAAGAAAACTAAATGTTAAATTTTAAACATTTAGTTTTCTTAGAATTTAGAAGTAAGTTATTAACGTTAAACCAATGTACTCTTTTTGAGAGAGCACTATTTACCTCGTCGTAATTTGCCCAATGTTAGGCAAGTTAAAACCAATATACTATTAAATGATTTGAAGATGGATTTGGTGGACACCACTGTATTCTTAGGCATTACACTAGATAGTAAACTACAGTGGAGTCCTCATATTGCTAATCTTGCAGATAGGCTCAGTTCTGCAGCATACGCAGTCAGAAAAATACGGGAAATTGCTGACGAAGACACAGCAAGACTAGTTTATTTCAGTTATTTTCATAGTAGAATGTCGTATGGCATCCTCTTATGGGGAAACGCTGCCGACATTAATACGATTTTTGTGCTGCAGAAGCGAGCTATACGTTCAATTTATAAAATGTCAGCTTTTGAATCTCTGAGAGAAAAGTTTAAGGAAATTGGTATTCTAACTGTTGCTTCTCAATACATTTTAGATAATGTTTTATATGTTAAAAAGAATCTTAGTAAATTTACAACCAAAGGTGACAGTCACGGAAGAAACACTAGAAATAAGTACAAACTAGAAATACCGGTAATCAGACTTAGTAAAGTTAGTAAATCTTTTAAAGGTCAATGTGTACGCCTTTACAATAAAATCCCAAAATACGTTCAAAATCTTTCCATTAATAAATTTAAAAAAGTAGTCAAAGAACGTTTGTGTGCCAAAGCCTATTATAAGATCAATGATTTCATAAACGACGGCACATCTTGGGAGTAGGATGGCTGCTTGCAAGGCTACTTCTACATTATTTTATGACTTACAATTATGTATGTATGTTGACATTGTATAATTTTAAGTTACAGCATTGTAAACTTTATTTTAAAAGATTAATTTTTTTCTTACTTTTTTGGTAAATAAAATGGGCCCCGTGCGAGTTTCTTACGCCGGTTCTTCTCGCCGGGTTAGTTCCCGAACCGGTGGTAGGCATCATGTAGACTTTCAGAAAATATTTGCAAAAATTTATTCTGAATAAAAAAATTTGAGTTTGAGTTTGAGTTTATTGATTTGGTTCTTGTTTGTGTGTCGCCCTGTGTTTTAAAGCGTGCATTTTGAGTCTGTTCCCGCGTTGGAAAATAGTTATTTTCAAGTTCGTTTTGAGCAACTCAGGCTGACTACATGAATGTCTGATAAGGAAGACGATTCATGCATCGCATGGATGTATAAAAATTCGGTCCTGTCCTTTTCTTGCTAGTCGTGTCAGTTATCTGTCTAATGGGGTTATGAGAGTAAATGAAGAGAGAGTTCTATGTTAACTTAGATACTTTGACAATATAAATTATAAAATCACTCCTTCGCAGCTGGTTTTTTCTAATACGTAGTTCTAAGGGTCATACGGGAGCATTTTTTTTATCTGCCTTCCGAATGTTTATTTGTTGCTAGTTTTTTATCAGTTAAAAAAAAACATTATCTATGCTCATAAAGTCTTCAATGCTCACAAAAATGTGTATGCCGTTCCTAAGGATTAAATTATGAAGATGTATTGAGTCCACGGATTCTAGTGATGTTCTCGGTACTAACGACTCCGACTTATTGGCCGAACGTTTTAGGGTTTAACCGTTAGCAACTAAGTATCCAAGATAGTTCCCTGTAGACTACGTTTCCTAGGAATTGTATGTAATTGGAGAAATAATTTTGAGTTGTAACAGTTTAGTAGTAAAAGCTGGAGTAGTAGCTATTGTTATGAAGTTTTACATGATGTATTTTATTATTCAAACCTTTTTTTAATTTAAATTTACGTTATGACGTCATTTTCCACTTGTCACATAATCGTTAAATCCATTCCAGAGTTTGCTCCCTACAACGTTTTAAACACAGAAACTATCAAACTACAATAATATTATTTTTACTTTATTTATTTATTTTTATCACCTTAACAATTCACATATTAACAATCTAGCGCATTATATAAAACATATTTTTACTAATAACACTTTCTAGTAACATTGGCAGCCGTACCAGTATATTTTAACTGTAACACAGCTGCTACCTAGAATTATTAGCAAAGAGAATAATAATATTATAAACATCCTTAAAAAACAAGTTATGGTATTCCTGTTACCTGTAGGCCTTTAGATTTACATGTTTTATATTTTATCAGATAAAACATATTATGAATTTACCTGATACTCGTAGCACATTCAACTTTTCTTTCAGGATCCTTATCCTTAATCTGGGAGCACTCATCATAAATAAGAAAGTTTATTCTACTTTTACCCCCAAACCAGTTAATCGATCATCAAACTCTGCATAGTTTGCGACCTAGATAATATAAGTATAAGATTTCCTATTTTTCAACGAAACTAGCAGTAATTGTTCAATAAACTCATTTCTATTTTTTACTTTACGAGTTACGACTAGTAATAACCAGTTGTAAGTTGTTACCGTTAATTTCAGTAACGACATTTCAAATCCTACGTCATATTTTTCTTATTATTTCATTCCTTCAGTTTATAGCACGATCGTGTTTTTAATTTCAGTCGGTAATCGTCGTTTATGATAAGAAAATTGATTGTTACGGTCTATTAGCTGCTTTGTCACGCAAGAAGCTTTTGAATATAGAGTAAAACGAATATAACTTCTACCGTACATTAAATGTTACGAATGTAATCCATACTATATTATTATTATTACAAATGCGAAAGTGTGTCTATCTGTATGTCTGTTACCTCTTCACGCCCAAACCGCTGAAGCGATTTTGATGAAATTTGGTAAGGGGATACTTTGAGTCCCCGAAATGGACATGATCATTTTTATCCCGGAAAAATATACATGACATCATTTATTTAATATTATTATTATATATAAGTATTAGTTATCAAAAGAGGACGCGGGATAGATGAAGAAAGGGAAATTAAAATGGTACTTAAGTTTGTACGGAACCCTAAATACGCTGCATCGTCACATTTCGTTTCACAATCCTTGAATTAGGTAAAACTACTCTGATAACACAACCAAGTTATCCAATAACTCCCACCAAGTATAGTGCAAAAGTAAATTCTCCGACAGTGTTGCTTTGTTTAGAATGTCGGTTGTAAGTAACAAAGTTCGGGGTCTGAGGTACCCCCGTGTTTCACCCGGCGTGTTAACGTCTACTTAGTAAGGATACGTACAAATGAAGACAGAAGAATTCAACTAGCTGTCGTGTTTGAGTCATTTTTAACCGACTTCCAAAAATGAGGAGGTTACACGTTCGGCTGTATATATTTTTATGGCAATTTTTTTGTACATGACATAATTATGTCATGTCTGGCAAAGCTACTTGAGGTGATATGATTTTGACATGCGCAGTTTTTATTTCGCATGTGAAATGTTTTTAATTTGTGCGATTAAAAAAATGAGACGACGACTGATCTTTCAAAAAATGCAACACTATATTATGTTAGAAGATATCGCATTTAGATACCACTACATTTTTTACATAAAATTAGAGGGCAAACGAGCAAACGGGTCATCTTATGGAAAGCAACTACCATCGCCCATGGACACTCGTAACATCAGGAAAGTTGCAAATGCGTTGTCGGCTTTTTTTAACGATGATTATTATTTTTAACAAAAAATTAAAACCGACTTCCAAGGTAAAAACAATAATAACATTAATATGAACTAAAAAGTATTAAATAATTTTTGCTATCTAATAGTGCCTTTTTCCGAATTCGGCTAAACCTCAACTATTTCTGTACTCAATCTTCATTATTTTGAAGTCGGTACCAGATAGCTGAATCTTCAGTCCTCTGACAGAATATTTAAAATTTTTGGAACTGGCACCGACTTCAAAATTATGAAGATTGAGTACAGAAATAGTTGAGGTTTAGCCGAACCGACCGCCGTGTATTAAAAACAAACAGGTGTTGTTATACAGTACATAATTATTATTATTAGTATATCCATACCTATGCCTTGTACTATTATCTATTCTGTGCCATGAGACATTGGTGGCCGTAACACGACGTGGTAATGATGATGATGACGATGATGATGATGATGATTATGATGATGAATATGAATTGCATAGTAGTTTATGCTTTCTGTTCTTAAAACAACGCCGAAACTCCCAAACGTGTATCTATAAGGAATCAGGAGTTCTCTCAGCATCATCGAAACCATGGTATACCTTGACCCAATATTTGACTTTTTGGTAGCGTATTCTTAGTACACTTCACATAAAACCAAAATCACCATATGTTTCCATATAAATTTCGAGGAGTTCCCTCGATTACTCATGGATCCCATCATCAGGTCACCACTTTTGTGAAAATGGGACCAAATTGAAATAAAACCTAATACAATAAAACAAAAATTTCGAAAATCGGTTCACAAACGGCAGAGTAATCGTTGAACATACAAAAAAAAATATATATATCCACAGCCGAACATTTAACCTCCTCGTTTTTTGGAAGTCGGTTAAAAAAGAGAAATAACGCGTAAAAAATTACACAGCAACAAAGTAACTAGTACTTATTGATGGCCAAAACTTAACGAACTTATAACATAGAAACTATTTATAAAAGGTTAATCATTTGTAAGAAGATACAGCTAATAAATTGCTTCAAGTATCAGGTACTTGGGTTTCTTCAGAAATCTTAGAAATGCTGATCAATACACAATTACACACTGATTGCTACAATAATTTACTTCTTAAGTTCATTACCCTACGTCGAGTAACTAAGTTAAATTATAGTAATCTAATTTATTTTAAAAATAAATATTATATACGCGTGTATTTTTTCCATTCACGTTTCATAAAAACTACTGCATTTCAATTATTTTACTCGCATAATTTGCTTGTAGAATTTGCTCTATATTTTGTTTTATTTATTTTATTTTATTCTTCGTTACATACAATATTATGAATTATTATGATCGTTGTGTTGCGAGTTGCGACTAGCGGTGAAACAGCTATATTACGCTGATAAATATAAATCGTGCCTTAATTCTTCGATCGTGGATTCTTGGAAATCTATTGTTATTCTATTGTTGTCGTGATCACCGGAGCTTTAATCGGGCTTGATAGGTTAATAGCTAACTTAACGCCTGATAATATTAAGGGCCGGGACACATAAACACGATACGACGTCGCATCGTGAAACGACGCCGCTTCGTGGTACGACACGACATCGTATCGTGTTTTTGTGTCCCGGACCTTAGGATATGTCCGACTTTACTGTGGTGTACCCAGTAACCTACGAACTAAACTCCCTCCTAGTTACAACCTGCTGCTGTCAAATTGCAGCACCGTTTTAGCCATTTGATCATGGGTTACAAGTTACAACTGACAATAACAAAGAGTATATCTTTCACGCGCGTTACGAGGGCTGCCTTTTAAGTTGTGTCGTTTATAAATTTCCCGCAGTCATTGAAAAAAAAACCATATGGGATTTTAATCTCCTTGTAATTGGATTTCAAAAACAATTTTTTTTTAGATTGCTCGAATAGTCTTTTTGTATCGTCCATTCAAAGGTGACCAGTCGGTTGTGAAAATGGAAATGTTAAAGGGAAATTTTCGTGCGATAATTTTTTACAACTTACGAAGGGGACTATCGCAACTTTAGCGTTTCGAGGAGATCACTTCTGTATTTAGTGATGTAGTACCATGTCATAGGATTATAGAACGCTTGTATTTAGAAGTTTAAAGTGGAAACCCTAGCCTCGGTTACCAGCAATGTGAAGGTCGTCCAAAATCCTCCATAGCGCAAGAGAATATCGAAGTCGTTCGGCAGCTTATGCTCGAAGACAGTCATGTGATATACCGTGAAATAGAGGCATCCGCGGGCATTTCAGGGACCACTGTCTAAAAAATCCTGCACGAAAAACTTGGAGTAAAAATGTTAATTTCTCGTTAGATACCTAATTGCTTGGAGACGTCCAAAAAACAGCCCGTGTTAGTTTTTGTCGCAAAACTCTGCAATGATTCAACCGGAGAGTCAAAGCACGTTTATAAATTGGCCAATATTGACTGATCTTGGATAATATATGCTTATGATCCAAAATGTAAGCAGCAGTCAACTGTCTGGGTCTTCTAGAATGTGGCAAAATCGACAAAAGTCATGGGCTTACTGAGCACTTCAAAAAAAATAATGTTTGCCTCCATTGTGGCAAAAGGTGGTCACATCGTCACTATTGTACTAGAAGATTGTAAAACGGTTACTGCGGACTGGTATGCCACAGCTTGTTTGCCATGAGCCATCACCGAATTTCTAAAAAAAACAATTCAAGGCGTCGAATGATCCTGACCCTGACAGTGCATGTTCGCACATCGCCGGTCAAACAAAGATGTATTTGTGAACCCAAAACGTTGAAATTTTAGATCCATTTGCCTTACAGCCCTGACTTGAGCGCTAAGGATTTTATAACGTTCTACAAAATTAAGCAAAGTTTTCATGGTCAATGTTTCAGCTCACCTGAATAAACTGTTTACGTGTACAAATCGGCCCTTTTGACTACCCCAATTCGGAGTGAAATAAATGTTATAAAAACTGGTTTGAACGCATACAAAAGCATATTAAATATCGCAGAAAATTCTTACAAACACAATAAATGGTGATAATATATTAGATTGTCAGTATTTATTTCAAACGACACGACTAAAAAGGCAGCCCTCGTATCCCTTGTATCACTCCATTAGGGACCAACATGAAGTTTCACACAGCAAACCCAGCAAACCGACACGTGCGAGTGATTAACGATTTCTAAAAAAAACCGTCTGCGAGTGAATTAAACAAAGCTCAAATTTTAATGTATCATCTCAAAATGATTCAGTGTAAAAAATATGGGCCACTTACTGCCGCGAGATCCATTAATCTTCCGCAGGTCTCCACCCCCGAGTCCTGGGCTTTTTGTGAATGTATGATTTTGGTTTTGTGGTTTTTGTGCTGGATCATTAGATCATTAGATTGTCACGAGCATATTGTACGTTTAGTAATAATTCCTAGTGCAGTCTTTGTTTTATCTGTAGAAACGAGAGTCTAAAATGGACCTAGAATTTGCTGAGACAGAATGGGACGTATTGCAATAATTCATAATCATAATGTTATAAGACGTGTAATACCTGTAAAAATGAATAATTTCAATTTTGTTAATGCGCTACAACTTTGGTTTTTTTTGCTATTAAAACTGAGTTTCTTATAGTGAAGAACCCATTTTCAACATTCCATTTATGTCGCCTTTTATAATATTTGTATTTCGAAAGTTACTATTCTTTGTTATAGAAAATAATAATCATTAGCGCCACTTAACGATTCAGAGAGAATTATTAGTTCCTAATCTAAAAATCCTTAAATAAAATTTAAAATGCGGTCAATTTTCTCACAGTATTTTTATTAATAAAAGATCAAAAACGATAGCAATGGAAAAGATCGTGTACTAAATAATAATATAGGTCTACTACATAATAATGTAGTAAGCAAGGTACCAAAACCTGTTGACCTAAAGCTAATTATCACAGGTGGTGAACACAATTACTTAGGTGAAAAATGTAGGTGGTCCTTCGAAATCTGTTCGCCCATTAGGGCGGGTGATAAACCTGGACCAGGACATAAGCGGTACACAACACTCCTTTTTATGGTCACACTACAACGATGTATAAATATAGACTCTACAACATATTTTAGCTATTGCATAGATTTTATCGCAGGCTTTGAGTGCGCCGACCGAATCAAGAAATCCGCAACGCTGTGCCGGTCGGTGCGGCGTTGCCGTGCATCGCTTACGTCGTTTCAGTTCGACAGAGTGCGGCACGGTGTTTGTGTGCGTGCAACTAGACGTATACGAATTATAATTGCATAAGTTGATAAAAAATGCTATGCAATAGCTTTACCGCGTCACGGCAGTCCCCGAGTGCCACACGTCTGTTTCTTTAATATTATAATATTATGTAATTTAAAAACATGGATTTGCACATCGACAATGCGTATTTTGCGACCGACGTTTGACAGCAGCTATTGCACAACATCTGCTGTCAAATGTCTATTGCATAGCTGTCGAAAGGGAGTTGATGCGTTAACACCCTTTCGGGATTTATGGTGCCAAGATTAATTGAATTTTAACAGGTGGTGCAGGTGTATATTTTCACCGCGGCGCAAAAGAAAGTGGATGATATTACATTGTGATAAGTAAGGTAAAGATAACAGCAATTTGGTGATGTCTAGCATTAATGTTACACTTACTATTACCATAAAATAACGCTCATATAAAAATCACAAATAATACTTGTTTACTTATTTGTACGAAAATTCTGTGTATCTAGATTATTTCACATCAACGCTGTCCACGTAATATTATGGTTCGGAGTCATTAGTACTGGACGCCAAATTTACCGTACAATTTTCTGCACAATGTACCTTACTCCTTGGGCTTTGAGTTCAAATTCCAGTGTGGGTGCTGAGCAGGCTTATTTGCTGTACTTCCTATGGTGCTTGTTATAGCGTGATTCGCCTTCTCCGTATATTTGTTTATCTCGTGGGAGAAATTCTGTTTCTCTTTATTTTTTCTTTCAACTTTCGCAATATTTGCTTGCCACCTGGAATCGTCTATACAAATATTTATGTAGGTAGGTACAATAGTCGCTACCTACATAAATATTTGTATAGTATTTTTTGTGCTTATTTTTTATGATAAAATTTATTCGGCAAGATGAATGAAAATCAAGGTAATGAAAAAAACGGTAATGTAAGAAAATGCTGAAAACAGGGGTGTAGGTACATTTTAAATAGACATAAACAATAATAAAATAACTGTTTACTCTTTATATTTTATAGTCCTTTATACTGTTTTACTCGTAACAACATTTTTTACATTAATTTCAAAAAATCCTCCTGGGGATCAAGATTCTACAGAAGTTTTACTTCAAAAACTGAAGATCATCAAAAACATCATCGTCAGAAGTCATTAATGAATAGTGAAAGTACAAAACGGTTTGTCGAACAGGACTAGTGACTTTGATGCGATCGAAGCAACGTATACGACGTGTATTAGTGTTGCCATACTTCTGGGTTTTCCTGGACTTTTCCGAGTTCGAAACGTCTAGAGAGCGTTATAATAGTGTGTTTGGTTTTTGGAAGCCAGACAAAATACAGCTTTATTACCCGACTGCCAGGAGGGTTGTTTTTTTTTTATTTTACTTACTGTGTAATTCTGAAATTCAGGGTGTTACGGTCTATGACTAGACAAATTAAATTTTACTGAATCTTCTTCTGATATCAATTATATAAGCTATTTTATATAAAGTTGTAGAACGTATCGATTTATATTTTTGGCGGTAGGTACTTTTAATTTCATTTCATTATAACAAAAAAACAAAAATATTGTCCCAAAAATGTTTATTTTGTCAATTATCTACGAATAATAAAAACTAAGGAAAAGTAACTCCGTCAAAAAACATATCCTACACTAGCTGTTTCCCGCGACTTCGTCCTCGTTTACATAGTATACCTATATTATAGACTTTTATTTAAACTTTCAACCCCTATTTCACCCCCTTGGGGGTAGAATTTAAAAAAACGCTTAAACATGTATCCAATCATTTTAATCAGTAGCCCAAATTATTATATTAGTACAATTTCATGCTTTTAACTCAAGAAAAAACGGACTTCCATTGAAACTTTCAACCCCAATTTCACCCCTTTGGGGAAAGAATTTCCAAAAACGCTTAAATACGTATCCATTCATTTTTAATCAGTAACCCAAAGATAAAGTTTCATGTTCCTAACTTAAGAAATGACGGATTTTCATTCAGACTTTCAACCACTATTCCACCCCCTTCGGGGTAAATTTTTTAAAATTCCTTCCTTAGTGGGTGTCTGCTTAATAAAACAACCCTACTCACCAAATTTCGTGGCTGTAACTTAAACAGTTTTTGCTCAGCGATGATGAATCAGTCAGTCAGTCAGGACATGTAATTTTATAAGTATAGATTACTTGTCAAAATTGTGTAGGTACCTAGGTACACTTTTTCAATACATTTGCAATATTTAGGTGGCCTTGAGCGCTATTAGGCTGACATTACATTTCGAAAGGAACCTTTAATACAATAATAGTATGGGAGTTACGTTTCTTTAGTTTTTATTATTCGTAGGTCTTTACATTCATTTTAGCTTGGGAAAAATCTATTCGTACCTCCTTGCTCCGGTTTTTGGACTGTAATTTCCGGGTTTTTAATAGTACTGTCCTAGTTTTGGCTTCAACGATGGCCACTCTACTTGTATTCGACATGCCTCGACAATATCTTTGATGTGACGCTAAGACTATCAATTTACCATTCCTTAACGATACAGGTGTAGGAATCACATACAATTCGTAGAACATGATCGATAACACTGTCGATAACTGTAATGCTAATGCTGCTTATGGGAAAATATCTTATAATATATTATAACTGTTCCCTCTGGATCGTATCCAACGAAGTGCCGCTCGAATTGTTGACTGCCATAGTGTTTCAAACAGCCTGAACCCCTTGGAATTACGCCGAGATGTAGCTTCACTCTGCATCCTCTATCGGTTGTATCACGGGGAGTGCTCTGAGGAATTGTTCGGAATCATACCACCTGCAACTTTTCGCCACGTCCCACGCGAAAAACATACCATCCTCATCACCTTGATTAGTGGCAGTGCGTTTTTCGCGTAACTTTCTGCCGCGCATTGTAAAATTATTGAACGAACTGTCACCAGCAGTATTTCCGGACCTATACGACCTACAAACCTTCAATAAGAGAGCTTATTCCAAAACGCCGGCAACTCACCTGCAGCTCTTCTGATGTTGCGAGTGTCCATGGGTGACGGTAGTTGCTTTCCATCAGGTGACCAGTTTGCTCGTTTGCCCCCTTATTTTATATAAAAAATCTTAAACAGGGTTTAACAAAGATATGGTACGTACTATCTGAGAAATAGTGTCATAGGCAGATGGCGAACCCATGTAAAATGGTCGCGTTGTGTTAAACCCAGCCGGCAGATCATGACAAATATTCAACTGATACCACCCGACTGACGTAACTGAATGACGTAAGTCTGCCAATGAATCAATTTCTTCGATGGTACTTCAGGGTGTGTAGGGTTATCTATCAAAGTATTTCGAAATAAGAATACGAAAAGAGTAATTTTTTAACCCCCGAAAAGGGGAGTGTTATAAGTTTATCTAATGTGTCTGCGTTTGTAAATTATCTGTCCGTGGCATAGTGTTGCATCCAAATCGCTGGACAACGAATAATAAAAACTATGGAAACGTAACTCCCGTACTTTAATCGTTTTGAGTTTGGTTCTCAAGGTTCTTTTCGCACACTAAAATAATATGGCAATAGCTATGAAACACTCCATTTCAATTGAACAAAATAAAGCCGTTAACAATAATTATTACTTCTATAATTACAAAAAATTCTTGCATGGACCACCTTTTGCATAAAGTAGGCTTGTATAATTCGGGTCACATTTTGTAGAATCGGAACAATTTTTTTTTACCACAGTTACTCTTCCTTAGTTTTTATTATTCATAATGGGTGGATGTATTTTGATTTAGTTTCTTTTTGTTCGAAAGCTTATACGACTGACTAATGTTCTTGTCATAATCTTCTGAAAAATCGAACCGATTTTCCTATAGACTGTGAATCTGCCGCCATCTATTCTTGTACCCGAAAAAACATAGCCTGAATCTTGAATTGCAATCGAAATTTCTGATATAGCCGATATCAGAAATGTCGATTGCAACATGTTATGTAACTAAGTCAGAAATTAAAACTCCTTGCTTAGTCGGAAAATTAAGATTCTCAAGTACGAGTATATTCCCACAACGTGTATGGAGTAACAACCTTTGCCGGGCTAGTAACAATTTAATCGTTCTAATTAAAGATACTTAATATCTTATTAATCAGTTTTAGTCAAATAAACGTTCTCATTCTATTTTTTCTAGCAAAAATATGTTTAAAATATAAATATAACGTCTACATAATATTGTGGTGAATACGATTCAAACTTAACGAAGTCCTCACAGTTGTGATAAAATCGAAACACAGTTCATTTAACCAAATTTGATAAATAATTCTGAACCTGCAGCGAGCATAATTGAGTTGTTGTTTGCCTGTTTGTTCGTCAATAGCCGCACTAAACAGACGTGTGTTTGGGGAAATTAAAAATGAAGGTAACATAAGGTAATGGTCAGTGAGGAATAAAACCAGTGATATTAGGAACAAAATAAGACAGTAAAAACACTTTGTTATGTCACAAAATAAAAGTATCCAGTAGACCATTCTCGCACTAGATTGCCCAATAGAATATAATATTACTGCAATATTTTCATGCTCTAAGATGCAACACCAGCTCAAATAGTAAACAAAAAGTTTTGTTCGAGATCTGACAACGGTTTTGTCAGTAACTTATCGGATTTTGATCGGATTTATTTTGCTTTATATTAAGCTAGATTGACTTGCTAGCTCATAGCTGGGTAAGCGAGATCGATTAGGTCTGCTTGCAATCATTGAGAATATCAAAAAGGAATTAGAAAAAAAATGACATAATTAGCAGGCGGATGGACGTTTCCTGTAACCAAATGACTTCCTCAACGACCTTACTGGCTAATTGATAGGGATGTGACTGATTTATAATATGCGGTTCTCACAGTACATAGTATTGTACATCGAATCACTTTAATATTTTTTTCTTAAAATGCGGACATTTTATAAAGTAAAAGCTTCAAAATATTATTCTCTATTTTTTTCTCTTATATATGGATTGAAGATAATATTATAGTTTTCTTCTTAAATAATATTATATTCTACTGCAAAATGATTATAATAGCTTTATTAAAAAAATATTGTAACATTACATTACTATAATTTAAATGCAATGTACTTTTTTACTGAGAATTACCGAGAATTAGTTTCAAGATAATTTATTGACCGAATACCGAATACTGTCCACATATTGGGCACATCACTACTAATTATGTATAATTTGACGTAGAACAAATACCTTCAAAGGACATCACAAATTAACCATGCTACCGCATATCAAAGAAAAATCGACTAGTTGATCAACTGGTAAAGCGACCGGTCGGTGTTTAAAATTACTTCAAAGGTCTTGTCCTTTGCTTCTACCGCGTGACTTTTTCTATTTTTGTATGCGATTCAATTTAGAAAGTAAGGACAGGCATTGAGCATCTACGGTTGTTTTGTCTGTTGTTGTTCTACTTGTTGGAATTCATTTGATTTAATGTAAAAAAAATCTGAATAGTGTATTATTTTATTGCTCACTCATTAAGCTAAACAAATAAATTAGTTACATTAGCTACAACTTGCAATTACTTATACTAAGCCATGATTACTTTAAGAAGACAACTAAATTGAATGGTGCACTGGCTAAGTACAAATAAATAAACATAAAATGACATCGAAAGTTCTATGACGTTCAACTATCTATTACATATACTGTGCTAGTAATTGGACAACGATCATAGCTAGGTAGCTATCTAAAGCTAAGTAGCTAGAGATATTTTAAAGCTTAGGGCTTAGATAAAGCCCTGTCCTTACCACAGTATTTCAGTGAATAATATTCAGACGTATCTTTAATTTAATTTTGTTCCTGTGATTTTCCATTAATATTTCCTCGTAGTGAATAAAATACTTCAGATAAGTCACAATGGAACAAAGTACGACGTAGAATTTAATTCTCATTTTCGGAATAAAATTATAAGCTAAAGTAGTTAGTAATATTAAAATTTTATTACATGAGTTGTCAGTAGATACAAATTTATAAAAAAGTGTAACTCCATTTTACAAAAATTATGTATACTTAATTTTAAATACCTCATCCACACTAAAATTATAAATGCGAAAGTGTGTCTGTTACTACTTCACGACCAAACCACTGAACCGATTTTGTTGAAAGATATGGAGATACGAGTCCCTGGGGCCTGGAAAGAACAAAGGAAACTTTTTTCCCTAGAAAAAACGAAATTACGGGCGTCATCTAGTAAAATTACATTAATACTAGCTGTCCCGGCAACGTTGTTTTGCCATATAAATAATTTTTGGTATGAAAAATAAATGTTGGCCGATTCTCAGACCTACTCAATATGCTCACAAAATTTCATGAGAATCGGTCAAGCCGTTTCGGAGGAGTACGGTAACTAACATTGTGACAGGGAAATTTAATATATAAGATTGTTGTGTGTTATATTGTGAGTTGTCAGTAGATCAGTAGATACACGCTTGTAATAAAACATTACATTTGTTATTTGAAAGTGTGTATAATTTTAAATACTTTATAATATTATAAAGCACTTATTTCAATAGAATTGAATGTAGAACAAGCGAGAATCGCTAACATTAAGACCTGTAACATATATGTTAAGGACATTTCAGTGCATTATTAAATGGTGCATTTGAAACGCATAATGCAAGTCACAATGGGCGTGTCGTTTAAGCCCGGGATCGCGGACAATCCCCGGGAATCCCGGGGGATCCCGTACAAATGGTGCCCGGGATAGGACTTAATCGAAATATTACAGTCCGGCCACTGCAATACGTTCGTTGGTAATACTGGAGTAACAGTTTCATTTGTCTATCACTGTTCAGTTTACTCGCAGTGGGGTAGAAACATTAGTTTCCAGGTTATTTCTAACATTAGAAGGTATCCTTCTAACGTTAAAAAGACTAGTGTTAGTGTCTAAACACACTTAGTACCTTATCACACTGGCGATCAGCGAGCGATTTGAAAGCGACGCGATTGCGCAGCGTGCACGCCGCGACAGCGCAACGTCGTTGCGGCGTGGCGTGTACGGCATTTTGTACACTCGTCTAGAGAAATTCCCTAGACGTTACCACATATTGCTATACTGTGACGTTACACACATAATTTTGTACACTCGTCTAGAATTCCCTAGACGAGTGTACGAAATGGCGTCCACGCCACGCCGCGACGAATCTGCGCTGTCGCGGCGTGCACGTCGCGCAATCGCGGCGTGCGCGCTACGCAATCGCGTCGCTTTCAAACCGCTCGCTAATCGCCAGTGTGATAAGGCCCTTAGGCCGAAGTTACGCGCCGTAAATTACGTCCGCAATGTCGAACGCATACAAAATACGGACGGAGCGCGGAATAGTGTGTCGTCGGCAATTTAAAATACATTGCGGGCGGAATCATGCGGAATTTACGCCGCGTAACTTCGGCTTAGTGTGTTTAGACACTTAGAGAGAGACGTTAGAGTCTAGTGGAGCTACAGCCTGTACTAGATATTTATATGTACACTAATAATATTAAAAGTGTATGTCTATCTGACTTTTACCTCATCACGCCCAAACCGCTGAACCGATTTTGCTGAAATTTGACACGGAGATTTTGACTCCCAGGAAAAGGACATGGGCTACCTTTTGTCCTCAAAAATGTACTACGGTTCAAGCGCGATAAACGATTTTTGGCGCAGCGGAGTTGCGGGCTTAACGATCTTATATACTATTGCTTATTGCCTAGTAAGGCATTGTACCATCAGAGTACAGTCCGATGGTATAATGCCTAGGACCTATATTAAACTCTGGTCGACTACTGTCAAGTTAATGATAATCGTGATCTGTCAGTTAGTTTGACTTTGATATTTGATAAAACCCAACCAAATTCAAGACGTGAGTGGATGAATAAGGTAAGTACATAAAAAAGCTTCCCGCTTTTTTGCTTAAATGGAGGCTTTAGGGCCGGAAAAATTATATGAAATAGAAAAACTATGAATTATATGAGTAGCCAGATATATTAGCTAGGTTATGAAGTAGATCAGTTACAAGTTTTATTAAAATAATTGGGGAAAAAATGAGTTATTGTCCGTATGTTACGAAATGTTACTTGTTTGATTTTTCCACTCACCTCTTCAATTACGTAGATACTTCTGCCATCTACGAGTACATAATATTATTATTATTATGTACCATCGAAGAAATTGATTCGTAGGCAGTTGACGGGCCTACGTCATTTGAACGGGTTATGGCAATTCAATGCTAGTCGTGATCTGTCGGCTGGGGTTGACATAAGCCGACCAAATAACGTACGTCCGCATTTCTCCCTATAAATCAATTTTTCGATGGTACCTCAACGTTAAACACGGAACCACAGTTGGCACAACCCTACCACTTATCCCAGTACCTAATAATTTTTGTCGAATTATTCCAAATTTAAAATTCAATTGGCTGAAAACCGCAATATATTACCGCTCAATACTCCCCCAGTGGGGAGGTCGGGGTCAAACACACAGACACTTCATTATTAGTTAACGACCGCGGAATGTTCGGTAATTTTTGAAGATATATTGTATTGTACGTGACAATTTATTACAATTTATAACAATTTATTCTGTGCGGACTTTAAATTCTTTGTTTCGGAGAATTATTTTGTCGCATTTTTGCGTTGCGGACGCTTTTGGTTGTAACGGAATAATGTGTGTTATAAATAAATAAAAAGACCTAGTAATAACCTTCTCCTTTTTGGAAGTCAGTTAAACATAATTATACTACTTCACTCCATATTATAAAACAAAGTCGCTTTTTTTCCCTCATGTCCCTTTGTTCCCTTTAATCTTTAAAACTACGCAACGGATTTTGATGCGGTTTCCTTTATAAATAGAGTGATTCAAGAGGAAGGTTATGGGTATAGTAACGATCATTTTTAAGGTTTCTCTAAACTAACAGATATTCTAAAAATTTAAAAGAACTTAACGTTTTTAAATCAATAAAGGTACACAAAATAAAATAAACATTAATGTATGTTACCAGCACATGCAGTAAACAATCCGACCAAAATTTTGTCAAACGTCGAACCAAACATTTTGTATGTATCTTACTGTCTACGCTTGTGCTGCCTCTAGTGTGAAAATATTGCACTAATATATCCTATTAGAATTGTTTTTGGCATAATTTAACATGTCGCTCTCTTTACACTTGCGTTACTCGAAGTTAAAAACGTATTTGCGTAATATTCAAAACATTTTCAATATTCAAACGTTTTGAAAACGCACTTCAAACGTTTTGACAACGCACTTCAAACGTTTTGAATTTTGGATGGGCGCGCCATGTTATCGTAGTTTATCTCTACTAGACTTTTTTTACTTATTTACAACACACATTATTCCCGATTCCGTTACAACCAAAAGTATCCGCAACGCAAAAATGCGACAAAAGTATGAATTAATACCTTATTTTTATTTTATTTTGCAATTTATGTACACACTGTACACAATAAAGTTAAATAACCATTAAACTAAAAATATGTTTTGTACAAAGGTACATCTTATTCCAATAATACTTAGTAGTAAATCAAGTAACAAAATACGGATAATAAACTCATGTAACTCAAATCCAAACTAAATTAGTAAGTGTATGTCATCAAATTCAGTCTCCAGGTATTCCTAGAAGCTGCAAGCTGGAGCCGTGAGCTTATGTAATTTGGCGAAACAATAAGATCTCTTAAGAGACTTAACGGGATGTATTTCGACATACTACTCGTTTATGAATCTGGTGCATTTCGAGATTCTCATTACGTGGAATTACGGAAGGCAAATGCTTTGATTACTATGCTAGAGTATGAGTATTACTTAATAATAAAACAACATAATCTTTAGCGTCGTTTTGCTCCTTTTTGAGACGGGTAAAATATCTTAGGAGCTAGGGCACGTGACTTGGTCGAAAATTCGTAAGACGAAAGATGTACCTTATTCAATGGGGATTGTCCATTTTTTTTTAATTTTGCTCAGTGATCGTTTTTCTGTATATAAACGAAAAAAATACCCATTAGTTACTTATATTTTTGAACAAATATGTTTAACCTTAGTTTGACCTTCAATGGCGTTAAATTAGCAATAAATTCGACCAACATTACGTTTCGAACTTTTGGTAAGCTTTTCGTATCAGCTTTCACATAATGAGAACTTGTATTTGACGAACCAGCCATTATAAATAAGATTCAAAGGAAAAAAAACATTCTGCAGAGGTCAATTGGCCGCCGATGATGACGTCAGATCGAAATTTTAAAAATTTCTTGAGAAAAAATTAGCCAATGAATTTCAAAATTATTGAATTTATATTCTTAAAATACCCTATTTTAACGAAAAAAAAATAAAGTACATGTAATTTTTTTGGACAATGCCCATTGCTGATATTATGGCGTAGGAGAGGAATAGTGTTCTTCTGTTTGTACGGGTCTATGAAAAAGTTTGCTGTTTGTTTTCACTTATTTACCCTATATTTCTGTTCTTTAATTGTTGAAGCTGCATTATTAACGCCAAACTCACGGTGTGATTCCACACCCCTTTGTACACAGCACTTATTGAAAGTTAAGCCGTTAAAACTGAAAGCCGAGCCATCAATAACATCCACACCGCAAGACAGGCCCATCCATCAATCAGGCGTTACACAAGCTCTTTCCCACCACTGTAGTCCGTTCATAGTTTAATTTACCTTTGAAAAGTAATAATAAGACTGTCGCAAGATCAAAATCACACGGTTTATTTCCCATGCTACCTTTTGGTAACAAGCTCAAATACGAAAAGCATTTCTGAATGAAAATACATAGTACCATCGAGGAAATTGATTCCTAGGCAGTTGACAGACCAACGTCATTGTCGGATCTTGTCAATTTTATGTTAATTGTGATCTGTCGGCTGAGTCTGACGTAATATGACCAAATTACGTAGGTCCCCCATTTACGTAGGAATCAATTTCTCTGATAGTACTGTATACTTATGAATATTACATTTGTATGTACACACACTGGCAAAATTAGCGGAACATAGGTAAAAAGGACCACAACTTGAATTCAAGTGAGTCGGGCTGTGTGAAATCCTTTTTTATAGTTTCTAAGCTCATGTAAGAAATAAAATATTGAACAAAACTGGCAAGTTCACAGATTTTTATTGAAATTATGCCCTACTAAGTGTTTTTCTATTATTGACGTTGTAAGTGTTTCTGATAAGAATGGCGTTTTTAGCGGGGTGCAAGGTATGCTAGCTCATTTGATTGTTTGGTTTTTGGAAGAACACATTGCTTAGATACAAAATTAGTGATTTTCCAGCATCTACGACAGCTAGAGCTGTAACCACGATAGAGAAAGGTCACACGTACCGTTCGGTCAGTCAGGCTTTCGACAGGTGTGTCGGTTTTCGTGGTCCATCGCAACTTTCAACGCTACAGAGAGACTGGATCTTACGTTCGGAGACCAGGACAAGGCAGATATCGGGTGGTAATGGTCCAGGATGACCGTTTTGTAAAGGTACAACGCCGTACAAGCCTTAAGAAATCGACCTCAAACTGCTTTGCAGAGACGAAACCTGTCGGAACAGGTCCGAGATGTACGTGTAAGTGATTGTACAGTAAGAAGAAGACTCAAAGAAGTTAAATTAAACTCAAAGAAGCCAGCAAGGGCGCCAAAACTTGAGACAGGACAGCAAAGAGCCAGGCTAAGATTTGCGCGTGAACATCAAAATTTGACAAGTGAGTGAAATCGTATGCTGTACAGTGATGGGAGCAAATTCTATGTTAGCCTAAGAAAATTAAGCCGAAAATGGACGATCAGCGGAAATAATTCGTGTAGTTTTGAAAATCGCTACAGTTATTCCTCGAGATATCCAGATAAACATATCGAAAATCCCCAAGGGTGGGGGGTGAGCTAAAGGTGTAGGGGGGGGTCAAAGGACCCTTTTTTTAGATTTTAGCTCATAAGTCTAAAACCTGCACAAATAGCGTAACGGTTACTTCTAGGAAAACATTCTACATAAAATTTCCTTTAAATTTGATCCTATATTTTTTTTTGTATGGTCGATACTTTAGAAGTTACAGAGTGTTCAACTTTATATAGGTATAAAAAATGAGACGGTTTTATAAATAAAATAAAATTGGTATGTTTTCAAAATGTATTCAAAACTAGAAAATAATAATTAGACAGTCTTAATTAAATCAATAATTTTCTTCTACTACATCATCATCATCTTCACCTTCTATATCTACTAAATCTACAGGTACGCCATTTGTACACGAACCCAAGCAGCCGTTGCATACTAGACTGCACGTGATACCAGCTTTTCGGCATCCACAATTACCAGTGCAATCACTTTTGCAGCGACAAAATATTGACTTTGTAGCGTAGCTACTTATAAATTATTAATATCTCCTTCTCCTTTTCTTATTCATCAGCTGTTCTTGAAATCAATTTGACAAATCGATACATAGCGCGCCATCTATTAATAATAGTACGGAACTAGACCGGCACTTGCTGTCTGTTTTGTTTAAATACTTTTTTTTAAATAACTTTATTTTAATTGATTTCAATTCTATTTGTCTATTTAAATATTATAAAGTAACTTTATATAGTTTTCAATATTTTATTTGATAAATATTAATGAAGTACCTTTTTGCACGAGCCCTCCGGATATACGCCTTAGTTCCGTCGACTGTCAACGTGACAGTTAAAAAATGAAACCGCCGGCCTATTTAAGCCGCGGATTTGCTTCCTCGATCTTTTACTCCATTATCAAAATGTAGGAGTTATTGACCCCCGTTTTTATGTCGCATAGCGACATCTATTAGGCCTCTTTAGAACCTTTACGCCTAATAGATTCCGTCATTTATCGATAAAATATAACTTGAAATTAGGTTCGTAGCGCCATCTTTGGGGTAATGGTGCAACTATTATAACTCTTTGTTGGGATATCTGTTATTTTTACCAGATATTTTCTTTTTTTATTAACTATTTCATAATTACATAAAAGTATTGTTTTAAAGTACAACCTACCTAAAGATAATTATATTTTTTAACTTATTTTTTTTAATTGTTGATGACTTTTAATTTGCGTTCTTTGACAGCTACCACTGTCAACTTAAAAAAAATATACCGGCTCGAGGGTATAAAAACTCTCCGGCTTGGGCGTGACTTTCTTTTTCTTTACTTTAAAAGGACCCCCCGTTTTTGGTGAGTGCGTATTTAGTGTTGTGTTTGTAAGATTTCCCAAGTTTCTTGTCTTTTAATACCTTTTATTGTAAATTCAGTTTAATCCTGTATTTGGCTTTTATTGTGGGTCCATCACAAACATTAAAAACACTAATTAAAAAAGAATTTAGATAATATCAACATACAATTGAAAAAAACAAAAGGTTATTGAACTCGTGACACTGACATTTAAAAGTAGGTCAGGGCCAATTTTGTGATAACAACAAAGAAAACCATGAAAATAATTTGACCACGGTGAAGGAATTAATATTAAAAAGTTAATAATATAAATAAAGATCTACTTTACAAGATAACAAGTTAAAACAGGAAGCCTTCAAACACGTGGTCTATTACAAAGAGAAATTTTACAATTTAGACAAATACATAATGTTGTGATTTTCGCCACAATAAAAGCCAAATACAGGATTAAACTGAATTTACAATAAAAGGTATTAAAAGACAAGAAACTTGGGAAATCCTACAAACACAACACTAAATACGCACTCACCAAAAACGGGGGGTCCTTTTAAAGTAAAGAAAAAGAAAGTCACGCCCAAGCCGGAGAGTTTTTATACCCTCGAGCCGGTATATTTTTTTTAAGTTGACAGTGGTAGCTGTCAAAGAACGCAAATTAAAAGTCATCAACAATTAAAAAAAATAAGTTAAAAAAATATAATTATCTTTAGGTAGGTTGTACTTTAAAACAATACTTTTATGTAATTATGAAATAGTTAATAAAAAAAGAAAATATCTGGTAAAAATAACAGATATCCCAACAAAGAGTTATAATAGTTGCACCATTACCCCAAAGATGGCGCTACGAACCTAATTTCAAGTTATATTTTATCGATAAACGACGGAATCTATTAGGCGTAAAGGTTCTAAAGAGGCCTAATAGATGTCGCTATGCGACAACTTCAGCACGGTGTCAGGAGCTGGAGGATCATGAGTGGTAACTGCAGGCTCGAGGTTTCCATCAGCTCCTCGCTTCCATCCGCACATTTCAGGAGGCAGTGCGTTACCTAACCACTCATGTACTTGGTGGAACACTCGGAATGAGTGAAATTTTGCTGATCCTTTTGTAGGTGGGAGAGAGGAAAGATCTGGTTTGGATTTGGTGCTGGATTTGACAAAAACTGAGTATCGATGTCTGTTAAGATCAAGCTGATCAGTGGCTGCACGATACATCGTCAAAAACATTCTTTCTCCTGACTCTGCTATTTCTTCAGATGTTGATGTTGGATTGTAGAAGATGGCGGCAATATCCTTGATTTTTGGTTTTTGATCAAATAGCTTAACAACTGACACTTTGCCTTTCCTGTAAATAGCTGAAGTTGTGTCGCAACCGCTGAAGCTATGTAGGAAAAGAATGGAAGAGCAAAATGAGAGTTTTTGGAGTTCTTGTGAGGAAAATATTTGCATTTCCACTTTACCTCTTCCTGGCTTCACAAAGAATATTTGCTTATCTGGTGGTGACAGAGCCATAAGCTACTGCACTAATAACTTCGTACAGCTGGAAAGCTTACTGTGCATTAAGCATGCGACGAGCGAGAGGTCATTAATCTTGGTCTGTCCCTTTCAAATTAGTGTAACCATGTTTCTTGCCTATGTGTAAATCTTAAGACATTTTAAAAGAAAATCGCACAACTGAGAAGCTCAGTTTAATAACAATTATTGTTAATTAATTATATTTTATTATTATATTAATTATTATAAATTAAATAATATTAAACTGAAGCAGGAAAGCGCAGTATTAAAACATGTCGTTTATATAATATTTATGCCTTATTTTATCGTTTTCTACGAAAAATGCTTTTTTCAATTTACTACCAATGTATTATCGTATATTTTACATGGCAATTGTGCGAAAGGGACCAACCAAGAAAATCGATTTCTCGCTCGTGCTCGCTACTATAAGGAGATATTAGTTACTTAATAAAAATAATACTTTAGCACATGGAAGTAAGGTTCATTTTAATATTTCAAAATGATGAAGTAAGCCTTCCAGCTGTATAGTACTTCCTAATTCCATGGTGACTAGTCTAACGTTTTGTAATAATAGCAGCTAGGACAAATAATTATCTGTGAATAGCAGGTATTTGAATCAGAATAAGTTGTTTTCTTAGTCTCGGACGTTCGATGCGTGTTATTTTCGCGATTCGCACTTTTGAGGAATTTGACCCCCCCTGTAGTTCCTAAAGTATCGACCGTACAAAAAAATTTATAGACCATAATTTAGAGGAAATTTTATGTAGAAAATTTTCCTAGAAGTAACCGTAATGCTATTTGTGCAGATTTTTTACTTATAAGCAAAAACCTAAAAAAAGGGTCCTTTGACCCCCCCCCTACACTCTTAGCTCACCCCCCACCCTTGAGGACTTTTGACATGTTCATCTGGATATCACAAGGAATAACTGTAGCGATTTTCAAAACTACACGAAATATTTCCGCTGATTTTATTAATTTGATCGTATTATGTAAATTTTGTCAACAGGCGATAAAGAATGTGGATAAGTTATAAGGAACGCTATAGACCATCAAACTTAACGGAAACCGTGGCCTATCATGCAGGCTTCGTAATGGTTTGGGGTGGCATATGATTTGGAGGCCGCACAGAGCTGAAGATTGTTAATGATGGTACTTTGACAGTATAGGGCTATAGCACAGACATCCTAGAACTGCATTTTGTGCCTTTTACACAGTTTTAGGCAGTAATTTTAATTTTATGCGCGTCCATAGAGTAAAAAACTCGGGCATTATTACCTAAATGATGCTGACGTAGCCCAGGTGGAGAGGTCAGCACGGTCACGTCTTTTCCACGGTTGGTGCCCACGCTGCTGATGCATACAGAATAGTCGGTTCTATGACCGCATTATAAATAATTCTGACTATTTGGGGGCTAAGCCCCCTGTGGATCCGATTGAGGACGTGTGGCACATCAATGGGCGAACGGTACGAGTTAAAACTCCAGCTCCAAAATATTGTGTTCAGGAGCTCGAGTTGGCGCTACTGGAGGAGTAGAAGAATATCTCACAGGAAATGATTGACAATCAAAATGCAAGCATGGAATGGTGTATCCAGACTCTCTTGAGATCCATAGAAGGCATTACACGCTTTTAACATGGCATTTCATAAGTAAAATTAAGAATTTAACTTAAAAACTTACTACTGAAATTTCAAAGATTTTTCTCAATTTTTGATTTTTGCAATTTTTTTCTATTTTACACGTTTTTATGCCCTAAATTTATATAAGTTTTAGTTTTTAATCATCAATTATTAAATTAATAAATAAATATATAAAAAACAGCGAATAATTTAAAAAAAAAAATTAAATTTTGTTATGTTCCGCTAATTTTGCCGGTGTGTTTATTTTCAATAGCGGATAGCTACCATGCGTATATTATACAAACTCAAAAACATTACTCTCCTTGCGCGATCGGATAAAAACTAGAGAGCAAAAATATTTATTACAGACTTTCACAAAAAGCCACTACAAGCACTCGCATTTATCAGACAAATGCCTCCGGGCGCTCATCAAGAACAATTTCATGTCATAACTCAATGTTTTTTTATCAACAAAAATATTCTTTTGATCCCTACAGTTGAAATAATTGATGAACAGGCAGAACGTCAGCTAATACGGAACAAAGAATTCGTTTTAACAAATCAAAACTGAATATTAAAAGGAGATCTTTTCTGTTTCACGTCTTGTATTATAACAGACATATTTGCTTACTTAATATTGATAATAATAAATTGTGTTCATACTAATATTGAAAATATAAATGCGTGTGTGTGTAAATGTGTATGGAGATATTATAAAGATTTAGGGTGCAATTTCATTAGGGCGCATTTTCATTGGTCTATAACTCGTGCGGTATACAGCATACGGGGAGTCTATGACAACTATGGCGCATTGTGATTGGTCGAGGCATGATCTCCCGCACCCCGCATGCGGGCCCTATCGACCAGTGAAAATGCGCCATTAGTCGTTAACTTGTACCAGAGTAGACATAATTATACTTATTTAGTTGTCATAGACTCCCCGCATGGTGTATACCGTATACACCATGCGGGGAGTCTATGACAACTAATTGACAACTAATGGCGCATTGTCATTGGTCGTGGCATGCGTTTCAGAAATCTCCCGCACTGCATGCGGGCCCTATCGACCAGTGAAGATGCGCCATTAGATAGTTTTTATCCCAAAAAAGTATGAATTATAATATATTATTAGGAAGCAATAGATGTATTTTGACGTGACAAAGTAGCAGCTGACAACATTGAGAGAACAATACGTGTACGAGCTAGCACGTACATTGCTGATCCTACATAATTATTTGGATTTAAGTGCATACTCTCGGGCAGATCGCAACAAGCCGTCATCAATCGCGCACTCATTTTTAGCAGTAACATACAGTCAATATATTATCATTTTTATATCAAGGACTTTTAATTTAATAATTAATCTATCATGAAAAGGGTGTAGTCGAGTAAGCAGCTCCTACAATACGAGTATTATCTACAACATGGTATTTAAATTCAATTCATAGGTAGCCCTAAGTTTTAAGCTTTGATTTACGTAAAATCGTTGTTAGCACGTGGCTTAACTAGTAAATATAAAATAAACAGCTTACTCTTAATTCAACCCAGTCTAGTTCAATCCTAAAATACAGTTTAACACCAGGCTTCAGACCCAAACACGAAAGCCGTAAATAAAGTATACGAATATTGAAAACACTTGTGACTATACTCACTAACATTTCTACTACAATATTTACACGATATTCGTATTTCGCGAATGTAAAAACACAACCGGCAAAGCTTTACACATGTCGCTGTAATCCTCAGCGAAACGGAGGTCGAGTTATTATAATATGGTGAACATTGATCCCCACAAAGGCGTTTGTTAACATGCTATATAAAGAAAAGCCGATTATTCATACTAATATTATAAATGCGAAAGTGTGTCTGTCTGTCTGTCTGTTACCTCTTCACGCTTAAACCGCTGGACCGATTTTGCTGAAATTTGGCATGAAGATACTTTGAGTCCCGGGAAAGGACATAGGATACTTTTTATCTCGGAAAAATGTACGGTGCCTGCGCGATAAACGAATTTTGGCGCAACGGAGTTGCGGGTATCATGTAGTAGTTTATAAAATGTAAAAAGTGTTCATATAAATTACTTGGAATGTATTATTTTGTAATAATCATCACTAACTTAAATATTAACTCAAGTGGCTACCAATTCGTCGTCGTCGCGATGCTCGCATCTTGTCACTTGTATTCTCCATCATACATGATCCGTATCTGCCATCTTACTTGAAGGATAACTTTTCGTTTCGGCAAGCAGACAAAGAGTTACGTTCTGCCTCAAATCACCTTTTATACGTGCCTGTACAACATACAAAGTACTATAACTCTTCTTTTGCTGCTTCGGGAATAAGGCTGTGGAATTCATTACCTACCCATATAAGAATGGCAACTACACTGTATCGGTTCAAAATGCTGGTAAAAGAACATTTCCTAACTATTAGTGGTAATACTCATTCCAAAAATTGACTATCATGTAAGAGTTAAAATTCGAAAATAATGATAAAATTGTAGTTTCAAGTTCCAACTTCTGAATTATGTCTTTTTTATTTTATTTTTTTATTTTCATTTATTTATTTACATATTTATTTATTTTTAACACCTTTTAATTTAATATTATAATGTATGTATGTATTTGTGTATGTATTATAATAAATATTAAATCCTTATCTAAGTAATATAGCACACTCATCAAAATATCAATAACAATATACTGTCCTTTGCCTGTGGTTGCCTGGAAGAAATTACTTATTAGTAATAAGGCCGCCATTGTGGTACACTATAAGTTTATAATTGTTATATTTGTTTTTTTTTCTTCTTCTTTGTGTGCACAATAAAGAATATTATTATTATTATTATTGTTATAATTTAGTGTTGACTTGACGGACGTTGTTCTTAGAGTCAATATTCTGAGGATGCTCCGGTGTTGGGGCGAAATGCGCGTCAAGGTTTTCAACTTGCATGGTGGTGAGAGGCCTTGCTCGAATTTGCTAACATTATTGCTTGTGTGGTGGTGGTGTTTGCACGTTCTTGCATGCGAGTGTACGCATAGGCAGTGTGGGAGGAAGGAGGTGCTGTACGCATGCCTATGCGTAAACTCACTCATTTACTTACGGGTTGATGTTTATATAATATAGATAAAAATAATAACATACCAAATTTTAAGCTACGAATTTTCGCAAAGTACTTGTTGGATGCGAGTAGCAGGAGATCGGTCATCTTGGCGTTCATTGAGAGAGGACTATGTCCAGCAGTGGACGAATATAGGCTGATATGATGATGATGATGATGACTTGCCTGATACTTTCCGCCTTATTCTATTAATTATAATTAACAACTTAAATATTTAGTAATATTTTAATAGAGGGAGGCTGATCGTTCCGACTTTCACAATTCACAAACTATCCTGATTGTACGTCTTTTTTTGCATTTCCGTATGCATGCTCGAGTTAAATCAAAAAATTTTAAGTCTTAGGGAGATCGCACACGTCACACTTTTTGTGTGATCGAGTCTGCGGCTTACATACAATCTGCATGGCGCGCGCCATCAGAATGTATGGAAGCCGCAAACTCGATCACACAAAAAGTGTGACGTGTGCGATCTCCTTTAGACTGACCAATAACCATAGACAGACCGCAAGTTGCAGTTGAAATTTGCACCGACCCGACCGCTAAAAACTACTCGAGTGGTCCATGTATTGTGGATATGAATTGAATACCGGAAATAAAAAACGGTGTAAGTGCCAAAAACAAAATGTGGAGGAATTATTGATCAAAATAGTAGCTCACTTATTAATTTTGAGGCAAATCATTCTGACAACCGTCTTGAAACCTTCGACAATCATTTATCAGACTTGTCGCGAGGCAGTTCTGATTTTGACGCTATGAGGCAGTTTTTTCTTACGACTGTTTTGTCAAAAGTAAGCGGTAAGCCTTATACGAATTGTATTATGTGAACGCGTAAAGCCACATTTATTATTCCATTGAGCAAGTCGCTCCAATTTTCTCACCGAAAATTCGATCTTGTTTATAGGACGCGTCGATCAAAATCGTTTACAAATCCTTATCGATTTTTTTCAACAAATTGTGGCACGTGTAAAAATGTTTGTACCAGAAATAAATGTCCCGAATATCGGTGTCCCGTCCAATATAAACACGTCAGATAATGTGTGCGCACACACACGCTTCCGCCGGTAACGCCTGTCACGCGCCGCGCACCGTGACGTCACTGTTACGCTGACGGCTGACCCCCCGACGGATGCGATAATGTTTTCGCAAGAAATGGCGCGATGTTTTCTTGAAGGCGCCGCGGTGAAATAATAATTTTGTGGGGAAATTGGAATTTGAAGTAACATGCTGTGGCTTATTAGCTATGTCCACATTAAGCGCTTTTGTCTTCAATTTTCGTCATCTTCTTTCATTCAACTTTCGTTTTGGCGCATTCAATAATTTTTAATAACAAATCGAAAGTTTTAGAGTCAGAGGGCATTCTTCGCGGGCATGCCTCGCATTCGCTGTTGACTGCGCTATAACGCATGCCCTTGACGAACAGAAAAAGGCACAGTGTGGACAAAGCTATTAGGTTCTGTGACAGTTGTCATTATTCACTTAAACCATGACTTTCACACACAATCATGAAAAATTTTACTATTTTGAAAACCTTAACATTTATACCGTATTCTAACATTCAGCATTCAAACATCGTAAATATGAATTGTAATGGCATTTCAAGTTACATAAATATTTCCGCGGCCGTGTAGCTGTCGAAATATTTGAATCATTTTTACCAATAAAACTTGTCACATCTTATTGACGTGCCAAATGTGCAACGACTTGAACTGCAGCGTGAAAATATGACAGTTGAACATGGCGTGACGCGCGTCACGTCGCACGTAAACACGCTCCGTCATGACAGTGGGGTTATTGCGTGTCAGTCAGTATCTATGGCAATTTGTTTTTGTTCGGTCGTGATAAGAAAAAGTGGCACTCTAAAAAGGTATATAATTTAAAGCTACTCGCTTTAAATTATGTTAAATACAATTAAATTATTACGTTGTAAAGTGTTTTCACGTCGGTTGATACTATAAGCTGTAAAACTACAGTTGTTCTGTGTACATTTTAGAAAGAAATAATAAATTGCTCCAATAAATTTTACTGCGAATCACTTGCGTCTTTTGCCGTAAGTAAAACTATGGTAGTAGTTAAAAACTCAGAGAAACAGAGGAAGTTCCATTTTATTTACGTAATAGACAAGTTGTCTATTACGTAAATAAGGGTGAGAAAATGTGATAAAAATGATGTTTCGACTAACGAGCACACTGTTCATTTTTACCTTTTCGGAATTTGTTCTTTTTCAGGCTTCGGTGGCGAAACGTAAGCGACTTAATTTGAAGTTTTTCCTTCTACGGTAAATGTGGGAGAATTTTATTGTTGGCTAAACATTTTCGTGGTCGAAAATATGAAGTGTATATTCCTGTTAACATTTACCGATCTAACTAATCCTACTATCTTAAGTCTTAACGTGTATTTTATTTAATTTATCTAGAAAGAATCCTTCCACTTTTTAACAAATTAAATACAAGAAATGATGTATGGTCTATATTATTTTGTCATTATGTTATAAAATGTCTTAGTTCAACAATCTTTAAAATACAGGATTTTAAAGATTTTTGAACTAAGACATTTTATAACATACAAGTATTTTGAACTAAGACATTTTATAACATTGAAGTACAATCACAATTTATTGCTTGTAAAACATGTTATTTGACTTTGTATATGGCTTAGTGCAAACTCATGCCGAAGCATGCATATTTTAGATCCCATCGCATATTTCGTAAATAATAAAAATGTAATACGAAGCAATGTGTATAGAAGCATATTACTGCTTTCAAATGCGCTGACCGGTTTCTATCCTCTTTATAATTTTCTTGTGTAAGTTGTATTCAGCTTTTGCAGCGTTGTGGATTTTCGTGATTACTTGTTATAATATTAAAACACACAAAATATACACTGAATGTGTTGGGTTTTGAAATTCTAGTTCTAATTTAACGCTGAATGAGGATGAGGTCACTAAGGAGTCTATTAATTACGTGTTGTAGTATCCACTTATATTTACATATTTGCACTCACCTTCATCATTATATTTACATTAAAATGTGTATCTACATACTTGTTAAGTACATACCGATTTTAATATTTGAATGCTTGTAAAGTTAAATTCTGCAATTTATGTCACGCAAAAGCATTTAAATTTTAAACTGTTAGCATGAGCATAAACAACTTGTAAAAATTGTGGAATAATTCTTCGCTACATCATGTTGGATAATGTTAAAGTATCATGTGACATGCTCCATAAATCAATTTGCTAACAAAAATGTACTCAGAGATTTAATCAGACTGAAATTATACCGGTATTTGTTAGCACGCGTAAATATGCATCCGCTTGTTAAATATGCAGCGAGCGTGCACGCTGTAAACACGCTGAGCGCAAATATGTGGATGACGTGGTGGCGTGCCGCGTGACAGCGACCTAACTGAATTCGAATTTCGGCAAGTTACGAATTCGAATTTCGGGGTATTCTTTGGAGCGAATTTGAAGGAATTAGTTTGTAATAATTATGTGCTTTCTGATGTTTTAGCAATATTTTGATGAATTAGGTCTATACTCTGACCACTTAAAGCATGACTCTCGTAGCATACATTTAGTATGCTACGGAGATCGCGCTTAATCCTTCGATCGTGGATTTTTGGAAATCTATTGTTATTCTATTGTGTCTGGCTTGCCGGTGAGCTTATGGGGCTTGATGGGTTAAACTGGTCAGACTATAGGAACCTAATAAGGTAGTTAATGTTTCGTAAAGTTTAAACCCACAATAAAATTTCTATCTCCATAATATTCCCCACATTATATTTTAAAAAATAAAAACCAGCTAACTTTGGGTAGTCTGTAAAAATATAGTTAAGTTAAATACTCAACAACAATCATAACTTGTAAAGTCAATTCATCAAAAAACCACAAAAAGTCAACACGTATCAACACTCAACAAACACTACATTAATCACCAAAGTATATTCCATTAATCTTGATACTTTCCAATTAAAATCAAGCTGGGAATCCGAGGCGGACACGGAAAATGCACTTACCTTAAAAATGTACCATTCTCATGCATATGAGAGCGCGTTTTACATATTGTGTGCATTTTCAGCGGGAAAAAAGCGAAATAAATATTGTGTTTGCGCACGACGTGACGGAATAGAAAAAAATGGCGACGTTTGAATTTAAATTCTTCACGTTTTATTTGTACACGTATTAAGTTGGAGGAGGTTTTACGGGCTGATATCTTTAGGTTTATTTTGTGCACTTTTAGTGTATTTTTGATCTAGAGTGAATATAAAGGTGGAGGTGGATCGTACCGGTAGGACTGATCGCAAGCTGACCTGATTCGACTCTTGCCACAGATTACTAAATACCTACAACTCTTGCTCAACAGCTGAAGTTATTAAAATCAGTTTAGATATTCAAATATTAAAAGCACATAGAATAATTTTTATCCCAGAAAATAAACAATTTCCAAAATTGCGAGCAACGTCTATTATTTAAAGCGCTTAATTTCCATTTTCAACCATTGAACGTTATCACCTTAACATTCTGACAGTCATCAAGGCACAATAATTTCACATTTCACGACTTTCGTCGATTCTATCTTCGGAATTATTGTACGAAGCATTTGTATTCTTCGTAGCGTCTATATTAAACACAGCGCTTCTAAAATTAATGTCACTTACGTGTTTTGTTTCTTTTGACACGCCGTGCCGCCCTTTTCACGTTGTCAATTAAAACATCCGAATGATTTTGTTACTTTCGTGAAATTCACAAAACTATCGTGGAAAAATATCGCATTGGACTTTTGTTTTTAATATTATTGATGTTTTTTTTATTATTTTAGCGGAACGAATGAAAAATGCTCATTAAGAAAATGTTATAAAGTCGTTTATCAGAAATGTTATCTTTTTTTTTTAATCTAGAAAAGAAAGTTATCATAGAACGATAATGCCGTCCTAAAATGTTATCTTTCTTTCAGATAATAATTGATTTGTCAACAGATAACAGACCAATAATGTGACTTGATCGGACCCAGCTGACATCCTGACTAAAGTCGATCAAATTTGTTTGACAAACATGTTTGATGAAATTTAGGTTTTCATCAAATACCAGCGCAGACGAACAAACGTGCATCAAACAAGTTTGTCGAACAATGAGCTAGAATCGGTTTGAGATCATGAGATCTTGTTTGACAAATACAGCGGAACACGTTCAAACACGTTTGTCAAACGCTACGCAAAAACAAATTTTCTTCAAATATGTCAAACACATAGTTTGTTTGACAAACGCTTCAAACAAATCTGTAGACTATCAAACTGTTTGACAAACACGTAGACAAACAATTTGATCTTTGCGGGGTACTTCAGATTGAATTGACTAGCCCGACTAGATAACGTAGATTTTTCATCTGCCTGTTATCAATTTCTTTTCAAATAAGTACATTCACAAAACCATAATTTTTTTTCGCAAGTTCGGACTGTGTAACTAATTTACATCTTTTGATGATAGGCAGTTATTTCAGTAGAAGTTATTTCTCACTGGTTTTTAGTGAGAAAGATCCAAAACATTTTTGTTGGTGTGACGAATATAAATTGGCCTAATATTCGCTTACTATCTAATTTGGTGTAAAAGATAATTCTGATATGCAACCTACCTCCATCAGCTTAGCTTATATATTACGTAGGCTTAAATAACTTTAACCCACACATGTAGACGAAAATAGATAGCTCTGCTTGTACAAGTGCTTATGTTATTCCATGCGGTACTTCTATACAAATACACATTATAAATACTAAAGTGTTGTCTGTTACCTCTTACCCCTTTTCACTTACTTACTTTGAGTCCCGGAAAATGATATAAAAAATGTACGGTTACCGTGGGATTAACATATTTTGGCGCAGGAACAGTATTGGAAAGAATAATACTGTGCGTAGATATTAAGTGCTGAAAATTAGGTAAAACAAGGGTCAAGATTGAACTTTGTTGAAACATCGACGGCTCTCAGATCAATCGAAGCAAGATAGCGCACGATCTTTGTTATAATTGAGGACACAAACTCAGCTGTATTTTAGGAAGATCGCAGATGGCACACTTTTTGTGTGGTCGAGTCTGCGGCGCACATACATTCTGCAGGGCGCGGCCATACAGAATGTATGTGCGCCGCAGACTCGATCACACAAAAAGTGTGCCGTATGGCGTATGCGATCTCCCTAACACGTGTTTACTCACACATACATCAAAATACGCTACTTTTGATCACACGTAGAGATAAACTACGATAACATGGCGCGTCCCTCCAAATGACTGTTTCAATGTGTGTAGTCACATCCTTATGAAAGAATTTGTATGTAGTAAGTATTCAACCAATCAACCAGGTCTCGTAATATTTCACTTAATGTCACTTAATACCAGGATTACCAGTTGGTCAACTAATCATAACTAGCCGACCGCGCAAGACAACGCACATCAAACGTTTCGACAACGCATTTCAAACGTTTGGAGGGGCGCGCCATGTTATCGTAGTTTAGCTCTACATCACTTCAACCAGCCATTTCAGTCATTTAAGGCCGCAATGTAAGGTTCTATGTATTACAGAATCACAACAAAAATCCGCGTGGCTTAAACTAAGTGCGAACACTCGGACAGGCCCTTATTGTCTGTAAAACTCTGTTCATACTTTATTCGGGTCTGTGTTTTTCCAAATAGTTATATATATGTGATCGCACGTAATACAATTTAGCCACACCAAAGTTTTCAATTATTTGCCAAAATGAGATTCCAAAACAAATCCTCTAAGCCCCATAATCTGCTTCTATTACAACTTCGGGAAGTTGCTAACTCTATACAAAATTTATGGTATAAATAATATACTATGCCTTTAACGGCGTATTGTTTATAAACTTGCGGTATTTTCCTCATTTATTTGCGTGTTATATTTCGGATTAAACTTCGGTTTTTGGGTACATAAGAACGCTCAAAACATGTTATTATTTTTAATCACAGATTTAAGACTTATTTTCCTGTTCTGACTTTTTAATATTATCTAGAACTTCTTGATTGTTTGATACCATATGGCTATAAAAAAGTGTAATGAATTTTCAGATAAAACCACTCCAAAACTAAGCCTAGAATATTGTAAGATTTGGTTTTTCAATCGACTCAAGCTGTGTGATTTCCAGCAAAACTATTTATTTACTCGTACTAGGAGACCAGAATTAGGTGAAGGCTCGATCAATTGAAACCCCAGTGAAAGTTCAAACCAACTTACAAAATAAATACACTGCGGCCGCAGTCACAAAGATTAAGTAAGCGTGAACAGAATATAATAAAAGAGTTAGGTAGAGTTCTGTCTGTAACGACTAACGAGACTGTAATCAGTAGCTGTTATAAGACATCAAAATATTAATATAATGAAGTATTATTCGTAGTTATAAGAATAATATTATAGCTATGACAACAAGCCTCAATTAATATTGATGACAAAAAATACCTATAAAAAAACAAATAACATAACAAGCCCCAGAAAATAGGGTTGTACCTAGGTTGTAACCAAATTCATGTTATTGATCATTAAAATAATTTTAAACTCTTCACAGACAACAAAAAGCTTGCCTTCCTAAAAATACACAATGTGGTTTTAAAAGATTATAAAATATAAACAAACAAAAAATCTATAGAATATTTTTGTGTGGATTTAAGTTACCCATTAGTTGCGGCTAAAAGCTCGGCTTTTTAAGGGCTTAAAAGTTTTTACGGTGCGTTCTGTAAAGTACATTTTGTGTTATTGTATTTTCCCTCCAAATAACTGTACCGTACAAGTATCTGCGATGAATTAAAGTTCAAATAGCTTGTGAATTATTTCTTTTTTAAGAATCAAAATTTTATTCTAATTATTTCGTATGAACTTGATGTATTTTCTGTTTTTCTTTCCTATGTATAAAACTAATAAATATGATAATTTTAAGCAATAATAATTGTACTGACATGCAATCTACGATTTATCACACTACCAATCTGTTATTTTAATTATTACTTTGACAAATTATGACTTCTAATAATATTTAATGTTAACTTTGGACGATTTAGAGTTTATTAAAATTTTATATGTATACTAGCTATCCCGGCAAACGTTTCTTTGCCATATTAAGTATACAAAGTATTTTTTTTTAATTTGATCGCAGCGCTAACTGTCGGGACAGACTAAAATTAAAATTCGAATTCGAATATTATTTAAAATTTGACACTGCGATGGTAGCGCCGTCTGTCGGATCCAATGTAAAACATTCCAAAATCAACAACTACTAATAAATTAAAAAATAATTTAAAAAACATTGTCAAGCGGACAAAATTGTGAATCTAAACCATTCCCAGATCCCCTTGAACACACACAAAAAATTTCATCAAAATCGGTCCAGTCGTTTGAGAGAAGTTCAGTGACATACACACTCACAGAAGAATTATATATATTAAGATTTGCATGCTATTCTATAATATAGCTAAAAGTGTTAGACTATAAGAACCACGTTACCACCTACTGTATTACACTTTTAGTGCAAATAAGTAAATAAATTGAAATTGAATTGAAAAAAAAATATATTTAAGGAACGAACATTTTTGGTCGTAACATTATAATATTATTATTATCATTTGGAATAAGATCGTCACTTTTATCCTAAAATACTTATGTGTTGTTTTACGTGGAATAACCCAAGTAATCTACATAAATCGTCTTGTTATAACTCGAGAACGGCTGAACTGATTTAGCCAATTTTAATCTTAAAATATTCGTGGAATTCCAGCAAAAATTAGGAACTTGAGTGATACGAAGTTTACTTACCATCAGCTAGTTAGGTATAATATCGAACTTCGAAGTCTCTGTACGCTACACGTTCACACAGCCGTCAAAGGAAACATTAATTCCGATAACGTCTCACTCTCGTGAAATATTCACGGCGGCCATGTTTGTATTGTGCCCAACAATGGGATACGTGCTTTACGTTATCGATTGCTTTCTATTTTCTTTTATATTTGACACCGCATTAAGTTTGAAAGATTTATTTGTATCGAAAAGCTTTGAATAAATTGTTGACTATGTTTTGTGGTAAGTTTTTAGTTTAATGTGTATAAGGGTGAAGGTCCATACTCATACTACAAATGTGAAAGTGTGTCTATTCGATCTGTTACCTTTTTACTCCTGAACCACTGAACCGAATTAGATGAAAAAGTAAATCTGCTGAAACTCTGAGTTCTGAGAAATAAGAAAAAAACGCTCATAATATCACATAAATACTATCTTTCTTATGCTAATATTTGTAATTATCTTCTGAACATCTGTTTTAAAACTAGCCCAAGTTTAAATAAACGATTTTACATTTGTAGAAGAAATTCAAACTATTTACAGTAGCAAACATTGGCAGTACAAATACCGCTTCAAAGAACAGTAATTTGTACAAAAGGCCGGACGTTAGATCAACATATTTCTATCAGGAGTCTTTAACTTTGATGTTCGTGTTAGTTCCTTTTTTCGGGGAGAAACGGATTTGTGAAGGAGCGAGTAGACTAGTGCATGTGTCGCGCGTTTTAAACGCGTTGTAATAACTATGAGCTGAATTACTTGAAGTATAAGTATGATATATTATATTATGAGCTTTAATCAACTCCACAAAAAGGAGGTTTCTTAATTCGACTATAATATGTTAAAGGTTTTTTATGTTTGTTCGCGTAAAACTTTGTCGTTTTTGTACTGATTTTCATAATTCTTTTTTTGTTGAAAAGATAACATTTCAAAGGTGATCCAATGACAAGGAAATACTATCTGAAGTCATTTTTTTTTTAAATTATAATTCCCACCTCGGGCAAAGAAGTTTTTATCACAAATAGCGATTATTGCTTTGTTGGTCTGTCTTCATCGAAACTGTTTAGCTTTTCGCAATAAACAGTAACACCCTTTATGTTGCTAATAAAATTATCTTCATTGTATAATATAAAAACGTTATAGTTGTAGATTGACGGACACGTACAAAGCATATCGTCTGATTACTGATGTCAATCTTTACATTACGAAAGGGTTGAAAAGTGCTGAGTTCCCGTTCTTTATAATTTAGTATAAAAGTTACCATAGTAACAAAATATAAAAGCGATCAAACCTAGATTAATCCGTCGATCACCAATTCCTGGAAATCTTTTGTTCTCGCGGCCCATATTATAGGCCTTACGGGGCTTGATGGGTTAAACACTATCTTAGACATTACGATAATTCAGTTGCTATCTGATCTAACTTTGACGGATGAGATAATATGACATAAGGATAGAAAGGGTTTCTTCTTATCCTTTGAAAACTTTACTAACACAAGGTGTTACAAAAGTAAGTCATAATACTTTAAGGTGTGTACTTGCTTCAATAATTTTGAAAAAAATAGTACTCAAACAAATAAATATAAAAGAAAAGATATTTTGTATAAAATTTATTCTGAATAAAAATATTCGATATTAAATATTTTGATTTAATTAACAACACTAGGTTTTATCAGTTGATAAAGATAAAGACAGAGAAAGTGTGTCTGTCTGTTTGTTCACGCCCAAACTGCTGAATCGATTTTGCTGAAAGTTATGGAGATACTTTGAATCCCGGGAAAAGAAATAGGATACTTTTTATCCCGGGAAAAGGTATGGTTCCCACTATAAACGAATTTCGAGCAACGACGTAATTGTCATCTAGATTACTACTAATTACGAATTTTGCTTGCTGAGCTCACTATTGGTGTTGGTCAGTCGCGTCAACGTTCAAACTATTAATGGATGCTTTTAAGCATTTGTGTGGCATCCTAAAAAAAACGTGTTGAGTAATCATGAATTCAGTTAGTTTTTTAGATAATTTAGAACAAGATTGCATTAATGATTCTATAAAAAATGGGATAGGACACAAATGCTTAACAGCGACTGTACAGACATAAGCCTGTTGATCCCTAATCCTTCCACATTTAAATATCCCGCCAATCGCGTGCGTCGCCTCCCGCCAATCACAAGCGCGCATATTGATAAAAAAACTTGAGAGGTGTCAAAGGACACCCGAATGGAACGAAGTTATTTCTTATGTTCAAAAAACCTGTAAGAATTTAAAAAAAAAAACGCCATCTAGTTGACGCTTAGGAACACTTACTATTAACGCCCCCTCTCCCTACCATGCAGGTACTAATAAAAAAGTGTCGAGGTCAAATCAAGGTCAAATGTCGTTCTGTCTAGCCTTCAAGATTTACGCCGAACGCGAGATAAGGAACTTCGTTCCAATGTCCACCTGAAACCTACCTGCCTGCCCTATCTTTATTATCTGCGTTTCGCCGTCAGTGTGCACGCGCCGCGGTCGTGAAATCGGGAGCTATTTTTATTCCAGCGGCGTGTCGGTCTGTAAATCTGTTCGCGCTTCTTTATGTCCTTTGTTAAGTGTTTATATTTGTCGGGGAATTCCCAGAGTCATCAATTTACCAGTGGAAATGGTTCGTTAACTTTGATTCGACATTGAGTTGAACTATACCACACTATTACCCGGGTTTTCTAGAATATAAGCTGGTTACAGGTGGTGGTTGATACAGTGACATTTAAATTTAATACTAGATTACAGCAAAGCAAAAAATTAGGGGATTTAATTAAGTATTTAATATTATTAATTATTAAGAAAATTTACCTTATGACATTATTTTCATTATGTATACTTGACTTATTTAATATTATTTAATATTATGCTTATTACTATATTTGTTTTGTCGCCCCTCTATTTCTTGTGTAGGTCTCAACCTACACAAGAAATAGAGGGGCGACAATATCTGGGTGCTGAAACATAAATTAAATAGCTAGAAATATTATAATAGCTTTGATAAGTTTTAATAATTTTAATAGTAGTATGTTTAAGTATAAAAGTGTATTAGATAGGTCACCTGTATTTTATGCACCAAGTGTAATGTCACAACTCACAACAAACAGTATTTAAAAGAAACCACATAATATCCTCATGTAAGTTTGTAATCTGGATGCTGAAATAATAAACAAAGCTTAGGACAACACGGTAACATTATTGTTAACAAGAATATTCTATAGGTAGTATAAATGGAAACAAAAGGCATACCTTTGTTGACGAGCAAAACTGGAGTAAATTAACTGTCGCAAAACGAATTATTGTTCTTTTCACATAATTTTTATTATTTAGTCATAACACTAAGATTTATAACAAATTGAAAATTGTATTTAACCATGCCACCAACTTATCGTATTATGTAGATGCACTTGATAAATTCAAGTGCATCTACATAATACGATAAGTTTAGTGTTTACAAACTTTGTATGACAGTGTTTAGAACCTTTTAGAACATTTTAGGACTGGTTCTAAATATTAAAAAAATAACATTGACGTTTTTCGCCTCCGATTTTATATTGTCACTTTCTCTTTTAAAATTGTTCATATTTAAGCTCCTTGATATCAATTCCTCAGCCCTGGATTAGTAAGAGTATCGTTCTTCGTCAGCGCATCATTGATAAGGCGTATCTCATCATCAGCGCGAGGAAGCTGGGGGTCTTGTCAGCAGCATATTGAGAAGCCTGAACTTCATTAGCGTATTCTCCTCAGTCCACCGAAGATTATTATTAGTTATTAATTTGTGATTTGTTAATAATTAGGAAACCGTTTGTTTGTATTTAGGTAGGCTATTTTTAATCAATGCCGCTAAGTAGTTCCAGAATGAAGTTAAACGGCCTTCGTAGCTACCTCTCCGCTTAATTAACTGCGTCTCACTCATTTTGGTGAACCTAAAACTTTACAGAATTGATTAAAAATAGCCTACGAAGTGGATCACGCGCGCCTGACTCCTCCTCAGCGCTACATTTGGAAGACGCAGGAAGTTTTAGCGTCGTATTCCACAAGAGTTGCCGAGATTATCTTTCATCAGCCCTGGATTAGTAAGAGTATCGTTCTTCGTCAGCGCATCATTGATAAGGCGTATCTCATCATCAGCGCGAGGAAGCTGGGGGTCTTGTCAGCAGCATATTGAGAAGCCTGAACTTCATTAGCGTATTCTCCTCAGTCCACCGAAGATTATTATTAGTTATTAATTTGTGATTTGTTAATAATTAGGAAACCGTTTGTTTGTATTTAGGTAGGCTATTTTTAATCAATTCTGTTAAGTTTTAGGTTCACCAAAATGAGTGAGCCGCAGTTAATTAAGCGGAGAGGTAGCTACAAAGGCCGCTTAACTTCATTTTGGAACTATTTAGCGGCATTGATCAAACCCATCGACAGCGCTACATTCAGGGAGTTGCAGTTGCGTATCGGTAAGGTTGAATCTTTGTATGAGCAGTACGATGAGGTGCAGGTTCAGCTGGAGTGCGCCGCCGATGATGCGGCGGCCCAGCTCGCCGAGCGCGACAGTTTTGAGTCGCTGTATTATAAGTGCCTGTCACACGCGCAGGGATTATTACAAGAGTTTACCAATTTAAATAAGAACGATGATGTGAGTAATGGTGGTAAGCATTCTAATAATCATAAGCTCGTTAAATTGCCGATAATTCAACTTCCTAAATTCAGCGGTTCATATGAGAATTGGCTTGAATACCGCGACACTTTTACCAGTCTGATCCACTCCAATGACGATATTGACGATATCAACAAATTTCATTATTTACGAACGACTCTGGAGGGATTAGCTGCGACCGTCATTCGCTCGGTTCAGTTCTCAGCTGAGAATTATAGTGTCGCGTGGGAGATGTTGTGCGAGAGGTTTGATAATAAAAGGTTACTAGTTCAAAACCATGTAGCGGCATTATTTAATATTGATACTCTAGGTAAAGAGTCCTCTGCTGCTATTAAACGTTTAATTGACCAGTTAAATAAGAATCTTAGAGCACTTGAGGCATTAAATGAGCCTGTTAAGTCATGGGACACGCTGTTAATTTATATTATAACACAAAAGTTAGACAGTAAGACGTACCGTCAGTGGGAGGAATATAAAGGTACTGTTGATAAAAATAGTTTCATTAAGTTTGATTTATTTCTTGAGTTTTTGCGCAACCGCGCCGACTTAGTAGAAACTTTAGAGCTGTCACATAATAATTTAGTTTGTTCCCGTAGTGCTCCTAAGAATTATAATAATAATAATTATAGAGTAAGGTCGATGGTCTCAGTAGCGAGTAATATAGGCGAAGAGCCGTCGGCTGTTGAATGTCCCAAATGTAAGGGCGATCATAAGCTCAGTAAATGTGAGAGTTTTCTTTCTATGTCTATTGAAGAAAGACTTATGTCCGTACCAAGTTACAAGGTATGTTATAATTGTTTTAATAAAGGACATGTAGCCAATTCATGTAAGAAGAGACCGGCTTGTAAGGTTTGTAAACGGCGGCATCATGCATTGCTACATTTAGCTGACCGTAAGGCGCGTGCGAATATTTATAATAATTATCATAGTCGTAAGGACTCTACTTCGCCGCAGCTTTTATACCCTTCCCCGTCTTCCTCTGATGATTCAAATAGCCGTCAAATCTCACTGACAACGAGTGTCAGCTCGCCTCGCTTGCCGGGTAGGGCACGGGAGGTCTTATTGTCAACGGCTTTGGTTAGACTGCGCGACAGCAATAACGTTGAGCACGTCGCTCGTGCACTGTTAGACAGCGGTAGCACATCGTGCATAATTACAGAAAATCTTTGTGATAAACTAAACTTACAGACTAGGAATGTCGATCAGTCGATACTAGGTATTAGCAACGCGATTACCCGCGCTAGCAAAACATGCATGATTAATTTTGAATCTTTAGATGGCAATTTTGCCACTAGTGTTAGTTGCCATGTTTTGCCATCTATCACGAGTAATGTACCAGAACGCTATATCGACATTAATGACTTCGATATTCCAGCTTATGTTAGTTTGGCTGATCCTAGGTTTTATGAGCCCTCACGGATTGATATGCTGATCGGGGCCAACTTATTCTGGGAGATACTAGGATCGCAGAAAGTTAAATTAGGCAAAGACAAACCGATACTGTATGAAACTAGATTAGGGTGGATAGTCGCAGGTTCGGTACCAGTTAATCACTTTGTGTCATTACTGACTCGTGATATTTATAACAGTGAGGTAAACAGCTGTTGTTCTAGTAATTTTAATTTTGAAGATGTGCATACTCAGTTAAGCCGAGTTTGGCAGTCGGAAGAAGTATATTATAATTCTCCTCATTATAGGCCGGAGGAAAGGCTATGTGAAGAGCATTTCGTTAAAAATACGGTTCGTCTTGTGGATGGGAGATTTTGTGTACGCATTCTATTTAAACAAAGTCCTAACGAATTAGTAGAATCGTATTTTCGTGCTAAGCACTGTTTATTGTTGCAGAGGCTATGGTTGCTAAAATTATCATGGGATGAACCTTTACCTCTAGAAATTCGTAAATATTGGAGTAAAGTAACGAAAAATATCCCTCTATTGAATGATGTTCGAGTTCCGAGGCGTGTCATGTGCGATCTTTATACTAAGTTAGAGCTTCACAATTTTACGGATGCATCAGAACGTGCTTGCGGTGTTTGTGTTCTCGTTCGTAGTACCAATCAGGAAGTGCAGGAACTCAAACCTGTAACTTCATTAAGTTTAGCCGTCAAGTATGATAACATGGTTGTTGATTTTAATCGGTTCTGGAATTATTCTAGGCTTATGAGAACTATAGCTTACGTATTACGTTTCATTCGGGCCTGTCGTAAGGCCTATGCATCTTCTACTTATTTGAATGATAGCGAGGCCAAAGATGCTTTAAGTGCCATAATTCGTTATTGTCAGCAACAGTCGTTTCCCGAATATCAGTTACTTTTGAGGAATGAAAAGATACCAAAGAAGAGTTCTCTATTAAGGTTGAACGTGTTCGATCATAGTAAGTTAATGCGTGTTGGCGGGCGTCTGGAAAATTCAGGATTTTCATACGATAAAAGGCACCCAATATTAATTAACTCATTTCATAGGTTTACGAAACTACTATTCGAATTCGAGTATAAGCGACTAATGCACGTGGGGCCTCAATTATTATTGGCTTCGATGAGAGATAGTCATCAAGGACGTGGGTGCAGACTGATAAAAGCGTATCTCGCTATATTTATTTGTTTTTCTACTAAGGTAAGTCATTTAGTGCTTGTTGGTGATTTAACGAGCAATAGGTATTTATTAGCTTCACGAAGGTTCATTTCGCGAACACCTATATTAATATCTATTCCGACAGTGGCACTTCTTTTACGGGAGCATCCAGAGATCTCTCGACGTTTCTAAAAACAATGATTGCAACTCCTTGAGTAGGGCAACCGCCGATGTTAGGTTTAATCTGATTCAGACATACACTCTTCATTTTGGGGGACTTATTGACATGATGAAATTGTTCGTGTGGCGGATATACGGACACCTTCTGGAATTATCCGAAGAAGGGCTTTTAACAGAATATGCCCATTACCGGTATCTGCCTAAAGTGGTTGAAAGACAAGCCTTTCAACGTCCGGGGGTATGTTTAGAACCTTTTAGAACATTTTAGGACTGGTTCTAAATATTAAAAAAATAACATTGACGTTTTTCGCCTCCGATTTTATATTGTCACTTTCTCTTTTAAAATTGTTCATATTTAAGCTCCTTGGAAATTATACTTTTGGAATTGATATCAAGGTGTAATTATTTTGCCTCAATACAACAAGCGGATTCTAAACAGACAGTGACACATGTGACTTAACTGATGATGACATTTTTTTTCTTATTTTTAATTTGAGATGTTTATTCTTTGTAAATTTGTTTCGTGTTTAATGCATATGACTTTTAAATTTAACTAATTCTCAATAATTTAATGGATTTAATTAATGTTATGTTTGTGCTTAATTTAATGAGTTATTATTTATCTTAGAACTCTTATAATAATAATTATGATTGGGTAGATAAATATTTGAAAAGCTGGTATCGGAATTATGAGTTTTAGTGGACAAAATTTATCTGGGTCATAGTAAAATAATTATGAATTCACTAAAATAATAATCAGAAGCCCTCATTATACAAGGAGCGAAATAAATTGTTATTTAAAGAAATTATTTAATTTAATTAAATTAAACATTATCAACTACATAATATTGGTACTAACTCTAATTGGTATCAACTAAACTCAGTTAACAGTAAATCGTTTATCGTATGAGAACCTAACATTTTACTGCTAAAAACTATCAAATTCTCATCAAAAACGGTTCTGAGGTTAAAGAGGTAAGAGACAAACTGACAAATAGACAAACAAACAGACACTTACGCAATCATAATATTAGTATGGATTGAGTTATTCGGCGGTTAAAGTAGGTCGCCAGTACTTAAGCCATCAAAACAAGCTTGGGGTCTGCTCACACTTGGACGCTTCAGCGCGAATAAAAATTCAATATCGACATAACTCTTTACTACTTGAGGCCACTTCGTAAAATTGTTTATTCGTTTCTCGAGTTCTTAAATTTTTACAGCTCATTTCGTGATTTATATAAGAATTTTATGCTAAATAAAAATGCTGTAGTTTTCATTTCAACGTTATAAAAATGGAAGGAGCTTGTCGAAGAGTTTTAAGATTTACAGGTTCATTCGTTACGTATTTTTATTGTTAAAGTTTGAAATCCAATATAAGTACATAATATAGGATTTGACGTAAAGGCATAGCAAAACAATAATATTATGTCGCCTAACAATAACGTCTAATAGCTATGTCCACATTATGCAATTTCATCTTCCATTTTCGTCATCTTATTTTTATTCAACTTTCGTTTGGCATATTCAATAATTGAATGCGTCAAAATCCACCCGCGTTGAAAGAAAAGTGCCATAGCGAACGCTACGATTTAAACGCGCGTCACAGGCATGCCTCTCGTTCGCTGTTGACTGCGCTATAACGCATGACCTTGATGAACAAAAAAAGGCCCAGTGTGGACAAAGCTATTAGGATATATTACTGTAATGTTTTCACGCAAGAGGCAGCACCAGTATAGACATTAGACAGTAATCAAAAAGTTTTGTTCGACGTTTGACAATGTTACTGTCAATATTATATTCTGATAAAACGTGTGCAACATTTCGGATTTTGGTCAGATTATCTACTGTGTGTATATAGGTTGGCTAAGGGTCCTGTCTTGTGTGAAATAGAATGCTTAAATACATGTAAACTCGTGACTTGTCAAGTAATACAAGTTACTTAACTCGTGTTTAAATTGCAAGCCAATCACAGAACTTGCGAGTTTAGTACCGCATGTTTTTCCAACTTTGCCGCCAAACCAACTTCAATAGTTCTAAAACTAGTTACATGAACATTTCGCGGAGAAAAATCGAATGTATGAAGCGAAAATATGTTGAGATCTAGGGGACAAACGAAACTTATGCGGGACCTTACAAAGGGATAGATTTTCTGATCAATAGGTATTATAATAAACTTACATTATTTTAAGCGGCGATTAAAGCGGTTTTGGTTTATGTCAAATGCGCTTATAATACTCTTAATAATTAATCCAATAATACTCTTTTGACAAAAAAAAATTAAAATCTTTTTTAACATCGTAAGAAGAACACGTATCATGCAAATGTTTTGCATTAATATGCTGGGATTTGCAAAACTTTTTCTTTCAATAAATGATGGATATTATTAATCCTTAAACGAGCTAACATATTGCCTTGTAGTCAAAAATCTAAACTCAATCACATAGTAAAACTCTAGCTGACCCGGCATAATATTTTGTTTTGCCATATTAATCCTTCGATCACCAATTCCAGGAAATCTTTTGTTGTCGCGGCCCATATGGGCCTTACGGGGCTTTAGGGATTATAAGTTATTTCTAGTGTCAATATAAAAAGGAGAGACAAAATTTCATTAAAACCAGTTGAGTCGTTTTGGAGGAGTTCGCGCACAAACACTGTGACAGGTTTTTTTTTTTATATTTGATACCAAAATACAAAAACCAATCAAAACATTTTTCGATTCAAAACTATAAGCGACCAAGTGTGCATAGCCCCACATCGCGAGGGGGCAACAGAGATTAATGACACTAAATCGCCCCCTCGTCCCCCCCACCGGTTCCCCCTCACCCCCCTCCCATCAATCACTTAGCCCTTTGATGTATTATTTACTCTGGAGAGTTATTTTTGTGTCTCCCGTGTTTTTGGGGAGTATTTTTCAAGAGCATCTGTCATCGCGGATCGGGGGTGAACTATTGTTATACGATACAATGTTCGGGATCGATATTTATAAGTTTTGTGGAGTTTTTTGTGAAGGCGAATTGGAATATTGATTGCTATAGTATTCTGCATCCTACAACCACGCAAACTGCCAACGACCACACTTACAACCAATATTCGACTATCAATAATTAGGTATGTTTTCCACATCAAGTTGGGATTATCATAATATATATCCTGACTGCTATGAGGTTGTATAATTTATCATAATATAGTATGTAAAAAAAACCAAAAGAAATACTATACTTTTAGCGAAAAAGTTAAATTTAAAATTACTTTCTAGCGATGTCGCTTTGTTTTTAGTGTGAACGAAACTTTATATCTTTTAAGCCTACTTCACATATAAATATTTACTGTAAGCATTAAAATAATATTTTGCAATTTTATTGATTTAACAGGCAAATCAATATTAATATTGCAAAATAAACATAATAAGCCACATCATATACGAGAACCCAACCACAGTTTCAGATCACGCTATAATTAATGCCGATATAGCATTGCGGTCAATTATATTCACCGCAAACTGTCAAGTGTGTTTTATTAGAGCCTGTGGTAAAAATAGTGCTTCGTTGCCAAAACTGATAATTGGTGGATGATGAAAATCATTTTATGTTGATGATTTGGTCAGCGTTGCCAACTCCCCGATCATCTACATTGAAAAAGAACGACATAAATAGGACAGAATATTAGAGATAAACTACGATAACATGGTGCGCCCCTCCAAAGTTCAAAACGTTTGAAGTGCGTTGTCTTGCGCGGTCGGCTAGTAATTATGATTAGTTGACCAACAAATCTTGGTAATAAGTGACATTAAGTAAAATATTACGTGTACTGTGATTGGTTGAATACTTACTACATACAAACTCTTTCGTAAGGATGTGACTACACACATTGAAACAGTCATTTGGAGGGGCGCGCCATGTTATCGTAGGTAGTTTATCTCTACTGCAACGTTTTGACGATAGAGGCGCCATCAGCGTAGACACTAAACAAAATGTTTTATTCAACGATTGACAACAATTTTGTCAATAATATTTTGGACGTACGTTACATACAACACGTTAGATTTTGGTCGGATGTATGATTTACTGTATGTGAAAGTAACGCACCACAACACACGCATATGGAATATTCTGCAAAGGTCTGCACCGACTTTTGCAGAATATTCCATATTATATCGTAAGCTAATAGATATTTAATAATAATTGTCTATCTAGTATTTAATAATAATTTAATGTCTAGAATATAAGCAGGAATCAGAGGTAGCCATTTTTAAACCAGTAAAACCACCTAAATAAGTAGACCTCACAAATAAGATCCTCACAGATAAGATGGTCGCATATCCTCGTTTCCAGGGCACATCTTTAACCATCTCCCCTAGCATTGAGATACTTGGCGTCAACATATTGAGGAGGTAAGGCCAAATTAGCCTCGAAGAAGCTTGGTGTTCTTAAAAGAGCGAGACAGTACTTCAGTCCGGACTAACGCCTACAACTCTACAAGGCGCAGGTTCGGCCTCACATGGAATATTGTTCTCATCTCTGGGCAGGGGCGCCAAAATACCAACTGCTCCCTCTGGATCGTATCCAACGAAGGGCCGCTCGAATTGTTGATTGCTATGGCCAATGAGTTTCTAAAATACTAGTAACATACAATATCATTGGCTATGGCAATCAACAATTCGAGCGGCCCTTCGTTCGAACACTATGGTGTTTCAAACAGCTTGGACCCCTTGGAATTACGCCGAGATGTAGCTTCGCTCTGCATCCTCTATCGGTTGTATCACGGGGAGTGCTCTGAGGAATTGTTCGGAATCATACCACCTGCACCTTGATGAGTGGCAGTCTTCCACAGTGCGTTTTTCGCGCACTGTGAAACTCTGGAACGAACTGTTACCAGCAGTATTTCCGGACTTATACGACCTGCAAACCTCCAAGAAAAGAGAGTATTCCCTCTTAAAAGGCCGGCAACGCACCTGCAGCTCTTCTGATGTTGCAAGTGTCCATGGGCGACGGTAGTTGCTTACCATCAGGTGACCCGTATGCTCGTTTGCCCCCTTATGTAATAAAAATAAATAAAAAAAAAGATATTTTATTATTTGTCTCTGTACCTTTGAAACTGTTGGCACAGTATAAAAATGATACAGTAGTTTCCTCCTTAGAATAAAACTCGCTTTATTCTGACACATGTTTTGTGCGTGTGCGACACGATACGGCATTGTTTATAAATTATACTTCGAGCTATGTTAAATTAAGCTATTGCTGTGTTAGTGCTTAGGCTAGGCTATTTAGAAATTAGAATGAAAATTGAAATCCTTGAAATCAACTCGCTCTACACAGAGATAATTATTTTCATGCGCTTGCCACGTGATGCACAGTTTTGCATCTTCAAGTTAACTGAAATCAGACTTGGTGGGCGTACACCTAGTTTGGGTTATTCAAAATGAAGATGAAGTATACTAGCAATTAAACTTGTCCAAACATAAAGACACATCTTTAATACGCTACTTGATACATGATACACTACCTCAAGTTATCTGAAATCACGCCGATGACGTGTGCGTGCACCTGATTCGGACATGGTCTGCTGTGTTACAGCATGATGATTTACTGTATATTATTATTTTTGTGATGACCTCAATTCTAGATAAAATTCGCCCAAAATGAGTGTGGAGCTTTTTAATTATTTAGTACGCGTTAAAGTTTCCCTTTTAAAAAGTTCCGAGCGTGTAGCGTCGTGCCTTTAAAAATCTTTTGAAAGCGAATCACATACTGACGGTCAGCGTGTTTATATACGTATGTTTTATGTATGAGACCTGATTTCCCCGTATTGTGAACGTTCATATAAATGTAAATAACCCGTGATTTTGGTTTTTACTATCGACGTGAATCAATTCGGAATTTCGTTAGATTTGACTTACATCCCTTTTTCCTTCTGATGAAATGTTTGTATATTTAGGTCTAGTTGTATAGATCTAGCTAGCCCTGGTTATATCATATTTTTAGTCATAGGTGTACTATCCAAAAAAAATTGTTGAGTTCTAAAATATTTAGTCTTGTTCTAAATGAACTAAAGAACAAAACTGCATTTATATCTCCAATACGTAATGTCTGTAGGGTAGTACACGTCATATTATGCTTAACCGATTCGTGGCCAATGCCGCGCCCAGCGCGTCATTCAAAAAGTTTTAGTGAGGCCGATGACGCGCCAGACGCGGCATATAAGAATTGTTAAAAAACACGTTAAAACTAATTTATTATACTGTAATTACAATTCCCTTGTCTAAATATACGTGTTGAACTCAATTTAATGCGTGGCCGTTTATTTTAGAATTAAAGGCTACTAGTCAGAGATCGTCAATCATTGGTTCACTCGAAGAATCCTTACTTTTCTGCGATTAGCGTATTTATGAAACTTTTTTTTCTTATTAACACTCATCTTCATCAGCGTCAGTAATTTAGCTTCGATGCTACTGTCTGTTGAGTTATTTTTTGCGTCATGACAAATACGAGAACTTTCAATTACTTAATGTCCTTTTCAGTGTAAAGTTTTGCAATATTGAGTGACTATATTCTGGAAAACTTTCATTCTCCTTATTGTCGTTTTCCAGGCAATTTTCATTTGAGTATGTTTGTAAATCGTGGCTGGCTATATTCAGGAAAGTCATTATATTCCTGCTGATTATCCAAAACAAACGTATTTCATTTGTTTAAATAAACGATTTTCTGAGAGCTCTTAAATTTTAATACAAATTTATATTGTCATAGCTACACAACTACTCTAAGTTATTTATTCTTCAACTAAAATAGATGAAGTTGCTAGTCATAATAAATCCCACAACCTTTACAGAAAAACTATCATGCCTATTGATTTGTGCTTTAACATGTAATTAGGGTTCTAACTTCCGTACCCAAAAGATAAAAACGGGACCCTATTACTAAGGCTGGCCTCACACAGCCGGAACGTCTCTCTGAATAATTCATAATCGGAAATTCATAATCTAAATTTCGGCACCTTGCCTCACACACATCTTTGAAAATAAGATTGATCAGTAGTCTCATGATTCCTGGCACATATTTAAACGTCTTTACGGAAAAAGAATTAATACTAATAAATATTATTTTACTTTTACTTTCGTTTTCACTTAATGTTTCCCAATTTGGAATTAAACTTTTAAGAATTTTCAACCACGCTATGTTTTTTTTCCTGTCATGGTAATCCTCAATGGATGTGTCCTATATTTCAATGCTTAAGATTAAATTTTCCGTGTCAGACATCACGCCAGCAGGTCACAACACGTCCAGGGGTTAGCTTCTTGCAGTGTCAACTGAAATAATTCATAATCTGATTCCAGTATGTGTGTGCCGCTCTATTAAAATGTATGGGAATACGCGCGTTATGAAATCATAATCTTAAATTTATCGATCCGGAATTCAGAACGCTCGTCAGTATCATTCTTACAGATCGATCTGAGAAACATTATCTGAAAAAAATCAGAACGTGTACGTGGAGCATACTTACTGATATTGTATGGAATTCCAGTCTTTCTGAATTAATAATATGAATTCAGAAAGACATTCCGGCTGTGTGAGGCCAGCCTAAGACTTCGTTGTCTGTCCGTCTGTCTGTCTGTCTGTCTGTCTCCAAGCCGCAACTCAAGAACGGTAATAGAATTGAAATTTTCACGGATTATGAATATCTGTTGCCGATAAAATTAAAAAAATAAAATAAAAAATGAAGGGGGGCTCCCATACAAAAACATAATTTTCGGCATAATTTTGCTGTATAATGGTACGGAACCCTTCGTGCGCGAGTCCGTGTTATATGTGTTATCATCAGTCAGTCAAGGTGTGACGACGTGAGCCCTCACAAAGCTCGGCTTTTAGTAACCAGCACTAATTAAAATCATTAATACCTACATACTCGTATGAGCAAAATTTGTGCCAAAGGTTGACGACTACTTACACATTTTGTTAACAGTATGAATTACTACTTTTATACGCCATATCAGCTTTGAATTACAACTAATACGAACACTGCACACAAAATTTATCTTTTCCCTCTCTGATTTACGCCTGTTTACAATAAAATATGCATAAAACACAACCAGTGGCCAATGCCGCACGTGGCGCGTCATCGTTTAGCAGGGCCGATGACGCTTATGGTGCGTCATCGAACAAAGTACTTGGCCTGTCGTAAGAATTTGTTGAAATGAAGGTGGCAACGAATCGGTTAAAACAGCGTCCATCCTCTATTATTAGTAGGTTATAAATTATTATCTAACATTATCAGTTTTTGTAAAATAGACAACACAGAGTTTTACTGTTTAAGTCATGGATAACAAACAATACGTCAGTAAAATCAACAAATGAATCAATTACTATTTCCTTGTTAGTTGTTATCGAGGTTTTTCGACAAGAATATGTCCTTAAAAGCGATTTGATTGGTTAGCGCTTTGACAGCAGCAAATCTTTTGACAGAGTAAACAGAATGATAGAGTATGCCGACTTAGAACTGATATAAAATTAAGTTTGACGTATTATGACAAAAGTCGTCGCTAGGGTCGTTACCTACAAATTTAGTTGTTGTTTATATTTTGTCACATGCAAAGAAAACTGTCAGAATTCAATTTCAAAATCGAATTTTAAAAAATAAATTATACCAGCCAGCGCGCTAGCCGCAGCGCCGACGAATTTGACAGATATTGAAACCTGTCCATTTCTTTGCAGTCGAACTATTGGTAGTTATGTCTATTGTGCTTTTGATATCTAACTCAGAAACATTCTATATGTGTGTGTTTTTTTTATCATCGTATACCTTTCTAATAAAAACACCAAAACTCCTAGTGGAATATTTACCGAATAGTATTTTCCAAAGTTTATTATTTCCACAGCGTGACCCGTACGGATCTGCCCTACTTTCGTATTCATACAACACTCACACATTTTGTTTGTTAAACACAGATATACCGATATGCTGCACACATTTCTTGAATCTCTAGTGTATTGAAAACTGCGTACAAATACGTTGTATGTAGATTAATCTCTATATTCAAATGCGCATGCCAAGGGATGAAAAAAATGTATATTTTATCCTATCAAGCCCCATAAGATCACCGGTGATCGCGACAACAATCGATTTCCAAGAATCGACGATCGAAGGATTATGGTGTATATGTAAAATTAATTAAGATATAATATCGGCCAAGTGAGAGTTGGACTCGCGTACGAAGGGTTCCGTACCATGATAGAGCAAAAATAGGCAGAAATTGTATGGGGGAGCACCTCAATGCACTTTATGGAACTTATATATAAAAACACACACAACAAAGGATACATTATTACTAAAAATACAATCATATACAAACATAAAAAGAAAAAGAAAAATTAAAAATTCAGATAAAATAAGGATATAATATTTAGAAATAAGGCTAAAATTTTCATGTTGTTATGGGTTTTACGTAAAGCTCAAAGCTCTTTCATTTTACTTAGGCTTACTTTCCACGACATAGCCATGTAAACTCTAGCCTAGGGACTAACAGGACACCTTAACACGTCTAATCTACAACTTTGCGTACTACACGCTTCTATGCTCTAAGCCAGAGGTTCCTAAACTTATTTTGTCTACCGCCCACTTTTTGAACAAGTATATTTTAGGGCCCCCATTGTTTCAATTTAAAATGCATCCTGATAAAATAAATCACGTCCCAAGCATCTACTCAATGCCCGATTTTTTTTTCTGAGTTCCACAGACCTTCAAACCTTCATCGCCCACAAGGGGCCGTTATCGCCCAGTTTGGGAAAGCTGCTTTAAACCATGTAAACCTGTCCCAATTTTTCACAATTATTTTGGACGAAGTTAAGAAAAATTATGAATATTATATTTCTAAGGGAACTTAGATAAATCGTGCAATACAATAATTAATGAACTAAGTGATTGTACCACACAACGCTTAGTTAAAATAAAAAAATAAAATACCTTTAACTTTTTCACAAAATTAAACAAAATTAACTAATTAAGTTAAGTACCCTCTAGTGACCTTACCCCAAAAAGAGAGTCCCTCATAAGCAAATTACCTTCTTCTTGGGAAGAACACACATACACGAATAAAGCAAATGAAAATCTGTTAAGGGTCCTATTCATTATGTAGCTCTGTTTATCGTAATTAAGTGAAGGGACGTGCACGATAAGGTTTTAGGGCGTGGCCGTGAAAGTAGCGGATTTGCGGTGAAAACATTGTGCAAAATCAAGCGTTTTGCAAGTCAATGTCACAAATGATTTTTCATCACAAAATTGTAATGCACTGTGTACATAATAAATGACTGAGCAATCTTAATATTATGTGAAATGATACTGAAAGAAAGGAAGAAACTTTACTTGGCAAAACAATAAAATATGTACAATAAAAATAATTAAAAACATTACAAATATAAGCCTTACCGAATTGGCGCCTACTCAGTATAATATGTTGCAAAACACAGTTCGCAATGTTGCGAACTGTGTTAAAACTGAAGACTTGTTCAATAATTTTTTATTATCTTAATCATAGTGTTCACTGGTTTTCAGTAAGCGTGATTAAGATAATAAAAATTTATTGAATAATACGTCTTCAGTTTTAACACGTGACTTGCTGACGCTATATTCTAGACGCTTTGAGTACAATTATGAAAGTATTTTGATTCGAAATCAACGCACTTTTCCAAAAATAATTATTTTTAATGCTTAGAAGAATAGCTAAAACAGAAAAATACATAATTATTATAAAGCGCCAGTGAATTAAGGCTACAGCAGGGGGCTCTAGCATAGTTGCGTCGGTGGTCGGTGCAGTTGTTGCCGCGATCGAGGCCCGCTTATTGCGTGGCCTGGTGTAGATAAGGCTATAACCTTTATTTATAGTACCTCCGCGGTTTATCTGATTAGCTTTTTCAGTAATGGCATTATCGAGGTGTGTTCCATTGACATGTTTACGAGGCCACAACAATGAGGTACGGCGCACAGATTTTTCTAATGTTAATTATTTTGGGCGTGACGGATGTCTGTTGACATAAAAATGTTTATTTGATTTTATTTAGTTTGATTTTTTAACCGACTTCCAAAAAACGAGGAGGTTATATGTTCGGCTGTTGTTTTTTTTTTTTTTTTGTATGTTCAACGATTACTCCGCCGTTTGTGAACCGATTTTCGAAATTTTTGTTTTGTTGTATTAAGTTTCACTCCAATTTGGTCCCATTTTCACAAAGGTGGTGACCTGATGATGGGATCCATGAGTAATCGAGGGAACTCCTCGAAATTTATATGGAAACATATGGTGATTTTGGTTTTATGTGAAGTGTACTAAGAATACGCTACCAAAAAGTCGAATATTGGGTCAAGGTATACCATGGTTTCGATGATGCTGAGAGAACTCCTGATTGACGTGTATTTATTGACGTGTATCTATAAGGATAGATACACGTTTGGGAGTTTCGGCGTTGTTTTAAGAACAGAAAGCATAAACTACTATGCAATTCATATTCATCATCATAATCATCATCATCATCATCGTCATCATCATCATTACCACGTCGTGTTAAGGCCACCAATGTCTCATGGCACAGAATAGATAATAGTACAAGGCATAGGTATGGTACTAATAATAATAATGATGTACTGTATAACAATTAACAACACCTGTTTGTTTTTAATACACGGCGGTCGGCGTCGGTCGCCGCCCAGCGCCGCCGCGCGAAGACAGAATATCGAATACTTTACTAACTACTTTATAATATACAGATCGAATACTTTACTACTTTATAAAATTTTAATAGACAAATAGAATTAAAATAAAGTTATTTTAAAAAGAGCATTTAAACAAAACAAAGTCATTAAGTGTCTTTTTAATTAGTTATACTTATTAATCGATAGATGGTGCACTAAGTACCTATCGATTTGAATTCTTGATAACAAGAACAGCTGTCAATAATTATGATAATATTAAATATTATGCTACGCTACATCCTATGCAAGTTTGTACAATTTTTTATCTGATAGATCCTTCGATCGTGGAAAAACGAGACACAATAGCCTTTCTATTGTTATTGCAATCGCTGGTGACCGCTTCGGGCTTGAAATATTAAAATTGTTAAATTACTTAGCACAATATGTTCACTTCACTGATAATATTATATTATTTTGTGAGTGTGAGTTGTGACTCTTAACAAATTGTAATAAGATACGTAAAATATACGCGAAGATTTATCTACTAGTGTAACTAAAAAGAGTGAAATTATTATTATTTTTAACAAAAAATTAAAACCGACTTCCAAGGTAAAAACAATAATAACATTAATGTGAACTAAAAAGTATTAAATAATTTTTACTATCTTATAGTGCCTTTTTCCGAATTCAGCTAAACCTCAACTATTTCTGTACTCAATCTTCATAATTTTGAAGTCGGTGCCAGTTCCAAAAATTTTAAATATACTGTCAGAGGACTGAAGATTCAGCTATCTGGTACCGACTTCAAAATAATGAAGATTGAGTACAGAAATAGATAAGGTTTAGCCGAATTCGGAAAAAGGCACTATAAGATAGTAAAAATTATTTAATACTTTTTAGTTCACATTAATGTTATTATTGTTTTTACCTTGGAAGTCGGTTTTAATTTTTTGTTAAAAATAATTTTGTTAATTATGTTGTTTAAGTAGTGAGCAGGTCACGATTAGAAGTTAAAGAGTTTTGTATGTCAGGTTATGTAAATTAATTTGTCACTGCATTTCTTTGTTGCTCGGTAGTTACATTTAAATTATTATACCCACACAAAGAGTTGTAATTTTTTGATACTTATTATTCGGGACTTAACGCGACTTATATTCTAGTAATAATGCTACTACATACGCTTTTCTCGACGTTAAGTCCCGAATAATAAGTATCAAATATAATGCAGCGCGAAAGTTTTAAAGTTCAAGAGGTGTAATTTTTAGTCATAGGAAAAGTTCATTACAAAAGAAGTAAAATAACGCGAAGCTAGATCTTAATTCATTACCATTAATAAACCTAAATTTTAGCCTAGAAGATTGAAGAACCTGAGGTAGCGATGTTGTATCAAACGGGCGCCTCGGGCACCTGCCTGTAATGTGATTTCCACTCATAATTTGGTATTTCAAAGGCATGTAATTTACGTTCCGAGCTACAGAAATTGAGTTTCAAAAAAGAATTTCAAAATATACCGCCTCTCCGTGCCATCGGGAAATTGTTTCATTGGGCGGAAGTGGAACAATATTTTATTTATAGAGCCTTAGTAATGACTAATGAGAATTAAGGTGCCGGTTGGCAGCGGACGACATCAAATACATAGATACAGTTTAGTGTCGCGACACGTCGTCTGCTGCCGCAGCATGTAGCCCGCTGCCAACCAGCACCTTTAAAGTTTAAACTTTGAAATACGTTTTGAATTGCCAAATCTTTTATACTTATAAAATTACATGTCCTGACTGACTGACTGATTCATCATCGCTGAGCAAAAACTGTTAAAGCTACAGCCATGAAATTTGGTGAGTAGGGTTGTTTTATTGAGTAGACGGGGTAAAATTTTGAAAATTCTACCCCGTAGGGGGTGAAATAGGGGTTGAAAGTTTGAATGAAAGTCCTTCATTTCCACGGTCATTTCTTGAGTTAGAAACATGAAAATTTATTTTTGGGTTACTGATTAAAAATGAATGTATGCGTGTTTAAGCGTTTTTGGAAATTCTACCCCCAAGGGGGTGAAATAGGGGTTGAAAGTTTGAATGAAAGTCCTTCATTTCCACGGTCATTTCTTGAGTTAGAAACATGAAACTTTATTTTTGGGTTACTGATTAAAAATGAATGGATGTGTGTTTAAGCGTTTTTGGAAATTCTACCCCCAAGGGGGTGAAATAAGGGTTGAAATTTTGAAAAAAAGTCCTTTATTTCCACGATCATTTCTTGAGTTAGAAACATGAAACTTTATTTTTGGGATACTGATTAAAAATAAATGGATGCGTGTTTAAGCGTTTCTGGTAATTATACCCCTAAGAGGGTGAAATTGGGGTTGAAAGTTTAAATGAAAGTCCGTCATTTTTTGAGTTACAAACATAAAAGTTTATGGACGTTTGCGTTTGACGTTTGCTTAAATAGGGTCCCGTTTTTACCCTTTGTATAAGGAAGCACAAAAAGGGGAAAATTATCCATCTTTGTTATTATACTATGTTAACGCGGACGAAGTCGCGGGCAACAGCTAGTAAGAGGTAAGCCTTGACTGGCGTAAAATTACATTATTACACTTGATGTTGTCCCCAACTTTGTTATGTAGAAATTTGTTAATCGAGCGGGAACGTTACTTTTTTTCGGGAAAAAGACTGTCCCATTTCTGTCCCTACAATTCCAAGTATCTCCATATAATTTCTTATCAAAATCGGTTTAGTAGCTTAAGCGTGCGGGGCTAAAATGGTTGCTTTGGATTGGAGATCACAATTGATTCTTTTTTTTAAATCGCAAAATGGTCACTCTGCTTTTAAATAATTTTATTCATGTCTAGTAATTCGTACTAATTTGACATTTTTGTCAGTTTGACATTATGATAATTCATTTGCTGAATTATTGATTGTGAGGAATTGCTAAATCTGACCATTTTAGTCCCGCTGAATGTCTAATGAAAGGCAGAACAGCTAAAGAGAAAATTATATACGAGTAGGATAGTTTTATTACACAAAATGTACGTTACGCAAAAGCATGTTTCTGCGCAAGCAAAGTTGCGAGAAAAATCTTATGTTTCTGGGGGTTTCTAGCAACAAGAAAACAGCTAGTTAGTTATACCAAGTCGGCTAAAGTTCAAAGGCAAACTACAAAGTACAGCAGTTAACTAACTCTTAACTTTTTAGTGAGAGCAGATGGGGCCCAGTCCCCCTAACTACATTTTCGCGGAAAACCCGAAAACATTTTGTATGGAATTCTCGTATCAATTTCGAGACAATGCCATATTTTTCATTCGCTGTGTTTTTATTGAATGAAATACTTTTGGTTCGATTTTAACATCCACAGTAGAAACATCCAATACTGAATTTTTGTGAATGTTTTTTTTTATTATTATAGTGTACAATAACTACTGATTGTGCGAGTGACCGAGTGTTTCTATTTTTTACTAAAACTAAAAATTTGCAAATGTGACACATCGCAGCTTAAAACATTAATAGTTACGTCATATTTCAGACAAAAATAGGATAATGTGATTGCCACCTACTCGCACACTAAGGGTCCATTCAGACCGCAACGCGACGCGTAGAATCAGAATATTATGCATTTCTAAATTTGTACTTAATTGAAAGATTTGAATGACGCCTCACGCAATTGAATTCTGTCAAACCCATACAATTAATTTAGAAATGCATCTCGCGTTGCGGTCCGAATTGACCCTTACAGTCCCACATTCGTCATAAGAATAAGAAGTAATTTCCACCTCGCATATATTTTCTCACACCTGGCCCTAGAAGGGATCTTGGGTGGGTAACATGGTCAAGGGTAAAGTTGTAATGTCCAGTTTCAAAGATTTTATATTTAACAACGTTGCTAATTGGTTAATATTTTGCCATTAACCAATCAAAGCCTTTGCTGAAACTTCATCTTAACATGTCCAAAAAGTGCTGTAAACACTTTTTAAAGCTGGTTGCTGCAAACAACATGTTCGAAATATAGTCAAGACTTTGCTCACACTAGCGTGTATAAATGTGTTTATTTTATGTATTATGGCGCAGCGAAATCTGTTTAAACTTAGTAAAGTACTTGGTGAACGGAAATTTAATGCAGCTTCTCGCCGCCCGAGCGATAATAATATTCGTAATATGCTCTAAATAATATTAAAATTGCATTGCCTAGATCTGGTGTTCTTACATAGTTTGTAAACGATACATCTTGCTTCTGTAGATATTATATTACGATTATATTACGCTTATATTGTAAAGGCACGTATTTGTGCTATTCTTCCTACTCTTCCTATTTTCTTCTGATTAATTTCGTTGCGGGTCCCAAGACAGCTTTAGCATGTCCCTCGGGCTCCCTGAGATCATATCAAAGGGTTTTCGTGGTTGGATACCGCTGTCGATCCTGGCGACACAGGAGATACAGTGGTGGGAATGTGTGGTGGGCCAAAGCCCGTTTAAAAAAATGTGCAATTTTATTACATCTTCACGCAAAAACTACTGGATTTTCCTAAAATAAGGCATGACTGCCTTGGGTACTACTGCGTTTTTTTAATACATATTTATTTCGAAAAAAATAAAATACAGTTCAGTGGAATACTAACGAAGTATGAAAATTTTTCTGTCAATTATGCGCAATGCGCATCTTTAATAATACAAAACCAAGCATTACAATGCGCACCTTGTGATGATACAGTGTGTAACATCTTGATACAACTTGCAACATCAACTAGCTACGTAATGCTCAAAGTCGAATGTTACATTACACGCGAGTCAAGGAAATAGTATTGTACTGTAATGCTCAAAGACAAATATCTTATATTACATTACACGTGTAATTGCTAACAACGAATTTTACATTACAAGTGAATGCTCGCGATGAGGGAGCACCTTATGAGTATTTTAATCATATTATATTGGATCATCTAGATCCATAGATTCCATACCCACTTCGAAGCGCGTCAAACCTGAAAATCATATAACCACCCACATACCATAACATCCGACAATACCCGTTATATTTAGATAAAATTTGGCACAAATAGTTGGTTGATATAGGTTGTCCGGGGAATCCCCGTGGAGTTCAGACGTTTTGTTTACTCACAAAAAACTGTTGAATTCCGATACGAAACTTTATCTATAGACACTTTGGGGAGCGCATGTCACAGATAAATAGAATAGCAGGGGAAGGAGTATTGTGTACCTCGTACTAATAAATAGATCCACACGTTTTTATCCTTGTCTGTCAGTCTTTTGTATAGTATGTATGGTCTGGGGGATCTTTTTATTAACTAGATGACGCCCGCAACTACGTTGCGCCAAAATTCGTTTATCGCGCGGGAACCGTACATTTTTCCGGGATAAAAAGTATCCTATGTCCTTTCCCGGGACTCAAAGTATCTCCATACCAAATTTCAGCCAAATCGGTTCAGCGGTTTGGGCGTGAAGAGGTAACAGACAGACAGACACACTTTCGCATTTATAATATTAGTATGGATATTGAAAAGAGAAAAGATTTTTGAATGTACGGTTCTTGCAAGATTTCATTTTACGTGCATGAAGTCGTATGAAACATCTAGTAATACGTATTGTAAGTGGTATATTTCACTTTGTAAAAACTGTGAAAAAAGGTACGATTACATATACACATATTATTATGGTACACGAGTATTGACAGATTCTATAAAATAAACAGTTACAACTTTGTTACAACGGTAACTTTGGCGCAAACAAAATCCATTGTAAAATTCAAATAATTACGAAACATTTCATATTCAGTTCGTTATTCGACACTCAAACATCGATAACTAGAACAACACTAGTCGTTTTCCGCCAGTTGCCGCATCAATTTGGTTCACATTAATTAAATGAAAATAAACTAACGAACGCAATTGGATTACATCTTGCGCGCACTCAGATGCCAATTTGTCGGATTTTTACGCTGCGATATTTTGAAATCAATCATTGCAGGCAATTACTAGGTGTAGCTAGTGATGTGACGTATATAGGTGCAAGTATCGATAAAAAATATCGTGATTTATTGAGTGAAAATGCTTTTAACTATTACCAGACAACATAAAATTTCAAGAGTTTGCACAAAAAAAAGGAAACATTGAACGTTTATGTATTATATTCAAGCAGTATCTTGTGAAAAAGACAGAAAAGAAAGGAAGTTTTAGATTTGAAAAAATACTTTGCCCCATATTTTTAAATTACATAATACTTACGTATATTATTTTCTTATGGATAATATAGATGAAATTTTCGCGTTAGAATTAGATCGGTTTTTTATGCAATGCAGGCAGGCTTGTCTGACGAAAAAAACATGCATTAGCAGAAAACTCCACCTGGCATCTATCCATTTACACTGATCATAGTTTGTTAATAATTCGTTTTCATAAATCACTAAGTTAAAACGAAGTATAATTTTTAGAAAATCCGACATAACAGACACTTGAGTAGGTATGAAAATATGTGTTTTTTATCGATATCGATAAATCACGTCTATTATTTCAACAGCTCCTCCCTAGGTCTGCTTACACAGCTCGCATGGCAAACACACTCCCGTTATTACGCGGTCGCCGCGAGCAACACAACAACGCTCTATAGCCATCGCTTATTTCGTGCGTTCACTATAACTTAAATAACCTTCAAAAGGTTGACTAGCCCTGAACAAAAAGGCATTAAACAAAAAAGTTGGACGCCCCTAAAACAAGCCTTTGCTACGCCTTTGCGTAGACAGTCATGTTTTCTTGCGAAAAATTCAATAATGAAGACCGCAGTTTAGAGAGAGACGTGACTGACTTTATTACCCTCCCATAATATACAATTTTTGAGTTACATTTATCAACATTTTAGTGTTTTTTTTCAGTCTTATGAGTTATGACATATTATTTGATGTAGGATAAATAAAAAAAAGACGGGTTGCACTCCAGGAGTGCCGGCAGAAGTGAAAACTTGATTATTAACGTTGTGCATTATTTTTTTTAACCCATTTTTTATGAAAATCGATTAAAGAAAATAAAATAATAATAATAAAAAAAATAAAAAAAAAACGATCGTTTTAATTAATTAATCGAAACTTAAAATTTAAAAAAATCGATTTTTTTAATTAATCGAAACCCTTACAATCGATTAAAAAATATCGACAATCGAAAAAAAAACAATCGATTGTTCGATTAATCGATTTCGATGTTACAACACTACTCTCCAACCGTCCTACGTTTTTTCCTTGGTTTTTCGATCAGCATGAGAATCTGACGCAAATTTCACAATTTTTACCCATCCCACAAAAGTGCTCAACGCCGCTAAAGAAGTTTTCACCTTCAAAATAAAAATACATTTTCAGCTCGATAGCGTTTTCCGCTGCCTTCCATAATAGTTACCACAATATGGCCACAACATAACAAAATGTTTGACAAAATATGACACAACCAAGGTTTGTTTCTTATGATTCCCAGGACAGCTATGAGTATTTTCTGAAATTTACAAAAACCTTAGAATAAGAATAAGAATCATTTATTTGCAGAAAGTACCGTACAAAAGATGTTATAATTATACAGGGTTCCAGTCTTTCTACCTAATAACTATAGGCATCCAAAATTTATAGTAATCAGTGATCACACACAGAATAATTTAAATAAAATATATAAAAAAAAACACATTTCATTAAGATAAAATTGATAGAAAGTGTTCTGTTTGAATAAAATTGTATAATAATTATTACTGACTACTTAGTCAATTAAAATTTAATATTAAAACAAAAAAACAGAATAATATAGTATTTAAATAAGAATCATAAAGAAAATAATAATACATTTCAGTCAAACATTTCATTAAAATTGTCAATTGGTATTCATTATGATCAATATACATAACAAAAATTAATGTAAGTCATAAAATATATAAGTCATTCATTCAATTTTAGTTACATTCATTTCATTCAATTCAATATTATATTCCATGTCATACATTAAAATAATTTTTAAATTTTCAAATGTAGATTACAACCAACAGTAATATAAAATATAATTGATTTCATAATGCAATAAATAATATATATTATTGATTTTTATCATTCACATAGTCTAATAAATTATAATAACATTTTTCTATCAGAAACCTTTTCAATTGTTTTTTAAATTTTTTAAGATTCATTGCTTTTAGGTCTTTTGGTAATTTATAATAAATCACAGGAGCCATATGAAAAACACTTTTATGCATTAGCGTGGTATTTGTCATACGATTACATAGGCGGTATGTGTCACGTTAACGCCTGTTGCTCGCTATCGATGCTAGCTCAAAAAGATTTGGATTTTGTTTAACAAATGTTGCAACTTCATAAATATATAGGCATGTAAGAGTGAGAATTTTATATTTCACAAAAAATGGCTTGCAAGTATCGGTTTGTGATAGCCCAAACATAGCTCTTACACATCGCTTTTGTGCCTTAAAAACTATTTCAACATCTGTTGAGTTTCCCCAAAATACTATGCCATACCTTAGTATCGAAACCACTAATCCATTATATGCAGTTACTATTGTACTGACACTTGAAATTTGAGTTAATTCATGAAGGGCATAAACTGATTAATTAATTTTTTTATAGAGTTGTTCGATATGAGCTTTCCACGATAATTTACTATCTATTGTGAGTCCGAGAAATTTGGTAGTTTGCACTTCAGAGACTGACTCAGATTTATAATTAATATCAAATTTGGGAACATTAACACGTTGTTTAAAATGCATAAGCTTTGTTTTTTCTATATTAGCTTTTATATTTTTTGAGTATAACCATTTAATTATGTCCCTTAGCGTGTTATTTATGTCTAGTTCACATGTTTTGTTATCTTTACATTTGATTGTAGCAGTACTGTCATCAACAAAAAGTGTTATTGGGTTGGAAGTCGCTTTTGGGATATCATTGATATAAATAATAAATAGAAGTGGACCTAAAACACTTCCTTGTGGCACACCGTACGGTAATTTTAGGGCTTTTGAGAGGTATATTTGTTTTATTTTTGTTTTAGCGTTAATTTTTACTATTTTTGTATACTGAGTGCGATTTTTTAAATAGCTTTCTATGAGTTTTAATGTGTTACCTCTTATGCCATACGCTTCAAGCTTAAATAGCAGAATATTGTGATCTACAAAATCAAACGCCTGCGTCATATCCATAAATAAGGCGCAAACTGGTGTTCTTTTATCAACATTCGACATAACTACATCTAGAAATTCATATATAGCAAGGTTTATGGTTGTATCTCTTCGGAATCCTTTTTGTTCCTTAGCTAGAATATTTTGTTGCTATAAATAATTGTAAATAGTATGTTTTTCAAACACCTTGGAAAAAACAGGTACTAGAGCTATAGGCCTATAATTTTCAATATTTTCTTTATTATTTTTCTTAAATATTGGTTTGATTATACTTATTTTTAATTTTTTTGGATATATCCCACTTTCTATAGATAAATTTAAATGTGGCTAAGTGGTGACTTAATGTAATCAACTACATATTTAATGACTTTAGTCGAGATGTTGTCATATGCAACACTGTTGGTGTTTTTTAGACCTTTTATTATTTGTTTAATGTCATCAGGTGTACATGGTTTCATAAAAATGGAATTAAGTTTTGATGTCATATATTGTTTGTAAAAAGTTTGACTTTTGAAAAGAATTTGAAAAGCTTACTGTTACTTTTATGAAGATTTAATAAATCATAAAAAAGGTATTTTTTGTACGAGACCCGCCATTCCTAAATCATATTATTTTAATAGGACTATTCTTTTTTATAGCGACAACAAAAATAAATAATTTGTGAAAAATTCAACTATCTAGCTATTGCGGTTCTCGAGATCCAGCCTGGTGCCAGACAGACAGCGAAGACTTAAGACTTTGTTAATATGGTAGAATAGTTTTAACGTGACCTGAAAAGACAAAAACCTTAAAAAAATAAATGAAATCCCACCAAAACATTCAATGTAAAAAAAGCCAAGCAAAATATTGCATAGCTATACAATACTTCAGTCGTCAAAAGTTTTCAGATCACATTCAAGCCAAGCCTTCAACTTATTTTGTAATTGAAATCAACATTCAGTGAATGTATCAATAGTTTTCTTTATTTTAAAATTATTATAGTGGCTTGGCAATGAGCACTAGAGAAATAATCAGCGACTAATTGGATTTATATGGGTACCTGCATCGACCACGTTACGATAAACACGCTTGCCGTCTGTTTAAGTATGATCTCCTCCAAATATGCAGTTTTATATTTGTTTTCTTAATAATTATGTTCTCATTGCCGAGTCACTATAATAATTTTAAAATAAAAAAAAAAACTATTGATACATTCACTGAATGTTGATTTCAATTACAAAATAAGTTGAAGGCTTGGCTTGAATGTGATCTGAAAACTTTTGACGAAAGAAGTATTGTGCTTTGCAATATTTTGCATGGATTTTTTTACATTGAATGTTTTGGTGGGATATAATTTTACTAGAGGTTTGCCCGCAACATTGCTGAAAGTTTTTGCCCGAGAACCGTATATTTTTCAGGGGTAAGTATATTTTTTCCCTTGCCCTTTGCCGAGGCTCAAAGTATATTATAATATAATATTCATAATAATATTCATAATAATATTCATAATAATATCAGTGTGGATAACATTCCCGTTGATTAGCAAGCTGATCGATCACTATCCATCACCGTGACACCATTAGTACGTGGGTATGGATAAAATATTATAATTACAATAAAACAAAATAATACCTAAAAAATCTTGATGAATGCCAATCTTCCACCGTACATTTTCCGCGTAACTTTCTGCCGCGCACTGTAAAACTCTGGAACGAACTGTCACCAGCAGTATTTCCGGACCTTTATGACCTGCAAACCTTCAAGAAGAGAGCGTATTTTCTCTTAAAAGGCCGACAACGCACCTGCAGCTCTTTTGATGTTGCGAGTGTCCATAGACGACGGTAGTAATTGCTTTCCATCAGGTGATCCATTTGCTCGTTTGCCCCTTATTTTCATTTAAAAAAGTCGTGTCAGTAAGCTAAAGAGGGATTATACAAACATAGTACTGCCAAAATCATTAAAACCTCCTTTTAGTAAGGTAAAACAGAACTAAATTAAAATAGATGTAAATTTAGTTCTGTCGTAGCACTACTACGCTGCCGTAGAGGCTCTACGAGAAAACAAAAAGTATGTTTTTATTATGTTTCAATTCATGATTATATCAGTTTCTTTTCTTTAATACTATTTAAATAAATAGTTTTTTTTTACCTTTTTGGCGCAGGTTTAACTATAATAATGATTGGATAATGACGTATGAATCATATTTTCTACCAGACAATCAGGTGATCACAACAACAAAACAAGTCGTAACCTAACTTGGAAACAATTAGATTTCCATCGCCAGAACCGAACCCATTATTATCTAAGAGGCAAGAGTCACGCGCTTAATCATTGGACCATGGAATTGTTTGCTCTTAGTTACATTACATCAATGGCAATCATACCGTAACTCTGCTATATCGCTGTAGCACCATGACAAAACATTAACACTTTTTGTAACATAAGTGAAAGCGGGCGTGTCAGTAACAAAGTGTTTCACTGCATAAACAGTAGTTTCGCCCGTAACAGCCTGTTTGGGGCGATAAAATATATAGCGGCAGATAAATCTAACACTAAAAATACTAACCAACATGCCCTGGCGAGATACGGGGTAAGCGGAGACCAATTTAAATGATAAAAACGCGACCGTCAAATGTTTACGCTGCCCACTACTGGGGGGTGTACCTCAAAATTGGACCTTCAGGTTTAGAGGATAGGGTGTTGTTTCGCGGTCCGGGGGTGAAATCTCGCTTATCCGTTATCAGGGGATCTGAGCCGTGAGTAATGAGGGACATTTGGGTGATGGGCCCGGCTACGATAGCTGAAACACATTCTATTACGGCATTCAGTTTTCGTTTGCGTCACTTTTCTGTTACACCACCGGTTAGGCGCTTCGGTCAGACACTATTTTTTGACGAGGAGAAAAGTAATGTGTCGATGTGTAGCAGTGTATCTATTCATATATCAAATAAGTCCTGATGTATCGTATACACTGACAGCCATGATGTTAAACGACGCGGTGCGGTGCCACACCGGAGGCTATCTCTCCGGACTACTGACCACACGGTGAGTGCGGTGTCGCAACGTTTTGCAGTATCGTACTCAGTGACGACCCGAGCTCCACCAACACATACACCTCTCCCCGCCTCGTCTCGATTCCAGTGCGCGTGCGGTGCAGCACCGGAGCGCACCGGACGGCGCCGTGTGCTATACCATACATTTTTATATGTAGGAAACCGGAGCGGCACCGGTCAGGCGCCGCACCGCATCGTATGGCATGGCTGTCAATTCCATCGGAATCGAGACCCATCGGAGGGGTGTATGTATTGGTGGAGCTCGAGTCCGTCACTGGTACGATACTGCAAAACGTTACGGTGTCGCACTCACCGTGTGGTCGGTAGTCCGGCCACATGACCTGCGGTGCGGTGCCGCGTCGCGTCGTGCGGCATGGCTCTTAGATTGCGCATGAGCCAGTACCATTGGATTTCTTAGATAAGCAGACTGTATTAACGTAGTTTTGTGATGGTACAACAACACCATAATAATTAAGCAGGCTACCAAAGTTTTCTGAGTGTCTCTATATATTATATACGGCAATAGGCTTCGACCTGCCTGCCGAGCGGTCCAACCTTGCTTGCGGTTGGAAGATCTTTCCTTGTGGCTCCTATATTTCCACAACAGATAAGTAGATATATTTTACTAAGCTAGATAAGCGCAGTACCTCTGGCTATCACCGTTTTAGTTTGAAGTAGCACTTGCACCCATTGATTATCTGACTAATAATAGGTATTGCCCGAAAGTTTATAATTCAGCTATTCCTTTATTGTGCAGGTATTCATACTTTTTATCCCGAAAAAATGAACGGTTCCCGTGCAATAAATGAATTTTGGTGTAGCGGAGTTGCAGGCATCATATCTGAATTTATCTATTTTATGTACCATCGAGGAAATTGATTCCTAGGCAGTTGACGGACCTACGTCAAGTGGTCGGCTTGTGTCAATTCAATGTTAGCTGTGAATAATGTGATCGTGAACCAAATTATACAGGTCCACCGTTTGACTAGGAATCAACTTCTCTGACAGTACAAATAACAATTGACTGTAAGTATATATTTTTTTATTTAGTTCTCTCCAAATTCATATGCGGAATCAGAACAATGTTTTCACGAATCTTTTCTCTTCCGCTGTCTGAAGTATCGGTTCTACATATTGTTATATCACTTCGCACCGTATGTCAATTGATGGTTTACGAGGGTCCACTCAGATTCCTTTTAATATTTTTATGACGGACTCTCCGTGAGATATCATCACCATAAACGCCAGTTATCGGCTTCTCACATCGTATAATGCATATTTTAAGAAAGGTTTGATGATACATGTGAATGGGATGAATAATATTACACGTGTTATTTATTTCGTGCCATAAAATCCATACTTAATATTATAAATGCGTGTGTCTATCTGTCTGTCTGTCTATCTGTTACCGCTTCACGCCCAAACCACTGAACCGATTTGGCTGAAATTTGGAATGGAGATACTTTGAGTCCCGGGAAAAGACATAGGACACTTTTCGTCCCAGAAAAAATGCACGGTTCCCGTGCGATAAACGAGTTTAGGCGCAAGTTGTGGGCGTCATGTAGTAAACTATAAAATGTACTAAGTACTAACAGAGAAGTTGATTCATAGGCATTTTAGGAGACCCCTTACGGGAATGATAATAATCAGAGATATTATATTGAATATTTATTGGGCGCAACTAATCGCGCGCACCTCCACCCGATGACTGGCTATACTGCCATTTACATGCATGAACAATACCCATACAATATACATAGAATACCCCTACAATATTCCCCCCTTTTAAAAAAAACAATAATTAAAAATAAATAAATACAAAGTCAAGTGAAAGAAGATGTACCTACGTCCTACCAAGATACAGCTTACATGCATTTAAAGGTCGCGCAGTACTCGTATACATTTAAAGTTATAACAACACAATTATTATCATGTTATATCATAATAACTGATTACACAGTGTGCATTGCAATGGAATGCGAGTTCATTTATAATCAAACTAATTGTTGCCCGCGACTTCGTCCGCGTTAACATAGTATAATAACAAAGATGGATAGTTTTCCCCTTTTGTGGTTCCTTATACAAAGGATAAAAACGGGACATCCAAACTTTCGCCTTTATAATATTAGTAGGATTATGTATCTTTATTTATAATATACTACTTTATAATATATTTTATTACATGTAGAACTATAAAATATTTATTTTAATAAATACTTCTATAGATTTTTGGAGCAGCTCAGTATATTAATAGCTCAGTATATTAATTATCCAATCGCGAACTACATTACTGTTATCCAATAGTCACCTATTATTATTATTATTTTAGTAAATATTGTACTTTTTACCCCGCTTACTATTTTTTTTAGATTTAAATGTTCCTCTCCTGCAGGGTTGCCTGGAAGAGATCGCTTATAGCGATAAGGCCGCCCTTGCCCACATTTATGTTCTTCTTAAGTTTTAGTTTTAGTAACTGATTGTACTTAATTTAATGTGAGCAATAAAGAGTCTATCTATCTATCTATCTATCTATTATTATTATTATAATATCCATACTAATATTATAAATGCGAAAGTGTGTCTGTCTGTCTGTCTGTTACCTCTTCACGCTCGAACCGCTGAACCGATTTTACTGAAATTTGGCATGAAGATACTTTAAGTTCCGAGAAAGGACATGGGATAGTTTTTATCCCGGAAAAATGTACGGTTCCCGCGCGATAAACGAATTTTGGCGCAACGAAGTTGCGGGCATCATCTACTAATTATATAATTATAAATTATATTTTTATATTATTTTATATAATATCATATTCCGATAGGTATATTACCTTTATGGTCTTAATACACTCACAGCCAAATTAGAAAGTTTCCGTCGTCCAAAAACGTGACACATTTTCGTTACTTGTTAGTAGGTTTTACTTTTACCCCTCGGATTTTTCTCATACCGGGCGCCTTATATATGAAAATCGATTCTTAAGAGCCCGTACTCTCTTTTCTACTGCTCTCTTCTCCTCTCCTTCTACACTCACGCCCGTCTTTCCGTCACCGTCCGAAAAAGGACGATCGCCAAGTTAGCGGGCAGATAGAGTTTTTCTGTTTTTTAAAGGGTTTTTTTTTATATTAAAGTGGTAAAAAGTAATTCCAACATTGTTTAGACGACTTTCTCAACAGTACACTGTATTTTTTTCATACCGTTAAGACGTCAATACAATCCATAAAAAGGTGATATTCTAAACCTTTAGCAGCAAAATCACAAAACTGTCGCGGGTTTGAGTTGGATTATTTAAATATACCTAAAAAAAAATAAAAAACCTACCTCCAACATTAGATTAGGTTGTGCATTAAAACTTATAGAAATACTGTATTTTAACTGTTAAATCACGTCTGTTAAATGAGCGAAATCGGCAAAATTTCGTATACGGACTCTTAAGGAGTAAACTCCAAAACCTACGTACGTCGTAGGTACATTATGGGAAACATGGTATACCTTCTACTCTTTCTATATTATTCTTGTGAATAATTTCTTTGCGTATCCCAAGATACCTTTAGCATATATTTCGGGCTCCCTGAGATCTATCATGGTTGGATACATGCTGTCGATCCTAGCAATGCAGGTAGAGTAATGAAAAAGTGTGGTGTACCAAAGCCTGTTTAAAAAAACAAGGATGCCAAAATATATAAACATACCAGATGGCGCCCGCAACTCCGCTGCTCCAATCTGTTTATCGCACGGGAACCGTACATTTTTCCGGGATAAAAAGTATCTTATGTCCTTTCCCGGAATTCAAAGTATCTCCATACCAAATGTTAGCAAAGTCGGTTTCGCCGTTAAAACGTGAAGCGGTAACATACATACAGACAAAGTTTCGCATTTATTATTAGCATGGATGTTGAATACATTTTCGGAAAACACTCCTCTAGCGTCAGTTAAAATGCACACAAATTAACACATTCGTAAACAAAAAGAAAATCAGTTTATTCGCTTAATCGAAAACAAAAACGTAACGACGTAATTAAAACAACGGCGAATCGTGGAGTCGATATTTAAATGGCCGGTCGATTGTGTACGTTAAATAAGCCCGTCTGATTCACTTGCCGCTGATTTCGGCAACTTTAAAAAGTGTTGATATCTACAAATAAAAATACACGCCACACTCGGGGACTTAAAAGCTTTTGCAAAGCATTTTTATCAACTTCTGCAATTATAATTCGCATTCGTCTTGTCGCACCTACACAAATACTGGCCGAAGTCTGGCAACGTCGCACTGACCGTCAAAGCGTTGCGGCAACGCCGCTCTGCTGTCGGTGCGGTGAGCACCACACCCAGAGCCACACCGAGCCGAAGTCTGCTGAACTAAAACGACGTTATGCGGGCTCTTCACATAGGCAATCGCGTTGTCGAGCGCGCTGGTCCAGCTTATCCAATGTGGAGAACAGGCGTTGGCGCATTGGCGATAGGTATTTGGACGCTGACCGGCGCGCTTGCGAGCTTGCCACGCGGTATCGGCAAACATCAAAGTACACTTGTCGCAAGCCTTGCGCTCCATCCACACGTTGGCCGCGCGATCAGTTTGCGCGGAGCGGCGATGAAGAGTGCATATATTTTCTTTCTTGTGGTGAATTAACATCTAACTTGAGGAAATGGCGAACAATATGAGTATCGAAAAATTATTTAAATTTATTGAGCTCTACTGCTTCGCCAACGCGCTGGCGCGGGCGGTGCGCTTGCCTATGTGGGGAGGTGGCATTAGACGAATGTAAGGTGTTTTCGTTACGGAATTATTTGATTCGGTAGCCGCGCTCAAAGTCCGCAATAAAAGCTATGCAATAGCTTAATAAATCTTCTATCCGTGTGTGTGATCGAAATACGAACGTGTGCTAGTGTGTTCAGATAGGTTCGAAAGTGGTTTAGAATTTACATTTACAATAAGTTCAAGTAAATAATGTTTTGTAAATTAATTGTATGGTTCAGATTTAACAACTTATTTTAAAAAATTCTATTTAAAATTCACAAACAGATGTTGTCCCGTACACGACAGGAGAATTTATTCGGCTTGTTTGTATGTAAGTGCTTAGATATATTTACATAAAGGAAGCGAGATATATCATTTGAATCTCATGAGATGCTCATCTTGTTTATATGCCTTAATACACGAATAAGCTATAGTAAACTTAGCTGGATTAATTGAATCCTTGCTAACTACGCAATGCCCAACTAATAAAAGAAGTCTCTATTTTTGTAACCCAACCGAACGGCGACCGATTCAACTGGGCAATTAACTTACGAACTATTGATACCATAAGTAACCACTTCACTAAATAGGGTAACAACTTTTTTAGTGCTTTCCCAGCCTGAAGCCATGACCTCCTCAGTCCAGAGCCCAGCTCTAAACCACTGAACTCCGTTACACGTATGCTCGTAACAAACATCCTCACAATATTTCAAACAATTCGTGAGTGTTGTAGACAACAAGCCCATTTCCGCGCAGCACCCTGCGAGTTAAAACTGAGAACAAAAAGTCCGAGTGATTTCATCGCCCGACTTTTATTACACGCCGTAAATGATTGCACTCTGTCGTCGTAGAAACACTAGGGATATGGCGCAATGTTTTGTCGATAAAATATTTTGGCAAACAATAACAAAATTGGCGTTTCAATCTTGAATCGCACTATACCTTTATAGCTCAGCTGGCAACTAATACGTAGGCTTTAAGCTACAGCCTCTCTCAGCATACAACTCCGCTTGTAGGGAAATATCCCTTGAGGTTTTTACTCATAAATCATAATCCCCTTAGTATTTCAAATAAAATACACTTAAATTAATTATTATGTAAAGGTCAGTAATAGTTTATAAAAAAAATTCTGCTCTATTTTGCACTACGAAGACTGACTTTTTAAGTTGGAAAAATAATTATTTTGAATATATTTTTTAACATTTATATTTGGTGTAATGAAAAGTAACCTGTAAAAACTTTTAAGCAAGCTAGCTTAGTTAGTTTTATGATTATGATTTTTATACAGTTATCATAAAGTACTTTAATCCTTTAAGCCCCATAAGAGCTGTGCACCGATAATCGCGACAACAATAGAATACAATAGTATTTCCAAGAATCCGTGATCGAAGGATTAAACCATGATAAGATTTATTTAAAAACTTCATCGATATCGCCACTTGACGGGACATCCCTACAAAAAGCTTTTGAGCTTAAAACAGCTAGGGAATATAATATCGCATTTCACTATCGAGTGTCCAGTGTTTATTCTTTAACGAGACGTTGTAAGGCGGATCCGGATGTCCCCCCACTGTGGATTATACATTTAATACCATCATCATCAGACTGGCCAATATAATATTTTAAATTTGGCTTAGCTTTGATAAAAAGAGTTTTACTTTGTATACAGACACTAGAGCTATCCAATGTTTAGTCCTTGTATATCAAACTATTGTGTCGTATTAGTCGAAGATAAAACATTGTATATTTCTAAAGTCTTTGTATCTAGGGTGGATTTGGATTTGTCAGTAAAAAATTTTCTAAGCTAAAAAAATATTTTAATTTTGTAATTTTATTCATTTTAAGATATCTGTATTCTAAGTGGTGATGGTTTTTGTTTAGATATTATACAAATTACAGAGTTATGATGTTTGTAAAGAAAATGTATCTATAATATTATAATGAATATTGACAATATTTTCATAATAATTATAATTATACGCCATTTTTGAATAGAATTACTATACTACACTTTTGAACCTTTTGTAATTAATTAAAAAGGATTTATATAATAATATTATGATGTACAGCTGTTACGTGAAGTATGAGTTTGGAAGTACGAAATGAAAAACTGAACCTAGTATTTATTAGATATAATCTTCTCTTATATATAAAAATTGATTTTCAAATGTGTCGCGCTAAAACTCGAAAACGGCTGAACGGATTGGGCTGATTTTAGTCTTAAAATAATCCTTGAAGTCCGGGGAGGTTTTTAAGTGACACGAAGTTCACCGGGACGGCTAGTTCAAAATATATTTTTAAACGTGTACGTACGTAGCATCGTTACATCCTCATAACTTTCGCATTTTATATCATCGAGATAAAAGATATCCAAAGAACGCTTTTACATTAAGACGGGATCTGAGCCCCAGTAGACCGGGGCTTCCTCAAGCTCTAAATAAATAATACGGCACTCTCTAATCTCGCAGGAAGCAAATAAACTGATTATGTGTAATGTGTTTGTACGACGTCCCGGGAAAAACGCTGTATTCTAGTTTTAAGAATGTATAGAAAATCTCTTAATAGATATAGTGAAATGTATCTTTTATAATTAAAATGTTCTTTATCGTCGTTTAGTTTTTAAGATAAAAAAACTTGAGAGGTGTTAAGGGACACCCGAATGGAACGAAATTATTTCTTGTGTTCAAAAAACCTGCAGAAACACTCAAAAAAATTATTTAAAAAACGCCATCTATTTAATTGACGCCCAGGAATTCTATTAACGCGTCGCTGTTTATTCTCAAAAAACGCCATCTATTTGACGCGCAGGAATACTATCAACGCCCTCTGCCCCTACCATGCAGGTACTAATAAAAAAGTGTCAAGGACAATTAATATAGTTCTGTCTAACCTGTCTAGTTCGCCGAACGCGCGATAAGTAACTTCGCTCCAAAAATTACGTTAGAGCACGTAACCTGAAAATTTGTAAAACAGAGCGCTTGTGCGTGTGTAGTGTTTAACTTTTTTCACTTTTCCTAACACTCTCGTAATTAAATTCGTATTTTAAGTAATTTCATTTAAAATTGTACTTGTTTATTTTAAAGGGTTCCAGAATGACCAGCCAGGGTAACGATTATGGTATCATAAGTGTGAAGAAAATAGAATAGAATGATTTATTGCATAAAATGTGGTAAGTACAAAAAGGTCTTACAATTTTACTGAAATGGTTCCAACATTCTGCCGAATAAGTGGCGTGCAAAAAAATGTATGTATGTAATCTATGTAAGAAATATGATACGAGTAGTTCATGCTCGGCCAAGCACGAGACCCTTGCACTGGTGAAGTACAATAAAATATGTAAAGTATCATGAAGGAAATTAAATCCTAGGCAATTAACAGACCAATAAGTTATTTTATTTATTTTATTTGGTACACAAAACAGAATACAGCCAATAATAGTGCCATTACAAACTAAGAACTTATAGACTAGACTATATTCCTAATTATGTGCACACAACATGTTATTAAGCAGCGCTAATGCTTAAAATACTTGCAAATTTACAAAACACACATAATGAGAAAACATAATCATCAGTAAATTAGTATAAGGTAGTGACATGTTTATGTAACTTCCGGCATAAAAATAATCTTTTTCAAATCGGCTTGAAATTTTTTAATGTTGTTCACGCCCGATAGCTAGTTTGCTTTTTTTATCTATTAGGCGTTTGATTATTCAAGATATTTTTACGGGTATAATTTTTATTGTAGAATTGACGGTAGAAAAATACTTTGTTTTTTCATCACTTTCTTAACTGCGATTTTCGCTTCAACACAAGTTAAATATTGTAATAAGTCATAATATATCTTCTAAATTCATTTTTTCGAGTTTCTTTTGGAAATTCCATATCGTTCCCTACGAGACGAAACATTGGCGACCGTGACAGGACAGTACAATCCCCAAAATTGTACATCCGGAATTTGGACTTCGCGTGAGAACAAAGGACTTGTACCAGCGAACACAAGGCTCCACATCAGCTACGTGTCATCGCACAGCATCGTCTTCGTTGTTCCTGCGACGGGAAGTTCGGGCCGTGGAGTAATTCAGGAAGACGGGACACATTGGACCTTGCCGGGCAGTGACGCAGCAAAAGCATCACCTCGCAGCATTAATCCCAAGATAAGTGCCCTGCTATTTCCTCTTTACTTCCTAAACAGCATCCTCATACCAAATTATCCATATTTTCCCCAAAATCAATTCAAATAGCTTTCACCTTGTGACTACGTGTCGGTTCGTACGATAACAACCTATTATTAACAGTTTCTTAAAATTAGCTTTTAAAATTATTACGATTTTCGTAAATTTTGCACATAATAACTCTCATTACGTGTCAATACAATAGTCGGTGCAAATATATTATAAAACAAGACACATTTGGTTTACTTTTAGCCTTGTATTGGTCAAATATTAAAACAAATTTGCCGACTATTCCAGGGTCGCTGTCCAGGATACGCTTGGTGTTGGTGCCGTTCTTCAGTACGAGAGATCAGCTGCTGTGCGCCGCCGGCTTCCTATCTATCACCAATTGAGGAGCGTATCAGATAAGAGATTTTTATTATTTTGTAAAATCTCACTTTTTGTTTCGACAAGTTTTAAATATCTTTTATATACAAATTTACTAGACCAAGTATATAATTAAAATGACAGAATTTAAAGACTCTTCCTTAAGGGAATTAACTTTAAAAAGAAGTTCCATTAAGGGTCAAATTACTAAATTTAAAAATTATTTAAATAATATAACAGGGCAACCTACCTTAAATAGCATTGAATTAGCCGAACTGTCACTCAAGATTGGCCGGTTTGAAGGTCTCTCTGCTAAATATGATGAGTTGCAAACTCAGATTGAATTAATTAATTCCGAAAATTTAGAAACTGAGCTGGATGAAAGAGAGCGTATTGAACAAGATTTCATATTTTCTACTGCAATGGCTAAAAATATGATCGAACAACAAAACGAATTAAAAACTTTTGAACAAGACAAGAAACGTCGCGAATCTTTATTTCATGAAGCTCAGTGCAGTGTCGACAACACTGAATACAACATTGCCTTACCTCAAATACAAATTGCTAAGTTTGATGGATCGTATTTTCGCTGGCTCGAGTTTCGCGACACATTCACTAACCTAATTCATAATAACAAGCGCTTATCTTTGATACAAAAATTTCATTATTTACTTTCATACCTAGAAGGTGATGCGGCTCGTGTCATATCTAATATTGAAGTTTCATCATCAAATTACAATAACGCCTTTCAATTACTTTATGATCGTTACAACAATAAGAAATTGATTACAAATCATCATTTAAAATCCTTATTTAATATTGAAAAAATTACTCGTGAATCGGACACTTCATTGCGTTATCTAGTTGACCACGTGACTAAAAACCTACGGGCCTTGGCCAGTCTAGGGCAATGTACAGAACATTGGGATACTTTGATAATTTTTTTGGTATCTTCTAAGCTCGATGCGCAAACACTTATGAAGTGGGAAGAACAGCGCAATAATTTAGGTGACATTCCGAGTTTAGAAGAGTTTAATAAATTTTTAATTGACCGTGCATACATTTTAGAATCGATGCGTAATAATGTTAGGTCTGATTATAACTCCTTAAAAATAAATAGTTCAATGTCAAGCAACAATAATAAACAGCGGTTTTTTAGCCACAATGTCAGACCAAATAATAATAATATTTCTAAGTCCTTCGTTGCTGCTACAAATAAAAACAGCAATCAACAATATACCTAAGTGCATTGTTTGCGACGGCAACCATAGAATTTATGACTGTCCTATATTTAAATCCAAATCTATAAGGGATAAGTTGAATGATATATCTAAGTATAAACTATGTAATAATTGTTTGAGACAAGGTCACCCTGTAAGCGAATGTCGAATGGGGCCTTGTAAAATTTGCCAAAAACGACATAATACATTACTGCATTCAGTTGATCAATCTAAAGTCAACGATGCTCAAGGTAATGATTCGTCTATTATTTCAAATATTTCTAGCAAGGAAAACTATAGTCAAGTTTTATTATCAACTGCCCAAATTTATGTTTTCAATTCAGCTAACGAACCAATAATGGTACGCACTTTATTAGATTCAGGCAGTCAAACATCCTTTATCACAAAATCTATGCTTGAAAGGTTGTCAATTAAAACAAATCCTGTTTCTATGAAGGTCATAGGTATAGGTCATAACTCCGATAATAATATTAATGAGGGCTGTGTGGTACAAATGCGATCACTTTATAATTGTTTTACTACTAAAATAAATTGTTTAGTTCTTGACACAATTACTGGGCTTCTGCCAAAGGCTCCAATAGATATAAAATTATTTAATATACCTAGTCATTTACAATTGGCTGATCCAGATTTTAATCGCCCAGCTCCTATAGATATACTTATAGGAGCCGATGTTTTTTGGGATCTCTTAATAAATGAACAAATATCATTAGGTGAAAATAAACCTAAATTACAAAATTCGGTTCTAGGGTGGCTAGTAGGTGGTTCAATAAATAATAATGTAAAATTCTCTAATAGTGATATTGTTAATAACGAAGTAGAAATAATTGATACTGATTTAAACCAGCAGCTCACAAAATTTTGGCAATTAGAGGAAGTGCCACAGAAAACGATTTTAAGTGCGACAGAGGTAGCATGTGAAGATCATTTCAATGCCAATACAATACGATTATCGTCAGGTAGATTTAGAGTTAGACTTCCTCTTCGTGATTCACCCAATTGTTTAGGAGATTCATTCGAGCTTGCTAAAAGGCGTTTTTTGAATCTAGAGAAACGTTTTAGAAGAAATCCTTCACTAAAGAAGCAATATATTGAATTTATAAAAGAATATGAAAATTTAGGCCATCTATCTGAATCACCTGTCAATAAACCAAACCCATCTTACTTTTTATGTCATCATGCAGTATTTAAAAGCACCAGCGAATCAACTAAACTTCGTGTGGTTTTTGATGGCTCTGCATCCTCCTCTTCTGGCTTTTCTCTTAATGACTTACTGATGGTCGGACCAAATATGCAGGATTCTCTTTTCTTTATTTTGATTCGAGCTCGTCTGTATAAATATCTTATTTGCGGTGATATAGAGAAATTTTATCGCCAATTTGATTTACATCCTAAAGACCGAAATCTACAGCTCATTTTATGGAGAGATGATGAGTCATTGCCTATAAAAACGCTGCAATTAAATACACTCACCTACGGTACCGCATGTGCCAGTTACCTAAGCACTAGGTGTCTATGGCAGATAGGAGAAGAGTGCGAGGACATTCTTATTAAAGATATAATACAGAGAGACTTTTATGTCGACGATTTAATATCCGGCACTAATAATATTGATGAATTGCAATATATTAAGGATTCTGTATCTCGGGAATTAAACAAGGCTGGTTTAAATTTGCGTAAGTATAAAACTAATTTAATTTCTATGCTTGATTCTTCTAAAATTAATATACAAGACAGTTTAACTATAAGTGAAGCAGCTAGTACGCTTGGCTTGGGTTGGAATCCTAACAGTGATACATTAAATTTTCCAATTAATAAACCTTTAGGTAGATCCATAATTACAAAAAGAAGCATAATGTCTGATGCTTTCAAAATTTTTGATCCGCTTGGACTACTAAGTCCTTATATAATGTTACCTAAATTAATGCTACAGAAATTATGGCAAATTAAGTTACATTGGGATGAACCAGCCCCAAAAAATATTCATGATGCGTGGGAAGAGTTCTCAGCGGACCTCTCGTTATTATCAACTTTTCAAATTCCTAGATGTATATTAAGCGACTCACATAATATTATAGAAATTCATTGTTTTTGTGATGCTTCATTGGCAGGATACGGTGCTTGTTTATACATAAGAACGATATCGTTACATAGTGAGGATGTCCAAATAAATCTTTTATGTTCTAAATCCAAGGTGGCGCCACTAAAGCCCACTTCAGTGCCTCGTTTAGAGCTTTGCGCTGCTTTGCTGGCCAGTCGACTTACTGAGAGTGTAACAAGGTCAATAAGATTCACTGTAAATTCTATAACTCATTGGTCTGATTCTACTGTCGTCTTAGGATGGTTAAAGAGTGATGCATCAAAATTAAAAACCTTTGTAGCTAATAGAACAGTCGAAATTCAAGATAAAACTAAGAATTCCCTCTGGCGTTATGTCCCTACAAATCAAAATCCCGCGGATTTGATTTCGCGAGGCTCTAGATTTAGGGAGTTACAGGATTCAAAATTGTGGTGGAATGGACCTTCATTTTTACTAAAGGATAAGAACGAGTGGCCCACTTTAAATCCACATAATAACGTCGTAGAATTGCCTGAATTAAAATGTAGTACGACTGCAATCGTACTTGAAACTATTATTCATTTTGAACGTTTTTCTAATTTTAATAGATTACAACGAGCTTTCGCTTACGTAAAACGTTTTATATTCAATATAAATGTTCGAAATATCTCTGATAGGCGTCTTGGACCACTAACAGCAGACGAAATATCAGTATCCTTTAAATCACTATGTTTAATTGCTCAAATGCAAAGCTTTCCTATAGAATACAAATTATTGCAAGGCAAAAAATCACTAAGCTCTAAATCAAAATTATTAAATTTATCCCCTTTTATCGATAATGACGGTTTGATACGTGTTGGAGGACGTCTAAAATCCTCTAACTACACATATGATAAAATTCATCCGATTTTATTAGATTCTTCTCACCAAATTTCTAAATTATTGTTTAAGTATGAACATATACGTAATATGCACGCCGGTCCTCAGCTATTACTAGCAACCATAAGACAAACAATTTGGCCTATAAAAGGTAGACATCTTGCCCGCACCACCGTAAATAATTGTGTTCGATGCAAACGGGTTCAAGGTCATACTATATTTCCAAAAATGGGACAGCTACCTCCTCAGCGCATTACGCCTGATTTCCCGTTCAATTCTGTAGGTATTGACATGGCCGGCCCATTTTATATAGTTAATCGAAAGGGGCGCGGCGCGAAATTGTTAAAATGTTACCTATGTTTGTTTGTTTGTCTTCGTTACAAATGTCTGCATTTGGAGGCTGTAAGTGATCTTACTAAAGAAGCTTTTATTATGACATTGGAAAGATTTGTGTCGCGACGCGGAAGGCCGGCTGAAATATTTTCGGATAATGGGCGCAATTTTGTAGGAGCGTCGAAGCAATTAAATACGTATATAGAAAATTTTAGCACCGCACTATCTGATTTTACAGCTCAAGCCAATATTAAATTCATTTTTACGCCGTCGTACGCTCCTCATTTCGGTGGTATTTGGGAGGCTGGTGTTAAGTCAGCCAAGCACCATATCAGGCGGGTCATGGGCAACTCCCACTTAACCTTCGAAGAAATTACTACATTATTCGCACAGGTGGAGGCTATATTGAATAGTCGTCCGTTGTGCCCATTATCTTCATCTCCCGATGATTTCCTTTTCCTTTCCCCAGGGCACTTCCTTATCGGGAGACCACTAAATGCGCTACCATCTGCAAGCTGCGACTCTAAGAAGCCTCAAGTCAAGCGCTACGAACGACTCGAGCAGATCCGGCAACATTTTTGGTGCAGATGGCAGAACGAGTACATATGCGAGCTGCAGACTCGGACAAAATGGAAATCCAACATGGCTTCACTTAAGGTCGGAGACTTAGTATTATTGAAAGAGGATTCCATTTCCCCACTATGTTGGCGTACTGGACGAATACTAAAGTTATTCCCTGGGCCCGATGGGATATCTCGCGTCGCTGATGTCAACACTATTGCCGGATGTTATCGTCGGCCTCTTGTTCGTCTCTGCCCTTTGCTAGATGAAGAAGAATCTACAAGTTGAAGAACTGCGCCTTCAACGGGGGGGAGTATGTTCACGCCCGATAGCTAGTTTGCTTTTTTTATCTATTAGGCGTTTGATTATTCAAGATATTTTTACGGGTATAATTTTTATTGTAGAATTGACGGTAGAAAAATACTTTGTTTTTTCATCACTTTCTTAACTGCGATTTTCGCTTCAACACAAGTTAAATATTGTAATAAGTCATAATATATCTTCTAAATTCATTTTTTCGAGTTTCTTTTGGAAATTCCATATCGTTCCCTACGAGACGAAACAGTTAAATATATCTATATCCTTGTAATTATTCTTACATATTTCGTTATACTGGCGACAAATTAAAGTCATAGCATTGTTTAGGGATTTGGCACATTTGTCCTAACTGCGTCCATTGAAAAGGTTTTACCGTACATATTTCGTGCTCTAGGTCTAATGTTAGTTAATGTTGATTTGTGATAGGAGCGTGGGAGCAACAATATGGGAGCGGAGAACTTTAAAAAGGGTAATTATTCCCGTGTATAACCGACGAGATCGCAGAGTTTGTATTTTAAATTTAGATAATCGTTCCGAGTAAGATTGAAGAGGACGTTTTAATCCTAATCTACTGGTAAGCATTCGCAAGCAATTGCTTTGTACTCGTTCAATGCGGTTAATATGAATATCATAGAAAGGTGACCATATGATAGAATTGTATTCAAGGATATTACGAATCATGAAGAAATACAAAAGAAGAAAGCTGGATGGATTTTTAAAATCTTTAGTTATTCGCGAAACAAACCCAAGGAGTTTGTTGCGTTTGTTGATAATATAGTCGTAGTGGTCTCTAAAAGTGAGCTTCTCGTCGAACAAGATACCTATCTTTGATAGTGGTCTTCCTGATTAGACAATGGCCTTCCAGCATATAATCAAATTTAATCTTATTGGCGGAGTTTGTGGTGAAAGTAATAACAAAGCATTTCTCGACATTTAACATCATGCCGTTGGCTTGAGACCACTTTTTAAGGATTTCAATATCAGATTGTAATGAAATAGAATCTAGGATGTTTCGAATAATTATTGAGAAAAGCTTAAGGTCGTCAGCATATAGTAAGCATGGATTATTTAGTTTTTCAATGAGGTCATTAATGAATGCAATGAAAAGAAGGGGCCCAAGATGGGAGCCCTGTGGCACCCCTGACGTAATGCATTTCGGAGAGGATAAGAAACTCTTAATTGAAACCAGTTGACTGCGATTAGATAAATAAGATTTGAGCCATCTTAATAGACTGCTATGAATTCCATAGTGTGAGCTTAATTTACTAATAAGAATATTGTGGTTTACTGTATCAAATGCCTTTGCAAAGTCTGTATAGACACAGTCCACTTGATGTTTTTTGTCAAAAGATCTACAAATGTAACTCTTATATTCAAGTAAATTAGAAGTTGTTGAACGATTACGAACGAAACCGTGTTGCTTGGGTGATATATGTGGATAAATGTGATAATAGAGGTTATTATATACTATAGATTCGAAGAGTTTACCTAGACATGATAATATACTGATAGGACGATAGTTACTGCAACTAGCTTTGTCACCTGTCTTAAATATGGGCACAACATGCGCAGTTTTCCATATTGTTGGAAATATGCCTGTACGAAGAGATGTGTTGAACAAAATAACGAGGGGTAATGACAACTCAGTAGATAAATTTTTGATTACTAAAGGTGGGATGCCGTCTGGGCCACACCCTTTATTAGTATCAAGCTTAGCTATTTTGCGTATTATGTCGTCTTTTGTGATTTTGAGATCACTAAGAGTACTTGATTGTCCATGAGAATCAACCAGAGGGCTTGGTGTAGATGATGGCGGTTCAAAAACTGAGCTAAAGTAGTCCGAAAACAGCTCACATACTTCGTGTTCATTTGTAGCCACTTGGTTCCCGTATCTCATCATAAGCGGGATACAGGGACAGCCTTTTTTAGATTTGACGTAATTCCAGAAATGTTTCATGTTGTTTATTTGTAAAGATAATTCTACTGAACTAGTGTAGGCCTTATAGTCAGAATCCATTAGTTTCTTACATCTAGCGCGAAGCAGCGAGAACGTGTCATAGTCACGAGGGTTCTTAAATCTACGATATAGCCGATGACTTTTTGATTTTTCTTTAATCTTTCTTTTCTTTATCAATGACGGGGAGAACCACGATGGATAGTGTTTATTTTTTATGTGCATGATGGGCGTGTGTTTAGATAAAATATAATCGAGTTTTTCATAAAAGATACTAGCCAAGACATCAACATCTTGAGAAATAAGAATTTTCTCCCATGAAACATCATTCAGTTCATTTCTTATATTTTGAAAATTACTCTTTCTAATGTTTAGCCGTTTATTATTGCTAGGGCCAAATGTTCTTTTATTCTTGATGTTTTCGTTTAAATTGTCAACATTAATAATGAGAGGTGGATAGGCTCATCGTCACAAACACTAACAGCTGTACTTAAAGTTGAGAACACAAGATCTAAATATTTGCCAAATCTATTAGAGATTCCGTTATGCTGATTAAATTTGCAAATCCTACTATTTTCAAAAAGGAGGTCAGCCTTAATGCCATTTGGTTGACTAGGGCACATTATGTTAGGATCATTGGACCTGGACCACATAATTTGGGTATTAAAGTCGCCAATACAAAGAAAGTTATCGTTACACGTGGATTGAACAACATTCTGACAATTCGCGTAGAATTCTTCTAAGTTGTGCTTAGTCAAGTATGGTGGAAGGTAACAGAGTTGGATGTTTAGATACACAGAATAATCATTAGAAAGAATGCTTATCCAAAGGTCTTCAAATTCAGACTCCCATTTGTTTTGACGAAGGAAGTTTACATTTTTTTTAATAGCCATAAGGACACCTCCCCCACCAAGCTTAGGCGCTTTAGTGGTCACTGAAGTTGGTTTCTACTAGACATATGATATCAAAGTTACTGTTCAAAGCATTAAAAAATACATCGACAATCTTAGATCTAATACGGTTTACATTATGATAAAATATTAACATCAGCTGGTATATATAAAGAACCATAAATGCGGGACAATTAACATAGAAAATACTTAAGCATAAAGAAGGTATATTAGTTTAATTTATCTAGATCTCCATGACTTTTTATAAGAATACAGCTTGAGCCTTCGTCTTTGCGTAGGTAAACACGGCCGTATTTGACCCACACAAATTTGAATCCCTTTTCTTTAGCAGTTTTTCTTGCGGCGGCATGCAGAAATTTACATTCAGGAGACAGGTGTTCGGTAACGTATATTCTTTGTTTCTCACATGTAAGGCCAAGGTGCGTCGTGTTTAATGCGTCATTTTTATTGGCCTTATTAAATGGGTGAAAAGCAGATAGTATATTATCTCGTAGTCTAGGATTGCCAAGAGTTACGAGTACTAGAATATTACGCGGGCGCTTGGATGAGCTATTTAGCTTCGCCACTCTGCGGCAAGAATGAATTTGGTCTTGAGTGATATCTAGTTTTAGGCTCTTACATAAGTTATTGAATAATATTATAGGATTTTCATTTTTGCTCTCAGGTATTGCTTGAATTTCAACATTAAGGCTACGACTCATCCTATCGATAGACATTATGCGTGAGTTAAGAGTTGATACTTCTCCTTTTAGATTAGATACTTCATTTTCCAAGTTTTTTATAGTGCAAGATTTATCGTCAACTACGCGTTTTAGAGCGGCGTTCTCTTCCGATATAAAATTTGTGGTGCATGTAAATTCATCTTTGATGTGTTGCATAGAGGACTCAATTTCTTCGCGGACGAGTATATTAACATCCTCTTTGAGCTTCCGCCTAAAATCGTTCATAAAAGCAGAAAGTGTACTATTTAGTTTTTGATCTAGAAGTGTACTTATATTGACCATGGTAACCCTTTTATCAGTAGTAGTCGGAACAGGGACGCATGATTGGTGTGAGGATAGTTCGAAAAACATGTCCATTCCTACATCGGATTCCGGTATTTGGTTGTTTCTGACAGGTGTATTGTCATTGCGCTTACCACGTTTAGTAATGTTTGAACATGATGGACAAATCCAATGCGCACGGTATTCGCTCGGCAGAGAACAGAATTGTTCACTGCTTAGATTTAAACATTCAGGGTGATATTTCGATCGACAATGGTTACATTTAAGTTGGCGTTTTGTCTCAAGTTTATTGTTACAACCGCTGCAATCCATATTTTCAATATCTTATAGAGTTGATTGCCTTATAAAAACTTGTAAAAAGCAATGGCGTATGTAGAATTGAACAGGGGACCTCCTGCGTAGTACTCGAACTCGCAACCGCTTGGCTACGTAACTACAAGATGCAGCGGCGAAATTTTTTTTTTTTTTTTTTTTTTTTTTTTTTTTTTTTTTTTTTTTTTTTTTCAGATCACAATAAAAATTTTTATTAGTATGGTCGCGCCGACGGGCGTGTTATATCGATTGACGGTAGGATTGACGATTAATAATTGCGTCGATAATGCCGGTACCCACATTCACTTTTGTTACACACACAACGAAACACTTTTTCTTAAATTTTTTTAGTTGTTCAAAGTTTTTTTCTTGGAGTTTTTTGATTCACAGTTATAGATAACGGAGATGCATGTTCTGTGCAACTTTTTACGCGATATTTATCGTTTAAAATCACTTTTTAATAAAGTTTTTGAGAGACGAGTAAAATAGTGACTGCTCCAGTGAAGTGATTTTAAATTGAGGTTTTGGTCGGATCATGTCAATTCAACGTTAATTGTGATCTGTCGGCTGGGTTTGATGTAACGTGACCAAACTACGTAGGTCCCCCATTTATCTAGGAATTAACGTCTCTGATAGTACATTGAAAGTCTTTGGCTAACAGTGAACTTTACCAGGACCATGCTTTTCCCCATGGAATTCGAATCTATACATATATAAATGGATTTTCAATTGTTTAAGTAACGCTAAAACTCTAAGACGCTGAACGGATTGGGCTCATTTTAGTCTTAAAATAGGTATTTGTAGAAGTCCAGGGAAGAGTTTAAAGTGACAATAAGTTCACCGGGACAGCTAGTAAAAAGACAGCTAGTTTTGAAACTCACCACTGAAATTAAAACTTATAATCAACACGAAACACTTTACAATGTATCATTTACATTTAAAACTTCCACAAAGGAATTTATTTGCGGGCGCATAATTATGAAAACATCGCTTATCACGATATTACCATAAGTCCACATGACAAAAACAAGAGCGCGGCTGCCCGGATTATCGAATATTAATTATCCGGGCATTTGTCCCGGCTCTAATTGACCAGATTATGCAGCTGTTCGTAAATTATATTTACGATTTGCGTTGCGTTACGATTGTTGCATTGGATTTTGCATGACGACCAGTGTGGCTCAGTGGGTGGTGGGCAGAGCAGCTCAAGCCGAGGGTCGAGTCCCGCCGACGGAACAAAAAGTTTTCAAAGTTCCTGGGTTTAAATATGTGTATCATATAATAAAAATCTTAAATATATCTATTATAGTATAAAGGTATTAAATATATTTCCGTTGTCTGGCACCCGTAACACAAGTCCTTCAGGTACTTACCACGTGGCCAGACTGGCGTGGTGCGAAGCGTCCATAGATAAAAAAAAACCATTCAATAATAGCAACGGTTTGCAACTCCATTGTTGCATTTCATTTCAGGCTACATACAGCCTTTACATTTATTAGATGTCGCCCGCAACTCCATTGCACCAAGATTCGTTTATCGTGTTAGTATCCTGTGTCCTTTCCCGGAAATCTAAATTACCTCTATACCATATTTCAGCAAAATCGGTTCATTAGTTTGGGCGTGAAGAGCTAACAGACAGACAGACACACTTTCGCATTTATAAAATTAGTATGAATATTGGATATATCTTAAAACTTACAAAGCTGTTAATTGTATTATATAAATATATTGAAATAAAGGCACATAGCGATGTAAAGTGACTAAACCTCTATAAAATGAAAACAACTCCATTTTTATGACCAATATAAATAATAATTTAATTTATAAATCTCTCCTAACAAAATAATTAAATTACAACCATTTTAAAACCCATTATAGTGAGACACAACCCAGGGGACCAAACATCAAACATGTCTAGACAATTGTAATAAATTACAACTTGGATTGTTTTATTACATTTGTTTTATTTGTTGTAAAAGAATATAAGTAATTAATAATATATTGTTTACTGTTTTGAATCAGGACACAAATTTAATACGCAAGTAATCAGTTAAAAAAATGCTAAAAACATTTTGGCGACGTTCTGCTTTTTTAAAATGGGTATAAAATGTTAAACTCCCGTCAGAACGCCAGAGAGAGCTGTAGACCACCGGTTTGGCGTAGGAAAGGAGGTAACATCCCCTCTTTTTACGTCATGGAGTAATTATATGCCTATGCCGGCTGTTTCGTGTAGGCGACGCAAGGCACTTGTTTTTTCACTTCTGGGTACTCCCAGAACGTAATATTAATATTATGTACTTTTTATGATAAATCCTAAATTTTACGAACATTATCAGCACAATTTTAGCATTTCTATGTAAGTTTGCCCTCTCCTTAGTCTATTTTTAAGTTATTATTGCTATATTTCATATTTTCAGGTCAGTTGGCGTAAGGGGCGGTTCACAAGTAGCGGAAAATCGGTCTCTTACGAGATGACGAGAATAGAAGCGATGTTCAGCTCAAGTGGTATACCCTTCACAATATAATCGTTTGGCTTTATAAACATTCCTGGATGTTTGTAGAAATAAACTAAGGAAAACTGCTCATTATAAATTACTAATGTAAATAAATGAAAAAGTATTTAATTTTTTGCAAAAATTATTAACAACACAATCCTTTATAATTTTATACTCAGAGTTATAAGTTACGAGTATAACGAATCGTATGACGTATTATAATATTGACTATTGTTTAAAATACTGCCAACAATATTTATTCCTTCAAGCCCCATAAGAACACTGGTGATCCCGACAACTATAGAATAACAATAGATTTCCAAGAATCCGCGATCGAAGGATTAATTAACATTTAAGGGTGGGTTGCACCAACTTATTTTAACATAACTGTAACTTTGACTATAACGACAGAGCAAAATATCAAATCTTTGGTTAAGGACGCCATATTAATGATAAGCATAACCGCTTAAATTAATATCAAATTATTTTCGTGAAAATTTACAATGTATCACTATAACCATAACTTTGACTATAACTGTAACTATAACAACGCCTCTGGTGCAACCCACTCTTAATAATAAAAATAACATTATATAAAATAACTAGCTGTCCCGGCAAACGTTGCTTTGCCATAATATAAAGTATTTCGCCCATATTATTTGATTGAAGTGACTAAATAAGCATGTCGCCATGGCAACGTCGATCGCTATCCCGCCGCACAAACAATGGTCGCCGTCTGTCTCAGGTTGTAATAATTTACTATTATTTATTCAACAAATGCACTTAATATCAATATTCATATAAAGTACCCATTAGCCGATTCTCAGACCTACTGAATATGCAATTTGGTTAAAATCAGTAAAGCCGTTTCGGAGGAGTTCGTGGACTAACATTGTGACACAAGAATTTTATATATAAGATTAAACGTACCACAGCGCAGCGTTTCTTGTATAAAATATGTGTGGTACTCGAGGACTGCCGCGGTAAAGCGGTTGATAAAAAATGCTATGCAATAAGAATAATAATAATAATATGGGGCAACGTATCGCTTCATTCTGCCCAGTCTGGTACTGCTGCGGACAATATTGTTTCAACTACGAACAACACACACTCGTTACCCACATCACCTACATCATCCATCAGCTTATTCCCATCACCACACTCATCGCCAAGATCATACATGTTTGATAATGGTCAATCATCATCGTCATCTCGATCCACTTCTTTGTCACCAACGTCAAATGTTGTTACACGGGAAGCAATAGCTTCTTATCCTGTGCCCAACATTGACATCACGCCATCTACGAGTACATTAGCAATTAATGAAATACATCCCGTAGACCATAATATTCAACAACTAAAAATTTTATACTAGTAAATAAACTTACCTTGATCACAGCTTTATGTAACTCGCAGTATACAGCTTTCATCTGAAAAAAAAAGTTCTAGTTAATACTTAATTTGGTCTGAAACCCAGTCCAACAGTTTCTTAAGAATATTACAATATTTAAGGGTCTCCACGACATTATTTCAAATGATATTTTTCAATATTCATAACTCCAGAAAGTCACGGATTATACAAGGAATAAGGATATTCTGTACCCTGACTCTCAGTCTTAATCCAACATTAATACCGCTTCGATCCAGTTCAGATCCTACCAAAAATTTAAAATATTGTCAATATTGTTGTCGAATACAAACAAACGTCAAGGGAAAGTTTTATTTTTTAGTATCATCAATAATAATGATACATTGTTGTTGGATTGACATTTTATGAGAATACCAAAATAATATGTTGGTAGTTTGCCATTTGTAGATTGGCGTAAATGGGGTTTACATTTACAAATTTAATATAATTCTGTCTTAAAAGTATTATGTCAGTTCTTTTACAAATATGAGGAATGAGAGAAATAAAATACTATTAAACCCAAAGTCAACTTTAACCCCTTCCCAAAAATATCCAAAACTGCTTCGACACCATACAAAAGCAGTATTAATCTGAGATTAAAATAATGGAATCAGGGTACTGGTTCGAGAGAAATATTACAAGAAAATCAATTCGACGATAATCCCGACTCGACTAAAGATTTTAATATTTCCGCTACGCTTGAGGTCAAAGAAATAAAGTAATTTGATCTTAAAAGGTACAAGATGGATATTTGTATGGAACAAGACCGGTGCAAAATCAGCTACTGGAATTACCGATGGAGTTTTAAAACTAAAGAGTATATTGACTAAGTATAAAACTAAAAGGAATGGTATAATGGTATGGTATAAACATTAAACAGTGTACTTAGTACGGAGTTTCGTTGCGCCAAAATTCGTTTATCACGCTAGAACCATACATTTCCCGGGATAGAATTATACTATGACCTTTCCCGGAACTCAAAGTATCTCCCACACATTATAGGTATCTCCATACCAAATTTTTAACAAAATTGATTCAGCGGTTCAGGCGTGAAGAGGTAAAATACAGATATACATACATTTTTTTTAAGAAGGCAGGTCGCTATAGTCTGACGTCACTGCGACCCATGAGGATCTATTGTGACTCAACAAACATACATACTTTCGTATTATAAAATTAGAATGGATGTATGAAAGTATTTACATACGCATGTATTGTGTCGCAGCCAACTGGTTTAAATAGCCGTTCAATCAAACAGCTAGCCCTCTGACTGAACAACGCCATTCAACCACACGGGTATACGTCATTTAGCCGACTTGTTGAAAACAACGTTCAACACTACAGCTAGACGACGCTTAGCCAACTGGTTAAATGGCTTTTATAACCAGTCGACTGCGACATAATATTATGAACAAACAAGCGTCATTTACGCTGAAGTTAGGTTACATTTTCACTAATGTTTCTATCCTATAAAGAAATGTTTGTAAAATATGCACTACTTGTCGAGGTTAAAGATGTTAGAAATTCTAACTTTAAGACGTAAAATGGATATGTTTAATATTATATTTCGTCTAGAAAGTTTAGAATTACTTTATTTACACCTTTCTACCTTTGTTTTAAAATACTTTAGACAACCTAACAGTTATAATAATATTTTATGTATAAAACTTTAAAATACTATATACAAACTTCGCAGTATATTATAAGATATTGTGTAAAATTTGAGAGATGCGAAACATTTCAAATGTGCGTTTCGGAATATTATTTTGTACATATTTTTTGAATTAACTACTTAAAACAAACATTCATAGTGTAGGGTATATTGCACCTACTAGGACAAATAGTATTTCAAGCTAGTTGATATTAATGTTGTTGCGTAACTCGCCAGTTTTCGGTAGCTTTCTTGATATAGGGATTGTAGGAACTTACTTTATCTGATTCTAATTTAAAAGCCAAAGGCATTATGTAAAATACAGATATTTTATTTACGAAGAGCACACGATATCATATATGGTTCCTAAACAACCAACAAATCCTTTTTCAGTGTCAGATATACATCATATTTAAATTGCGTTCGAATATAGAATACACAACAACTGTCAAAATTTTAAATGAAAATGTATGTAATGTATATCAACGAGCAAAGTGCCATTCTCACAAATCTAATTTAGGGTCTAGACAGACGGACTGCATTTCAACTGCAATCCAACTGCAAATTACAGTTCAAGTGCAGTTTTAATGCAGTTGACACGACTGCAATACGACTGCAATAGAACTGTAAGCCAAACGCGCAGTCGGATTTCAGTTCGGTTGCAGTCGGCGTGCAGTCGTGTGAACTGTTTGGTTTGCAGTTCTATTGCAGTCGTATTGCAGTCGTGTCAAATGCATTTCAACTGCAATCCAACTGCAAATTGCAGTTCAAGTGCAGTTTGAATGCAATTGACACGACTGCAATAGATCTGCAAGCCAAACGCGCAGTCGGATTGCAGTTCGATTGCAGTCGGCGTGCAGTCATGTGAACTTTTTGGCTTGCAGTTCTATTGCAGTCGTATTGCAGTTGTGTGAACTGCATTTAATCTGCAATCCAACTGCAAATTGCAGTTGAAATGCAGTCCGTGTGTCTAGACCCTAAGTGTTATGAAGATGTACTATCAGAGAAGTTGATTCCTATGCAGATCGGGGACCTAAGTAGTTTGGTTGCGTTACGTCAAAACCAGCCGACAGATCACAATTAACATTGCATTGACATATTCGACCAAATAACGTTGGTCTATCAACTGCATAGGAATCAATTTCCTCGATGGTACATCGTCGCTTATTAAAAATGTCCATTTATATTATGACAGTATCATATTGTTTATGGTGGGCGATAGATCACCCCCTTGTACCGTGTCATTACATTTTATTTCTAAGAAGTAATAATTATCACTATTATATAACAATGATGTTTCTCTGCTGACCAAAGCCTCCATAAAAAAAGTTTATCACAAATCTCAAGACAATCACCAGTGTACACTGTGGTGACAATTGCTCTTAATTTCTAAGAATTAATCCATATTAATATTATTAAAAATGGGAAAGTATCTGTCTATCTGTCTGTTTGTCTGTCTGTCTATAACCTCTTCGCGACTAAACCACTGAAAGGATTTTGCTCAAATTTGGTATGGAGGTACCTTGAGTCCCGGGAAAGGACATAGGATATATTTTATCCCGCAAAAAAGGTATGGTTCTCGCGCGACTAGTTTTGGGCCAACGGAGTTGCGGGCGTCTTCTAGTTATTGTATTGTTTTACTGTTGGCCAAAGCCTCCATAAAGAAGTTTATCACAAATCTCAAGACATTCACCAGTGTAGACTGTGGTGACAATTACATTAGTTTCAGGTTGGCGGCGGGCCAGTGTGCCAATGCTGGCACAGCGGCCGCGTGCACACCGAGATACCCCAACTTGGCCTATTAGCGTAATGTTCGCGCTATTTATAGCTCTTGTACGACTTCGGAAGGATTAAAGTTTGATAATTGTTTTGAATATTCGAATAAGAGGATTCTTTAAGGCGCAGCGCAGACGTCAGACTATTTGTGACGCACTTTTAGTCTCTGGAAATAGAATTATGCAGTTATATTAGGTAACGCACATTGAACGCACACGACGCGTGTGCGTTACTGCATATTATAATTGCATAGGTTCTATTTCCAGAAACTAAAAGTGCGTCACGGATAGTCTGTCGTCTGCGCTGCGCCTAAAAAATAGCTTAGTTTCATGTGGTTCCTACGATTTTTTATACTTACTGTCCTGTTTTACATTTACATAATAGTAATGCTATGATGAATCATTAGTACTAAATGAAGTCTTCGAAATATTAATACTATAGACTCATACTCCTACTATATAGACAAAATAATTGTGTCTGTCTGTCACCTCTTCCGGCTATAGATTGGTATGGTTTTGATGAAACTTAGTATTCATTCAGGAAAACTGTATCTCACCAAAGCTCACTATAATTTATTTCTGTTTCTACATGCATTTCGCAGAATTCTCTGCAATTCTTCTTCATTTTCCTTCCAAATAATCGAATTTAAACAAAAAGTAATCACATTAAACCCTAATGACAGAATGCCAATTATATCTTTACTCCATTTCGGTGCCTTTGTCCCCGCATTGTCCCTTTGGCCGCCGCTCGCGTGGAAACCCCCGCCTTTATATTTTCGGAACATCTTTCCCATTAAATAAAATGAGGCCATACGAAGGGTTAACGTTTGAAGTTCCGTTAAAATAAATATTTTGTTGGATGTTTTGTTTCGAAAATTATGTTAAATAAGTACTATAGTCTGGCAATATGTCAGTTCTGTAATCAACAAAACTTGGTTAACTACAACTGTACCCTAAAACCTACGAATAATAAAAACTAAGGAAGAGTAACTCCGTCAAAAAACATGCTCCAAAATACTTGTCAAAAAAGTGAACCTTAGGTTCACTTTTCATACATTTGCAATATTTAGGTGACCTTGAGCGGTATAAAGGCTGACGTTACATGACAGTTCGAATGGAACCAAATTTAAAACTGTTTTAGTATGGGAGTTACGTTTCCTTAGGTTTTATTATTCGTTGCCTAAAACGGAACCCTAGCCAGCCAGATTTTTTTGTATATTGGTAAGTTAATAGTTGTATAATTTAAGAGTAATATAATTGTCCTACAAATTGAACAACCGATATTTTAGGGCCATCAAATCAAAGTATGAAATCCTTTCTATTTCTGTTGGCTACCAGTTTCAAGATTTTTCGCAGATAAAAATGTTATTTGTCTTATCGAAATGAAGTTACTCACAAAAAATTAGCTTCATAGTAATAAAAAAAATTCTTCTAGGGCTCCCTGACTATCTCACTCTCACACAATTTTTTTCAAAGGCATGTCATAGTACCTACTTATTTTTGGCAAGTAGCTATAGGAGAGGTAACGTACTTCTAAGCGTTAGGTGACCAAGATAATAATATAATAGTTGTCCGTTTTTAGAATGTACAGAGAAAATTAATAATTACAAGGCTGACCTCAGTTTTGCAATTCTGAATCTATTCAAAGCTTAATTTAATAATAAGCATTGACACTAATAATAAAATAACAAAAAGCTTTTAAAAATATAACTTTGTTTGTATTCAATTTGTTTCGTGATCACCGGACTTACAAAGTGCAAGTTTTCCATTTTCAAAGTTATATTTTAAGAAATTAGTGAAGGTTTTAACTTTTTATCCAATTTTATCATTATAACGCAGTCACCGTAAGTCCAGGGGTCCCCAACTTGGTCTCACGTCTCCAGAAATGGATCCGTTAAGCCACATCGTCATTTAATATTCAATTTTTTGTTCCACTTTTGTATTACAAGAATTATGTTGTATCTTAGTTACCTGTGGCTATAGCGTGATTACGCTGCTTTATTTGAATGTACCTAACAGAAAATTCTGGCAAGTGAGTTAAAGTGAAAAAAAAACATACTATGGTGGTATACTTGTGTTTTAAAAAAGTGTCCTTAAATTGTTATATTATTTTGTGTGCACAATAAAGAATATTTATCTTATACTTATTATTATTATCATTATCGTACCTAGACTTTTTAGTGTTAAATCAAAATTAAAACCTGTTTAAAAAAAAGTTTTACAAAAATTGGGCATGCCTACCTGTCAATGTCATACAAGTATAATCTCGCTTGCGGTAACATTACCACAACAAATGCCTGGGTTACACGGTGCGAGCTGACATGTGAGTTGGCCTAGTCAGCTACTGAGGTGCAGCTACTTGCTCCGTGTGACCGCATCATACGAGTTACTTTCATGTGCGAGTTGCTCGCGTGCGAGTTACAATATTTTTTATTTCCACTACCACTCGTCTTTCCCCACCGCAGATACAACTGCGGAATTCATCAGGGCAGTTGTACTTGCCTACTGCAACGTCAGCAGCTTGCATGGTGTGACCCAGGGAGGAGAGTGGAGATACTTTCGTGCGTGTACACAGGCACAGTAGCTGCCTACTGTCACTTCAGCTGCTCGCACTGAGTAAGGGCCGGGACACAAAAACACTGCATGACGTCATACGGCGCCGTGTCGTGGGAATTCACGACGCGCGTCGTAAAAAACCACGACATGGTGTCGCGTCGTAGAAACTCACATAGAAATTCAAGATGAGCTTCTACGGCACGACGTCGTACGACGCCATACGGCACCGTGCCGTAGTTTTGTACGACGCGCGTCCGACACGGCGCCGTACGGTGCCGTACGACGTCGTGCCGTGTTTTTGTGTCCCAGCTCTTACATCGATGTTATTTTGAATGACACATTCCCATTCGCACGCTATATTTTACCGCGACATCGTGGCTGTGCAACCAGTCGTGGCTACCAACAAAATGTTTATAGAGAGTTGCTCATCTGGTGTCAATACCACAACTATTTACTATAGCTTTATATTGTATGCCGTGTGACATACATAGTTCATATTTTGAAGTAGTGTTATCTCTTCGAGGTCGATATATTACTGTCTCAGTGTAGTGTGGCACCTCTGGTGTCTGTGTGGCAAAAAATTTGGTATCTTACTGGACACCACGTCCAGTAAGATACCAAATTTTTAAGACACCAGATTAGCAAAACGTTTCGTGACAAGACTGGTTGCGGTACTAATTAAATATTATTTTCTCACCTCCGGGCGGAAAACGTCAACTTTCTTCCCGCTGCGCTTACCGATGTTGCCGTTTTACGCCTCCGTCCATGAGAAAATAGTATACGCACCATGGGCAGTTTATAAGAAAGCCTAATATCTTATTTTCCTGCCCTAGGTGCGTAATGTTTCTTACATCGTTACAGCCTAATTTCTTACATCGTTGTCCCCGAGATTCTTCTACATAAGTCAAAGTATAGTCATTATTCATTACCTTATGACATAAACGTCTTCACATAGCATTTTAATCAGGGCGGTATTTAAACGGGGCCATGAATCTCACGCGAGGGTCTTGATCCTCTTAATAAAGGTTTAGCTTCATTTAATAAGGGCGGCCCATTATCAACATAAGGGCGTAATTAATTTTTGCAGAAATATAGCGACGCGACCCAGCGAAGCGGAATTGTTGGGCATTATGGCGTAATGGAAAATTTTGTACTGATGGTTATCTAGGGCTAGGCTAATATTATTGCGAATGTCTGTGTTTTAGTCCATTTGTTGTTCAAAAACTGACCGACACCTGAAGGCTTTGATGAAAGTTGATATAGGAGCACTGAGGCCTAAGAAGTCATGATTTTATCCAGAAAAAATGTACTGGATTTAGGAATTTCTACGCTATGAAGTTAAGAGCTGTAGTATATAGTAATGGTATAATTGAATTTAATATTTTAGCGCTTACAATATTAGTCCTAGATACTATTAACTTCTTGAGTGACATTGCCGTGTGTGCTTGTTAAAGAGTCGATGTCCTCCAAATATATTTAAACTATATTCTTTGTCTCACGTATATTCAAAACGCCGTTATTAATAAGTCATTTCAATTAAAAAGTAGAATTAAATCACTCTACTGTCTACACAACATAATTTCTTAGTTGAATTATGAATTTTATCTTATTCTTGATAAGTATTTCGCAACATATCTTAGAATTTAATTAAAACTTTTTCGCCTACAGAAATTCCCAGTTTCTTAAGAAAATGCCTGAATGTGTTATATACTGGTGAAATTATTATTAAAGCTGTTCGTATTTCCAGGAACATCTGAGAAATTTACTTTATAATATAAAGCAGAGTTTCAATACATTTTAATATCACGTACTTTTATAAAAGAATTCCTGTTTAAAATTATGCTATGTAATGAATAATTGGAATAGGCTTGATGACTAATTTTTTTTCTTATTGGTAATTGAAAGACCCTTAAAAAATAGAAACATTGCTGAAAGAATGACTCTCACAGCTTAAAAATTCACCAAGATATGAACAATTCAAACATCTCATAAAATAGACCTGCCCGAAACGCTCCATACAAAGTGCTACGAAAGACTGACGTCAGTCTTTCTTAGTTAGTACGGATCGGGAGAGAACTTTGTTCGATAGGTATATTAAATATTGTGTTTATGAAAGTGGTTTCATACCAAAAGTTGCTTTTAATAGCATAACTTATCGAATGGTATACAAATATTAAGAAATTTAATTGAAAAAAAAATCGACTTGATTATCCAACTTTGAAGGCGCCTAACAAAAAAAATACAAATGCTATCGAGCTGAAATTTTGGTAACGCTTATTTTTTACCGTGCTTTCTTTATTTTATTAACAAAATTCGCTAATCTTTGACCTTGTCATCATCCCTATTGACTCAAAGATATAAAATACTAGTTGATGCCCGCAACTCCGTTGCACCAAAACTCGTTTATCGCGCAGAAACCGTACTGTTTTTCGGGATAAAAAGTAGCCTATGTCCTTTCCCGGGACTCAAAGTATCTTCATACCAAATTTCAGCAAAATCGGTTCAGCGGTTTGGGCGTGAAGAGGTAACAGACAGACAGACAGACAGATAGACAGACGGACAGGCAGACAGACACACTTTTTCATTTATAATATTAGTATGGATTAGAATACGAGAAATGCCTTGATTTGTATTGATTGAGTCAATTCCAATTACATCAAAAGCGTATACCTAGTTAACACAAACAAACGAATATTCATATTACGGCCAAAGTATAATTTAATTTTTTTTTAAGAAAAAAATAATTTCCTTGATCAGTGTGTTTTTTTTTTGGATGCGTAAAAATGTAAAACTCGCATCAGAACTCGTCACCTGATCGAATATTATTAAGACGAAGTACCTCTCCTTACTTTTTAGTAAAATTGGAATATTCTTCCCCTCTCTTTCTACTGCGCCGCAAAAATGTAATTTCAAGTTTACACTTCCGCCGGAATTTTTAAAACGCTTTTTTTATTCTAAATAGTGATATTTATTACGTGTCACGTGTTTTATGCGGCAGTAGATCTGTCAACAATAAATAAAATAATAAATAAAAATCGTTTTATTTCTGAATATATTTGAATCAAATGTTTTCAGAACGTTGAGCTACATGTTGCCTACCACCGGTTCGGGAACTAACCCGGCGAGAAGAACCGGCGTAAGAAACTCGCACGGGGCCACTTTTTACTAAAAAAGTGAAAAATTAGTCTTTTAAAAAAATAAAATTTACAATGTAAATAACTTAATCTAATACATTATAGAAAGTCAACATGAATTGTAAGTCACATATAATAAATGTAGAAGCAGCAGCAAGCAGCCATCCTACTCCCAAGATGTGCCATCGTTTAGGAAATCATTGACCGTATAGTAGGCTTTGGCACACAAACGTTCTTTAATTACTTTTTTAAATTTATTAATTGATAGATTTTGAACGTTTTTCGGGATTTTATTGTAAAGGTGTATACATTGACCTTTAAAAGATTTACTTATTTTGCTAAGTCTGATCACTGGCATTTCCAGCTTGTGCCTATTTCTAGTGTTTCTACCGTGACTATCACCTTTAGTTTTAAATTCAGTTAGATTCTTTCTAACATACAACACATTATCCAAAATGTATTGAGAAGCAACAGTTAGAATACCAATTTCTTTAAACTTTTCTCTCAGAGATTCAAAAGCTGACATTTTATAAATTGAGCGTATAGCTCGCTTCTGCAGCACAAAAATTGTATTGATGTCGGCAGCGTTTCCCCATAAAATGATACCGTAAGACTTTCTACTGTGAAAATAACTAAAATAAACTTGTCTTGCCGTGTCTTCATCAGAAATTTCCCTAATTTTTCTGACTGCATATGCTGCAGAACTGAGCTTACCTGCAAGGTTAGCAATATGAGGACCCCACTGTAATTTACTATCTAATGTAATGAGCAAACAGCCCTATTCTGAGACCTCTGTCAATACCGGTATCCACTTTCCCGGTAACATAGTGAGACAATAAAACTAGTGTGTAATACTATCCCATCGCGGCGTGATGCAGCAGTTCGCATGCACGATCGCCCGCGTCATTTATATAGCGTCATAAAACGCCGTACTGGTCGATAGGGTTGCCAACGTCGAGATATTTAGAAAAGAAAAAAGGACGTTAAATCTTTTAGCCGGCCCCTAGACGATCAATCGTATTGTGCAGTGTATCATGCTTCAATATTATTTGACAATTACATTGAAGGCACGCGATGTTTAATATCAACCCTAGACGGGAAGTAATATTACACGTATTGCGTAATATTATTTGCGCATACCACAAAATTGTTCGTCTAGGGCCCCGCTTGCACTGGACCGAATATGACTCAAATTACTGTCATACACACAATGAACATTTCAAGTTTGACCTGAGTAAGACAACTAGACTGTCTTGTTGTGAGTTTAGTGTTTCGTTTCGTTAATTGATACTTATGAAGTTATTTGAAGCTTTTTAGCAGCGTTTTGTATTATTTAGGATATGTCAAAAACTAACGCGTACCAAAGAAACGAATACTGTACGGGTCAACGCAAGTACAGCGTGTGTTGCCTTATTACCTAGATGCAACTTAGGTAATAAATAACAATGCAACTCTGCACCTTTATATGTATTATATTATAACTTTCGACTTTATTAAAAGTCAGTTCACGACGATATCTCATACAGAAAGCGTGACTCGATCTCATTTCCCATTTTAGTAATAGGTAGATCTATGCAATACAGGAATATTCTTTGATCTCTTGTTTATCTATCCCAACCCCGAACATTGGTCCTTCGAGCGAAGCGGGACCCTACGCGAGTGTATCCAATTAACTATCCTGTGAGTGCACTTCGTGGTTTCGCGTACGAACTCAGTACCTTAGGAGAACAGTAATTTATCTCGTGATCTCGTGCAATCCCGGTACCTGGAAACCACTGAACTCTGATCCCGTGTAACCACGGTGTCCTGACGGTGCCATCATCTCGCGGTCCGGTGCTCCCGGATCCTCAGCGCGCTACCAGCTCACCGAGTATCCCGTAACCTCTGTGCCGCGGAAGGCGCAATCGACGAGCTAGCGGTTTGCTGAACCTCTCGAGTAAGATCTTTCCTTTTTTATTATTCTGGCGAAAATGGAAGACATCTTAGCTACACAGCAGCAAATAATCGATGGAGTGAATTCACTGTACTCCAACTTTAAAAAGGATGGAGCTGATAGGAAAACCCCCGACTATCTCCGTCGGCGGTTAGAAAACTTAGAGCAATGCTTCACAGAGTTTCATAATAATCATATTATGAATTTGCTGTTTTTCGGTGATCAATCTCATGCGTATTTTACTCCTAATCAGTATGACCAATTAAAAATTAAATATAATAAAATAAAAGCGGCTTTACAAAACTACAATCCTAAAATAGATAGGCCGCAAACCCCGGTTTTAAAACCTCCTACTTTTAACCCATGCCTTCAACGACTGCAGGCTTTTCATCTCCAAATTCAACTCAGAAGGTCAGCTCCAACGCGATCAATGTAGAAGACTTGCTGAGAAAACAATCTACTAATTTTAGGGTATTTTTAAGAGAAGCTCAAGGTATCGACCTCAATCTCATCACGGAAAAATGGGAGTTTGAGGATATCTTAGTAAACCTCAAAAACCGTTGGTCTGCCATTGATTCCTTGCACTGGGAGCTGGACAATGAGCTCTACGGCTCAAACACCCAATATGAGGAACAATTTACATCATATGAAAAATATTACAAAAATCTCAAAAGAGATATCAACCAAAAAATGAGGTCCGTGGCACACATAGAAAAATCTACCCCGAAGATGGAGATCCTAACCTTTGCTGGAAACTACACAGAATGGGTTTCCTTTAAGGATCTTTTCACGGAGACCATTCACAACAATCCTTCGCTTTCCTGCGCCCAGAAGATGCAGTTCCTGAAGAGCAAGGTGAGAGGCGAGCCTGAAAAGCTGATTCAGCATCTCCAAATCAGTTCCAGTAATTATCCCGTGTGCTGGAATATCCTCACGCATCGCTACGACAATAAGCGACGTATCTTTACATCTCATCTGAAGAACATCCTTAATATTCCAGTGATTCAGCATAGATCTCTCTATCATCTCAAATGAGAGATCTATGCTGAATAGATCTCTCATTTGAGATGAGATGAGACGATGTTTCACACGACCGGTTTCGATAAAACCATCCACTATACCTGAGGATTATTTAATCAATTAAAAAGTGTGTAATAATAATAATTATATTTCTTCGCTTCATTCTTCGATATATAATTAACCAAAAGTAGTGCTTTGCATTCTGCTAGGCAAATCTCGTTTTTTCTTTAGAGTATGTGGGTACTCGAACAAAAGATAATACCATCTCATCTGCTCACGCTCTCGTCAGTGTCCTCATTCTTTGTTAACGCGAGGTAACGCGAGCACGGATACCTAGTAACCATGCCAAAGCGCAGCTGGTTATTATTATTATGTCCTATCACCGTTATCCAAGGCCTTTAAACAAAATTGAGATGGTAGTCTTCCGTTTCCTGCCGTAATATTGATCGTTGTAGTTCCTTTCCGGTCTTTCTGGCGGCAAGATGGCGCTATGATGGCGGTAAGATGGCGGTTTCTGGTGTTCACCAGGTGAGGCGCGCGCGCGTTCTTCCTCATTGGCGTCTAAAGCTTCATGCCGTTAAGACGTGTAACGCTGTTAGCGTTCGTTAAAGTTATTAAAAAGTTATAAAAATTTTATTTTCTTTGCAAATAACTATAATTATTCTTAAATAGTGAAATAATTATTATAGATCGTTTGTGGTTTCGAAAATTTATTTTTAAATAAGTTTTATCGGCCATTCTCAGGAGAGCAAAATTTACGTGTTCTGGGCTTGTTTGTATACTCCGTAATGTTATCTTATTCAAGTATGTCATATTTTTAAACGGAAGATACGAGTAGCAACAGTATCTAGCTACAAACTTAAACACAGGCTTCTAATTTAAGTAATTCAGACAAAATTAATTGAAGTCGTGTTGAAAAACCATGTTTTTCTAACTACCGTAACGTGTCCCCATGCCAACTTGATCTCGAAACTTGCTTGTAATTTTTATAACGTACCTTTTTTTATTTAATATATTCATGGTTTTAAACGCCTATAAACATTTGTTATCGCATTGCAAAATATCGACTCAATAGGCCCAGCCTATAAATAGTTATCATGAAATAAACGCTTGTCCGATCAAAAGTCCTAATTACCGTGACACCTGCTGTTTTTGGATGCCCATCCAAAAATATCAGGATTTGGCACACTACGAGTGCACGGGTTGCTTCTCCTTAGTGTGTGCCATGGCCCACCAGCGGTCCCACGTCGTTAATGTTAGTGTGCCGCCGATAAATTACGTTAGTATCTAATTACCGTAGCTTTGGTTACAAACTTGTCTAGTTGCCGTAATCGTTACTTTTCAATTATGTTTAAATTAGATTTTTATTATGTATATTATGTTTATGTTACATAATTTGGCCTACGTACGTTGCCCTAAGCTAGTTTTTGTCAATTGTGTCGTTGTATCGTTACGCAAAACACTACATATGTCTAATTACCGTACCCATAAATTTTTAAGTCTCATTATCCAAAAAGATCAACTAACTGTTTCACGCCACATTTATTATTGTGTTCGTATCTTTCATTTCTTTAATATTTCAATGTGTCTAAGTCAAATCGACGAAGAAAAAAAATGGGTACTGTAATGAGGCAAATAATGCCAAACCGGAGAATGGCCGTTATCATCATGTCGGACTATAATGGTGTTAAACGTGCTCGCGAGTGTCTTTCTTTGTCGAGCAGGTCAGTCAGATACAAAATTTCTTAGCTTGTGTCTATCCACCTTCGGATACGTGTGTGCAGGATGAAAATTATTGTGCTAGTAACGTCTTAGATAACACCTGTGAAAATGTTGAACATGACGCTATTCCCAATACGTCAAACGATATTAATTTCAATTTAACGACCAATCTTAAAGAATCGGCTGTCCAGAGTGCCTCCGCAGAGCATTTACAGACACTCAATTCTTTACAACACTTCAACTCTGAGAATTATTGGTCAAATGTCCGTTATTCCGATATTCAAAAAACTTATAATGCCCGGCACTGGTTTTATTGAGTTGGAAGTTATCGACGAGTTGAAACAATTTGAAGAAGCAAATAATTGTAATTTGAATGCGAGTGATAAGTCTTTGGGTGCTATTACGCGTGCAGTAATAATGCAAAATGATGCGTTAAAAACGGGCGTTTCTGATTTATTACAATGGACTCAAGATAGTGATAATATTGGTAAAGAATCTTTGTTATCCAAAATTAAAGATTGTTTTTCCGGTGATTTTCAAAAAATTTCATTAGACTGTTTACAATTAGTTTGCGGTAGGCGTGCTGATATTATTGAACAACGTCGGGAATATTTTCTAAATTTAGTAAAAGAAAAATTCTTAAAATCTTATTTGAAAAAGATTCCTCCGTCTTGTGAATATTTATTTAATAAAGAACAGTTATCTGACTTTATTAAAAATAATGGAGGTGTAACTAACATTTTTACCTATCAAAAGCCAGCCTTCTCTACGCAAGAGAGGCGGCCTACTTCGGGTGCTCTGGCTGCGCAACCAGTAATTACAAACAATCCGGTCGCTCCCAAGCACCGTTTGGCTTAAATAGCAATCAAGGCTTTACATATTCTCGAGCGCAGGCGGTGCGATCCTTCCACCCCTATGCTTTTAATTATAATTTTGGCTCCTATGCTAATAATGAGCGTTTTTTTCGGCCCTCATATAAACCACCGTCATTTCCTCCAAAACAACATGCCCCGGGTACGGCTAAAAAGCCTTTTAACCAATCCAATGCCTTGAGAGGTAGAGGAAGAGGCGATAGAAAATTTTGACTCTCAACAGGAGTTTCGAGGGGGGAAGCTAGCCATGTTCGCAGATGTTTGGAAAATGTGGGGTACCCCTTTTCCCCTCTTAAAATAATATCCGGTTACAAAATTCCATTTTTACGAAACCGCCAATGATTTTACCTCGACTCATAGAATCACGTTATCAGACAGCTTCATCCCTAGAAATGGATCAGATTATTTAAACGTTGCTAGAGGACAGTATTTTAGAGTATGCCCCCGAATGAAAAAGCGATGGAACTATGCGCCCTATTTTGAATTTAAAAAGATTGAACGAGTTTCTGAAACTCAGCAAATTTCGACTGATAGCAACTCATCGAATACCAGAATTCCTGCAGCCCAACGATTGGCTAGTAAAGATAGTTCTAACACAGGCTTATTATCACACACCGGTGTCTATACACCATAGTTGCTTTCTAAGGCTAATGTACAGAGGTCAACTTTTACAAATGACCTGTTTGCCATTTGGGCTGGCCACTGCCCCCAAAGTTTTCACGTCCCTAACAAATTGGACAGCAGAATTACTACGAGAACAAGGTATACGTATAGTTGTTTTCTTAGACGATTTTTTAATTGCATGTCAAAATAAATCTAAAATATTAGAACAGACTCGTATCACATTAGATACAATGCACGAGCTAGGTTGGGTTGTGAAGAAAAATAAATCTATACTTCAGCCACAAAAGGCTTCAGAATATTTAGGTATTTTTTGGGACACATGGAGCAATGAATAGTCCATACCAGATTCAAAAGCTCAGACTTTTCAAATTATAATTAAAAAATTGTTAAAATCTAGAAAAGCAACTCTTAGAGAAATGCAGAGCGTCATCGGACGTCTAAATTTTGCTCGACTAGCAGTTCCCCATGGTCGTTTAAATTACCGATATCTTTTGGCTCATTGCAATAGTTTACTTCGATGTAGCCCCCACGAAAGGCGGTCTGTACCTTTTCACCCCCCTAAATTAGTAAATTTTCTTACTACGGACGCTTCCGATTTTGGTTGGGGGGCTGATTTAAATGGTGTATTTTTAACGGGAGATTGGCTCAATGATGAAGAAAATCTTCATTCAAACCAGAAAGAAATGTTAACAATTTTAAAATGTTAACGCGAATACGGTCCAACACTAAGCAAATCGTCTCTGCTTCTGCAGTGCGATAACAAATCTGTAGTGGCATATTTAAGAAATGAAGGTAACTAAAATAACAAATTCTCTAATGAATCTAACTTATAAAATTTTTCAAATTTTAGATCTATTCTATATTCATAATATACCGCACCACCTTCCAGGTCGGTACAAAAATACTGCAGATCGACTGTCAAGAAAATCGTTTCTCCCCGAATGGCATCTAGCCCCTGCGGTGACCGACATTATCTTTCGGAAATGGGGCATACCCGAGATCGACTTATTTGCATCAGCCCGAGCTCACGTGGTGCCAAAATACGTAAGCTTAGACCAGAGAGATCAAAGGGCGTGGAAACACAACGTGTTCTCGTGGGAATGGAGCTTCAGTCTGGCTTGGGTATTCCCACCTCCGAATCTGATGCCCAGGGTATTGATGCATCTCAATCGTGCGAAAGGTGTGTATCTGATTGTAGCCCCGAAGTGGCCCCAGTCTTTCTGGAGAGTGGATCTAAAGTCTCGAGCATTAGCACCACCGTTCACGGTTCAAGACTTGGAGTCAAACCTACTGGATCTATCGACGGGCCTTCCCCCTCCACGAGTATAAGACCTGACGATGGAGATTTGGAAATGTGGGGGTGGTCTAAGGAACTCGGATCCTGGTCCGAGCAACAAAAATCTTTACTTAAAGGTGGCTGGCGTAAGTCCACTATAAATACGTATAAGCCGTCTTGGATCAGATGGTTGAATTGGTGCAAAATTTCGGGAGTTCAGCCTACTAATTCTTCGGGGTCCCAGTTAGCTCAGTTTTTAGCTGATTTACATTTAAAACATAATCTATCTTACAAAACAATTCTAGTTCATAAGTCAGTTGTTTCTAAACTTTGCAATACAAATAATAGTTCTAATCTTGCCTCTCATGTTTTGGTTAAGAAAATTTTGAAATCCATTTTAACGAGTAATGTTCAAAAATGTAGTAAGCCGAATACCGTTTTTCTTTCGTAACTCTGAAAATCTACTTTTGGTTAATTATATATCGAAGAATGAAGCGAAGAAATATAATAAATGATCAAACGAACTTACCAAGTGAAGTTCGATCATTATTATATGAGTCGCTTCATTCGAAGATATAGACTCCCTCCCACCCAGTTTGCACGAAACTATGTTTGCTGCAGAACCCAAAGAAAGAAAGAAAGATTTTTTTTGCATTATCTCTCTCTAAATATAATAAGGGCACTGACGAGCGCGTGAGCAGATGAGATGGTATTATTTTTTGTTCGAGTACCCACATACTCTAAAGAAAAAACGCGATTTGCCTACCGTAATGGAAAGCACTACTTTTGGTTAATAATATATCTTCGAATGAAGCGACTCACATAATAATGATCGAACTTCACTTGGTAAGTTCGTTTGATCATTTATTATAACTCTGAAGAAACGAAGTTTGAATATTTTCTAAATTCTACGTTGTGGCAGCCCTACGCGTCCGAGTACATCCCGTAGGACCGCGGCGGAAAATCATAACAATTGCAGTTTATACTTGTTCAGAAGTTTCGCTCGGTACTGCCACTATGTCGGGAGAATAGTAATGAACCTTTTGTGTTCTAGTTTTATCGTCCACCGCTAATACACTGAGGTGGTCGAACGTAAAGGTATTATCTAGCCTACTGAAGGAAAAGCAGAACTTTGTGAAATAAAAAGTGGGTGGTTTTCTATGCTTGTGTGAGTTGCACTTTGGACATGGTGGCAAAAGTGTAAAACAAAAGAGCAGGTACAGGTATACATTTTCGGCGCAATGTAAAAAGAGAGAGAGAGAGAGATACTACTTCCTCTTCTTCACCGCGCCGGATGTCAATTCTGCCTATATCCTGAATCATGATGTAAGTTTTTTTCTACTTCCAAATATAGAGATTTTTTAAGGGTGTTAAGCAAACACTGCTAAAAAATATCTTCATCATCATATTATTACATTCATCTTCATATTATTATTATTATAACTAGCCATATATATACCTTATACATCCCAAAAAGGAAACAAGAAGACTAAAAAGATGGCAAATCCTAGAACTAGACCAACGACACAGAAATCTTACTTGTAAATCCCTCAGAGGCAAATGTTGAAATAAAGAAGTAAAAATATTCATACTAATATTAAATATATCTTTTTTTTATATCTATGGACGCTTCACACCACGTCAGTCTGGCCCCGTGGTAAGTACCTGAAGGACTTGTGTTACAGGTACCAGACAACAGAAATATGTTTAATACTTTTATACTATACATATATTTATGATTTTTATTATATGATACACATATTTAATACACATCCATGACCCAGGAACTTTATAAACTTTTTATTCCGTCGGCGGGACTCGAACCCGCGACCTCCGGCTTGAGCTACCAACGCACTCACCACTGCGCCACGGAGGTCGTCTATTATCGTCGATTATAAATGTAAAAGTGTGTCTGTTGTCTGTCTTTTACCTCTTCACGCCTGCACCGCTTAACCGATTTTGCTGCAATTTAAATTGGATACATTATAATTTACATGGGATACATTGAGTCCCGAAAAAGGACATAGGAGACTTTTTATCCCCAAAAAATCTACGGTTCCCGAGCGATAATAATATTATGATATTTGGCGCTACGGAGTTGTGGGCGTCATTTAGAAATATAAAAGCCAAAACATCTGATTATGACGAATTCAATAGCAGCATCTAAGAAAGAAAAAAAAATCATTAATAAGTATGTAATCGCAGGATAACGTGCTATGTATCCCTTTTCCCTTATAGTCAGGGAGCCCTAGAACATATTTTTTATTACTATAAAGCTAATTTTATAATAGTAATCAAAAAAAGAATTTGTTCTAGGGCTGCCTGACTATTACAAGCCGTAACAAGTTTTTCATTTAACTGTACAATAAGAAACACGTGTGCCATCAGATAGCAAGCCGGTACAGTCGTCGACAAAACTGTTAAACTCTCGCCAGTCTAATTTAGTTTTACAAGAGAAATTAGTGTTAAGACAATTTAAGATTTCAAATATTGAAGTTTGGGATGTGATGTTACGTTGAAATAGCTATATTGAGTTTAAAGATGCGTGATATTTTGTATGTTTTTATGAAATTTGAAACCGCGTAGACCCTCTACGCCGTAGCACTTCTACGACTGTAGGCGCTACGAAATCCTTTTTGCGCTTATAAAGCTGCGTATCGACTATGCGCTCCAAGAGATCGAACATTGGCGCGCGCTCCTGCCGCGCGAAATGGATACCACTTTGGAACGCGCGCCAATGTGTTCGTTGGAGCGCGCGAACACGGAGCGGTGCGTTCCTTCGGGTGTCGGTTTTTTACCGCGCATCAGTCGTGGCGCGCGTGCCAATTGAGACGGACAAGTTGTATTTTTTTATGTTTATTGCGCTCCCAGCTCCCAATATTGACTTCTAGCTTGTATATTAGTCTCCAGTGGCAATAAATAAGTTATTATCAGCCTTTCAGTCACTGTAATAGCTTCGCCAAACTCGCGCGAAACGCTTCTCAAGTAAAAAATCTTCTATCGTCATTTTTTTCATTGTATCTTCTACTACTTCGAACTGCATATCTCTAATAAGCGACACTCCATACTGCATTCTTTTTCGGTACAGCTCTTTGATCCACTAACGCACTTTTCGTTTCTCCTTTCTCTTCTTTATAATACTGTGAATAATTACGAAAGATGCTGCAGCCCGTACCAGCAGGGTACGGGCTGCAGCAGCTTCCATTCCAGCGGCTTCTATGATGAACGGTCAAACACTGGAACGATTGCCGCGCGCGCCAGGCGCGCTTAGTTGATATACTTCAAATGTTTGGAACGCGTTCCGCGGAACGCACTCTCGGTGCGGTCATTCCTGGCGCGTGCGCCAGGAGCGCGAAGTCGATACGCAGCTTAAATAGAGCTATTTTTGAAGTGAAACCTTTTTTGGTGGCATTGTGCACGTTTTTAAGAAGGGTAAAAATGTTAAACTCGCATCATTGCACTTGACCTAATCGAAAATTCATAAGACAGAGTGATAAGAGACCGACGGAGATGCGTGAAAAGGAAATAATGTCTATCTTTCAGCCGGGCAGTGCAAATGTGTGCCTGATTTCGCTGCTTCGTTTTTACTTTTGCTAGCAATCCCGGATAGTCAGGAAACCCTAAAACATTTTTTTATTACTAACTAGCAAATTTTTTGTGAGTAGCTTTATTTTGATAAGGCAAACAAATTTTTTATCTGCGAAAAATCTTGAAAGTTGTAGCTAACAGAGATAGAAAGGATTTTATACTTTGACGTGATGTTACTAAAATATGGATTGTTCTATTTGTAGGACAATGTTACTCTTAAATTATATAACTATTAACCCACTAATATACAAAAAATCTGCTGGTTAGGGTTCCGTGGTACCGTAGTCAACCAAGTTTTGTTGATTCACTAGGAGTATAACCCGTAATATATTTCACTTGTTTTGTCTCTTGGATCACACAAAGTAACTTTTGGATTACGAAATGAAAAATATTTAGTTCAAAGGCGAATATTTTCCTCTTGAGAATAAGTAATTAGAGATAAAAAGAGGGATCGATATCTGAACGTTTATTTAGCATCCTAAAAATACTCCCGCCTGATGAAGACTGCTCGCTGGGGGTTTTTAACGAAAGATAATCCCAAGAAATCACAACAGCCTGTATATTAACGCCTGTGATGCTAATATACACCTTAAAACAGGGGTATAGGGTTCGTTTTCGAGTGCGGAAGATAGATGAGGTTGATACGTAGCTTAGTCCCTTAGGATATTACAGTGGGATCTGAACAAGTCACTACCTCTCGGCACTGCCTGCGAATTAGCCTTTATGAGGTGTAAAGTACATTAGTACTGAGCACGTTGTACTATGACATAGTACTTTATATATAAAGCAAAGTACTTACATTGTATTTTCATGCATAATTTAGCTTTAGCTTATTTTGTTTTTGTGTTACACAAAAATATTTTTCAAGTGTAAATTTTAATTCGCGTAGAAATTAATTTTTGCTCCTGGGTTTAAGCTACTTCATAGCAAATTTTAGCAGATTTGGACGAGTGATATCATGATGAAAAGTGCTGATAAATAGCGAAATCAAACAATGAACGAATGAACGAACAAAAATGTAGAAGAACAGATCGAAATTTGCTATTTCATTTTAATTTTATTTAATACAATTTCTTAAAGTACACTTCAAGAAATACAGCAACATCAACAACATTTGAAGCTATTACAGCTGTAATAGTTCTCGGACTATTATACCTTCAAGCGTTCTGCAGCTCAGCGATCTAGACCAGGAAACAAATGGACGAGAGCGACAATTTATCTCGGCAATGAAAGGACGCTTGGCTCCTCGGCTATATCTTTAGAAAACCACCAACACTTGTAGGTGTAGAGAAATGTCATTTGAACATGTTGAGTGTTACAATATTTGTTACTTTTCTTAACACGTTTAGAAAATATATAAATGATCTGTACCCTAAATAAGTTCGGAAGTATTTCACGCTATTAACTTTGTATAGCGTACTTACGCTACAATAGCTTTGTCCACACTGGGACTTTTTTTGTTCATCAAGGGCATGCGTTTAGCGCAGTCAACAGCGAACGTGAGGTATGCCTGTGACGCGCGTTGAAATCGTAGCGCTCGCTATGAAACTTTTCTTTCAACGCGGGTGGATTTTGACGCATTCAAATATTGAATATGCCAAACGAAAGTTGAATAAAAAGAAGATGACGAAAATTGAAAATGAAATTGCATAATGTGGACATAGTTATTGGGTATTATTCAGACTTCTATTATAACAAACCTAAAAATCCAAGAGCACGTTAGAAAAACTAAATAAAATAGGCGGCCATTAAAAAAGAAGATTGAAAAATCCTCGCCTCAAAACGGGTAAATAAAAAAAGAAAATTCGAACGCCATTATCTTTTGATTTGGCCATTAGCCGCGAGTGCCAAATGATTCGCGGCAAAAGCCACAACTTGACTCTTAGTTTTAGCGCCTAGACATCACTCGTCATAGTTATTGTGACTGCGCCGACCGTTACTGCAATATAAACCATATTTATATGGCAATAAGGAACCGAAAACTACTGGAACATTTCAGCTCTCGTTACCGAGGGAAATTGAACTCTACCGAGGGGTTTCAAGGTTGATAACGCAATGGCAGAGCGTTGGAGGTTTTCTCATTTAATTTGTCATAAAGTTAGATTTATTTTTTATAGTTTAATAGCTTCGGAGGTGAGATATTGTGTCATTACGCTGCGTGTTGGCGGGAAAATTATTTGCATGCGGCATTTTCATTTCGGACGCCAACATTGAAAAATGCGAATTGCAAAAAACTGTTTGATTTCAATAGAATGTAATCTAGCGTATATGAAAAGTTCTAAACATATTTCGGTCACGGTTGGTTATTTGATATTTCAATGAAACAAAATCTCGTTCATTTAAGTAATATTTCACCTGCACTTTGTTTTTTATTAAAAAAACACTATCCAATTACTTTTTTTTATAAAAAAGCAGTACACTAGACTTTGTCCGCAACATCAGGATTGTGAAAAGAAGTTTTGAGAATCATTACTAAACCTATTTATAGTTCCTTCACTGTAATAGTCCGAAACAGTCTTCTATTATACAGTTGCTTCATTATCTCAATATTAAAATCAAAGGAAAAAGTTTACTTTCTGAAATCTTACTAATACGATGATAATCGTTCAAATTCAAAGTTCAGATGTCATTGCTTATCGTGTGACTTTTCCAATGTGCCAGAGCCTTGAATAGTTATTCACCAAATAAATGTTATTATTGGTAAATTATATAATAATATACTGTCCTTAAACCTCACATAAAATTGAGCTAACCAACAATTTAAATTACAGCAACTCGCAACAAAATCTATTTCTAAACAGTCTCAGTCTGAAATAAATAGTGGCCGAGCATTGATATATTGGGTAGCAAAACAAACGTCGGCGTGACGAGGGTTAGGACCTATTAAAAGTTGGATTAGTGACAAATTTTCCAATGGATTTTCAACAATGAGTTTATTCCTAACGGATTCTTCGGACGGAGGTAGCACGTCAAACTTGGGTTATGCTAATTGATATTCATTACTTTCGATTCACTGAATAATGTGTTTATAATTTGCTTATTCATATGCCAGGTTGATAAAATGAAGATTTCAAGTTACCTGTGTCACCGTATGGACACCATAAATTTATTATTATAAATTATAATATGCGTTGCTTCATCGCTGCGTAGCCGCTGCGTCGTTTGACATAATATTGTTAGAGATATTTAAGTACATAAGAAACAAAATGATGAACTCTAAATTGTCTATACGATACCTATAAGAATGTTATGCAACGGATTTTTTGAACAAAAATAAAGGCGACGCATACATCATTAGTATTTCTGGACCAATACGACCTGCAAACCTTCAAGAAGATTTCGTTCGTTCGCTCGCTGCGTAGCCGCTGCGTCGTTTGACATAATATTATTAGAGATATTTAAGTACATAAGAAACAAAATGATAAACTCTAAATTGTCTATACGATAGCTATAAGAGTGATATGCAACGGATTTTTTGAACAAAAATAAAGGTGACGTGCATACATCATTAGTATTTCTGGACCAATACGACCCGCAAACCTTCAAGAAGATTTCGTTCGTTCGCGACAGAAGTTGTACAAGTACAATATACATAGTACAATATACATACACATTTAAAATAGAGCGCGGAATAAACATTTTTGCGTTATAATATAGGCTATATCCCACATTATTTTCGAAACACCGTATACAGCAACATTTTAAGCAGCCATATTTTAGTTCCCCAACTAATTGCGGCAATGTATTGTGTTGCACAATTCAAGTCGCGCAACTAAAAGCCCGCACAATGGCCGCGGGCTGGGCATTGTGTATTGATATAGTGTTAGATTGTTCGGCTTAAAGAATCTTTTTTACTTCTTTCTTATGAAACTATGATCTATTTTTTACACTGGCGGTTTGCATCTTGGTTCGTAGCAAATGCCTGACCGAGCTTTAGCTTTTTAACTGACTACCTTCTATGTTTGGCAATAGATATAAATTGTTATAAGGACGAATTAAATCTAATAAAGACAAACTGAACTTAGGCTGTGAATCTTTATAACAAAGGCGAAAGTGCTATTTGTTTACTCTGTAATCTAAAGCTACTAAATTACTTTAGATTACATTTGCTAAATTTTGACACAGAAAAGGACATAATTGTGGGAATAGCGGAGTGGCGTGCACATAATGTTATTAAATTTTAACGACCTCTGTGGCTCAGTTGTTGAACGTAATAGATATGTTAATGTATATATAAGTATAGATAAAAGAATAAAATGTATGAAATTAAGTAGTTCCGTTATTGAGGACTTGACAACACCAATATTAAGCCGTAATTTTTATGTTAAAATTGATAATTGAAGATCAAACGAACTTACCTTAAGTGAAGTTCGATCACAATTATATGAGCGACTTCATTCTTAGCGATTTATGCTTACTTGTTGTATAGTGGCGCTTCCATGCGTCACCCGTGCACGTATTTTAGAGATACTTATGTTAAAAAAAAAAAAATGTCACTGTCATTATTCATGACTTTTCCGGCGCTTAGACTTGAGCTACTCATTTTGTTTAGAGCAAATATAACTTACCTGCGGTGTTCATTTTATATTTGTAACTTGGGTAGGGAGAGACTGGTAACAGTCAAAGTAATAGTCGACTCACCTGTAATATGGGGTGGGTTTGGATAAATCGCTAAGAATGAAGTCGCTCATATAATTGTGATCGAACTTCACTTAAGGTAAGTTCGTTTGATCTTCAATTATATTTCGCGACTTCATTCTTAGCGATTTATGCTTACTTGTTGTATGATGTTTAGAGTAAAACAAATATAAAATGTTTAAGTAATTTTCTATTTTTATCTAAGGTTTTAAATTACTTACAAAAGATGTGTATAGGTAATAGGTATTAATTATTATTATAATACCTATCATTGGTAATACTTAAAAGTAATTTTCAATATTACAAATAGATATATTTTTCTTTACTCCATATTATAATCTTAGATAACGTTTGAAGTAACTGACTAAAGTAAATACATTTCTTTCTTATACTTAACATAAATAATTATAATATTTACAAAATTTTATTCTGTCTAGATTGGGGAAAAATATTTCCTCATTATAGAATTTAGCGAATATAGTAGATGTAGTTATTAACTATTAGGTACTCCGCCCTAGAGATTTTTGGTTGGTTCTATATTGACTCCCAGTTTATTGGCTTTCGTCGTAGCTGTATACCGAGTGCTATATGGACCAAAAATTGAAGTATCAATACCACTTTTACCTAATATTATGTCTATAAAGGTGTATATAAATGAGACATGCTCCAGTTACTTAATGTTTGAGTACAAATATTGTTATTATAATATGATTTAAGAAAACTAATAAAAAGGATAATCCGATTTATGACAGTTTTGTTTTATTTAAATATAGGCATAATAATGCAGGACCAATCTTATGGCCCTATGAATAGTAAGGAAGTTTTAAGCACCGGTTAAAAACTATAAAGTTTAGAAGTTTTTTATTATAAAAAGTTTCCACCTTTAAGTTTCCACCAAGAACCTACAGTATAAGCAATTAAGTACATATTATGTTTTCATTATATTCGGTAAGTATATAGTTTAAAACCTCATCTTTTTCAGCAAAATTAATGCTACATATTTTATTACATCTAATTTTTGTGCCCTATGCCCTCATAACAAGTGCAAGTACAGTAGCAGCTTTCTTAGCAAAAACTTTTAGAACGATTTTTCGCTGGGCCACTACAGAATAAAATATGATAGGGCAATATTAGTATCCCAATTCATATCATATTTGGCACTAGACTATAATAGTAAATGAATCTACGTCGAATTCACCAAATTCGTTTACTTATTTTCTTGTCATCACACCCTTACCAAATTTTCCCTGGTTATAGAATTTAAATGACTATACTGAACGCTACCCATTTCGTTACCATTCTGTTTATACGCAAAATAGCGATCGTGATATCGATCGACTAAAAAAAATATTCACTACTACTAAGATACAGCTAGCAAAAAACCTTTAAAGCAAAAAAGGCTGTCTTGTGTTTCAATAAGTGATCTCATTTCATTGCTAGTACAATGTCCAAGGTACTATCTTTGTTAAGTACAAAAAAAAAAATAGAAGCATCTGAGAAAATTGCTAATGAAAATTTAAATGATTTTATTTCACATTTTCTTGGCTCAGCTTTTTTGGCTTAGAACATCCTTTGAAAAGATTTTTTACTGATTGTAACTGGGATCATGGACAGGTTATAAAAAATTACGTTACATTTCCTAATTCTTTCTATTCATAAATGTTTTTTTGTGATATTTAATATTTTCCTGTGGTAGTTCCAGAATTATAGACGCAGAATTAAAAACGAAACAATTTAAATTTAATATCAGGTAGTAATCCTAATCTTCGATTCATTAATAATAATAAATCCCATTTTTCAAATACATTACGGTACGAGAGGAAAGTATAACTATATAATACCTTTCTGACAACATTTAAAAGTTGTTGTACATTTAAAAGTAAAAGTTAAGGAATATAAACCTAATTATGTACATATGATATACATACTAGCACCAATTTACTTTCTTAATTCTGTTTACATCGTTAATAACTGGTTCCAAAATCTTAGCAAAGATATATTATGGAGCAGTACGTATTATTATGTCGAATGGTATATAATATATTATATACTATAATATTATCTACGAGATTAATGAATCGGTATTGAAGAATATGCGTCCTTTATTTAAATCGATCCTGGTCATATTAAAACAATTACTTAATAGGTGATAAAAAAAATTTTAAGACAGTGCCTTTATCCTCAATTTTAACGTTTTTAAAATTGACACAATTTATCTTTCTATCTAGTGTCCACAGCTCGAGTTTTTTCAATTTTATTATGAATATTTTGTCACAGAACTAGGTTTCGGTATTATCTAAGAACATAGCTTAAGAGTCAAAAATTAATCTTATACCCGATAGTAAAATAACTTTATCGCAGGTGGTGTGATACACCACTCGTCATAGAAATAACGTAATCGATTTGTCGTCCCATTTTTCTTCGAATATTTTCTCCGCTATCCGGACTCCAACGCTTCTTCCCCATGTTGAAAGCTCCACACCGTTGACCGTAGGTAAGTTGCGAACGTGCGAAGGGTTCGGCACGAAAACACGGAATGAGTAGCTCAAGTCTAAGCGCCGGAAAAGTCATGAATAATGACAGTGACATTTTTTTTTTTTAACATAAGTATCTCTAAAATACGTGCACGGGTGACGCATGGAAGCGCCACTATACAACAAGTAAGCATAAATCGCTAAGAATGAAGTCGCGAAATATAATAAAACACCTTTTGAATTGTAAGGAAAGACTTATAATGTAAGGTAGTTTATATTTAAAGTATTGTCTCTTAATTATTTTATGAATATTATTATGTTAAGATTTTGTTAAATTGTATTTAGATAGAATATCATATTTAAGTAATAATAATTCTAGTACCAAACTTTGAAAAATGTGGGTACTAGAATTATTATTAGGTGTGGGTAGAATATCCATTTTACCCAGTATAAAAAAAGCTAGCGAACCTAGTACGGGCTCATTCATGGTAATTTATTGTAATTTATATAAAGAAGATTTTGTATTTTGTACAAGCCTATGGTTTATTTTTGCTAGATGAACTATAATATTAATTGCTTGATATTATATTGTTTTACAATATAAAGTTATAAGTTCGGTGTTATTCCTGAGTTGTATCTTATTAATATAATATACTGAAAGTACCTTACCTAGATTATGTAAATTACGTAGGTTATACAATATACAGTTTGAAAATAATTATATCTACCGACCCTTACTTGTTAAGGTTGTTTTAATAAATGTCTTTATTGTATTATAGTTTATTTTTCATTTAACCACAGATACCTTGCTACTGCTAGAACATAATTTTAGTATTATCATAGTAACATCTAATTGTTTCAAAATATTTTAGACCTATAAATCCTCCCATATAACAAACGCGTGGTAAGCGCTCAAGCCGGGGGTCGCGGGTTCGAATCACGCCAACAGAACAAAAAGTTTTCAATGTTCCTAAGTCATGGATGTGTATTAAATATTTATATCATAATATTATAAAAATCTTAAATATATTATTAGTATAAAAGTATTAAATATAATTCCGTTGTCTGGTACCTGTAACACAAGTCCTTCAGGTACTTAGCACGAGGGCAGACTGACGTGGTGTGAAGCGTCATAGGTATTTAAGATTTAGTGCCACCGCATATTAGAGACACGACAGTTTTCAGACAGACTGTCGCAATAAAGTAGTAATAAAAAGTACTAGACGCGCACATTTGAAACCAAACGTCTCATAGACAAAGATGTTCTAATGCGTACAAGAACTGCACCGTGACAAGTGTGACTAACGACTGTTAGGCCTGGAGATAGTGACACAAAATTCTTGGTGATTTGTGCCAGTATGGCGGTTTTACAGGGGTATAATTACGTAAAGGCAAAAAGGAAAATGATGGTCATAGCGCTCGCACTCGTTATTTATCCGACACGTTCGATTAACGCCCACGCGTTTGGGCCTTGTTGGGTTCAGTGCAAGCGCTATGACCGTCATTTTCCTTTTACCCCTGTAAAACCGCCATACTGGCACAAATCACCAAGAATTTTGTGTCACTATCTCCAGGCCTATGTCGGCTTCCCTTTTGTGTATGAGAGCGCGCACATCAACGACAAAACTGTCTAGCGGTGTACCTAGTCTGATGTATGCGTTGCGTCGTCGTAGACAAAACAGTTTCGTCTACCATCTACGCCGCATGGTAGACATAACTGTTTCTCTTTAATCTTAAAGCTGACTCGTATATGTGAAACGAGATTGTCTAAAAACTGTCGTGTCTCTAATTTGCAGGCTGCCTTAATCGTAAAAATTATACGCCCGTTAAGCATATTACGGTACAACAGTTGCAGACAATATGCAGTTATTATTATAAATATTTACGAAAACGATATTGATGTGGGCTGATAATGATGAAATCCGGAAGATATAACGGTACAAGCGACAAAAAGTGCAGATCCATACCGCCGGTATTAATTATTGAACCCGGAGTTATTAAAATTTGTCGCAATATTAATATTAATGGGGCCACAGGTTTTTGAAGTGATAGAAACGTAAGAACGTTCCACTCAAATGATTATTCATTTGGATGTTCACTTGAGTTTGAGGGAGTTTGAACGCATTCGCCATTCGATTTTAACTCAATTAGAATGAAAGCATTTGGAGTCAAAAACGTATAATAATTAAGTTAACAGAACAGAACAGAAAGATGACATAAAATTATCTGTATAATACCTTTCTTTAAGGTACGAGTGTCATACAGGTAATTTTTTAATTGCGATTATCTGAAGTCTAAATTATAACATTCACTAGATGAATCTAACACAAAACATTATACAACAACAACAAAATTTTAGCACAGTTGAGTTAAAAACGCTTTACGGCGTTTCTACCCAATTCCTAGCTCTCCAGATCGGCCGGTGTTACGTGATAGCTCCCTTAATTTATGACCATACACCCCAACCCTTATTACTTCACTGCTTTTTCTGATTCAAAAAGTCTTAATTAACGTATTCTAGGTTGAAATTTTATAAAATAGTTCTCATTGGTTTAAGAATAACATTTCTCGGGCGGATTTCTTCCCCAGCGAAGTTGCGGAAAACGTACAGTTTTGCGAAATTAATGCAAAATTAAGTAAATGAAAGAATCTTATTTATAAACAATTAATTAGCTTTTGCTCGCGTTAAGAAGTACTTATTATTATTAATTGGATATCAAAGTCTCAGCCCGAACGGTTTAAAATTGACAAAGTTTCATATAAACGTTCATCCCCTATTTTAACCCCTTAAGAGTAGAATAATTGATCAAATTCCTTTCTTAGCGGATGCCTACGTCATAACATCTACCTGCATGCCAAATTTCAGCTCGATCCGTCCAGTGGTTTGGGCTGTGCGTTGATAGATCACTATCATGTCAGTCAGACTACCTTTGAGTTTAAAATAATATTTAGAGATGCTGAAGTATAAAATTACGTATAAATACTGCATAATATAGCGTGGTGTAATGCCCAAAGTTCTTGAATAAATATTTATTATTATTATTCTTATTATATATTAATAACTGCTAAATTACTACTTTATAATGTAAAATGAATGATAAAGTGTAAGCACGTGCTACCGTTACTTGCCTTTTCAAGCTGCCAGTATCTTCAAAAGCAATTATTTAAATTCATTCACGACTTTATGTAGGAGTATCTGTCTAAAATCATTATGCAATATTAAATATCATCTATCAATCATTCTCCTAAATAGGCTCAAAAGCATAGTCTAAAAACTCTGAGCACATTCATATGCATACAGCAAAAAGCAACTCCGTTTATTATAATTGTAGTAAAACGCTTTTGATTATAAACTATTTACACAAAACTATTCACACAAAACTATTCACACAAAACAGTATAAAACATACATAGAGTTTTAATTTGTTTATAGTTCTTTCACAACAACAGAGCAACCAGACCGTGTAGTGGCTTAACTTCAGTCGTTTTCATTAAGAAAGTAGCTAAAACGATTAGGTCACAACGGAATTTTTAACAAACTGTTGCTTTTATAAAGAATACACAGGAATCTTTAACGGAATCGCTTAGAACTTTCCAGAACGTTCAATCGATTTTCACCGGCATTTTCCCGTAATAGAGTCTAAATTGCCATTTTAAAACTGGACTGGATTTCGACTTGATATAGAAAGTAAAATCTAAACTAGGCTTTTCAGTGCTTTAAGTTGAAGATGTCTACCGTTTGAACTCAAGTTTATTAATATTTTGTATTCTGCTTAAGTAGGCTAAAATATTACATACTTGGAATGAACAAATAGTAATTATGTATGTATAACTATATATATTTTATATATATATATATATATATATATATATATATATATATATATATATATATATATATATATATATATATATATATATATATATATATATATATATATATATATATATATAAACGGCAGGTCTGAGAATCGGCTACTGGGTACTTTATAATATTGATAAGTGCATATTTTGTTGAATAAATAATAGTAAATTATTACAACTTGAGACTGAGGGCGGCCATTGTTTGTGCGACGGGATAGCGATAGACGTTGCTATGGTAACATACTTATTTAATCACATCAAAAAAATAATCTGGGCGAAATAGGTACTTTATATTATGGCAAAGCAACGTTTGCCGGGACAGCTAGTAATACTTATAAGAATTGAGATTGCGTCCACAAACTCCTATGGAAATATTATATGCGGCCGCGCAAACGCGCGGTTCGGCCGCAACACCGCAAGATCATTAACAAAATATGTAAAAAGATCACAAGAAAATATTATAATAATATTATATGTAACGATTTCTTTAAAATTAGCGGTGTGGCCTTGCTGTCATTAAAATACATTTGCTTGTCATCTCCAGCTATTAATTATTTCATATTATGAACGGTGAAGTCCGATGCGCATTGATTAGAGCAGTGTTTCCCAAACTTTTTTAGCCACGGACACCTTGGAACAAGGAACTCAAGCACACGGACCCCCTTAATAAATTAAATATAAAAAAACCGGATTATGTATGGTCGAGAGATGACACCGCGGACCCCCAAACTCAGGCTCGCGGACCCCCAGGGATCGGTGGACCACAGGTTGGGAAACACTGAATTAGAGTATTTCAAATGCATTTGCCATGCATGTATGTTGGTAAGTTGCAACAAAATATCTTTATTCCTAAGATCTTTGACTAATGAATACTATTTGCAGGGTCTTTATGCTACTGGTCTGGGGATCTAGGTACTTTTTATCCCGGAAAAATTGTTCCAGCGCCATAAACGAATTTTGGCGCAACAAAGTTGCGGGCGTCACTTAGGGAGCTATCAGACAGATAGCGGTCACGCGGTCAAGCGTTTAAGCAGTCAGTTTTGCGTATTACGGTATACTTATTGAGATACACGCACTGGGGCGTTCTGACGCGTCAGAATTCCTCCTGTGTGCAGTGTGACTGATCTGACCTGACCGCTCGAACGCAGAACGCTTGAACGCATGCTCTCTGTCTGGTAGGTTCCTCAGTATTATAATAAAGGCAAAGAGAATATAATCACTACGTTTTAAATAAAGGTAGTATAAATAAATCTAGTTTAAGTTGAAAATTTTTCCGCGGTATCCGTGCGCACGAAACTGCAACATCTCCCGAGATAAGTCGCCCTCAAGTCACAAAGTGGCCATTCTCGTGGCAAGTTGCAACGTGGCGGAATAAATCACAGAAATAAATTAATCCCCGCAAAAATACCAAATCCTAAAGCAATTACAGTAAATCTCGCTGCAAGTTTTGCAGTTCTGTCGCGCCCTGGAAATTGAGTTTATCTTCGCTAGAACTAGCTGACTGCGGAAATATGTTTACGGGAACAAAAATTAGTATGTTTATTAATACTATAATTTTATCGTAATAATTTACTATTATCATTAAAAGTCCATACTTCCATTACTTTTAATACTAATAATATTATAAATGCGAAAGTGTGTCCGTCTGTCTGTATGTCCGTCTGTCTGTCTGTCTTTCTGTATGTCTGTCTGTCGGTCTGTCTGTTACCTCTTCACGCCCAAACCGCTGAACCGATTTTGCTGAAATTCGGTATGGAGATACTTTGAGTTCCGAGGAAGGACATAGATACTTTTTATCCCGGAAAAATCTACGGTTCCTGCACGATAATATAATGTAGTTTGTACATAACTATAGATAAATATTACCACAGAAGAGCTATTTGAGATTTTCATGTTTTGTTAGGATTGTATCTTCTGTTCACAAAAAAGAAAATTTTTGGAAACTCCCCACATTTCTACAGTAACAAGTCACATAAAAATCTTGTTACCTTTTTTATTTTAATAATTGTGCAAGTGTAAATTGGCAAGTCCAGCAATGCTAGCAAGTCAACTTTATTTCTCCAATTTCGCAGAATTCGCCAAGCCTCATTACGAAGCTGTAAAATTCGAATTTAAAAACTTTTCCATTAAAAGAAAAACCTTTGATGTAATTATGAACTGAAAATATAAATAGAACTTTTTTCTTCGCTCCAAAACAAAATTTTCATGGCAATTAAGAAAATATGTTTGTTTTAGCGTCGGAGCTAATTGTTTACTTCCTACATTCATTACAAACAAAAAAGTGACACTAAACAAAGATGTTGTTGCACTCTTGTGACACAATAGCGAATACCAGCTGTCTCGCTAGTGACAGTTTACTAAATGGATGTGATATGAGTTCTAAATTTAAATAGATTTTAGAAAATCCTTGTAGGCTCGTATAAACTATATTTTTTGCATATTTGTATAAGCTGGCATGGCAATTGTTTTGGCACAAACATTATTTCAAGTATAAAAAGTAGATTTTTAGACCATCTCAATATATTAGATAACATCTAAGTTACCTGGTACTTACAAAACATCATAATGTCATGTTGTGAAAACGATAGACAATAAGCAATTTCTTCGACCAAAGTAATTCGAATAGTTACATATTAACCATGAGAAACCTTAACCCTACAATAGCATTAGAACTAATGTATAATGTACGGTTCCCGGGTCAAAAAACAGATGTTACGAAGACGGCAATCCCGAACGGCCATGTTTAATGAAATTCCTGCCGATACCCACCGCTAGGGATGTGACGACGAATTAATTATCGATAGTCGATACTAGTAAAATATCTTTCATTCCTTAAATTATTTATTTTTTTCAATATTTTGTTATTCAAGATAATATAATCTTATATCTTTAAACGAGCAATTCTTGTATATAATTGGAATCTTGGAATCGGCTCCAACGATTTTCATGAAATTTAGTATATAGGGGGTTTCGGGGGCGATAAATCGATCTAGCTAGGAATCATTTTTAGAAAATGTCATTTTATTTTTGTGTTTAATCGAATACCGAGCAAAGCTCGGTTAAATAGCTAGTATGTATTATGGCAGGCAGTGGACCTATACAGGGTGCAACAAAAATAAGTGATAATACTTTAGGGTGTGTACGTGTTCCTTGTAGAGAGTTCACTAAGAAAGTAGCAGCGCTGAAAGATGAAAAAAAAATTCACTTTTGTATGGGCAAGGGCCCATACAAAAGTGAAAAAAAAAATTTGGTCTTTCAGAACTGCTACTTTCACAGTGAACTCTCTACAAGGCACACGTACACACCCTAAAGCAGGGCTCACCAATTATTTTCGCTAAGGGTCCGTTTTAAGAAATACATTGTTCTTCTCGGTCCGCACATAAAAAAAAATTAAGCAAATGTAATTACGGAAATTACAAAGGTATTTGTATTAATGAGAAAAGTGTAAAATATTTTTGTTGCTACGTCATGTTCATCAGTACTATGTCGACCTCGAGAACAAAATTAATTTTCCACGAAGTTCATCTTCGAACATGCTTGGTCGGCGGTCCGGATGCGGACCGCGGTCCGCCATTTGGTGACCCCTGCCCTAAAGTATTATCACTTATTTTTTGTTACACCCTGTATAACGCCTCTAAATAATTTATTAACTTAGTGAAATTATTATAGTATTCGTTACTTTTTACAGCCAAGTTAGATATAAAATGAATGGATGACAAATTAATTGACGATAATAATATTGACTACTATGTCAAAATAATATTAATATTTAATTATTTTAAAGCTTTACGTATTATATTGGCATAAGCTGTTCTAATTTTATCGATAATGTTTTCTCTTTACTAGTTCACTTACATTTAAAACTTCAATTTCATTTTGTGTAGGTTTCTTTATTTAGCGGGGTGAAAAGATTTTTATTTTGTAAAGGAATATTACTTTGAGCCTTTTATTTACAAAAGGTGTGAACTTTGACAATATTTTAATAAGCTTGAGGTCAGTAGTAAATTCAGACTTTTTCACGACTTTTCGCCAGGAAAGTGCTTAAGTTTTTGTAGTTTAAGCCATTGGGGCGTTGCTATTTTTACAAAAAAAATATCGATCTAAAAATGTGTTTTAGATTTTGGCCTTGACTCCATCGAAACGATTTTTTATTAAAACAAAAGTTATTTTGTAACGCGGTTTCATTGAAATATATAACTGGTATAGCAGACATAACTTTAAAGTGTGCAAGTGTGTGCGCAGTACAAGAGAGGAGTATCTCTTCCTTTATTTTAGTAAATAGAAACTCAGAAGTTTAATCAGCACAAGGTTTTGATCAAACCTAGCAGTTGTACCATCGAGGAAATTGATTCCTAGGCAGTTGACAGACCAACGTCATTAGGTCGGATCTGTCGGCTGGGTTTGACATAACGCGACCAATTTACGTGGGTCCCCCATCTGCCTAGGAAACAACTTCTCTGATAGTACTTAGAAACAAAATTTCTGAATAATGTGGCACTAAGCAAATGGTAGGCCCACATCCTAGTCATCAAGAGCCAAACTAACCACTGGATTACGGAGGCACCCTTCCTCTGCTGTAATTATACGCTCAAAGACTCATCTTAGCCATCGAAATGCAATACATATAGAATATAACTCATACATTGCACCGCTCAAATATGTCTCGAGATATTATCATAAGTCATCATTGTAATAATTTTATGTATAGTATGAGGCAACAAAAATTATATGAATAACTCATATGTGCAGACAATTGAAAATACGCCGTAACGCTGAACTAAGTTTAAGACGTTTAAGACGACCTCTGTGGCTCAGTGGGTAGAGTGTGTGGCAGCTCAAGCCGGAGGTCGCGGGTTCGAGTCCCGCCGACGGAACAAAAAGTTTTTCAATGTTCCTGGGTCATGGATGTGTATAATATAATAAAAATCTTAAATATATGTATAATATAAAAGTATTAAATATATTTCCGTTGTCTGGTACCTGTAACACAAGTCCTTCAGGTACTTAGCACGGGGCCAGATTGACGTGGTGTGAAGCGTCCATAGATATTATTATATTATTATTTAAGTTTTCGTAACCGTAATCGCGATAGAATTATCGTGTTTTTTTCTCCTCGTACCTCCACAGAAAACGTTTTTATTACCACACTGACACATTTTATTTGTAAATTATTTATATAAATATCACGTTTAAATTACTTTGTATCTAAAACATAAATGATTTATAAAAATTATGTAATTTTTAACAAGCTCAACCATTTTTGAGCCACTAACTCTTCCATATTATTGTATTTCGATGGTGTTAGCTAATTCTACAACGCGCCTCTATTCCAAGTCAGTTAATTCGGTTGTTCGCAGTTAGGTTTTCAGGTCAAACTGCAGCCAAGTTTAGATAGCGTCGCCCATTCATTACCGTAAACAACATCTGCTTTGCTCATTGCAGATTTGATATATCGCCGGCCGAGTTTTTATTAAACCCCGTATAAAATATTGCAGCTACGAATATTTCCGTTAAGTAATTTGAGAATTTTTGATAAATTGGTGTATTGGTTCGTACGATTTTGTTTGAGAGTTTTTCGTGTATTTATAGTTGGAAAAAACATTCAACGGCACAATACGTATTTCACACCCATAACTTTGATCATAACATAATATTATCCTTAATCTTTCAGGGACTTGACGTACACAAAATTTCATCAAAATAGTTTTATTGGCGTAAGCGTGGGGAGACAACAAACACATGAACAGACAGACGAGTTTTCACTTTCGTATATAATATGCAATTATAGGCAGAAGAAATTCGTGGCACCAATCCCAACCATATCGTTGAATTTATGAGCAGTATTGGGTCGGGTATGATCACAGAAATAAATCAAGATATAACTGCGACGCGCGTGCATAACTTACACGTTGAAAGAAATACCTCCTTTTGACCGATTCACTTTCGTACTTCTGTTTTTACTATTAGGCATGCACAATGAGGCATTTTTGCACAACCGCTCCGGTGTAATCAAGTCGAGACGAGCGCGCTGACTGAATGAACGTTCAACGAATCTTGCCCACTTGTGCAAGATTGAAACACGCGTACTCCACCCGCTTAGCCATTTTGTCTTGATTTATTTCTGTGGGTATGATACTCTAGTGCGAAAGACTCACAACTCACAATAGATACTCATGGGTCGCAGTGACGTTAGGGCTACTGCACCAGCCTTCCTTAAAAAAATGCAATTATAATATTATTACAAGAAATTTTTAGCTTTCGAAACCTATAAACACTTTTTTCCAGTATTATTGTATTTTCATTATCATTGACGAGATCTATTTGAAACACCAAATATCCGCATTACAAAAGCTATAAACAGCCAAGGCCCATGACGTGTACCTAGGGGTATCTCATTGAAAATGTTATCCCGTTCCTCAAATAAATTCGGCGAGCCTTAGCTCGGAATTGTTTATACTAGATCCTCGAGAACAAGTAACAAGGCACTTACTCGAAACTTAAGCTTAGAAGTAAGATCATTAAAATAAGTTTGTTTGAAGAAAACGAGCGAAGTTTGGAGAATTGTAATAAATATTGTGTCTAATAGCCAACTCGACTTCGTAATAACACCTCGCGAGATCAAACGTTTTCAAAATAAATTTAAACTTAGTGAGTTATAATCCGAACATTGTTGTATAATAAGAAAATGCTTTTTTGAAAAACTAAAAACGTGACACCGTTATCACGTAATCCATATCTATACTTATTATAAAACAAAGTCGCTTTTATTTCCCTCGTGTCCCTTTGTTTACTTTAATCTTTAAAACTACGCAATGAATTTGATGATTCTTTCAGTGTTAGATAGCCCATTTACCGAGGAAGACTATAGCCTATATTTTATCACGCTATGACTAATAGGAGCGAAGAAATAGAGGCAAATGTGAAAAAACGGGGAAAATTATTTGAAAGGGCTAACTTGAACGCGCTAATCTCAGGAACTACTGGTCCGATTTGAAAAATTCTTTCAGTATTAGATAGCCCATTTATTGATTGGCTTATAGGATATATTTTATGACGCTAAGACTAATAGGAGAATGTGAAAAAAACGGGGGAAATTATTTTAAAGGTCTTATCTCGCGAACTACTGGAGCAATTTTTATGCTATTTGGCACAGATAAGAAGTAGACCACGTGAAGTATCATATATATCGATTTTCATCAGTTTTTCAGTGGCTATATATTTTATACCCGTGCGATGCCGTGGTCGCTAGTTTAAAATAAAATAAGTGTGGCACTGGGGACTGCCGCGGTAAAGCTATTGCGTATCATTTTTAATTAACTCGAGTGAAGTTATTCAAACGAATGAATTACTTATAAATGTTTATTGAACTAAATATTAACTCTATTTTACAATATTAGATTACTTTTAAGTGGCGCACAGAGTTACAGTGAGTGGGCAAGAGGTAGCTGTCAACTGGCTGGTGTGGACCTAACTATTGTTTATATACTATAGTGGGGAACGGTGCGCGGGCGGCGGTTTCGGCGTCTGCGAGGGGTGGTGCGGGTGGCGCGGTGGCAGCGATGACGGCAGCGGACGCTGTGTTTACATGAGCATCAGATTACTCTGGTCCCAGGAACAGCGGCTGTCTAATGATTTTAACGATAATAAAGCCACGGATGTTTATAGGTGGTGTTGGGTTCGTTATATGAAGAGAGCTATGTGGGCCTCTTTGTTACTGTAACATAGCTCTCGTTCAGTTATAATTCGTATACGTCTAGTCGCTTGCACACAAACACCGTGACAAAGTCTGTCGAAATGAAACGACGTTAGACGATGCACAGCAACGCCGCACCGCTGTGCCGGTCGGAGTGGAGGGTGTTAGTTTTATTTTCGTTACAGAATTTCTTGATTCGATCGCCGCGCCCTAAACTAGCAATAATAGTAATTATGCATTAACTTTAAATCGGCCGCTTATTACCTTAATTTGTAACGACACACCAAAGTATCAAATACTTATTATGTGTTTTGAAGTTATAAAATCAAAGGATAAAAACAGGTACAGGGGTAAAGACCTAATACTAACACTCCGCTGTACGTTTGTCTGTCTTTCATTTTAAAAACTGCAATAGCCAGTTAAACTTCCACAAATTATGTATAGCAGAAATCAAAATGAAAATAAGGAGGTGCCTTCTCAGAATCGATAACAAACTTTGTTTTCCAATCTCAATAGACAGTCAATAAAAGTATCAGAATGGTCCTAATTTGATGCTAAATTATGTTCCAAATTAGGGACTGTCAAAACATCTGACAGTAATTGGCACGTTTGATGAAATTGGAGTGTATCTAATATGGCACATTATACATAATTAATTGCTACTTAGTACTCGTCTGATAAAGACACGAATTTGGAACTTAATCTAGATGTGTTAATAGTTTGGTTTATATTTTCTCGTAAGTCATTGTGACTTTTTAATTTTACTTACACAAACTGATTTATGGGCCTGATAAGTTGACTAACGCCTCCGTGGTCCAGTGGTAAAGAGCGTGGCTCGGAGGTCATGGGTTCGATTCCCGCGTTGGAAACATATTGTTATTTCCAAATTTGGTTAGGACAATGCAGGCTGATCACCTGATTGTCTGACAAGTAAGATGATCCATGCGTCGGATGGGCATGTAAAAAGTTGGTCCTGCTTCTGATCTCTCGCCAATCGTGTCGGTCGTCGTAAAAGGAATAGAGAGTGCTCTTGTATTCTGCGCACATACTTGGGCACTATAAGATCACTCCTGCGTAACTGGTCTGGTCTTAATGAAACCGGCCACCGTCACTGAAACCGGAGTGGAAGTATTATAAGATGACTAAGCTATGCAGTCTGAGACATTATAGAGAAACTTGTGTTACACCACTAGTCCCTTACACTACTTTTTGCACGAAATAGCTAAAAGCAAGGCCTTCACGGGCCTTTGAGTATTGTTAAATTCTGATTAAAGAATTCTTCTGGACGGTAGCTGTATTACTCGACATCTCTCGCTCATCAATACGCCAAACACACAAACTTTTATTTTACCTTAGAAATCTAACTAAAATTACCAAGAAAGAGGCTTAAACCAAGATAAAATCATACGAATGTGTGGCCACGAGGCGAACAACGGGGCATGTTCGACGCAACGCCGGATGACCACACTTTTACATGCAATAAAGCTATTTTCGACTCGACTGTCACTGCATTCGAGTGGCTAAAACGCTGCAAATCCCCATTTGAATTCGTATGCTGTTATTTCCTTAACATTTTTCCTGTCAACGTAGCTTCTATTCCCGGAACGCAGAGTCCAATTTCCAGTACACATGAATTCCCTTATATTTGTGTTAGTGTGATTTAACTTCCCCATTCCAATTTGGACTCTACGTTTTCGGAGCAGGGTTGGTTTTTCGGTGGCGTTCCACAGCTTATTAATTCGATTCAACATGGTATTTGATTCGATATTGTTATTATTATCGTAGACGTAAATGCCCCGGGACAGAAATTAAATTCTATTTTTCTTACTAATAGTTCCATTTTAGGCATTTATCTTTTCGTGAGATAAGCAATATTGAGCCGTAAGATTATTTGGATGTAATAAAATACGTAGCGAGTCCCGCCGCTATGGTATGTTAATTTTATTCGGCGATTTGTATGTAGATCTGCGAAATAGATCTTTGTAATGGTTGAAATAAAATTGACTTCAATGAGATTAAAGACAAATTTCTTTGCAAGTCGAATTAGATTTATTAAGTTGCTATTAATATTAGTTTTTTTTTATATTATTATGACCACAATAATGTAATATATAAAATTCTCATGTCACAGTGTTTGTGCGCGAACTTCTCCAAAACGGCTTAACCGATTTTAATAAAAAATTGTATGTACATTCGTTAAGCCTGAGAATAGGTTTTAACTTATATCTATTTTTAAAATTGATACTAGAAATAATTTAAATGGCAAAACTACGTTTGCCGAGTCAGCTCGTATTTTATATTATTTAAAGTAAGACGACCCTTGTGGCTCAGTTGGTTAGCTCGTCAAACTCAGACCAGAGGTCTTGAGTTCGAATCGCACCAAGTTCTTCAAGAACTTACCAGACCGGGGCTAGAATGACGTAGTGTGAAGTAAACTTATAAATGTATGTTTTTTATAAAATGAAACAAATTTTATCAACATTTTGTTTAACAATTTTCTTAAGCAGTTAGTAAATTATAAGAATAAAAAACAAAACCAACCAAACTTCTGAGATCCTTTTGAAAATTAAAGAAAATGCACTTGTCAGTCTTTTAAAACCATGATATTTTTAAGGTTTCTCTAAACTAACAAATATTCTAAAAATTTGAAAGAATTTAACGTTTTTAAATCAATCACAAAATAAAATAAAATAAACATTTATGTATGCTTCTAAACATAGAAAAAAAACGTGCAGTGGGTTTCTACCACTATCTAAAAGCTACGTCGGCATATCTTTTTTGAGCAAGTAAAACATATCGGCTTTAGACATTTTTGTGCACAGATGAGCAGTTTTTGTTCTCTTTTTGTAGTGGCATAAATAGTAATACTTTCCCTCGTAGCTAACTTGTTTCAGGATGGCTCACATCTTCAGGAATGTCATTTTTGCGTCCAAATCTTCTTGAAGCCAGGCTTCCAGAATGGAATCGGCTCCGTGTTCTCTTAGACTGATAAAGTCATGTTTTTTTAGAGCCATTCTACAATTGACCCTATTTTAAAATTTATTAATTAAAAAAGGCTAAGTTCTTAATATTTTATAAAGACTCAAGTGGGCCGTGGCTGTTTTTTTTTTTGATATAAAGGCGACGGGTCATTGTGACCCAGGCCCGACACGACACAAAATTACTCCTGCGTAACTGGCCTGGTTTCATTGAAACCGGAGTGGTCGTGTGTATTGCGCACACACGACCGTTACGACACGATTGTATAGAGGAAAAAATCCAGGAAGAACAAGCCGAAGAGCCCTTTATCCAGGACAAACAGTTGCCGAGTTATAAGCACTCAAACTTTGACATTGACAGTTTGGCAACTGTCAAACGTCGAAAAAAGCGGCCATAACTCCACTCCCAATAGGCCTAGAGGAACTGGGTTTCTTCTTACATTAAAGGCAACACCTCGTCTACACCCTCCCCGAATTTGAACTAAATTGGAGAAATCAAATTTTTTCTCAATTCTGAGGCCAGGATCGAATAGAGGAAAAAAATCCAGAAAGAATAAGCCGAAGAACCCCATATCCAGGACAAATAGTTGCCGAGTTACAAGCATTCAAACTTTGACATTGACAGCTCTTGCCGAGCTGTCAAATGTCTTACAGAAGTAGCCATAACTCCGCCCCCGTTCCTCTAGGCCTCCCAATAGGCCTAGAGGAACGGGGTTTCTTCCAACCTCAAAGGCAATACCTCGGCTACCCCCTCCCCGAATCTGGACTAAATCGGAGACATCAAAACTTCAAGGACGAATCTTCTACTATACTTACAATACTTTTAAATGAGTATGGACAATGAAGGTCCTATAATGGCTCATTAATTTGTAAAATGGCAATGTAAGATACTCTATTACTATTTTTTTTGTAATGAGTAATGTGAATATTCACATTACTCATTATTTTTTACATTAAGATTTTTGCAACGCTGCTTGAAACCATCACTACTAATGCGAAAGTGTGTCTGTCTGTCTGTCTGTCTGTCCGTCTGTATGTCTATCTGTCTGTCTGTTTAATATCTCTTCACGCCCAAACCACTGAACCGATTTTTCTGAAATTTGGTATGCAGATACTTTGAGTACCGGGAAAGGACAATAGGCAACTTTTCATCCCGGAAAAATGTACGATTCCCGCACGATAAACGAGTTTTGGCGAAACGGAGTTGCAGGCATCATCTAGTTTTAAACATCCTTGTAAAAATCAGAAAAAGTAGGAGCGCCACATTATATCATGTAGGTACTTACTGCCAAAGCATACAACATACTCGTATTTAGATATATTTAGGATATGCTCACCTAGATACAAAAAATATTATGTTTTAAATCTAAATTATATTTTTTTTTCATTACAATCTTTTTTTTGGGAATATAAGCAACAATATAAACTAAAAAATAATGAATATAATATATTATAATTTTATTTCATTCTATTACTATATAACCGAAAGAAAAAAATGCCGGTTTTCTTCAAAATTGGAAAGTTCATGAGGCCTCAGTTTATTTAAAAGCAAATTTTATGAGTTAAAATCATTGTTTCTATAACTAATAATTAGATGTTAAACATCCAAATCGGGTGCACAGATCTCATGCACGAAAATCCTGTTGACTTGTGAAATAAATCTGAAGAGATGGTTCGCTTTGGATTATAAGTATCCCACACTAATATAGTTTTGCTAAAAGGAACCCTCCTGTTTTTGTTTAATTTTTGTTGGAAATAGTAGTAATTTTTAACATATTTATGTTTGTAGGCATAGAATAAATTACAAAATATACTATTGTAAATTAACTTTGCTTAAAACAACAATCAGTTTTAAAGAGTACACAATTTATAAAAAACGGCTTTTTCTCAGAACTGTCATCGTGTGGGCTGAGTCTGGTATGCATAAATAGGTCCAATCGTACAACAGAAAAATAAAGCGTACATAATTTAAATTAAAATAACGGTGAAAAGTCAACATTTCAAAACTTTAATAATATATAAAAATAATCATATAGGCCAGTCTGTATCGACATAAAAAACGAGAAACATTGCAAACGCGATTGTAATTACGATTTTGATATATGTTGTTAGGTCCCTTGAGAGTAGTTAACACCCAAGTTTGCAACCCTGAAAACCCTGTGCTGCTCCCACGGTGCTCGAAAAACTGCGAAATTTTGGCACATATTTCAGTTTGCTATAAAAATCTACCTAAAGAAAGAGTTTTTCAAGTACGTTCGAAAAAACTTTAATAAAGATTACTAAATTTGCTACAATTTTAGCGAAACCTGAACACGCTATGTCTTTTGGTTGCGAAGATACAGCAAGTCAAAGATGGGCAATTCTCCCACAGTGCTGGGAAAACTGTGAAATTACAGAATTTCCGAATGGGATGGTGTTATTTCTGCATGCCATCAGCGGGTGTGACACTACCTCTGCCCTTTTCTGGCAAGGCAAGATGAAGTGGTGCAACATCCTAAAAAAACCTCCAACTGGATAGATCTCGCCAACTTTTTCTTGACCCAAACTCAAACAAGGAAGACGTAGGAAATGCTGGCGAGATCTTGATGAACCTCAACGGAGGAGATGTGGGGACACTGAATACTTTGCGATACTCAGCATTTGTCAAATCAGCAGTAACGGTCAAAATGAACCTTGATCGCCTCCCCCCAACTACAGATGCTGCAAAATATCACTCGTGGAGGACTTACCACCAACTACAAAAGTGGTTAGTGGTTGAAAAGAACCCGTGTGATTGGGGATGGGAGACCAGCGAACAAGGTCTAATGCCTGAAACAATGTGCACAGAGCCCGCTCCTCAGACCCTGCTTAAAATGATGGCTTGCAAATGCAAGAAAGGTTGCTTAGGTTCGTGCACTTGCAGAAAATCCGGGATCAAGTGCTCTATTTTATGCTCCTTCTGCCATGGTCGAAATTGCAACAACGCCATCCCTATTGTTCTGGATACCGAGGATGAGGATGAGGACAATCCAACACCATATACGGATTCGCCTCCACCTCCAGAAAACACTATTCATCCACCCCCACTCCCCCCCCCAATGATCTTGACTGGTTGAGACCTGGTCCTTCCAAAAGGGCGAGAGTCTAAATTTGTATAAATTTATAGTTTTTAATCGTTATAGTGGTTTTTTTGTAATTACAGGCATCTGAAATTCTACAGAAATCTAAAATTTCAAATTTGTACTCTTTGTTCTATATAATACATCCTACATGCAAACATAATTATTATTTTATTGAGCACAATGTATTTATTATTAAATTTAGCAAAACCCTAATCATACTATAATATTAAAAACCGGCCAAGGGCGAGACGGACTCGCGCACGAAGGGTTCCGGACCATCATTAATAAAAATGCCAAAAAAATCATATCTGTTGTCTGACTCGCACTTGGCCAGTTTTTAGTATTTGTTGTTATAGCGGCACTAGACATACTTCACCTGTGAAAATTTAAACTATCTAACTATCACGGTTCATGAGAAACAGCCATCGAAACATTATCTACAAAAACCAGCAAAAAAATCACGTTTTTTGTATGGGAGCCCCCCTTTATATTTATGTATTCTGGTTTTTAGTATTTTTTGTTATAGCGGCAACAAAAATACGTCACCTGTGAAAATTTCGACTCTCTAGCTATCACGGTTCATGATAAACAGCCCTCGAAACATTATCTACAAAAAGCAGCAAAATAATCACGTTTGTTTTATGGGAGCCCCCCTTAATATGTATTGTACTCTGGTTTTTAGTATTTTTTGTTATAGCGGCAACAGAAATACATCACCTGTGAAAATTTCAACTCTCTAGCTATCACGGTTCATGAGATACAGACGCAAAACTACTGAACGGATTTTGATTTGACAATAACATTGACAGCAAAGGGTTTTCAGGGTTGCAAACTTGGGTGTTAACTACTCTTAAGGGACCTAACAACATATAACAAAATCGTAATTACAATCGTTTTTGCAATGTTTGATGTCGATACAGACTGGCCTAATAACGTAATTCACCAGTATGAGTCCCTGGGACTCACTCGGCGTAATAACTCACCAAATATGGTATGTACGCACTCATCCTCTCGGCACCATGTCACCCGCGTCACTACATGAAGGTACTGAGACGTGGAGGAAACTAGCTGCTAAGACTTTTGAATTATGGCCGTTTAAAATTTTAATGTGAGTCCCTGGGACTCAGGAAGTGAATTAAGGGTCAAGTAATACGATATTTTGCTATAATATTATTATTAGAATATTTTGGAATTTTGCATTACTTACTTACCTTTGTTTAAGAACAATATTAAGTATTAAGTCATTACAAATTGTATGCCTATCAAGTTTTCATAACGAAACGAAGGGATGCAGGAAACAACATTATAAAAGAAAAAAGTCATTGTTTACTTTGCCCTTTCAAAGTAAGTAATTAGCTTTTTATTCATTTTTTAAGAAATAAAATTGTAACAGCTTAATAATTTCGCAATGGTAAAGTCATAATAGATTTTTTTTTTATTTAGGGCCTGTTTCACCACTTTCAGATAAAGTGCCGAATAGGCTGTTCACAACTTTTTTGACAGATTTTCCATACTTTATCTGTCATGTTAATTGGTGGATAACCTATTCGGCACTTATCAGAAAGTGGTGAAACAGGCCCTTAATCTTTAAAAAATATTATAACGTGATATTAATATTATATAATTAAAGTGAATATAAATTAGTATTCAAATGCGAAATATTGTTTATGCAAAATAATAATATAAAAAGTTACACCCTTTTCGTTTACTAGTGTCATGATAACCTCAAACCTGACATAATATTTATTATATCAGTAAAAACCCTCACCCTACGCCATAAGATAACCATCTTTAATAACCCATAACGTAAACCCGTTAATAAGACGTCCCATAAAAATGTACCAAATGTTTGGGATGCATCGAAATACTATACTATAGATAGAGTATAGAACTATTTACCAGCTTTTGTATATAAGAATACTCGAATATGACCAAAGTTACTTCTACAATAATTACGATTATGATACGGCACCATTATAGACTGAAGGTTTCAAAAATCAAAAGTGTATCGTATGATACGAACTTCAGTAGAAACATTTTGATTTTTAATTTTTTAGCTAGGCCTATAAGTCTCTATTACTGAGACTTCGCTGTCTTATCTCCTGTCTGTTTGTTTGTCCATCCGTCTGTCACCAGCCTGTGTCTTTAATATTATGATACGAGTTATTGCTACAAATATATTTTTTAAGCTGTTTGACTGTTCCAAATATGACAACTATGAACCAAAACCGCCATGGAGAGCATCTTGTAGAACCATTTTTCGTCTCAGTTACTCTTTCCATGGTATAGTATTTCTAGGTTGGGACGCTTCAAACTAAATTATGATCCATCGACTTGGGCCAGTCGTAGAGTGCACGTGTCGGGTCTAATTTGACCCACAAATTCCTGTAATTATCCAACTCGGAGGCTTCTATTTAAAATTATTGGGCCTTATTGAAATCGAAGTTGAAACTTACGCGGGAAGTTAGGCCATTATTTGACGTGTATAATGCTTTAAATAAGTTTGTTTTCGGATACTACGTTAAAATTACTGGAGATAATATCCAGTGTCAGACTAGAATAGTGGTTCATGATTACTTAGCCTATATTTTAGAAATCGCTTATTATGTATTTAATGTTTGGAAACTTTGTTTAATCTCAACTACTTAAAAACTACTTAAAATCTGCCAAAACTATCCCAAATGTAGCAAGCACTTCCGATAAAAATAATAATAAAATTAATTGTACTTCTACTTCAATGAGAGAAATAACATAGCAATTTCTAGTGTAACGAATGTCGTACAAAAAGCCGGTCAAAAATTAAATGCAATCAAACCCGATTATTTATTGGTCTTACAAAAAGCATGACGTGGGCAGACACCCTAATTTTGATTACAGAGTAAGGCCCAATTTCACCAACGTCTATTAGTGTTATCACTTGTCAGCTTGCTAATATCATGCCTTCTCATTGATTCATATTATTATGAAAAACGAAAGAGGTGATACTAATTCGAGCTAAACTTTAATAGTGGTTGGTGAAATTGGGCCGTAGGCTACGTTTAATAACGGCCTACTTGGTATACTTAACATGTCTGGACCTCAGGCTAATCCTTGCTACATGTAATATAAATTTCTCATTACACACACCTCGGTACGGCCAACCGACTATTATATAGATTTTAGTCCGAGCCAGGCCCGGACTATACAAGATATTATCTCATATAACTATAATATAAGTAAATAAAATATATATTTTTTAAATTTTTTATGGGCCTGTTTCACCACTTCTTGACAAAGTGCTGGATCTACAACTTTTTTCACAGATTCTCCATACTCTATCTGTCAAGTTAAGTGGTGGATAGCGTATCCGGCACTTATCAGGAAGTGGTGAAACAGGCCCTAAGCCTCGCTAAAATACGAAAGTGCGCCTGTCTGTCTGTTAGCCATTCACGTCCAAAATACTGAACCGATTTTGCAGAAAAGAAGAAGATACTTTGAGTGGCGGCAAAGGAAATATGATACCTACTTTAAATTACTCCAGAAAAATGTGACTTCCGCGCGATAATCAAATTTTTGCTTAACCATATTGCGGGCGTCATCTAGAAGTAATTATATTAAAAATAATAATCGGCCAAATGCAAGTTGGACTTGCGCACGAAAGGTTCCGTACCATTATGGAGCAAAATTAAGCCAAAAATTGTGTTTTTTGTATGGGAGCCCCCATTAATTTTTTATTTTATTTTAATATTATTATTAAATATTAATGTACATATACATATACATATTATAATTAAGGACTTTGAGAAAGATTAAAGTACCTACCTGTTGCCATTATTGATATAAAGCAAAAAAGGGCAAAAAATCAAGTTTGTTGTATGGGAGCCCCCCTTAAATATTAATTTTTTTTTTTTGGTATTTGTTGTTATAGCGGCAACAGACATACATAATCTGTGAAAATTTCAACTCTCTAGCTATTACCGTTCTTGAGTTACAGCCTGGAGACTGACAGACAGACAGACGGACAGACAATGAAGTCTTAGTAATAGGGTCCCGTTTTTGTCCTGATCCCTAAAAATTAACAATGCACAATATAATCACCTGTGGGTTTCTTATGTACCTAACTACATAATAATATCTATCTCATCATTATCAGCCTATTGCCGTCCACTTCTGAACATCTATCTAATTAATAATTATATTTTAAGCCCAACTCACAATCCGGGTCTGCTCATCTGGCCGCAGTCCAAATTGAACAAGTTTTTAGTGTAACGTCAAGTATGATCGTTTATTCATACTCCTAAAGTTCCGCTTCTTACAATACTTCAAGTTATTGTTTTCGAGGGGACATTGAAAACTTCGAGTATCCAAAACTTGGGAGGACATTTTGTGCATAAAATTGTTTAAACACGGCGATAAAGTGATCAGTGCTCCTGAGTTTTTACACGACTACGTCGGAAAAGAAGTGAAGTAATTTTTAGGCAGTGTTAAGTATGTAATATGTGCATATCGTAACGGCTGAATAGTGAATTTTGACTGGTCTCATTTTAACAAGTAAAGTGTCAATTTAATAATGATGCCATGGGTTACAGAAGCTTTAATCTTTTTCTGTAGTTCTAGTTTTGAAGTACTCAGGTTATAGTATAGCCTTAGAAATAGTAATGCCTCATAAGGGTCAATTCAGATCGCAACACGACGCATACATGCATTTATTTAAGCCTGTTAATTCAATATAAATTCAAAAATGCATCTACGCGTCGCGTTTCGGTCTGAATTGACCCTAATAAACCAACAAAGGTGACGGTGGTTAGTGGCATTCAAAGCTGGAGACATTTTTGTAGTTCATTTCCCTCACTTTTATAACTTGGACGAATTACTGTCACGACTAGCGAAAGATCAGGCGCAGAACCGACTTATCGTGTCCATCCGGCGTGTAGAATGTAGATCATAATATAATTTGAGATCATCTGAGATCAACCTACAGCGCCCTTGCCAAAATATGGCACATAATTATTGTAATATTAATATCATGTTATGAGTGCCACATCACATATTAATAATATTATATAAAATGATATTCGAATATTCTAACATCAATATCCCTTGCGGAAAGGTATGCGATGAAACAGACACAAAAACATTATGAATCGGAATGGCGTTAGCTTGAATATGAATTTCTCGTCACCGCAGATTTATGTAAGCTATTCCGGAATTTTTGTACGTAATTTCGGAACTCGCTAACTTTTCCGAAAAATTTGAGGTATCGATGTAATTGGCATTTATTGCTTTTATAACTTTAATTATTATCTATGATACATTTACATAATATTTTACATTGCATTTTTGACGATCTATTGACGATTTCTAAGATCATAGAGATTATATAATATTACTAGATTACGAGCCCAACGCCGTTACGCCGATGAATTTAACAATTCAAAAAGTATCATAATGTCCCTTCTTTAAAAAAGTATCATAATCCTTTCCCTGGACTCTAAGTATATCCATACCCAAATTCATCAAAATCGGTTCAGTAACTTGGGCGTGAAAAAAACACAATATAATATCATTCATTTCGTTTTTGACGAATTATCAAGATTCTAATAATATTTATACTATTTATCTTTGTTACGTGAAATAGGCAATAACATACATCCTGATAGGCTGATACTATATTTCCTTTAATAAATCATTTTATTAACACGTTTAACATCTCAAATGTAGTCAAAATAAATCTTCCTCCCTTATCATCCGACGGCGAGAGAGTAATAGGCAATTTATTACAATTTCATAAAGAAAAAAAAAACTTTTTACCAGAATAATGGGTCATATTTCATAGCAAGGAGTGAGTTCGAGATTAATGACACAAAACGGTTTATTTACATAAATAAATTATTGGTGTAGAGGAAATTATAAGTTCGACTTTTCAGGGCTGACGATGCATTCTTGGATTGTATTATTGAAGTGATTCTTTAGCGGCTTTGTAATTTCTGGGATGTAAAATGAACGTGACGTGACCTACTTTAAAATTTGAATTTTGCCGGCAGAAATGAATACGCAACAGTCACAGCAGGTGTTACATTTTCGGGTGATGATATTATATAACACAATAATACATATTGTATTCGTAGTAGATAGTGGGATATTATTTTTTCTACGCCACGCCAGTGGCTACCATCCCTTTTCCGTCTTATGAATTTTCGATCACGCTTCGTGTTAGTTTTTTTAATGTTATTGAAATTCATCCATTAAAGTGATTTTTATGACTCTCGCAATTAAGAACATGCTTGCAAGACAAAAAATTACAAGAAATGAACAAAAGGTATGAAACTATATCGCATTTTATCAATCTCAAAGAAAAAACTTCTGTTTGCCAGCCCTAGCGAAACAAATAGAGAATTTATTTTCAGGAAGCAGGATCCGTTAAACTATAGATTTGTTCTCTACGTCGTACAAGAAATCCACGATATATTTTTTTATCATCTACTTTTTTTCCTGCCGACATGAAATCGTATTGAGTTCAGTATGATATCGGGTAAATAGTGGATTACCGGAAGATTGTTTTGGATTTATATGCTGCTAAATACGTTCATGAGTATAATAGTAGTCAGTTTGCATCGTGACGAGGTAATACGATGCATTCTTAAATGTGCAATTTTAAAATTCAATAAATATATAAATGGTTCCCAATATAGTTATCAAAATAATTTGTTGAAAACTTTATTTTTTTCCGAAGTTTTACACAGCGGTCTATAACCTTTAAACTATGTAACCTGAATTCACGTAGCATGAAGAGGTAACTGGCAGACAGACAGACAATAAAGAATTACTTATATCTTTTTTACTTAGACTTTATAATATCCTTATTTTAAATTGTAAAAATGTTTCGATTATACGAGGGTGGGATGATAAGTAACTGGCCTAATATTAGAAAACTTAACTTTTCGTGATAACATTAATTTTGTTTTTCGATAGAGTCTCTGTGAACCTCTATGCACTTACTCCATCTTTGTTCTAAAGCAGTAATGCCTTCTATAAAATGATTTCTTTCAAGGTCTGCAAAATACTCCTCTACAGCGACTATGAGTGCTATGACTTCATCATTTGTGGCAAATTTCAGTCCACCCAAAAAAGTTTTGAGCTTAGGGAGTAAATGGAAGTCTGATGGCGCTAGATCAGGCGAATAAGGTGGGTGGGGCAACAAATAATACTTTAATTCATTGATTTTCTTTAATTCATTTTTGATCGTGCGTAAGTAAAAAACTTATCGACCGACGATACGGGTTGATAACTTTTTTATATTTGGTTCCTCACTTAGGATATGATCTACCCGTTTTTTTTAGATACCTATAGTGTCTGCTATTTCAGATAACTTCAATCGTCGGTCTACTAAAACCATATCATATACTTTCACGAACATTTCCGGAGTTGTGACGCTTTTTGGACGTTCGGGGCGGGTTTCATCTTTGACCCATGAACGACCGCGTTAAAACTCAGCCACCCAGTTTTTTACTGTGGCATGACAAGAAGCAGATTCAACAACACAAAAAACATTTTTAAATTCGTCACAGATATATCTCCCCTTTATTCCCTTCATATGAGGAAACTTTATCGGCGCTCTTTGTTCAATTTTATCCATTTTGAAAACAGTTGACGATTTTTTTTTTCAAATGATGAAAAAATAATAAAATTTTCACGACATGAAATTCAAATTTGGAACACAGGTTTCCAGAGACACGAATTTAAATATGACGTACATATTTTTTCAATTTTAACTTTTTAAATAGCAGAGGCTACTTCTCATCCCGCCCTCGTACTTTTAACCCAAAAAGTCTACTTTAGTACATAAAAACTTCATTATTTCAGCAGGATAGGATTTATATTCCTTAAATTCGGTGAAAAGTAGAACCTTAATAATGGAATTTTCCAGTATCGAGAGGTAAGCGATGTTTGGGGAAACCTATAACTTTGTTACGCCCCGTGAACCCTCCAAACTATTTCCATTTAGCTGTTATAATTAAACAATAAGGTTGGAGCGAAGTTTCTATAATAATTTATTTTACACTCAAAATCTGTATAATTTATTATACGACAGATTGTATACCTAACCAAAGCAATATCATACCTTTGTATAGCTACAAATTGTTATTATCACTTAAATAATCTTTAATCTATGCGTACTAATATTATAAATGCGAAAGTTTATGTATGTCTGTCTGTTGTTTCTTCACGCCCAAACCGCTGAACTGATTTTTCTGAAATTTGATATGGAGATACTTTTTATACCGGAAAAATGTACGGTTCCTGCGTGATGAACGAATTTTAGAGCAACGGAGTTTCGGACGTTATCTAGTACTTTCTATATCCGTACTAATGCTATAATTAATGTGAAAGTCTGAATAGCCTAAACTGACGCATTGCTCCTGTTTCGTTACAAAATTAAAATTTCATTACCTGATTTAAAGAAATTGACTAGTCATTAAATAGTATAGTATAATAAATTCAGCGATACACGTTATATTTACTTTATATTATTATGTTTAAAAAGCCACAGCCAGTAGCGAACATGAAGAAGCTTCAGAGAGAATTTTTAAACAGTCAAAAAATTTAAAAGTACGTCAACAGAATTTGAATACTACATGTTAAACAAAGTTTGAAACACAAAAATCTCGCAAAGTATTCGCAGTTGAATTCATTTAAAACTGTCGGAGCGGGAATGTATGAAATTATAACAAAAAGCTTATTCAATAATGAAACGCTTTCGAGGGCTGTTTAAAGTTTCATGGCGGCCCAATCTGTGGACTTTTACAACACTTTACAACAAATTGATTGCTTTATATTTTCTTACTAGACTTTTACAATGTTTCTTTATAAAATTTTGCCATATAAGGTTCCTAACAGAAAGGTTTATGACGAAACCCTAATATTTTAAAATAATCCGCTGTCTGTCTATCCATGATTCAGTATGTTGAACTATAAAAATCAAATAGTTAATGCCCGCAACTCCGTTGCGCAAGAATTTGTTTAACGCGTGGGAACCGTACATTTTTCCTGGACTCAAATTATCCCCATACTAAATTTCATCAAAATCGGTTCAGCGGTTTAAGCGTGACAATGACACAGACAGACAGACCGACAGTCGACAGCTGATATATACATTTTCGAAACTGATAGAATAAATACTTCGAATCCGTTAAAAAATCACGGCAAAGCGTTAAAAGGTTTCGATATTATCAGTTAAATAAGGCACCCTGGGGCCACAGGTGAGGGGAGAGTGGGTCCCGGGTCTAGGGGAGACTGGGCGTACGTGATGCCTGATAATGAACGAACGTGAGAAGACGTGAAACCTATTTGTTTGTTAATGGATTCTTTGTTAAAAGGAATCTTGGGTAAACAGCACGCAACTATTCAATGGTTTTTCCTAAAGAGTATAATAGATTTACTTATATATCTGAATAGTTATGTCCACACTATGCGCTTTCGTCTTCAATTTTCGTCATCTTCTTTCATTCGTTTTGGCGCATTCAATAATTGAATGCGTCAACAAACGCAACGCCAAGAGGGCATGCGTCGCGGGCATGCCTCACGTTCGCTGTTGACTGCGCTATAACGCATGCCCTTGACGAACAGAAAAAGGCACAGTGTGGACTAAGCTACGCGGTTGCTTTACCATCAACTTTATAACGGGTACCGGGTGTGAGAAAATAATAAATAGTTATTTGTCAATTCTCAGAACTAATAATCGTACAAAATTTCATCTTAATCATCCTTTAAAGAAGAGTTCGTGTCGCAATGTTTGTTGAACAATCGCGACACGAGAATTTTACAAACCCGAAAGAACATTCTAGTGCACCAAACAGCGCGCATTCCTGAATCGTGCTTTCGAAGTTTCTTTATAAGTTGAATACTAAAAAGAGTTTATCATTATAGAGGTAAGTCTGAAATGTCGATTCCTCGCTTGGTTGTAAGTTCTTCCTTTGAGGCATTCAAACATATTTCCATAACGTATAGGGAAGAACTATGTCGCCTCAGCTAGTAATAATGTTATATAATTATGTAGATTATATAGTATGAAATAACTATGTACATACTTTACGTACAAGTCCGACGCGATTAACCAACTACGCGTGTATTCATAACTTAATCCTCGGGGCATAGATAGAATAGTGTTGTGAATATCCCATCGATATCGATAAACTAATAATATTAAAAATCTATAATTTGTAGGTTTCTTACGTCGGTTTTACTCACACGGTTAGTTTTCGAATCGGTGGTAGGTCAACAATGAGGGCGATTGTTCTGTAAACAAAGGTTTCAAATATAATATTTAGAAAATTAAACAATTAGTATTTCATTTAGTATAAAACTGACAAACTGTATTACCAAAAATATTGATTGCAATAATATTATGTGGGTCTTGGCTATCGAGTAGACAGCATGAATTTTACGTGATGATAATAGTAATTAATTGAAAGAGTTTCGCATTACAAAATCCGAGTGTTGATATTTAATGACACAAATGAAAAACAATAAAACACTATTTGCAGCATAAATCATTCAAACAACGCGATCGGTTGTATTCATAACATAGCAATAAACGTGGCACAGGTTGAATAAATTCTCAAAATATACTTTGTTTAAACTGCACAGTAAAATATCGTAGGTGAAATTCATTCTGAATGCACATAAAATAAATAACTGCGCTACAGTTCGTGAACTAAATGTCTATAAATGAATTCGAAAGCGCCTTTTGGCAACATCGTGCGGCGGGTTGCCAATAGTTATGTCGATAAAAACGGGCCCCTCACTATGAGGAGTATTGTCTAATGCATCAATATGAAATTCAATGAGGGTATGCTAGAACAAGTAGAGGCTTCGGAGTTTCGCGTAATTTGAGTGGCCGAATTGTTTAATAAATTACTATTTTGTAGGCATCATCAGTTCGTTATGGTTTAAACCTTGAAACAGAGCATAGAATGTGCTAAGTTTAAAGGGTGAATTCAGACCGCGACGCGACGCGTAGATGCATTTCTAAAGTATGGATTGTACAGATTTGCAAAACGTTTAACGTAATTGAAATTTATCAATTTTTTACAAAATACAAATTTATGCCGAACCGCGCCTCGCCTCGCCTCGTCGCGTTGCGGTCTGAATTGACCCTAAGGGTGACTCGCAGCAGGCTATCGGTCAACACACATAATATCGGTCTAAAGGACACACACTACCTACCACATAATAATATGAGGTCAATCGTTCCGGTTGGAAGGATAGCAGGCCTAAGTTCTAACTGACTGGACTCGTGTACACGGGAACAAACAAAACGAGTATATTATGTTGTAAATGCAGATTCTCAACATCAATTAACTGGCATTTGTAGAATCTTCGAACTGTTGTAACATTATTATGTACATTACATTACATTATTATAACGTTATTATAAAATTTAAAGAAGCAAGTTATCGCATAACCTTTTGTCAAATATCTATCATGAAATCTTTGAACTTTACACAAAAGTACGGAAGTGCGCTCAAGACTTTTCAGATGTTAAAATGCGTGTGGCAAACGTTTAAATTATTCAAAAGAATATCCTGACAAAAGATTATGTAAAAGAAATTTGTTCTAATTTTCACGTGGCACGGCGGGAAGAGGCTCACCTCGGGAAGGTTCTGACCTTTGTCAGATGTGGGTCAGATAATAATTAATGGGTCACTAATTTACCATCATTTTTTAAAGATTTACTGACCGAATAATATATCGTAGGGTATTTTTAATGGCATTATAACGCCGTTTATATTTTCTTCTTAGCATTATAACGCCGTTAATGTGACTAATACTTAATGTAGACATGACAAGCCCACTTCCACTAATTACCGATACTATAAACTTATACTAAATGGATTTGTAACATCTGTAACCTTATTCTAAATTCAACGAAATAGCAAACAACAATTTTAATCTTTCGTCCGTCCATTGAATATAAATTCAAGGTTTTTTTAGGTGAGGCATCAATAAAATTGATTTACTACACAATGCCGGCACGGTCGCCGCTTCTAACTCTCCTGTGAATAGGATTAATGTATTGAAACCATGTAAAAATGTTGCTGCAGTGCTGTTACATTGTATATTTGGCATATAAACAGAACAATACAAAATGCTGATTTAAAATACTATAAAAGACAAAACGTATTTTTGGAAAGATTTCAAATAATGTTTTACCTACCAGTATGGAGGTTATAGGAATTATTTAAAGACCGGCTTGATTCGAACCACCTTTTATTGCTCAGAACAGCTCAGTAGTTTTAGTTCAATTATTTTAATTAAAATATAGTTTAATTAACTCGTCAAGCCCCGTACGGCCCAAGTTGGCCGCGATAATAATACATTTACAATAGATTTCCAGGAATCTGCGATCGACGGATTAACCCGGCGAGAATGTGGCAGGGTATTTTACACACTACCCATCACTTAAACGCGCGTAGTTTTTTTATTTCGCGCTAAGTAACAACGGGACTTTCAGTAGCTGCAGACAAGGGAGTGCCGAGGGTATTAGTGACGTTATCCTAGTGTTGCGCCGTGCGCGTACCTGCTCGGGAGTTATATAGGCTTACTAACCTACTTCGGGGTAAAAACCCTGCCACATAGCTGGTTATGCATTTTTAATTTTATTTTATGTAATTTATATGGCTTTTAAGTATTAATTTCACTTTGTTTTTTCAAAATAAGTGACGAACGTATTGAATTTATGATAAAATAAGTTTTAAACTATTTTTTCGACGAGTCTGACTTTAAAGTTGTGTCTGGACCCTCAACTTTAGCATCAAGACATTTTCCTGGAAGAACTGTCAGACGTCGTGACTGTCCCTGTAAGAAATATTAGAAGACTAAATATGGTTGTAAGCACTGTAAAAAAAGCCATATTGTATGAAACACTCAATATTTTTGGCTATATTGTAGCACAATGTTCCAACCTAAAAAAATATAATAATATCTGATTAATATATAGTTGATTTAATTTTTTTTATAGGAATACCTCATTACTTATACGTAAAAAGTGATATTATCTAAAAAAAAGGAAGTTACTTAATGTTTTCTATTAGTTTTCGAAGTCAATGCCTTTTGTTGATTGTTAAATCTATACTTTTTGTTTTCGCTAAAATTAATAAGTATACATATAAATATACAATATTTTTTTATTTAATATCATAAAGGCTATACTAAAGGTGAATAAAATAGTAAATATTATATAATACAGCTATTATTTACATCACAGTAAGAATTATTACATAAGGGTAATAATAATGATATCGAATGCTTCACACCACGTAAATCTGACCCCGTGCTAAGTAGATACCTGAAGGACTTGTGTGACGGGTACCAGACAACGGAAATAATAATATAATATATTTTGATACTTTTAAACTACACATATTATATTTAAGATTTTTATTACATTATGCACAGATTAAATACACTTCCATGACCCAGGAACATTGAAAACTTTTTGTTCCATCGGCGGAATTCGAACCCCCAACCCCCGGCTTGAGCTGCCACACGCTCGACCATTGAGCCACAGAGGTCGTCAGTAGATCATATTATTCTATTTGATTTTATAACACATTTTTACCACGTCCACGAGTGGCGACATTTGCGATGACATTACCCAACAAAATGGCGGTCGACAAAATTGGGAGTTGGGAATCAATTTTGCTGTCATAATGTTCGTTTCGAATTTCCGTTTCCCGTAAAACACATATACGTGCATGACGCTCCAGTTGGCACAGCTATCGGTGCAAGCTATAGGAACTAGAGGTTTTAACGTGAAAACTAGGGGGCTGAAATGGTCGCAATTCCTCTAAATTCAGAAAATTTAGAAAATCAATCGTCAAAACAGTCAAACTGACTAATGTCAAATTAGTACGTATGAATTTTTGCAAGCAGAGTGACCATTTTGTGATTTTTAAAAAATTTATCATATTATTATGATTCTTAATATGATTCTCCAAAGCGACCATTTTAGCCCCCCTGATTTAAAGAAGTTCATAAAGCGATATTTTCCAGAACCAAGATCAAACTTTTTTTACCCATTAGAAAGTGAATGCATTTTCGAGATGGGTAAAAATGTTGAACTCACTTCAGGTGATCTTTTGTCAGGTGTGTTTTTGTAACGTCACTTTTATGACGTATCATACAATGTTAACGCTGAAAACCGATGAGGACCATATTTCAGACATCAGAATAACACACCTTTTTATTGGTACTCGGGTAAGCCTATAACTTGGCCCCCGGGTGAAAATCATAAGATTACCTGTACCGTGTCCCGGCTAACCGCATTCCCCTCAGTTTTTGCCGGACTTCGTTACCCCCTCGTCACAAATTACGCCTGATTTCACGACGTCCACGTTGACGCCGTGTTATTGGGAAAACATTATGTAGAGGTCGTTTATTGAAAAATTTATCATGTAGTTAATAAACTATATATTTCACTAGAAACATATCAATTTAAAATTTATATTATACAGTTTAGACTTGAGTTTTGTTTTACGATCTTTACTCATGTTATTCTATCGTATCGGGTTTCAGGCGGTGCAGATTTGAAAAGTAAAAATTATGACCGATTGAAATTGTTGGTTCTTTGTAAAAATTCGTATTCGTAATAATAACTGAAGGTATATTATGTGGTCAATAAAAGAAAAACTTATTTGTATTAACACAACACAATGTATTTGCAATTAAATGGTTACAAACTTACAACGCAACCAAAGCCAAGGCCCAAGACTCAAGAGGAAAAGTCGCAATTACATAAAACAGTATTGCCAACTTTTTTTAGCGTTACCAGGTATTACATTGATTATTATTTATTACCAACAATAACTTACAACTTTTTATACACTTAAATACTTTTATTAACTTTTGATAAATTGTGCATTTTGGTTTTTTGGATAAAATTACCTTAAAAGTAACAAATATTGTTTTATTGCTAAATATAATAATATAAACAAATATACAATTGTTATAATTAAGAATTTGGTTATGTACCATTATTACCAGTGTCATAAGTACAGATTTCACAAAAGTTGCGCTCGCACGCAGCAGTCGTGGTAGTGTGTGGCTCGTTTGCACGTATAGAGCCAGACTTATCGCTAATAGTTCGATAATCTCTATCGCCCTTTGTAAGCTGAAAACTTTGGTATAGTCCACTTGCACCATTTCGAATTAACCTTATCATAATATTATCATCTCGTTACTTATATTTATGAAAGAGAAGGCACGATATTTTGACGAATGATTAGCGATAGCCTAGATTGGAGTAAGTTGGCCTTACCATGTGCAGACCTTCAAATTCGGAGAATATTGGTAATTAATTTTCATATTCACTTCTCAGACATATTAGATTTCATTTGTGTGAATGAGCATATTATTGGATGCTTAGCGGTGTTTTGTTTAATAAATTTTGATTTGAGCGTATATAACTTAAGGTAAAGGTCTCCCATCGATGCGATGTAACAGCAAACGGATGATATCCGACATTCAACTTAATTTCCTACACGAAAAGGTATATTTTTATAACGCCCGATGCGCAGCGTAGTGAATATAAACGTTAATAAAGTGAGAAGTGGATTACTATCGTAAAACTGCGTAATGGCGTATTTTCATTGGTCGATAGGGCCCGCATGCGGGGTGCGGGATATTTCTGAAACGCTTGCCACGACCTATGACAATGCGCCATTAGTTGTCAATTAGTTGTCATATACTCCCCGCATGCGATATACCGTACGAGTTATCGACTAATGAAAATGCGCCCTAAGTTCAATCTCGGTACTAAGAATTTGTGTAAAACAATAAAAAATATATTTATGTACTATTAAGACTTTATGTATAGGCTCATAGGATATTGTCATCTTCTGATTCAGTTAATAAGCCATACTAATATTATAAATGTGAAAGTGTGTCTGTCAGTGTGTTTGTCTATCTGTCTGTCTGTTGTCTCTTCACATTCACACACTTCACATACTATGAACCACGGAAAATGACATAGTATACTTTTATCCCGAAAAAATGTACGGTTGCAGTTGTAAGATGTTGAGTTGCAGGCGTTATCTAGTTAACAATACAATAATTAAAAAAACTAAAGAAATTGGAGTACTAAATAGCACACTTTGGAGCAACGAAAAGGCTTGTAATAAAGTGAACTCAAAGTCTTGGGAAATTAAGCACTCAGCTCCTTTGCTGTACAAATTACCAGCACTTTAAGTAGATAAAAGGTTTAATTATGTTTTGACCGTTGTATTTTAATTTTTCATTTTCAGAAAAAGGTAAAATATTATTCAGAATTTTCTTTGAGGAAAAGCTAAGCGAATTGACAGACAGCTAAAACGAGATATTATGATCCAGATTTTAGATTATCGTTATAAGCTTTTTAAGATTTTATTAAACTAGCTAAAGCCGAGCATTGTGAGGGCTCGCGTCGTCACACCTTGACTGAAAATTACTACGTACTATATATTAGTTCTAGTACAAATCAATAGGCAGGATAGTTTTTCCGTAAAGTGTATTACAAAATGTACATGCTGTGGGATATAAAAAAGACTTTACCTAATAAAATCTTTAAAAAGATTTTATCAAATAAAGTCTTAAAAAAGCTTAAAACTGAAAAAAACATGTAAACTTATTGATGACATACGTTAATCTGCTGGTAAAGCAACCAGCCTTACTCCACGAACACACTTTTCATTACAATATTTTACCAAAATTCAAGTCAACAACAACAAAATCTGCAACATTCTAGATCCAACGACATAATCAAAGCCGGGTACGTAAAGTGAGTAATTCTCAAAGTTTTCTGTTTAAAAGGACGGGATATTCCGTATTGGCGCGTTGCCACGAGCACAATTTTTACTCAAACATCCCAATCTGAGCTCTTTTATAACCTGCGGATCTGGTTTTACCATCCAATTCTAACGATTACGCAATAAGTAGATTGTTTTATGAAATTAAGTAGAAAACGAGACATATCACCTGATGGTAAGCAATATTTGCGAATAAAGTCACTTACGCTCTCTGTCCGCATATAATATATTTGAACATAACGAGTTATGTTGCAGGTTTTAGCAATAAAAAAATAATGATCATGATTTATTTGTACATTGCGTTATGTAAGTCATATGTATGAAGAAAAACAAACAAAAATATAAAATACATACAAGAGAGTTATTTTACAAAAATGGTACTAGATAAGTAGAACAAACAATTTACTTGTAAAAATAAAAATAAAATAAGACGATGCTGCCAGAATTTATTGAACAAAACTAGAATCACACACACCTAAACAATAAAAGAAAACCCTTACATTAGATTTCATTACCTTATGTTGGGCAAAATATTTATATCTGTCCAATAAACGAAACACGTACACACATAATATATGTCGGAGAAACATAGAGCCCGATAACCGTAAAATATAAACCTACAAGATTAAATAAGTCGGATTTACCACGTGGTCGGAATGTATAGGGCAAATAGAACCTTGGGAATAGGGTGTCCCATGCAGGCTACTTTGTTTTAAGTGTAAGTTAAAAAAAACAAAACAATGTGTAAGTTACAAGTTACAACATTGTTTTGTTTTTTTTTTTTAAGGAAAATAATAATCATATAAGTTTTAGGGTCCAATTTTACATTTCCGGGTAGTGTACTTTTAGGCTGTATCGAGCAACACACACCAATGACATCATGTTACTAAACTTGTAGTTATTCTGACAAAAATTTAATTGTATTGTTTTTCTTTTTTTTTCTTAATTACTTATAATGAAATAAAATTAAATATTAGTTCTTCTAATTAATAGTTCGTTAATATTAATTACATAAAATACAGTAGCTAAGCATTTATGAAACACTTATAGTAACTCATTTTTAATGTAAGGAGCAAATACCTCAGTACAGTTGCATACGCCTGTAATTAACTATTGTGCTAGTCTTAAACAAATATGTATTAGTTTTAAGTATTAATGATGTTACAATATGTTGTTGGTGTATCTTTAAATAAATAAACACAGCCTGAAGTTATTAGTCTATGCTTAGGGAGATCGCACACGTCACACTTTTTGTGTGATCGAGTCTGCAGCTTCCATACATTCTGATGGCGTGCGCCATGCAGATTGTATGTAAGCCGCAGACTCGATCACACAAAAAGTGTGACGTGTGCGATCTCCCTTAAGGAAAAGAAAGTCCAAAAATTTCTAGAATTCCTATCGAATCAATTTACATAGAAACTCAAACTAACTGTTAGTTAATTACTTTTTTACGCTCGATCCCTAATTTTGCTGGTTATATTAATAACATTATCAAAACATCCTAGTCGAAAATCAAAAAATCGCAGGTTGGTGAAACATTTTTAAGTGAAATTTATTGAAGCCGTGAATCATTCCCCATCGAGCGTGTTAACCAAAGGTTTACGACCACTGTCCGCCGCGCAACACGTTATGGGCTCCCGAAAATGACGATTAATTTGTATGTAAATGATATTTGTAATTGAAATATTTATTTATGGTCCAACCAAGCTTTTGTTCAATATTTATTTACATGGCAACCGACTGATATTATATCAATATATTATAAAGCATTAAATTGTAGTAACATATATGACATTAAATTAAAATACTTTATAATATAATATTATTGTAACGTTAGATTAGTTGGATAGTAATATTATAATTAAATTTTTAGTGGATAAAATATTTTTGTGCATAGCAGCACAGATTATAATATATTATTAGTTGTACCAAGTAGCAGGGAAAGACATCTATTTAAGGGCATTCCGTCCGGAGATTCCGTAATTGACCGTATTTAAAACCTTATAAACTCATAATCTGAAAGCTACAATGTTATAATAAAAATACAGCAATAATCTTCAGTATATCAACATTCCTTTTGTCGTTTTAAATTTTCTATTTTTGTTTCTTATACTCATGATATCAGCTTCCAAAGTAATACCAATTTGTTAAAATTCAAGCATACATTCAGCATCTCCTTAGGATTTACAAATTACTTTTATTTGAAACTCACGCCAATAGATCGACAATATCATAAACTACATATTCGCCGTTTTAAATTTTTTTTAGGACAATTTTGAACTAAGATAAGTAAAAATAATAGGGTTTTGGCGCGATCTCGGCAACGCGGCAAATGTATGGCCAAGGTCGTTTGCTCGGGGGATGACCTTAATAAATTATATAGAAGTCTTTGGTAGCAGGGCTAAGCTAGTCGTAGCACTGCTACGCCAGCCGTAGCAGTGCTACAGCGTTTGTTGTAGTGGGGACTGGGGACCTTACGTTTTTCGTAGCGGGGCTACTGCTTACGGCGTTGCAGTTGCGTGCGCGGCGTAGTAGGTGCCGCGGCAGTGCCGCTCCATTGCATTATGAGTAATGGCGCGGCACCTACGAGTACTACGCCGAAAGCCGTTGCCGCGCACGCAACTGCAACGCCGTAAGCAGTAGCCCCGCTACGAAAAACGTAACCTGATGACGATGAGTCGTCATCCTTGTATTTCTATGGGCCCTATACACACGGCGCTGCCATGGCGGCTGCGATACCGTGCCCCTGCCGTTGAAAAGCCCATAGAAATACAAGGATGAGTGATACAGCGGCGTGGCGATGCCGCTGCTGCTGCGGATCGTGTGTAAAAACCCTTAAAGCAGGTCTATGTTAACTGTAGCATTTTTTGATTTTGGTATATAGTTTTTAGATTGTCGTAGTTAATCTTCTTATCGTCTTAACAGGATGATGTCTGTCGTAGCAAGCTACCTGTTTTGGGTATCATATTATAGTCTACTCTAGCCTGGCCTCGTGGCAATACTATAGACAATAGACATAGAGTTATGTCTTAGCTCACCTTCATTCGTCATAGTCAACGGTATCACTCTAAAATCTATAGTCTAGATATCATGTACGAACGAGAAAAAACTGATGTCAAACATTACATTACCTCTTCTAAACACAACATTATCACAGACGTATCATTTAAATACGCACAAAACATCTTCTCCGCATTAAATCTCGTTTCATAAAAACACCTGACAACACGCGTGTTTTACGAGCGCCGCGTCGCGTGCCGTGTTGAGTTCGTAATTCATTTGTGTAATTGCGTCATTTGTCCCGGGGATTGGACGCATCAGTCCCCACTCCCAGCCCCCACCCCCCACTTCCCCACTGCTGGCACTACAGGTGATAGATGCCACAATCTAATGTTGTTTATTATGACGAGGAACTAACTAGATACATTTGCCACTATTTTTGTTAAAGCCAAAATTGGGGTAATCATTTTGACAGATCATGAATTTGTTTGTGTTTGTTACTTTAGCTGTAATGCCTATTCTCGTGATACGATTTTGTTAAATCAATAGAGTAATAATAGCGAAGGTGACCAAAGGCAATAATAATTTGGAAAGCCGAGTTGAGTTTTAATGATTTGAGTGCTTTTCATAAACGTGATTATTTATCGACACTTAGCATTTGAAACAGTTCAATAAAAAAGTAATTATTATCCTGGAGTCCCGGCAAGTGCATACTCTCGGGCAGATCGCAACAAGCCGTCATCAATCGCGCACTTATTTTTAGCAGTAACATACAGTCAATATATTATCATTTTTATATCAAGGACTTTTATATAAAAATGATAATATAAGTATAATTTGTTAAATGTTTTTGTGTGCAATAAACTGTTAAATAAATAAAATAAATAAATGAGGGCCCAAGCAACGGCCATCAATATATTATTATAACTATTTATTTTGGGTCCATTAATCCTTCGATCGTGGCAAAACGAGACACAATAGCCTTTCAATTGTTATCGCGGCCCACTTGGGCCTTACGGAAGTTGAAGCGTTAAATTAACCTTTCATCAAATAAAATTAACACTTTATATTTAAAGGTATTTTAAAGTGTTAATCCATCCAAATAAATAAAAGTCGACTTGAAATTCATTTGGAACGTAAGAAGTGTGAAAAACAGTGCAATATCTGTGGAAACAAGATGGATGGTGAGATTAGCGACGGCACCCGGTCAGCGATCCATCAGCGGATTTGCGCTCCGTAAAAAACAGCGACAGTTGTGACGTCACACGATGTCACCGCGTCGTGACGTCACTACTGTTTCAAATAGCCGTTTTATTGACTTAATTACGTATTAATGCAGCTGCCATGAAAGAGCGTTTACGTTTATTATTCAATCTAATCGTGACAGTTGTGTCGTCACTACTGTTTTGAACAGGTGTTTTACTATGTTTTATTAACTTAAATACATAATATTTTCAGTCTATCGTTGAATAAATAAAGTAAAAAGCAAAAGAAGTTTGTCAGTTTGTACCGTAAACTGTCCAACATAAAACAAAATAAATAGTGATTAAAGGCAAGCAAAATATGATAACTTTGTTGCAATGTTATGTTAGTCTTTTGATGACATTAAAGTAATGCTAGCTAATAATGCATAGGTAACATTATTTAGGCGTGCAGGTGCGTGTGACAAGTATTTGAAGAATATTATCTAAGTAAATACCTATTCGACTTTCAAGTATACCACGTACAGGTTTAAAGAAAAGACACCAATTACTAGTAATGGCACATGGTACAATATATACCGGCTCCCCCATTATTTCTCGGCAAAATGTCACTGAGAGTCAAAACGAACTTGTGTCTAAGGTGGAGAATTCATTGGAGAAGGTATCTGAATGGGGTAGACGTAACTTGGTCCAATTCAACCCCGCCAAGACACAAGTCTGCGCGTTCACCACTAAAAAGTCACCAATGGTCGTATATCCTCATTTCGAGGGCACATCTTTAACCATCTCCCCTAGCATTGAGATACTTGGCGTCAACATATCGAGCGAAGTCCAGTTCCGATATCATCTACAGGGTAAGGCCAAATTAGCCTCGAAGAAGCTTGGTGTTCTTAACAGAGCGAGACAGTACTTCAGTCCGGACCAACGCCTACAACTCTACAAGGCGCAGGTTCGGCCTCATATGGAATATTGTTCTCATCTCTGGGCAGGGGCGCCAAAATACCAACGGCTCCCTCTGGATCGTATCCAACGAAGGGCCGCTCGAATTGTTGACTGCCATAGTGTTTCAAACAGCTTGGACCCCTTGGAATTACGCCGAGATGTAGCTTCATTCTGCATCCTCTATCGGCTGTATCACGGGGAGTGCTCTGAGGAATTGTTCGGAATCATACCACCTGCAACTTTTCGCCATCGTCCCACGCGAAAAACATACCATCCTCATCGCCTTGACGAGTGGCAGTCTTCCACAGTGCGTTTTTCGCGTAACTTTCTGCCACGCACTGTAAAACTCAACGAACGAACGAACTGTCACCAGCAGTATTTCCGGACCTATACGACCTGCAAACCTTCAAGAAAAGAGCGTATTCCTTCTAAAAAGGCCGGCAACGCACCTGCAGCTCTTCTGATGTTGCGAGTGTCCAAGGGCGACGGTAGTTGCTTACCATCAGGTGACCCGTTTGCTCGTTTGCCCCCTTATTTAATAAAAAAACATGTACGTGACACTAATTTAAAAACCTATCCATGTAAGCGCTCGTGTCTACGCAGGTGGTACAAACTTGCGTATTGCGTAATCACATTACACCGAAATTAACATAATACATACCGTTAACGTGCGATCGACTGATATTGTAATTACAACACTAGCGGTAATATGGGGGATGGGGTAAATGGGGAATTGAGTTATATGGGCGATGGGGGATGGGGGAGTAGGGTGTTAACAGTAATATCGCCTGTAATCAATCTAGTCATATTTAAGTGAAACTGTTGATACATATTTGAAATTTATTAGTGTCTGTCTGAGCTGTAGAGTTAAAGCAATGATGTTAACTATACTATAAATTGTAATACCTATCTAATATCTAGAATATATTAGAACAAAATATTGCGTATATCATCAGGAACTCATATAAAATGTGATACCCAAAAGTCTAATTTTTGTGTGTCTTTACATAAAAAATATCTCTTGCATTATAAATTATAATATAAGAGAGAGCGCTAAAATCAAGATAAAAACTACTTCAAAGTCCTCACGGGGAAACTCATCAATTCGGTCAGACTGACCGCAGGCCAATCTGACAGTCCATAAAACGAGTCCAGTCAGTTTGGCTTGCGTTCAGTCCAACCAAAACTACAGACCAGGGCCTGTAGACAAGTGGCAAAGCGCTAACGCTAACGCTGGCGCTACAAAATGTATGCGATTTGACATAAGTCATCGCTTCGCTAGCGAATACTAATGTCAAATCCATATATTTTGTAGCGCTAGCGTTAACGTTAGCGTTAGCGTTTTACCAGTTGTCTACGGGGGCAGGACCGACCAATTGCTCTCAATCAGCCTTAAGAGCGAGCTGTCAAATTTTGCTGTGTTTTCTAATAAGTATTACGATTCCGGAAGACGATTGACTCAAATGAAATTGAGATTTATTTAATCATTGTATTATATTTATCTGATATTAACGGAAAACACGATTTATTGTATTTAGTTTTTAGGTAATCATCAAAAAACAGTTTGGGACTTACGACCTTTACTTTCGTGCTATTATGCGGGAACCCTTGTTACGCGATATTGTTCACTATTAGCTGTGGCGCAAAGTACAATTCATACAGGCACGATTCATGGAATCATTATAATATCACGATTGGAGGATAGCGGGGTGTGTATGCGGGGCCAGCGTGTTTTGATGTTTTTGGCAGCCCGGTCTTAACAGATTTTAATGAATGCAGTTTATAATGAAATGAGATTCTAAGGCAGTATTTCCATTTATTCAATCCAGGCTTGCTAGCTTAAACAATAAAGTAAGACTTAGCAAACCCATAAAGTATCAAACAAGTGAATCAGATGTAAATACAGAGCCGAGCCTGCGGGGCCGCACCAGAACTTGGCCAATAAAATTGATGGCACAGAGCTAACGCCGTTATTGTCTCAAGAACTTTGATATGTGCGGTCCAAGGTGTGAGCAACAGCGGGGATTTGGAGTGTGGTCCAAATTAAACTTTAAATACGACGCAGTCTTTTGCCGTTACCTACTGTTTTTAAATTAAAAAATAATTTTAATGATTTTATGAATTCTCGGCCCGTTAAAGCGAAAACTGAGATCTATGGAGATCAAATTTATGAAGAAAATGAGTTCCTGTACGTTAAACAATACCTTGTGTGAAAAGAGGTAACGTCTAGTAACTAGTTGCAGCTGTGACTGTAAACTATATAAGATAATTATTGTTAAGAACTTATGCTGTTTATTGTTATGCTATTTCTCCTACTTTCATTTCCTCCCCTCCTCTCGCTCCAGATACACGTAAACATTGCAACAGAAATTAGTTTTCAAAATCGCGCTCTCTTATAACTTGCACCACGTAATTAGCCGCTAGAGCTGATCTAAGTTTCGTATTTTAATTGTTTTATTCGACGAAGTTTTAACGTGTTGCAATAAACTGCGTTCATTATTTTATTGCTAATTGTGTTTGTTCTGTGGCAAGAACTTTGCGTGTGAATTCTGATAATTATTTGCCTTAAATTGAACGCAACTTTTACTACAGAAGTTATTACTGTTGTACAAAAGTTCGATTCGAACGCGTTCCCAAAGTTGTTCAATTGCGAAGTAAACTTTTTTAAGTCGCGTTGTGCACATATTGTGGATGACCGAAAAATGAAGCTCGCGTCAGGACAGGTGACCTGATCAAATATCGTAAAACGGAGGGAAGGTAATCCACCGGCACGGCATAGCGGAGGAAGTAATATCGCTTTCTATCACGTGGCGTAAATTAATGCCTGATCTAGTGTTTTCTTGTCATTTCTGCCGACACTCCTGTAGCCTTAGCATGGCCACAGTAGAAATGCAAAAGTATAGAAACACTGCGGAGATAAAACACTAAAGATCGAAACGGTACCTTCAGTTTATCTCCGCAGTGTTTCTATACTTTCGCATTTTTACTGTGGTCAATGCTAAGGCTGCTGGAGTTTTTATACTCATAATTACGATTTACGATAAACTGCAAATATTTTGACGTTAAACAAGGTGTCCAAAATATTTCATCAGATACTCACTAGATACATGGTGTTTTAATAGCATCATATATTTTGTTATGTATGGCGAGCGACAGGCGATACATCACGCACCTGCGAGCATCCATCACCGCATATAGTGTCTAGTGTACTTAGCATACTTATTTGTTACACGGTCATTTAGATACAACGTCGTCAAATCAACGTTAAACTCTTAATAAACGTAGGGTTCCGCAGGGTTGAGAGCTAGATCATTTTTATTCCCAAAATCTATACCTACTGAATTTCATAGTACTTGCGACCGATGAGAGTGTTTCGTTAGCAATTCCAGCGGTTTAGGCGTAAAAACGTTACAGATTGATAGAAAGATAGATAGACACACTTTAGAATTTATAATATAAGTATGGATATAAGTATAAGTACTTATTGTATTGTACTTACGGGGGGTGATAGGTTAATCTTAAAATAAAGACATACAACAAGCACCACTAAAAAAATCATTAATTTACTAGTTTCACTACTTGCCACCCATATAAAACGTTACAATACATTATACCCTATAAATAATACACTACCTCTGATAGTAATACAGATGGAGTATTTACTCTAGTGACGAATTCTAGTCAATTTGTGCGGTATTTGTCTAGGAGCGGGCTTAGTGGGACGTTTATGTACAAACTTAAGCGCTGAATGTACGAGACCTAGCCGTTGTCCATCTCACGCCCTTATTCTGGATTTCAAAGCGATGTGAAAACGATGACGTGCAGTGTAACAATCACTATGTCTAGATTCATATTATGTAAAGTGTAAACCTTTAAACGGTGGCTCATCTCAATTTAAAACAAACATAACTAGATACGTAATATTGTAAACATTGGTAAATGTAAGAGAATACCAGTATTTATAACTTAAAATAGACGTCTACTGACACAGAGATAGTAAGCAATTATGTATAATATTTTAATAATGACCTTATTATACTTTAACGTTATTAGTGGCGGCCGAAAAGGAAGATCTTCCAACCGTGCGAGATAGCATGCTCGGTCAGGCCGAAGCCCACTGACGTCATTTCAGACGTTGTATATATCTTGCCGTTTTCCGAAACTTCGATAGCGCGATGTAGGATTGTTAGGCGAATTGTGGGTACCGCCACATTCCTCCCCCCCCCCCCCCCAATACAATATCAAAATAGCAATAAATGCTAAAGAATAAGCACGTTTGTTTGTGTCTGTGTGTATTCTTGAGTTTTTAATTCAAACGCCTTAGTTACTCTAACGACAATGAATTCATGGTACGTGGCTTATATTAATCTAATATTCTTGAATTATCGCTTGATAGGCAGCCATAGTAAACAAACTTTTAATCCATTCTTCCATACTAATATTATAAATGTGAAAGTGTGTCAGTCTGTCTGTCTGTTATCTCTTCACTCTCGAACCGCCGAACCGATTTTGCTGAAATTTGACATGGAGATACTTTGAGTCCCGAAAAAGGACATATGATAGTTTTTATCCCACTAAAATGTACGGTTCCCGCGCGATAAATGAATTTATGCGCAACGGAGTTGCGGGCATCATCTGGTACTTACACAAAGTGCCGAAAATATCATTACGAAAATAAATGGCTTCCCATTATAAACATTATTGTTACCAGAATAAGCCTCCCCCGAGAATAATGCATGCAACACACGAATTTAAATATAGCGCTCTCTATAAATTAAACCCAGGAAATTGTTTCAGTATATAAGATGAGCGTTTTGCCGGTTATTTAGCATTTTACGAGGGTCCGCTGCTCACTTCTTTTGTTTCAGTGTACCTTTTTATGTAACGTAAAATTTTACTTACGAAAACCCCGTGAAAATATAGTATTTTATGTTTGTTTGAAGGCTTTTACGGAGTAGAATATATAGTCAGTTAAAGTATTTTATATCTTATCTTTTACTGAGATTATAATAATAATATTGTTTGCAGTATGTACCTATAGAAAGAAATCGCTGTAACAGTACAATATTTATCTTATAATTTACAAATATGATTTTCTTGATATTCAAAATGTCATGCCTCCTTATCCAATCCAATGCCCTTTACGAAGTTTCGGTTGGGAGGGACTTGGTCATAAAAATCTGTCACTGGCCCCAGGTCTAAACAATTCAGAGCATGTAGCCAAGACGTTTTATTTATCTCTTTTTTAAAGAATCGCCGATCAAAATGTATGGAATAGACGTAGCACGAGTCTAACGTCAACTTCGAACTATCGAATGCTTATGTCAATTCCATATATTATTATTATTTAGTTAGTTCGGCAATTCTATAAAGAAGCGATAAAGATAAGGTTTTGCCCCAAGAGCCAGCTTATCAAGAACATATGGATCCTACTTCGTTTTACCATGTAAGAAAGAAAGAAAGAAAGAAAGAAAGAAAGAAAAAATTTATTTTCAGTACACACAAGACACAATTATTACAATATAAACAGTACAAGAGCAGAGAAACTAGTATAATTATTTAACTAATTGTGCCTGGATGTGTCCAAAAAAGGGTTTAGTTCGGCTTAGGCCATGTACCTATGTTGGACACATGACACCGGTTTTCAACTGAACCGCTAAGTGAGATACGGATGTCATTTACCTAATTAGACATAATTATCAGTTTATCTAGGGTACTATTTTGATTAAATATATGGCTGTAATAATTCACAAACTTGTTTTGAAAAAATATATATAAGATTATTACGACGTATAGGAGGAAAATATAAACAATTTTGTTTCTCTGTAAAAATAAAGATTTAATGTATATAAGCAAACAGTAAAACATTGAAAACTATATGTACAAAAACTAAATACAATAATAATAGAATAACATAAGTACCTGTAAAAATAAAGAAACGACAATTACGTTTATAATTATAAATCCTCCAAATCGGACACAAATATTTTCCATTGAAACATTTTTTTCAGTTCTAACAAACTTGACATTGCCGTCCTTCAAAATTAAAATATTTTACTTTTCTGTTGCAAACATACCAGCCTACTCTAAATAAGAAGTTTTAAACTTACATCTCCCCCTCCCCTAAAGGAAAAAAAAAAACTTTTTTTTTTACATTTTTACATCTACCTAAATCTAACTTAGAACTGACATAGGTACAGGAATCATTTTTGTCAAATGAAATAGATTTGATTCTGCTTTCTTATGACCTGTGTCTATCCTATATATAGAATTCGACACTTTCTCTATTATCCGAAACGGTCCGATATAAACTTCGTCTAATTTAAATCTATTCAGTCTATTTCCATTTTCAACATAAACTAGATCTCCCACATTAAAATCACGATGCTTTCGATTTTTGTCAAATAATTTTTTGTTGTAATCATGAGACTTTTTTGTATTCTCCAAAGCAACTCTCTTGTCATTTATCCAATTCTCACTTGATATGTTATTTCTTAATTCCTTCGGTAAAATCGTTACATTCTCTGTGCCATATAAAAGATAAGATGGTGAGAAACCTGTAACTGTATGAACAGTCTCATTATACTTTGTAACACACTCTTTAGCTATGTTAGCCCATGCTCTTTTCTTTCCTTTTTCATTAACTTTGCATCTTATCTTATTTACCAATGTTTGGTTTAGGCGTTCATTTAAGCCATTAGAAAAGGGACAGTTTACTGCTGTAAATACCAAGGGTATATTTTTTTCACGAAGAAAACTTTTTAATGCAATCGAATTGATTCCCGGATATTGATCGGTCAAAACCATACCAATTTCTTCCGTCTCTACTATATTCGATAAAAGTTTAATGAAATCATTAGCTGTTTGAGTTTTGGACGTATGTATAAACGCAAATCTACTAAAATGGTCAACCAATAAATGCAAATATTTTTTGGTTGATCTCGAACCTCCAAATCCACCTATCGTATCTATAGACATTATCTGAAAAGGTTTCGTTGCTGGTCCTAGATGAGACATAAATCCAAACTTTTCCTGTCCTCTTGTTTTATTTTTTATGCAAACTTCACAACTTTTGCAAATCTTCTTTATATGATTTGATAGATTTCTAATAAAGTAAAATTTACCAATCATCTTTTGCATTTGGTTGATCCCAACATGACACATATTTTCATGAACATCTTTCAATAATTTTAAACATAATTCTTCTGATAATATTATTTTATCTCTTTTTCCAACTCTTTTGAAGTATACATTATGTTTATTTATTAATTTATGTTTTTGCTCTTGTATTTCTTTATTTATTTTCTGATCTTTAAAAATATCTTCAATCCTTATAAAATTTACGACTTTCAGTTGTTCATCAGTATTTGCATCGGAATTCAATACCGGATTCCTGCTTAAGCAGTCCGCCTCTAAATTATCTCTTCCAGGAGAATATACTATATTAAATTCATACTGTGAAAGGTAATAGGTAAGATCCCCTAATTCTTCGTCAGTTCTCGATTTTAAATTCATATTTTCTAAAGGTTTATGGTCCGAAAAGACTGTAAATGGCTTTCCTATTAGCCAATATTGCCAAAAAACCACGGCCTCTTTTATTGCCAACAATTCCAAATAAATGGCTTTCTTTTTTTTTTGCGCTTCAGTCAATTTTTTTGAAAAATATGCTACAGTTTTTTCTTGTCCATCTGGTTGTATCTGCTTTAAGACAGCACCAACTCCTTCTATGGATGCATCTGTATAAATGTTTATAGGTAAATTTCTGTCATAAATCTCTAATATTGGTTTAGAGCATAATAGGTTCTTTATAATGTCAAAGGATTTTTGGCATTCATTGGACCAAACAAATTTTTGGCCTTTCCTTAGCAATTTATGCAAGGGATCCAATATAATAGCCTTTCTTGGTATGTATTCATGGTAGAAATTTATTTTACCAAGAAACTGTCTAATGTTTTTTTGATTTTTAGGAGTAGGGAAGTTTTGTACTGAAATAATATTATCTTTTAAAGGCTGCACTGAATTATTTTGAATGATATGTCCCAGATATTTGACAGAATTTGAGGCAAAAGTGCATTTCGTAAATTTTAGCCTAAATCCTTCCCTTTTTATAGCTTCTAATAACTGTTTCAAGTGATTAATATGGCTATCAAAATCCTCTGAAAAAATCAAGATATCGTCAATGTAGTTAACGGTAAATTCGTTGAGTTTATATTTTCTTAATATGTTGCTCAACACTCTTTGAAATATTGCTGAGGACGTTTTTAAACCAAAGGGAAGACATGTCCACTGGTAGTGGCCTTCTTGGGTTACAAACCCTGTTTTCTTTCTGTCTTCTACTCTTAAAGGAATAGACCAAAATGCTGAATTTACATCTAGGGTCGTGAAATATTTGCAATTTCTAGTTTTTATTACTAGATCTTCAATTAACGGGAAAGGTTGAGCTTGTGGTACTACAATTTTATTCAAATCTCTGAAATCGATGCATAATCTTGTTTTCTTATTGTCTTCTTTTTTAAATGCTAATGTAACTGGCGCTGCAAATGGACTGTAGGATTCTTCTATTAGTTTATTATCAAGTAATTTTGCTATCTGCTGTTCTATCTCCTTCTTATCTTCCATCGTGCATCTGTAAGGCCTCTTACTGCAGTATTTCTCTACTGTTAAGTCAATTCTAGCTTCATATCCACTTACAGTACCTATATCATACTTGTCTTTAGCAAAAACTGACTTGTACTCATCAATTAGTTTATTTATTTTATTCTTTTCACCATCTTCTAAATGGTCTACTTTCATTTCAATATCATCCTCTTTGACATGTTCATTGAAGTTTATTTTTATATTTTCTGTAATTCCCTCATTATATATTTCTCTTTTTATTATATTATTCTTGTTCCCACTATTACATTTCTTTTGAATAATTGTTAATGTTTCAGTTTGAATCAATCCAAACTTTTTTATCATATCCAAACCAACGAGAAAATCATGTTTGAAATTCCTTTCATCAATGACGTACACATCCACGTCTTTTTCTACTTCAAAAATCTTAATTCTTAATCTGGTCAAACCAGTTGCTTTTTGGACACCATTAATAGTTATTAAGCTTGCCTCGTTTACATTCCTTCCTTTATTTTTTATTTTAAGTAATTTTGAATTTATCAAAGAAACATTAGAGCCTGAATCATAAATTCCATCTATTTGTAACTTCTCATTTATAGATAATTTTATAGTTATTAATGGTGTCACTATTAGTTTTTTTGTTCAGTTTCATTTAACTCCGCCTCAATTTCGGAATTATTCACATGTCTTATTAAATTTCTCTTTGCCTTATTATCATCTTTTGGCTTGAACCAACATGTAGCTTCTGAGTGATAACGAGCTCCTTTATTTAAATTTTCACAAATCTTACATGTATTTCGAGTAGCTTCATTATACTCATTAGCTCGCCAGATGGTCCTATACATTTTCTTTCCATTCATAATATTACTTTTCTTTTGTACTATGTGCTCGTGTTTTCTTAGGACATTGAATAAATCTGTCGTATCTGTTAAAATCTCTCTATCAATCTTATGCAATATTTTATCTGGTAAGCCTGCTGCTATCAGGTCTATTAATGTGCCTACATCTATAGAAGTTCTCATTTCCAGTAGAAGCTTTTCTTTTCTTATTGCATAATCTAGTAAAGAACCATCTCTATATCTATATGATAAAGCTGAACTGACTGGATTCCACCCTTTGTTTGCAAAAGTTTCACAAAATTTTGACTTCCAAATAGACCATTCAGAGTTAAGTGTTAGCTTCATAATCATCGAATTATACCAGTCGATGCAACTCTTATCAAAAAATAATCTAAGAATTTCTAGTTTTTGTTCATTAGCTGTGACGCCAAAACGAGCACATTCTTTTTCAAATGTGTCAATCCATAAGTTTGCGTTCATATTCTTTGTTGAAAATTTATCGATAATAAATTTTTCTGCGATATCCTTAAGGCTTTGATATTTAATTTCATGCATGTTACCTTTTTGGATCACCTGTTCTTCAAGCAAAAGTTCCTCAAGATATTGGTCTCCAAATTGCAGATTATCATTTTCATCTACATAAATTTTCATCAACTCCTCTGTCATGTTTATCCAGATCCTTCTGGTCTGATATCTTTTCTTTAGGCTATTTCGCACTTTATTATATGTAGCGGTTTTCATTATTTCTGTGTGATTGCTAATATCTTGCAATTCTTCAGGTATATAATACTCTTTATTACTCTGAGTAGTTATCGACGTTATAGAAAGTACATTGGACTTTCCGTCGTATTTAGGTAACAAAGTAAATTTAAATTGTAGCTTCTCCATACTATTATGATAAGCAAATTGTCGTTTTATAAGATTATTACGACGTATAGGAGGAAAATATAAACAATTTTGTTTCTCTGTAAAAATAAAGATTTAATGTATATAAGCAAACAGTAAAACATTGAAAACTATATGTACAAAAACTAAATACAATAATAATAGAATAACATAAGTACCTGTAAAAATAAAGAAACGACAATTACGTTTATAATTATAAATCCTCCAAATCGGACACAAATATTTTCCATTGAAACATTTTTTTCAGTTCTAACAAACTTGACATTGCCGTCCTTCAAAATTAAAATATTTTACTTTTCTGTTGCAAACATACCAGCCTACTCTAAATAAGAAGTTTTAAACTTACATATATAAAAGACAATGTAATATGAGTACGAAGGATAAACAAATACGAACGATACGAAAAACGAACGATAAATACGAACAATAAATTAAAATCAGGCAATTTTGAGGTAAATAGATATATAAACAATTACACAAATAAATAAATTAAGTACTATGATTAATAAGACTATGTATTTAGATTAATATGCAGGAAGCGGACAGGTTTTACGAAAGAGTATTTAAACGGAAAGCACCTAGGTATACATGTCAAAGATCATATGAAAGATGGCCTTCCAACAATATTGTTGTATTTTTGCTGTTCCTTAATAAGGAAGTCTTTAAGATGACGTTTGAAAGTGCCTAGAGTTTTGAGAGTCCGTATGGGAGGAGGGATGTTGTTCCAAATTTTTGCGGCTGCATAGCGAAAGCTGCCGCGGATGGCCTTGGTACGATGTGGCTGTGTTGACATACTCTGCGAACATTGTCTGCGGGAGTTAAGCCAGCTTAACTTATCGTATAAATAGGATGGTTCTTCATATTTTATGATGCCAAACATAAGACACGCTAAATGATATTTACGCCTAGACTTCATTTTAAGCATGTTACGAGTGTTCAAAAATGGGGTCACATGTTCTCTGCCTGGGATCGTGTAGCAAAACCGGGCGCAGGCATTTTGGATGCTTTGAATCAATTTATCTGTTCGAGCCAGGAGTCGGGGGCCGTAAACCACATCAGAGTAGTTTAGTTTAGAGAGAACTAGAGATTCTACCAAATTCTCGCGCAGTTCTTCTGAGATGTAAGGCCTGATTTTATATAAAATTTTTAAGCGATAAAAGCAATTCTGGACAGATTCGGCTATATGCTTTTCGTACCTAAGGTGACTGTCCATGAGAAGTCCTAGATTTCGGGCTTCCTGTACTCTTTCGATTTGCTGCCCAAGAACCGTTATACCTAGCGAAGTTGGTAAGTTTTTTAATTGTTGCTGGCTGCCCATTGCTAAGTATTTCGTTTTAAAGGGATTTAATACTAAATTATTTTTTTGGGCCCAACAAGCAATGCGGCTTAGGTCATCGTTTAGGTCGCTCACAGCTCTCCTGTAATCCTTAATATAAAAAGATATGTATATCTCGATATCATCCGCATAGATATGATACTTACACTTCCTAAGGCAATGTACTATATCTGCACAGTATATGCTAAAAAGATCCTGACCTAAAAGCGACCCTTGCGGTACTCCCGCCTCAACTTGCTCCAAAGTAGAGCAGCTAGAGTCACCATTAATGTGCTGGATTTTAACGAATTGTCTTCTATTATGGAGGTAACTGTGGAACCACTGCCGAGTTGAATCGCTAAAACCATAATAGCTCAGTTTAGATATGAGTAGATTTACATTAATTGAATCAAAAGCTCGCGAAAAATCTAATAGGACAAGCAAAGTACACATTCCATTATCTTGTGCGGCTAGGATGTTATCCGTAACGTCAAGAAGAGCGGTAGAGGTGCTCCTTCGCTTCCTAAAACCTGATTGTAGGGGAGGTAATATGTTATTTGATTCTAGGTAATGTGTCAGCTGCATACGTACTACCTTTTCCAAAACTTTTGAGAGACACGGTAGGATACTTATCGGTCTGAGATCACCTAAATCTAGTGCATCCTCCTTTTTTGGTAAAGGGCGCACTTTTGCGATTTTCCACAAATCAGGAAAAGAGGAGGTTACAATAGACTGGTTTACAATAGCCGTTATAGCATCAAGGGAGTTGGGGAGTGTTAACATTAACATGCTTAAACTTATACCGTCATGACCTTCTACATTAGATTTAAAAGTGTTAATTATACGACTTATATCATGGTTGCATACTGTTTCAAGTTTAAAAGTGGCAGAGCTAAATTTGTGAAATTCAAAATAAGTTAAGTGGGATAAACTTGTGATTGTATTTATTGGAATATTTAGGAAGTGACTGTTTATTAAATTTGGGTCTGTGAAGTGGATAGGCAGTTCATTTTTTTGTTTCGTATTAATTGATTTCTTTAGATTTTTCCATAATAATTTAGGTTCTGTCAATTTATTATTGATATGGTGCGTGAAGAATGATTTTTTTTCGTTGTGAAGGCTCTGTTCTACGAGTATCTTTAACTGTTTATAGTAATCTTTCTTTGAATCTGTTCTATGTTTACGATAGTCTGCTAAAGCTTTATCTCGAAGTTTCATCATAAATTGGATCATAGGCGTTATCCAAGGATATGACGGCTCCTTTATTGTACAGGTTTTGACAGGTGCATAAAGATCGAACAGGGAAAGCAAAAGAGAATTAAAAGTTTGAACCATCTCGTCGACATTGCTAAGATTTATTACGTTCTCCCATGAAATGTAATGTAAATCGCGTGAGAATTTTTCCAAACATATGTCTTTAATAGGTCTATATGTTAAAGTAACTGGTAGGCATTTCTCACGTTCAATACGGAGCTCTGAAATTACTATGCTGTGACCGTTTGTAGCTCTATAAGCTTCGACATTTGTGCGCTTCTCGTGAAGATTTGTACAAATTAAGTCTATTAGAGTTTCGCTGGTTTCGGTAAAGTGAGTTGGCGCTTTGACGAGCTGTGATAACTTAAAGCACTTTAGAAAGTCTGTGAGCTTTTTAGTTTTTACGTCATCGGTTAAATAATTTACATTAAAATCGCCTAGCAAGACGTAGAAATCGCAAGCACCGAGACCGATCATGGCGTCACAGAGGGCATCGAAAAAGACATCTGGTTCTAGCCAGGGTGGGCGATACGCGGTACCTATGGCAATTGTTTTCCCGTTACATTTGAATGTTAACCACATTTGCTCCACGGACTCGAATCTCGTATTGTATATGTAGCATTTATATGTGCCATCAAAACCGTTCCATCCACCCATGCAAAGGGTTGCATATCCTATAGAGATTTCAGTAAAGGGTTGCATGTCCTATAGAGCTTTCAGCAAACACTCTAGGCGGGTAGTGGTTGGCGACACGACGCACGCATTAGGCGGAGTGCCGGTTCGAATCCATTAAGCCCGAGCTCCTCGACTTGAGGATTTCAGGTGCGAAATCTAGATTAGCTCCGGGCTAAATGGAATAGGCAATATTGGATTTTGCCTATTGAATAACGTTCTGAATGTTGAAGTGATTTAGTTAATTGCGAGGCGAATTAGCGATAGGTTACGGTGCATTTGTGAGCATTAAAAGCAAAGTCGAATATTTCTATTCAGAATGACGTCATCCGCGGCCATCTTGATTCAAGCAAATTCAAAAACAAAATATAATCACGAAGATTCTGTGTTTTGATTACGGATCAAAACGCAGAATATTATTTGATATCAATATTTGATCTAAACAACATGTTTTTCATAAAATGTAAAATTCGATGTTTATTAATTAACAGAGGTGGTTAAGAAGAATTAGCTGAAAAAATAGGTCTTACAGCGCTGCTACTTTTACAGTGAACTCTCTATAAGGAACACGTACACACCCTAAAGTATTATCACTTAGATTTGTTGCACCTTGTAGTGTATGGTTGAATTAGTCATATTTTAAAGACCACTCAACATACTTAAAAGTTAAAACATCTAATATTTTTAAATTATTCATTTCAAACAACTTAACTATACCTCAAAGCAAAACACATCTCGTACAAAAATGATCTCACATTTCCAAACAAGATGGTACAAGCCGGCGCTCCACATGCAAATTGTTTCATGTGAAATATTATCAGATTAAAACTTTTTTTATAAATTCAAATTGGAACACGAGCGGAGCTGACGAGAGCCGAAATATTGGCGCAAAATAAAACGCCGCGCTTCGACGCCATTATTACAGCGGTTTTGGGGGCTTCCTTCTGCGAGTGTATTGACTAAGTATAGACCATACTATAGTAGTAAGTATGCCATACTCTATAGTCACTATAGAGTCTTTCATGGTTTATAAAGTTATCATAATATTGAAAAAAAAAATGATGTTTTTTGATGTACATAAAGTTTCAATCTTCATCATTGTTGTTGGATGTACTGTTACGTAAAGGTGTGAAAATTCGCTGAGGCAGCCTGTCGCCACGTTTTTCTAGAATATAAAATACCCTTTTTGGCACTTAAATCATTGTAAGGTGAACGCCGATTTGGCCGCACCGCACGCACCGTAGTCGCCGCATTCGCAATTCTTTATATGAAATTATAGGCAAGCTCGCATACGGCATACCTAGCTACCCGCGCCGCAGTCTTCGCAAATCATAATAATATTATGAAGAATTGCGAATGCGGCGACTGCGGTGCGTGCGGTGCGGCCAAATCTGCGTTCTCCTTTAATCTCCGAAATGTTCAGCGAATTCAGTATAAATGTCATGGAATTGTGTGATTTTGCATCAAAATCATATATCTTGATTCCAAACACTATTTTGCCTTCAAAACTTTGATCCAATTATAATAAACTAGCTGTCCCGGTAAACGTTTCTTTGCCATTATTATTATAATATAAAGTACTAGATGTTCCGCGCGGCTTTGCCCGCGTAATTTAGGATTATCACGGAAACCGTACATTTTTCCGCAAAAAAGAAACCTGTGTCCTGTCACGTGGTCTATTCTTCATAAGATGTGCCAAATAACATAAAAATTGCTCCAGTACGTTTAAATAAGCCCTTTCAAATAATTTCCCCCGTTTTTTCCACACTTTCTTCGTTCCTATTAGTCTTAGCAAAATAAAATATAGCTTTCTCGATAAATAGGCTATCTAACACTAAAAGAATTTTTCAAATCGGACCATTAGTTCCTGAGATTAGCGCGTTCAAATAAGCCCTTTCAAATAATTTCCCCTCCTTTTTTCCACACTTTCCTCTATTTCTTCGCTCCTTTTTTATTAGTTTTTTATTAGTTTATTAGTATTAGCGTGATAAAATGTAGCCTATAGCCTTCCTCGATGAATGGGCTATTCTAACACTGAAAGAATTTTTCAAATCGGACCAGTAGTTCCTGAGATTAGCGCGTTCAAACAAACAAACAAACTCTTCCTAATTATAATATTAGTATAGATATAAATATTTCTAATGGTTAACATTGTTTACTCGTGTGCCCCCAAATCGCTACAATAACCGCTGTGTTCGTGGCCCTTCCCGCACCTGACGCGTTAATGCGCGTTGATGAATGCTCGGCGGACGGGATTACAGGGGCAAAAACAGCTGGCGACGGGCCCCGCGTGCCCCCACGTGCCCCCGCATGCCCCTGTATGCCCTGCGCCTATATCCGCCCCTGAGCCTGCAAATGCAGCTGTTTTGAAGGACAGTTCATGTTATTGAAATAAAATGAAAGATTTTAAAAGAGGTTCTTAAAAATTTAAATAAACAAGTGTCCGTTCGTAAAGTTTGTCTTTCCGCAATGCAACAAGTGATTGACAGTAGATAATAATACTTAATATTATAATCGGCCAAGTGCGAGTCGGACTCGCGCACGAAGGGTTCCGTACCATTATAGAGCAAAATTAGGCCAAAAATTGTGTTTTTTGTATGGGAGCCCTTGATTTTTTATTTTATTTTAATATTATTATGAAATATTAAAGTAAACATATAACTAAGGATTTTGTGAAAAATTTAAGCACCTACCCTGTTGCTATTATTGATATAGAGCAAAAAAGGTCAAAAAATCACGTTTGTTGTATGGGATCCCCCCTTAAATATTAATTTTATTTTGTTTTTAGTATTTGTTGTTATAGCGGCAACAGATGTACATAATCCGTGAAAATTTCAACTCTCTAGATATTACCGTCCTCGAGTTACAGCCTGGTGTTAGACAGACGGACAGATAACGAAGTCTTAGTAACAGGGTCCCGTATTTACTATTTGAGTACGGAACCCTCATAAATGCGAAAATGTGACTGTCTGTCTTTTACCTTCACGCTTTCATAAGCGTGAAGGTAAAAGACAGGAAAGGATAGTTCTTGTTTACGGAAAAATGTACTGTTCCTGCGCGAATAACTTTTTATGTTGAAGGTGTCAAAATTGCCAGAAACTAAAATATTGTTTTGAATTACGTAATATTTACTCCAGCCTCCAGGGTAAGTGATAGTATATCAACATCGAAGAACGTATTGATAACGTTATGATAAGGAGTGCCCCAGGGACAGTTTGTGAGGCCAGAATTTGATAAACTGATAAGGGAATACACTTTATCGAACATAAGGAAGTTACGTCAATAATATTATAATAATAAGAAAATATAGTGGATGAATATTAGGCTGATATTATGATGATGATTAAGAAAATATCCACAGCCGAACATATTATGACCTCATCATTTTTGGAAGTCGGTTAAAAATATGGAGAATGACGTGCGAGACGTGTACATCTAAATTAATTATTATTTATCAATTTTTTGCTTTTTTTCTATACTCAATCTGGGAAATATGTTCAAACACCTTTTTTCGTTAGCCCATAATCACATTATAAACCAATCAAAATGAGAGGAAGGATAGGTATTGATCACGTAATGAAAGCGTACACACATAACTCATCCTATCTGATCGCGAGCATAAATCCAAAATGGCTGTTTCCCAGTGCTTTATTGCCTTGTTACACAGTTCATGGAGTTACTAGGTTTTTATCAGACTGAGATAATTGTGTGTAGGAATTTAAACCATGTGCCTTTTTATAATTAACTAGCTGTTTCCCGCGACTTCGTCCGCGTTAACATAGTATACCTATATAATTTAGACTAATTTCATTTAAACTTTCAACCCCTATTTCACCCCCTCGGGGGTAGAATTTTAAAAAACACTTAAACACGTATCCAATCATTTTTAATCAGTAGCCCAAACATAAAATTTCAAGTTTCTAACTTAAGAAATAACGGACTTTCATTCAAATTTCCAACCCCAATTTCACCCCTTTGGGGGTAGAATTTCCAAAAACACTTAAACACGTATCCAATCATTTTTAATCAGTAGCCCAAACACAAAATTTCAAGTTTCTAACTTAAGAAATGACGGACTTTCATACAAACTTTCAACCCCTTTTTCACCCCCTTCGGGGTAAAATTTTCAAAATTCCTTCCTTAGTGGGTGTCTACTTACTATAACAATCCTACTCACCAAATTTCGTGGCTGTAACTTAAACAGTTTTTGCTCAGCTATGATGAATCAGTCAGTCAGTCAGGACTTGTAATTTTATAAGTATATAATAGAAGATACTAGCTGTCCCGGCAAACGTTGCTTTGCTATAATATTAAAGTATTTCGTCCATGTTATTATTTTATTGAAGTGACTAAATAACTAAAGTATGTCGCCATGGCAACGTCGATCGCTATCCCGTCGCATAAGCAATGGTCGCCGTCAGTCTCAGGTTGTAATAATTTACTATTATTTATTCAACAAATGCACTTTATTATTATTATTATTGTTATTGTCAGCCTACAGTGTCCCACTGCTGGGCAAAGGCCTCCCCTCTTTCTTTCCAAAGTTCACGATTGTTTAGAATCCGCTTGTTGTATTGAGGCAAAATAATTACACCTTGATATCAATTCCAAAAGTATAATTTCCAAGGAGCTTAAATGTGAACAACTTTAAAAGAGAAATAGTGACAATATAAAATCGAGGGCGAAAACGTCAATGTTATTTTTTTAATATTTAGAACCAGTCCTAAAATGTCCTAAAAGACAATGTTCAGGGAGTTCGCTGACTAACATTGTGACACGAGAATTTTATATATAAGATGATAGTTCTGACAGCGAAATTTGGTTATATCAAATATTATAGGATTTGACTTAACGTATCGCTAAAGACTTTTGGGTCAATTGATACATATACGGCTGAAGGCAAACCGCAGGTATTTTTAGGGGTTAAGACCGGCACTTCTCGTCGGCAGTCCCACATACCCCCGGGGTGCTTCAGCTTAGCTGCGGTGCATCCCCAAAACGGGGCACCTAAAAGGTTTTCCCCTGCGTATCCGAAGAAAAATAGTCGGCCTGCGATTAGTCTGACTAATATCTACTGGAACCCATACTAATATTACTAATGCAAAAGCGTGTATGTATATCTGTTTGTTACCTCTTCACGCCCAAATCGTTGAACTGATTTTGCTGGATTTGCTAAGTACCGTACATTTTTTTTTCACGAAAAATGTACGGTTCTCGCGCGATAAACGAATTTTGACGCGCCGGAGTTGCGGGCGTTATCTAGTCTACTATATGGGTCACATATAATACCAAACACTATGAAACCAATTAAATCTTCCACTTTTATTATTTGTTAGTTGAAAATCCAGATTTTCGAATAAACTAGCGAAAAAACTTGTATGAAATTGTCATTACAAATACGTTCATCAAGCGAGCGCGGCGCTAAATTGAAATAAATATACAAAGTCAATACACTCAAATCAAAAAAGCTAAAAACTGACGAGTGAACAAAAAGGCCTCTTTCAAAACCTAAGTAAATTAGGTCCAGCGCTTCCAGCGAAGCGGACTAACACAATAAAGCGGTGTTATTATTTTTAGTATAATATTTGTAAACATTATTTCGCTGATAAAAATATCCTGAAAACCTCTTGGTATATCGTATAAAAGATTCTGTAATTATAACAGTTATTATTGTAAACACTTAACGCCAAAGTAACAATCTTTTCTTATAAGGATTTTGACAGTGACCTATCACTGCAGTTATAGGAATCCTAATTCCTACATGCTGGCGATAAAAATATAAATCTTTAAAAATATTTAACTAGATGACGCCCGCGGCTCCGTTGCAACAAAATTCGTTTATCTCGTGGAAACCGTAATTTTTTCCGGGATCAAAAATATCCTAGTAATCCTATCCCGGGACCTAACAATCCTTTATCTTAAAGTATCTCCATACCAAACTTCAGCTAAATCGGTTCAGCGGTAGGGTGTGAAGAGATTACAGACAGATAGACAGACATACACACATTGCATTTATACTATTAATAGTATGGATTAGTTTAGGATTTCTAAAATGAATAGTAACCAGTATATTGGGTTAGGTCATGACATACTATATCATCAACATATCAGAATCTACAAGATGATCAGACACACAATAGACCTATAGAAATCTCTCACGTTATACGTAATAAATATTCATGCTGACCCGAAGGTAGATATTTATCGTTACTAGGGCGTCATGACTGTGACGCATTCGTCTCATAACTCAGCGGCCCATGATCGATGGGCGCGAGATGCGGGATCGAGACAAATGGTTCTGCGACGTTACAATGTTATCTCTCTGTGCCATGCGCTCCTGGTACTTTTGATACGACTTCATTGTACGTCTTATATTTTAGGATGCGAAATCATCATTTTAAGCCGCCTGACAGCTGATGACGTTAAGGCTGCCTTCACACTAGCGTTTGTCCAGCGTAGGTGTTCAACGTATGTGCAGCACAGACGCCGTGACAACGCTCATCGAATCATCGAACGCCTACGCTCGACAAACGCTAGTCTGAAGGCAGTCTTAGTATTTAGGTCGTTTTGGTGAAAACGAAACAACGAGTTCCAGGATTGTTGGCAGAAGCGAAACGAAACTAAAGAAGCTCTTTAACGCTTGGTAGAAAAAAATTATAGATAACTTTCTCCCCTATGCAGCTTCGGCAGTCTATTCTACATTCGTCTAACTCATCTCCAATCAGGACAATGTCCTAACGCAAGGTAAATAGGCTGAACAACATGATTGTCGACAGAAGTAAAAATAAGACTATAAAGAAGCTGGCATAGATCTTTACCGCTTGGTAGAAAAAGACACAATCTTTCTCTTCTCTGCGGTTTTGGCAGAATATTCTCTCTATAACTCAGGCCAATGTCCTGATGCAAGTTAAATGGGCTGCACTACATGATAGTCGGCAGATTTGATAATAAAACTAAAGAAGCTAGCAAAGATCTTTATCGCTTGGTAGAAAAAGACATAACTTTCTTTTCTATGCAGTTTCGGCAGCCTAGTCCCCCTCGGTCTAACCCCTACAATCAGGCCAATGTCCTGATACAAGTTAAATGTTCTACAGATCCCAAAGAAATAGCAGATATATCAAAAAAGTTAAAAAAATTACATAACCCCAAAATGCTCTTTTGAAACTTGGCTAAATAAATACGCCATGTCACATGAAACAACCTGTTTAGCTATGTCCACATTATGCAATTTCATCTTCAATTTTCATCATCTTCTTTTTATTCGTCTTTCATTTGGCATATTCGATAATAATTGAATGCGTAAAAATCCACCCGCGTTGAAAGAAAAGTGTCATAGCGAGCGCTACGATTTCAACGCGCGTCACGGGCATGCTGTTGACTGCGCTATAACGCATGCCCTTGATGAACAAAAAAGGCACAATGTGGACAAAGCTTTTTATCGTTATTCAGGCTAAACTATCCTCTTCTGTATCTCTTTTGTAATTAATGTCATACATTGCAATGCTTAAGAAGATTCTTGTAGAGGCTAGGTGTAAGTGTTGTGTCCAAGACACAGCCAGTAGCCCAAGGCAGTTTAAAATTTAGTTCGTGTTCGTAGAGTCCACATCCTGAGGATGCTCCGGTGTTGGAGCGAAACGCGCGTCGAGGTTTTCAATCTGCATGGTGGTGAAGTTTATTTCGCGGAATATTGCTAAAAATAATAACGAACTAAATTTTAAGCTATGGATTTCCGCAAAGTAACGCCTGATTCCATTAAATAAATACCAAGGCAGTTTGTCCAGTAATTGCAGTGGTCTATAATTACAATGCGCTGATTGTGGTGCTGTTGACACTGTCATTAGATACGACCTATTCGGTAACTAAGCCATTACCAAAGCGTATACAGTAGAACCACCGAGTATAAAATTTCTTGGCGCAAATTTACTAAGAGCCGACTATATTTAAACTAGTACTAAAGTCTTTCTGGATTTGATCCTGAACTTCGATTGAGCAGAATGTGGCTTTACAACGCGTACAACTTTTTTTTCGTCACAGGAACTATCTTTTTACCTCTTTAAGGACTCAAACTATTATTATTAATCTGTATAAAAATCATCAAAATGGGATAAGCAGTTTAAAATATAATATGTATATAAATGATATATAATAAAATATGTATATTATATAATAAAATATGTTATGCACACAAACATTTCCTTTATTATAAAATTAGCATGAATAGAAAGAAAATATTTTATTAACAACATAATACGACAAGTACAGTACAAATTGTGTGGATTTTCATTTAATAACAGATTTTTCAGTTATTGTATTACATTGGCGCCTGCCCTAGGCTGAGCCTGTCCGGCAGGCCGGCAGGTCACCGAAATTTTAACATAAAATGATATACGGTACCTATTTAACATAAGGAGTAGTTTCTTAAAATTAAAGATTAACAAAAATTAAAATTATTAAAAGTAAAAATTAAAGTAAGTACTTCTCTGAAAAAAGTTGAATTTAAAGTGCGCGCTGTGTGTGTGTGTGTGTGTGTGTGTGTGCGTGTGTGTGTGTGTGTGTGTGTGTGTGTGTGTGTGTGTGTGTGTGTGTGTGTGTGTGTGTGTGTGTTTACTAGTTTTCTAGCTTTATATTTAACTTTTGTTTCTATTATAAACTTTAATTTGTAATGAGATCAAGTGGAACAAAACCGCGGGACGCAGTTAATTCCATTAACCGACTTCGCTGAAACTGTAGTTGTTATTGTGAGCTCGTCGAGATAAACTCGACAAAGTTGTCTTGTAGTTGCAGCAAATGTAGCTTAACTACCAACTATCAACAGAAGGTTAAGTAGAGATTAGAGCTGAGCGTTTGTTCCACTGCAATTTATCACTAACAACATGGTTCTATACTGGTTCTATATGATAAGCAAATAGCGCAAATAATAAAAGCCTTTAAACATGTTTCAGTAATTGAAAATGAAAAAGGCATTTTGCGCTCCAACTTGTTCGATTTAAATAAGATTGTGCAATTAATATCACGTAAGTAGAGAAAAGTACGTTATATTGTGGGTTTTTTGTTATGACAAAGCGAATGATAGCATAGTTTTGTGACTTTCTAAGGAGCAGCTAAAAGTCGTGTCGATTTTCTTCGCCTTACTTTTCATATTTATTTATTTATTCAGGTATAATTACAGACATCAGAATAATACATTAGCATAAAATAAAACTTAAAATTTCTTATCACATTCAGACTGAAGTCCTATTACAATTATACACATCTTTGCACTCATTAAATTATTACTGCAATATTAATATAAAATAATTGGTAAAAAGTACATGCTCAACAATAACATAATATAAATTTATAAATAAGACAAGCTAAAAATGTAATTCTTAATGACAATAATATTAGTACAATTCATTGAATTAAAAATTATAATTATAAATAAAATATAAAATAGTACACGATAAAATAATTTGACATAGAAACACTGTAAAAAGATTAATAATTAAAAAAAATCGTTAAAATAATAATCTGTAAAATTCATAATTCTAAAATTAAACAATTAAAATTCACAGTTAATGTGTAGAAAACACTATTAATTACATATCTGTCAATTTCTTAAAAAGGGTTCTTTTAAATGTATTAAGGCTAGTGCTGAATAAATCAACGTCTCCACATATCACATTGAAAGATTTACAAATTCTATGGAGCGGATTATTCTTGGACACATTATTGTAAGATTGTGGAACGCTGAATAACTGTGGAATTCTCACTGATCGAGTAGGAATCTTAAAGGTCAATTGCTCTAACAAGGGAGTTGTGTCCATAATACAATTAGCGATTTTGTATAAATTACTTAGATCTAATATTTGTCTACGTTTTTCAAGGCTTAGAAGGCCAAATTTAATAAGACGATCATTGTAAGTCGGCAATTTAGACCGCAAGCCACACCTATAGCTCAAAGACCTAACAAACCTACGCTGAATAGCTTCAATTCGATTAGTGTGTATGCAAACTCCTTAGCAAACAGAAGGCCTGCTTGTCTTAGTGGGCCCCTAGAAGATTAATTTTATTGGCAATATGACGTATTGTGCAATATTATTAACCGTGTAGGGTTAATATTGAATGCACCCGCCTTTCTATCTTGTCAAATAAGTTGTTCAATATAATATATTGTACCTTTGAATGACACAAAAAGACAGAGGACTCAGGACCTTAAATACACGCTGCTTAATTTCCTTTTATTCGTAATAGGGTAAACACCTAATTATCCCTTAAAAGCCACCACAAAAACGCAAAATCACCACGCAAGCACACCAAAACTGTGTGCATAGTTGTAGCAAGCGGGAAATTTTCCGAAGAATGCCAAGTGGTGGCGGCGAGCGGCAGTCGCTCAACTATTTTATTGAGCACCTGCAAGTTGCGCCAACTATGTGCTAACTGGGTAATATGACATTGACTGATGTACGTAAGTGCTTGTGGAGTGGGTTACAGGGAAGTGCAGATTGGGTTTGAATTGTGCTGTGCTATATATTACTGTGGTCGTCTATGTTGCTCACGTATCAGCTTGCACAGCCATGAAAAGAGCTGTAATGCTAAGTACTCACATACGATTTTGCTCGATAGTTTCACTCGAAATCGAGCAAAAACCACCGTGTGGACCGCAAAACTCACAGCTCGAAGGCTCGCATCGAGCCAGTTTGAAGGATCGAATCGAGCCGGCTTGACAATTTTTTTGACACTAGTTTTTATTATTCGTAGCTAATTTCCTTCGAACTGGAGTAAAACTATTGAGCAATGCTGAATGTGTGGACAAAAGCCCGAGCCGTGGTTTTTACTCTACGTGATTGCTCGATCGAGCAAAACCGTATGTGAGTACTCACACTAACACAGACCAATACGCCGTAAATCGTCTGACACAGGCGTAAAGTCCAATGATGATGATGTATGCTAAAGTGTGAAAAAATATAGTGAGAAAACGTTCGTCTCACACGTGTGAGACAGCTTGAGATTGAAGCGACAGTCGAGGTATGAGAATCGGACCCTGAGCTTGGTTTTGACTAGTTATCTAGTAAGATCGTCAATAAAGGCCCCATACACGGGGACGCCCGATCAATTCCGGTTGTACCATGGTTGGACAGATGGCAGGGCCGCGATGTGACTGGACTCGTTCTATAAGTATTTTCGTGTGTGTCTAGTAAGATCAGCATGCGATGGGTCCGAACGGATTGGATCTGCCTTGGCAGGTTTAAGGACAGTTTTAATGTAACTTGCGCTTGATCTTCTTCCATCATTGCATCAACTCTTTTTTTATTTATAAAAATTGAAACATACAGAAATAGAAGTATTTGTGCGTAGCATGTAGTATGTTTAGAAGATAGCAGGTGATGTAGGCGTCGCGTTAATTAAGGTTGTTATAGAAATTTCAACGAAACACTTCCGATAAAAGTAAATTCTTATAAACTCAAAACGGTGAACCTTACGATGCCTGACGTAAATAAAATAATTAGAAAAGTTAATATTGAAACAAGAGGCTAGATTAAGAAATTCTTGGCCGTAAACCCTGAAGAATTAAAGTTTAATCAAAATCTAAAGTATCACAAAATCAGGCTCAAAGCCTTGAAGGCTCGGGGCGAAAAAGTCGACCTTAATATAAATGCAAACTTACGCTTAAAGTTTATGAAAAGGCAAAAGGCTTCATCAAAATGTGAAGGTCGACCATTATTATCTTTAAACCAAAAAAAAAAAGACATTTTAGGTAATCTCTATATTTATGGCACAAAATACTAAGAAGTAAGAAGAGAACATAATATTTTTAATTTCATTCAATCAAATCCAATCCTTTCTTAATATTGTGGTATTTTACTAGAATTTACCACAATTGCGTTTGCTGAAATTAGTTTTTGAGGCGGTAACTATTTCTCCTTTCATCCAAATCGACATAGCAATTTCAGCTTGAATTACAGACAATCTTTCGCGTATAAAATATTCATATATAATCTTATATTATGTGTACCAAAATATAAACCTACTGTTGTACATAAAATAACTGAAAAAGCTTTAATATTTTGTGTGACTGACGGTTTACAGGCGCTTCGTGAAACACATTTTCCGAACAACCGTAAGGTAAACTTCTAACGGTATTAAAATTTCATATTCTTTTGATATTCACATAAACTCAGGTCACAGGACTCGGAGTGTTCCAAAGTGAGGTTTGTTTGTACACAGTGCAGCCAATTACTCGGGGTATATTATTCAGAAATCATTAATTTTTTATAACGACAGACCTAGAGGACAACTCCCATAGGAAATTAACTTACGCTGCCGGAAAAATATTTTATGTTTAACGTGGGGAGTTCGACCTTTGTGCGATGATTATTCGAAAAATATTTGTTTTCACTTGGAGTGTAGGCTACGTGCTGCTTTAGGATCGCTAAAAGAAACATTACTCGTAGGTGGCAATCGGCGCACGTATAACTTAACTATCAACTATGTTCGATAGCTACCATTAGCTATGTCCACATTGTGCCTTTTTTGTTCATTAAGGACATGTATCATAGCGCAGTCAATAGCACACGTGAGGCATGCCCGCGACGCAAAAAAAAGTAATTAATAGATCGTCAAATCACCTGTATCGCGATCCGTTAATAGTAGTGGTCAAAATGTCGTTTATGGATATTTTACTGGAATGTAAAACACATAACATAATATTAAAATTAATGTATTGAAGTATAAAATTAATATAATATTTTGGGGCACTGTTACTTATGTAATATATTATAATAGTGGAAAATTGCACGTATAATCATATATGTGTTATTACTGTTTAATATGAATTTCCACCAAGAATCTACAGTAAAATAGATCCCACCAAAAACATACCTGTTAAAATAGGGCCTAGTTCCTATAGGCTAACTGTTGGTCTAAAAAAAGAGTTGAAATCCAATCCAATGCCAAGTTCAGATGCACTTCATCGATCATAATCATCTTTATCAACAGCCTGATCCATAATACTTCTAATTTGAACTTGGCAGGTTATTTAAATTCTATTAATATTATCTAATTATATAATTAATCAAGTGTAACGCATAGCACAAAAACCTGCCAAGTTCAAATTTAGAAGTATTATGGATCAGGCTGTTGATAAAGATGATTATGATCGATGAAGTGCATCTGAACTTGGCATTGGATTGGATTTCAACTCTTTTTTTAGACCAACAGTTAGCCTATAGGAACTAGGCCCTATTTTAACAGGTATGTTTTTGGTGGGATTTCAATACTTTTTTTCAAGAAATCCTACCTATGTTTTCTTTTTGTGCTACGCCCGATATAAACAATACTTTCAATAGATGCCTCATTATATCACTGGTACATAAGATTTTTTATCTAAAGTTCATAGATGAACTGACTCACGCTTGACGATTTCTTAATTTCTTAATTTATCGTTAATCTACGTAATAATATAACACACGACCTGTGTGCTAAATTTCATAACGCTAGGACATTTGGAAGTAGCCTCTAAAGTTCGTAGATCGGCCGACTCACGCTTGACCGATTTCAAAAATTTCTTAATTTTTTGTTAATCTACATTTAACACATGACCTGTGTGCCAAATTTCATAACGCTATGACATTAAAGTTTGTATGGGCTGTAGATAGGCCGACTCACGCTTGACCGATTTCTAAAATTTCTTATTTTTTTTAATCTACATAAATAACACACGACCTTTTTTTTTTTTTTTTTTTTTTTTCCGGAGGGGGAAATGCATTACGCATACCACCCAGGCGCAGGGGGCGACCCGAGTGGTGATGTGGGACTCCCGTAGCTAATGAGACCACGGTATACCCACTAAAACCCCCCCCATCTTCCGCCACGCCGCCTTTTGACGGGGCCACAGGAACGATACACACATCTGCGACCCCGCCAGCGGCCCGAAGACTCCACGATGGGCGCACAACACGTGCGCCCTCCTCCTCGGCCCCCACCAGGGCTGTAGCAGACGCCCCCCGAGTCTGCTACTTGGAGGCCATGTGGCAGATCAGGTCTGTGGCTCTGCCACCGACCACACCTCGGCCGCAGAGGATAGGGCAAGCGGCGCACCGTAATACCTACTTGCCTCTTCCTCTGCGGCCCCAGCTCGGTGCGCATCCGCAGCGGACTTCTCCAGTCCGCTGGGAGCGCCCTCCTCGGGCCAGGCGGCGACACCGGCCGGCCCTGGTTGCCTCTTTGCTTCACCGCGGTTGTCCAAGCCGCGGTTACTAGAGCCCCACCGCCGCGACAAGGCGAGCAACCATCGGGGGGAAATAACACACGACCTGTGTGCTAAATTTCATAACGCTAGGACATTTGGAAGTAGCCTCTAAAGTTCGTAGATCGGCCGACTCACGCTTGACCGATTTCAAAAATTTCTTAATTTTTTGTTAATCTACATTTAACACATGACCTGTGTGCCAAATTTCATAACGCTATGACATTAAAGTTTGTATGGGCTGTAGATAGGCCGACTCACGCTTGACCGATTTCTAAAATTTCTTATTTTTTTTAATCTACATAAATAACACACGACCTTTTTTTTTTTTTTTTTTTTTTTCCGGAGGGGGAAATGCATTACGCATACCACCCAGGCGCAGGGGGCGACCCGAGTGGTGATGTGGGACTCCCGTAGCTAATGAGACCACGGTATACCCACTAAAACCCCCCCCATCTTCCGCCACGCCGCCTTTTGACGGGGCCACAGGAACGATACACACATCTGCGACCCCGCCAGCGGCCCGAAGACTCCACGATGGGCGCACAACACGTGCGCCCTCCTCCTCGGCCCCCACCAGGGCTGTAGCAGACGCCCCCCGAGTCTGCTACTTGGAGGCCATGTGGCAGATCAGGTCTGTGGCTCTGCCACCGACCACACCTCGGCCGCAGAGGATAGGGCAAGCGGCGCACCGTAATACCTACTTGCCTCTTCCTCTGCGGCCCCAGCTCGGTGCGCATCCGCAGCGGACTTCTCCAGTCCGCTGGGAGCGCCCTCCTCGGGCCAGGCGGCGACACCGGCCGGCCCTGGTTGCCTCTTTGCTTCACCGCGGTTGTCCAAGCCGCGGTTACTAGAGCCCCACCGCCGCGACAAGGCGAGCAACCATCGGGGGGAAATAACACACGACCTGTGTGCCAAATTTCATAACGCTAGGACAATTGGAAGTGGCCTCTGAAGTTCGTAGATGAACCGACTCACGCTTGACCATTTTCTACAATTTCCTAATTTTTCGTTAATCTACATATAACACACGACCTGTGTGCCAAATTTCATAACGCTAGGACAATTGGAAGTGGCCTAGAGGTTTTGATTACCGGTCAGTGAGTGAGTGAGTGAATGAGTGAGTGAATGAGTGAGTCAGTGCCAAAATAAGCTATTTTTACAAGGACATATCTCAGGATCTACTGAAGCTATATCTATGAAATTGGGTATACTGCTTAAGTACTCGTAAATAATCACGTAGGTATAATTTTATCTTTGCACTCGCAATAGACACTGAGCTACAGGGGGGTCAAAAGTACGTCGAAACGGTTCGTGTAAATAGTGCACGGCATGTGCGCGGCCTGCTGGAACTAGGCCGCGCACTTCCGTGCGCTTTGATTCTTGGTGGAAAATAATGTAATTTTTTTTCCAAAATATAAATTACATGATATATTTTAGAAATAATTTGCGATGGCGTCACTTCCAGAGAATATTGCAGCGCAGTAGAAATAGTTTTCTGCCAGCACTACCGTAGCAAACATGTTTTTAGGGGCAAAAATGCTTGCTTGGCAGTTTCATTTTCAATTTTGCCGGTACTCCCGGATTGCGACCCATTATTTTTTGCCAGGATCTGGCAACTGCAAACCTCTTGATTTTTTCAGTCAGGATCTATCAGGAGACCTAACATCTTGATAATGTGTGATGCTGATGCTTCATTGGGGATAACTCGGCGATTGTGCGAGACACTGCAGCCCATTACAGATCTCAGGTGGACTGTAATTTACGGAGGATGTTTGTGCAAACAGTTACTCCGGCTTAGGGTTTCGGAGATAATTGGGACGTTCAATTGAATCTAAATAAACACGAGTATTAAGTCAGGTGAACACTGAAGTCTGGCAGTCGGAGTGTGGGGGTGTTAGGTTTTTGAGGTGAAAACGTCTTATAATTCGATATGGGCTGCGCGCACGAAAAAAAATGACGCAATATGCGGCGTTACCTCGCTCTGAGGCGTTCCATTTAAGGCTATGACGTTGTCACGTTCAACTATCGTCAGTAAACCGACTTTACAGACAACCGAGTTCGAGTCGAGTTCGAGTTCGAGTTTTTTTTAATTACGGAATTTCTTGATTCGGTCGACGTGCTCAAAGCCCGCGACAAAAGCTATGTAATAGCTTAAAACATTTTAGTTTAAACATAAAGTGTATCTTTCAGATACGTCTTCATGTTTAAACTCAGTCAGTTTAAAAATGAAGACGTATCTGAAAGATACACTTTAGCTTTTATAATATACTAGCTGTCCCGGTGAACTTCGTGTCACTTTAAAACCTTCCCTGGACTTCTACGAATATTTTAAGACTAAAATCAGCCTAATCCGTTTAGCCGTTTTCGAGTTTTAGCGCGACTAACACATTTGAAATACCATTTTATATATAAGAAAAAGTATGGACTTTTATAAAAGGACCCATCGGCTGAAGAGCCTTGATGCTAAAATAGGGTAAATAGTGTTTTATTTTTAATCAGTGTTTGAACTTTGCACCGGAAGCGATATTTTTCACTAGTTTTTCAGGTTTTGCAACATCTTTATAATATACTTGATTAAAACTTATTAATCGGGACTTAACGCGACTTATTCAAGTAGTAATGCTACTACGAGTTCTCTTTGAAACATTTTCTTTGAAACAAACACAATAGTTTAGCACAGATATCGAAGTCGCCTAGTAGGCTGATTAGCCTGTATCAGAGAACAACGCTCTTCCATTTCTAGCAATTAGTTCAATACACTATCTAAGATTTAAACTTAACATATGAATTAAAATAGTAACACACTCAGAAAGTATCATTATTACTACTTATTTCCGCTTAAGCCGCAGAACTGATTAATATCGGTAATGGAGATAGTTCGAATCCCAAATAGACCATATTTTATTGCAGCAAACGTACGGTAACCACAAAATAAATTTTATTAATTATCTGTGAACAAAGTTGCAGGGATTGTCTAATTTTAAACTGAATTGAAGTCTCATCGTTGAATCATCATCAACTTATCCAACTATTGGCACTTTAGATTCTTCTTCGCTGTAGTTTGAACTCTTGACATGCCAATAGTTTGTTGTAACTCACTTCAATCCCGGACATTCTAAATTGACATAGAGATATGAAATGAAAAATGTAAGTAGGGCGAAGGAAAGGGCTGCGATATATACCCATAAGGGCGCCTAACAAAGGTCTAAGGAACAATGCCTGCGAAAATGATAAATAAAGGGAGGATCCAGTCTTGGGAATAAGGCAGTTAACATACTAGTGGTTGATGAGTGGATTTGGTAATCACACTTATTTGCGAATTCGCATCGCATTGCCTGAGTGTCGCAAAATTTCTTAAAATAAAAAAATGAGACGCCATGCGTTGCAAATCCGCAGCTATGTGTGATAGCTGCGGATGCATACATATAGAATATATATAGAAGATCTTAGAGAATACATTACAAAGACGTTGTGGACTCGTGGCGAATATGCAACGTTTTATCTCGTATTTGCAACGAGTTTACAAAACACCTAACGCTGCTACTTCGTTGAGCGTCCGCGACGTATTCGCGGCTCATCTGCGGTTGGGTCCGTTGCTCTTCCGCCACATATCCATTGCGTGCCCGCAGTGAAAAGCCGCTGCTAGTATAATAAGGCCCTTATAGACAGGTAAACATGCGGGTGGAATATAAAGGAGACTGCCAAATTATTCCAACTTATTTATACATTTTCGTTTTACTTTTGTAGCTAGCCTACCGTAAATTTGATAGTACCCCACTGAAATAAAAGCTTCGTACATTGATATAGTGGTTTTATTGCGGTTTAGTTTGTTTTGTAGTGATTGTTTAGAAAGAGTCGTTGGCTTGGGAAAATTTGATATAGTTACGTAGTGTAAAACACTCTGGTTGCTAAGCTATAAGTTTTTGCCTGTCTGTGGCATTGTAGCTCTAGCATGACTGTGACAAATATCTTACTTACAGAGGTATATTGTTGACAATAATGTAGGTAATCTGTGGGAATAAAATAGCCCCTTTATTTTACAAAAAAAAAAAACGAGCAAACAGGTCACCTGATAGAAAGCAACTAGGTACTGTCGCCCATGGACACTAGTAGGGAATTATTGGGCATTCTGTCCCACCTCCGTTCGCTCGCGAACTGCGCTCCGCGCCTCGCTCACTTCGGTGGGACAGAATACCCAATAATTCCTTTTCGTTAATGCTCTGCGAGCGAACGGAGGTGGGACAGAATGCCCAATAACTCCTGTTCGTTCATGCATCAAGTGATCAAAAATCGCTTCTCATCGATGATTGGATGGTTGAAATATCTAGCGAGCTATTATAGAAACATTGAATTTCGTATGTTTGAAGTTATCTGTTTATATGAGTCAACACACTGCATGATTATCATTTTGTCATAATCCACTAATCACAGTGGTCGATTGGATTAAACAGCTATGAAATTTCTGAAACAAAAAGAATCACTTCAATTAGAATGTGTCTGTCCTGCAGTTAAAAATGAAGTTAAGCGGCATGGAAATTTACTACCAAATACCATTCGCAGTATTGTTTGTGGTCCCTCAAACTGTGGGAAAACAAACTTAGTAATCAGTTTGTTACTACACCCGAATGGTCCACGATTCAGAAACCTTTATGTGTATTCAAAGTCTTTGTATCAACCTAAATACGTCTTTTTAGAAAAAGTATTGGAAAAAGTTGTGGATACATCGTATCACAAGTATAATCATAACAGTGAAATTTTAAGTCCACAAGAAGCCTTACCTAATTCTATCATCATATTTGACGATGTTGCATGCGAAAATCAAAATAATATACGTGATTATTTTGCTATGGGTCGTCACAAAAATATTGATTGCTTTTATCTTAACCAAACTTATACTAAAATACCCAAACAACTAGTAAGAGATAATGCCAATCTCATCATATTGTTTAAACAAGACGAGATTAATCTAAGACACATCTACGATGAACATGTAGGGTCTGATATGACGTGGTCGCAATTCCGTGAAATGTGTTCAACTGTGTGGAGTAAACCGTACAGTTATGTGGTAATCAATAAGGATTGTGAACGAAATAATGGTTGTTACAGAATGAAATTTGATACATTTATAATAGTGGATTAATTTATTCTATAAAGCATATACATACCCCACTACCTAGTAGTATAACTTGAGACATCAATCAGAGTAGAATTCTTAACATGGAGCGGAATCTTAAGGAACAAATTGTGAAATCAGCGTCTGCAGTGAAAAGAAAGGTAGAAATGATAAAAAATACTAAACACACAAATGACATGGCACTGGAGACGATATTTCAACCGATCGTCAGTCCGCTAAAATTATTAGCAAGCAAAACTGAAAAAAAACGTCATGAAGAAGACGAAGAAGAATCTTCAAATGGTTCACATGAAAAATTTAAAGAATCTGAGTCGGATCTTGATGATGAAGAAAATTCAGATAATGACGACTTTCATTCTAAAACACCTGACAAAACGCTTACTACATCACCTTCTGAGGATTATGATATCCATGAGAACTCATTTAAATCTATTCAATCATCACCGAGTATCGCAAACGATTCTTTGTCTTGGTCTGTATCGTCTGAAGCGCTGAAAGAAGATATACCATATGGAGCAAGAAGTGAACGAGGAAAACTTTGGCTAGGCAAAACCCGTTTATACGATGATGGAAAAGTTCTGAAAATTAGAAGCCGCTCTTTAAAAAAAACTTCTGGTCTGGCAGAATTATTGTACAAAAAAAAACCTAATTTAGATATTATTACAGAGGAAGACTTACAAAATTATAAATTGCTACTCATCGACACTAATGCACATAAACGTAACTGGAAACGATCGAACCAAATAAATGGTAATAAAGGGTTCAAATATACTCATGTGATAAAGCCACTATTTAAATTCGCTAGAAATAATACCAGTAGCGTAGAAAGTCAGCAGCGAGGTGGAGGAATCGACTTTTTGAAAGAAGTTAAGAAAGACACTGATTTAGTTTACTGGGATGATCCTAATGAGTTAGTTGAGAGACTGAAAATATTATGTGCATCTCGGGCAGCTGGTAATACGGGATTAGATAATGAAGTTAATGCCATACTTGAAGAAATGAAAGAAGCTGGTATCATTAAAAAAATGAAATATATAAGGCTGCCATCAGGAAAATTTAGCAGTACTATTACACTACAGAACCTAGCAAGACGGCAATGAATATAGACAAATTTGGTCATCACGTTCATAAGCGTTTACGATTATCTGAATTTTCTGAAATTCTTAGCGATACATTGGTAAGGTCCGATACAGGGGAATTCGATTTAAAGTCATCGAAATTAAAAGGGGGGCAAATTCCAGAAAAAGACGACGAGGCTGTGAATAAAGAATACGTAGATAAAAGTGTCCAAGCCCTTAAAAATGAAATGATGAAAATCCAAAGTAATGTCAGAAACTATCTCCATAGTTTAGAAAAAATTACTACTACAAATTTTAGTAAAATGTACTACACAAAACAAGAAATCGATAACATGATTGCAGCAAAATCTGTTCAGAATGAGTAAACAAGATATAGTGAATGAACTACACAGAGGAGCGAGACGAAACTTCGTTCGTCGGCATACGGTAATTAAAGGTCTGGATGATTTATGGCAAGCTGACCTAGTGGACTTACAAAAATATTCGTTGATTAATAAAGGATTTAAATATGTTCTCATAGTGATTGATGTTTTATCAAAATACGTGTGGGTTAGACCGTTAAAATCAAAATCTAAAAAATTTGTATCAAGTGCTATGTGCAGTATATTATCAGAATCCACACGAAAACCTAAAAACTTACAAACAGATCTAGGTAAAGAGTTTTATAACGACTCTTTTAAGCATTTAATGAAAACTTATAACATAAATCATTATTCCACATGTTCTGTAAAAAAAGCTTCTATCGTCGAACGAGTAATAAGAACTATAAAATCACGTCTTTACAAGTTATTTAGTTTATGCGGAAAATATGAATGGTATAAAAATAATTTAAAGTCCGTTGTGCACAATTATAACAATACTGTGCATCGCATTACAAAACATAAACCAATAGACGTTAACAGTTCAAATCAAAATACAGTTCGATTGAATATTATCAAAAGCCAACAGCCAAAAAAAGTACGCAAAGAATCGTCTTTTCGAGTTGGCGATTTTGTTCGTATAAGTAAATACAAAGGAGATTTTTATAAAGGCTACACCCCTAATTGGTCAACGGAAATATTTCGCATCATAAAAGTCAACGAAACTAGTCCTCAAACGTATCAATTACAAGATAAACATAAACAAAACATTGTTGGTTGTTTTTATGGAAAAGAATTACAAAAAACTAAATTTCCTGATATTTATCTTATTGAAAAAGTTCTAAAGAAAAGAGGCAACAAACTTTTTGTGAAGTGGTTAGGATTGGGTGCCGAAGAAAACAGTTGGATAGATAAAAGTGAATTAGTTATTTAGATATATAAAGCACATAATCAGTGCTATATCACAATACATACTTATCAATGAAGGAAGGTAGTGGTGTAATCAATAACTTGATAGACCATTTACCGTTTGAGTTGCATTTACCTGGATATCAATTTTGCGGTCCTGGGACGAAACTTCAAAAACGAATACTACAAGGCGATCGAGGAGTTAACAAATTGGATGAAGCTTGCATGCATCACGATATTGCTTATATAAATAAAGATCCTAGTGCTCGACGTAAAGCTGATTTAGAACTTTTGAGTATGGCAAAGAAGAGGTTGAAATCAAAAGATGCTGGTAAGGGAGAAAAGATTGCCTCGTGGATAGTAAAAAATGCTATGAAAACAAAAATCAGAGCTGGAAGTGGTATTAAATCATTTAAGAAAGGTATTAAAAAAATACATGCCCATTTAAAAAAACTTAAATCCAAGGATCATCACTCTGCTATAAAATATGCGTATGCAGCTGCGAAAAAACTGTTCAGCAAAAAGAAAGGAATATGTTTACCACGTATAATTCCACTTCCAAAATGTGGTGGACTTTTACCGCTTATTCCTATTTTTGCGGGATTGTCGGCGTTAGGTTCATTAGCAGGAGGTGCAGCAGGTATAGCCAAAGCCGTAAACGATTCTAAAGCGGCACAAAAGAGTCTCCAAGAATCTGAAAGACACAACAGAATGATGGAAGCGGTCGCTCTTGGAAAAGGATTATATATTAAACCTCATAAAAAAGGAGCAGGGTTATATTTGAACCCATCAAAAAACTAATTAGACGGCTGCCCAGGCGTGCGCTCACGAATTTAGACATATTGGAGTATGCTGGTGATATTCCATACTTTCGTGGCGTTTACATGAGAGATAAGTTGCCTTTAAAACCTAGAAAAATAGAATGTGGAATTGTAAATTTAGATAGTAACGTGAATCCTGGCACACATTGGGTAGCCTATGTAAAACAAAACAGCTACGTAGAATACTATGATAGCTTTGGTAATTTAAAACCACCATTAGAACTGATGAAATATATGAATAATTTGCTCATAAACTATAATTATAACAGACATCAAGCATTTGGAACAACAAACTGTGGTCATCTATGTATTAAATTTTTAAAAAAATATTGGAAGAAACATTTAAATAACATTAAAAATAAATAAACGTGTCAGTATCAAAATGTCTTTCACTGTATCTATAACCGGGAGCGGAGCCTCTTTGACGACAAACTATTCTCCGACGTTGGAACTTCTTGGAGACTATGAATGTGGTCTTTTGTACTTTTCAACTTTCAACTCTATACCTTTTTTTTTTTGTTTTTTTTTTTTTGTTTTTTTTGTTTTTGGTCGGGAAATGCAATTACGCATCCCCGGCAGCATTGGGGAAGGACCACTAATATTGATGGACGAAACAACAAGTTTTATTACGGTGACAATGAAATTATCGAAATTCCTGAAGGGTCCTACGAGCTTCAAGATATTTGTGATTATTTGAAAACTAACATAAAAAATACACTGCTTAAACTAAGATGCAATAATAACACATTGAAAACAAATATATTTTGTTCTAAAGACGTTCATTTTAATAAAGATGATTCAATTGGGAACATACTAGGCTTTGGAATGGAAACAATAAAAGCTAATATAAGCACTGATTCACAGTATCCTGTAAGCATTCTATCAACAACTATCGTGAGGATTGAATGTGATGTAGTTAGTAGTTCATTTGTGAACGGAAAAGCAAGCCATATTATTTACGAATTTGTACCTAATGTACCTCCTGGTTATCGAATAATAGAAATACCAAAAAATTTAATTTATTTTCCAGTCAATCAAAATTCTATTAGTTCCATCAATATAAGACTGTTAGACGCTGATAACAAAGAAATAAATTTACGAGGTGAAGAGGTACAATTGTATTTACATTTTAGAAAAAATGATAAATTTCCATAAAACCCCTGCCATATCAAATGTCCAAGTCAGTCCTAAAAGATCTTCTCACAAAGACACACGACAGCAGTTAAAAAAGAAGCTTACTAAAAGCAATAAAGAATACCTCAAGCTAATTGGTTTAATAAAATGAATATTTTAAACATATCTCAACAAACCTCATACGACAACAGCATCGAAAGTTTTGAGTATCATTCATACAGACCGTACGTAACAAGTTTCAACAAGAATGATGAAATACGAATCCCCATCAATCAACAAGACTTATATGTGCTGCCTTCGCTCAGCAGTTTGTATATCGAAGGCAAAGTAATTGTCCACGACAGCACAACTAAAGAAAAGGTTTCAAATGTACATTTCGTTAATAATCCAGCGTTATTTCTATTTCAAGACATAAGATATGAATTAAATGGAGTAGAAATAGATAAAATAAAAAACGCAGGTGTAACTACGACCATAAAGTCTTATCTGTCCTTAAATGAAAACGAATCAAAATATGCTCGAGTTTGGGGGTGGTCGCCAGAAGGTATAAATAATACAAGTGGTGGAGAATTTTCTGTATCCATTCCTTTAAACAAGATTTTAGGATTTGCGGAAGATTATGAAAAAATTATCATTAACTGCAAACATGAGTTAGTGTTGCTTAGATGTAACACTAACCTTAATGCAATCAAGTTGAAAACAGGAGAAGTTTTGGAAGATATTGTTATAAGTAAAATTATCTGGAGAGTACCTCATATTAAAGTATCTGATCGCGAAAGAATAAATTTACTAAAACAATTAGAAAAAGATCGAGCTATTCCAATAGCATATCGTAACTGGGATTTATACGAGTATCCATTATTACCCAAAACTCGTAAACATACTTGGTCCATTAAAACTTCATCTCAAATAGAAAAACCGCCATTTGTTGTATTAGCTTTACAAACCAACCGCAAAAACAACGGTGAATTGTCGATGGCGGAGTTTGATCACTGTCACGTACGTGATGTAAGAGTGTTTTTAAATTCGTCATACTATCCATATGAGGGATTAAACGTTAGTTTTGCAGAAGACAAATTTACTTTATTATACGAACAGTATGTCAGATTTCAACAGTCGTATCACGGACGTCGGTCAGAACCGTTGATGAGTTTGAAAGAATTCAGAGACGTTGCTCCCTTATTCGTTATCGACTGTTCGCGTCAGCACGAAACGTTAAAAGGCTCAATCGACGTGAGAGTAGAAATCGAAACAGACCAAGAAATACCTAATCAGACAGCTGCATATTGTCTGATTTTAAACGACTGCATATTTGAGTATAAGCCTTTGAGTAATATCGTTAAGAAAATATCATGAATAGTAATACAATAATCGTTGACTTACAAGGATTTAAAAATAATAATAACGACTTTTTAGTAAAAGAATTATGTATAGCCACTCAACAGCATACATATACATTTTATGTTAAACCACCATACCCATTCTCAGCGCTAACCGATGATGAAAAAAAGAATGTTCGGTGGTTAGAAAGAAATAGAGGGTTTCGATGGAGCGAAGGCTATATCGATTACAGAGAATTCAGAAGAATTATTAAACCTTACTTAAAAGACCGAAATATTATCGTAAAAGGTGAAGAGAAAGTGAAATGGGTAAAAGAATTGTGTGATCATAATAATATTGTAGATATAAGTTACAAAGACATTCCGAGATTTAACATTCTGTACGATCTGTATTGTAAGGAAGAATCGTATAACTGTTTTATTCATAAGAAGTATTGTGCATTAAAAAATGTATTATGTTTAAAAAAATGGTGTTTAGAAAATAATGTGCACTTTCAATAAAAAATACCTTATATTTGTTGCTTTTTATTTAAATAATTAAATTGGAATGAAATAGAAATAAAACAAAATATATTCACATTATACATACAATTTATTTAAGCAATAATTACGTACACATTAATTTACAAAACAAACCTTAACTTATATTATTTTCATACAAATATATCTTACAATTTTATCGACTTATTCATTCTAAAGTTTATTGCGACCCTACAGCTAAAACAAATACTTAACACCAAAGTAAACTAAAACCAACTCGTATAACTGTAATTACATATTTTTTTTGATATATTACTGACTAACTTCTCGGTTTGGTCCATGATTTCATCACCGTTTTCATTCACAACATATTGAGCGGATAACAAAAAATTATCATCGTCTATACTGTCACAATGTTGCTGGGATCCATCTAAATCAAACACTGAGATCTTTATCAGACGGAAACCTTTTTTTGGAATGCTGTTTACCACAAACGAATGAACTGGGTTATGCAGTTTACTAAGTGCACTTTTGGAAACACATTTTTTTCTTAATTTTGCTGGACGACGTTCCCGAATCTTAGCGTTCGGCTTTTGCTGAGCTTTCATTTTTAAAAACTCTTCAGTAAATCCTTCCAAAGGATCTTGAGCATACTGGAAAGTATCCCCATATTCATGTAGGTAGACATTGTCTTCGGATGTAGCAGTCAAATCTTCTACGCGTTCCATTATCTGTAAAAAAAAAAAAGAAAATATTTAACACCAAATCAGCAATCTTTGGAATTAACGATTATTTTTATGTATTTTAATGACTTAAATCAATAATAAATCAACTTACCGTTGTGTAGTAGGTCCAAGACTCTATTACCAAAAATACGTAAATTATGTACACGCGAGTAACTATATAAGTTAAGGTTTGTTTTGTAAATTATGTAGACGTGAGTAACTAATTACAGTGCTTATCGACGCAAGAATGAATACTAAAACAAAGTCTTCACATTATTATAGTGATTGCAACATGTAGGTTGAATTATTATGAATAAGGACTCATGTTACAAACAGTACCGCGCGCTCATATATTCGCGTGTGGATTCAGTAATGTCGGCACTACATATAGGCGAACGCGTTGGCCGACGCGTTGGCCGGCGCGCTGGCCCAATGTATAGAACGGGCGTTCGCGCGTTGGCGGTAGGTATTTCGCCTGTTCTACACATTGGGCCAGCGCGCCGGCCAACGCGTCGGCCAACGCGTTCGCCTACATGTAGTGCCGACTTAAACTCAAGTAAAGCATGTTTCAACTTGATAAAACTTTACGTTACTTGAATTTAGCATCAGCCTGCAGGTTTGCTTGCAAAATCTATGTAGTTGTGAAATAATAAATAAAACAAATGTATTTAATAAAATGATATTTTATTTCTAAATCTACATAATATACATACTAAAATGCACAGGTTATGCTACGAAAGTAAATAATACAAAGAATTTCTTAATTAGGTACAGCTTATTAAATCTAGTTAAAAGTTAAATATACTAGTGTGTCCCCATGCTCTAGTTGAAATTTTATCTTTAGATATGACTCTCTTGTCATCATCACCAGACAGAGCAACTTTCTTCACAGCACATGTGTACAACTCGTGTTTTATTGACTTAAATAAGACATTTGTTTTATGAACAATGTTGCCTTCGTACAGAGTTTTTTGGTAATCAGTAACATTGAAATTGCTGACAATATTTTTCTTAATTCCTTTCGCTTTTTTGATTGTGCTATTTATGGTTTTAATACAATATAACTTTGAACGAAGGCCTACAAATTCACTTATGATTTTACCCGCCATTTCATCTTTGAACAAACCAGGAACTTTTTTATTTTGAATGGGTAAATCATATTGATTAGTATTACAAAAATTACTAGTATCAAAGTAAGGCAAAAAATGTATTTTTATGTCATCATAAAAATCATGGGTCCGTATATTATGATATACAAAACTATCAGTGTCCGTGTAACACATTTGTACATTATTTTTATAAAAAGGTTTAATAACAGAGTAATGAAAGTTATACATATGACTTTTTGACAATTCTAGTACGGTAAAACCAATGTATATTGGTTTATCCAAAATTATTTGATCAGAGTTTAATTGTACCGCAACTAGATTTTCAGTAAAAATTGTGGCGCTATGGAAATTTGGACGAGCGATAAGTTTTTGTGCACATTGCCTTTTCTTAGTCACATTATTATTATCAACCCACTGATTAACTAAATGCACATTGACCCTCTTCTCATTATTTTCTAAAGTTTTTCCAAACACACTGTTATTCAAGAGTTTGAAAAAGTCTTGTTCAAATGTTGAGGAACTTTTTTGCCTCAGAGCAGTATTCAAATCAATGTATTGTTTCAAATAGGGGCTTTGTCGAAAACTAATCACTCGATGAATTTTCTTTAATATTAAACCATGTTTTAAACATGTTTGCAAATGAATGTAATGTATAACATACTTAAATTTATCATACAAATTTGGAACTAGTTTGAAAGTTTTCCCCCCGGGTGGAATGCATTTTTCAGAACAAAATGGAAAATCATTATGTAAGTTATGTAAATGTTTGGGATATTGTAAATCTACTTCTAGAATATAACCACACTCTGCATCAATCGGTATTTCGGTTATATTTAATTTGTTGATTTCTTGTTCATTGAGAAATCTGAAATCTGATAATGGTAAATACTGACACATACTATATCCATATAAATTATTACAATCAATATAAGTGACGTAGGAAGGAGATTCTGATGGTTTGTAATTTTCTAAGTAAGGATTATTTGCTTTTGCATGTCTATGAGAGCACAGACATACTCCTCCTCTGATACCACTCTGTAACATGCGCACCATCGACAAGTCATCGATAAGTTCCAATTGTATTCCTGTTTTTAATAACATCGCATCAAAAGATAAACTGGGTGCTGTTAAGTAAAAAGCTGGGTCTAATTGATAGTGTTGCTTGCAAGTCTGTCTAAAATTTTCAAAGATATCTGCCAGTAAAAGCACATCAGTTTTTAGATATAAATCCGTATAACTACCTAAATCTTTGATTTGAAATGTTGACCAAATTAAGCACGCGTGCTGGTAATCCTCATCAGAAATATCATGATCAGTTAGGGAACTATAAAAGCATTCTTTTGGGGGTAGACTTTTTTCGTCATACCGCTTCCACGAGTTCATATATTCGTATGGATAAATGCCTTTACGAGTGAGTAACTGAAATTCATCTTCATCGGGGAAATGATTTTGTAAGTTTTTAAACATTTCCGGTTTTAATGTCTCTGACAATTTGCTTAAGCTTGTTCCCAAAAACTTAAATGAATCAACGAATCGAAGTTGAAAAAACTGATTATTCGTAACTGGTACAAATTTGGTAAATGAGATGTAGTTTTCTTTTGTTTTAGGTATTATTTTAATATTACCAGGAACCTCGCCTAACGCTTTTATAAAAAGATGACAATCATAACCAGCTAAGTTATGAAAAAAAATGGGGACGAATGAAGGGCGTTTATACTGTAAATTACAAAACGGATGCGCAGCTCCGCGGTAACGACCAGTAACGTGACAATGGTCACGGACTTTGTCCGAAAAAATAAAATTTTCACAAATATGACAACGTGTGGCATTATCAAAATCAGACTTATCCGCCATAGAAAATATCATAGGGACTGGTGTACTAAGTATATCAAATATTTTTTGTACGTCTTTAAGAATCGAATCTACAAACTGCTTATCACAACCAGGTCCTCGATATGATACGTACCGATTGTAACTAGGGTCATCACGACAAACAATATAATAACCAAAAGCTATAGGTAAATGTTGGTGCAATGTAGTCGTATTTTTGCTAGAAGAACAGTTAGCTTCAGTATTGGTTTGTAGCATCGATTCAAAATCTGCGTAAATACAAAAAGGCATGTTTTGTTTTCGACCATAGTTTTTAAATTTAATTACTGAGCCCTTATTTGGGAGGACAGTTACAACGCCTCCACATAAATGGTTTTCAACTTCTTTAGAAGTACTGAAAAATATCAAGCACAAATCACAGAAGTACAATTTGCTGTGATGAGATGTAACTTGGCTTCTAAACAGTCTAGAAGGTTCTTTGATCAAACAATAATGAGAAGTGTTATTATTTTCTAGATACAACAAATGTATAATTTTCTCGTTGCATGTTTTATTAATGTCTGATTTATACAACGGTCCAACAATAGTTTTACTTTTTTTTAAACCATAAATTATGAACTTAATGTTAGGATTATTTTTTTCAAAAATTTTAATGTCATGGAAAGTTACAGGAAAAAACATTCCATTTATATTAAATAATTCACGAAAATTAGGATATGATGAAATTCTTTCAGGGTGATTTTTAGCTGGATATAAGGCTGCTGTCACACTCCATAGAAAGCAATGCTGATCTTTATTCATAATATTTAAACACGCCTTTTTAGCCTGAATTGATTTGGGTAAACTGATAAAACTCGAACCGCTAAGTGGTTGATATTTATTGATATTAATCTCAATGTATAAATTATTTAAAAATGTCCACCCACTGTCACGATCCTCAAATTCCTCTATACTAGTTTTTAAATAACTAACTGTTTCCAAATATATTTTTTCAAAATCATAATTACCATGTTATATTTTATTTTTGGTTCCAAAAGATTTTATTTCTTGTGAATTATCGTTGAACTTCAAAAACGTCCCAAATAGTTCGAAATTAACCTTAACACATGTATGTTTAATAAGGTTTTCATCTAAAAGAGATTTTAACTTGTTACGAATTTCGAAAAAAAATATATCTACTGAAGCTAACTGAAGTTGATCAAGAGGTAATATCTTATAAGTTACAATACGATTACGAAATGCAGAGCTGACGATTTCTACACCATCACTGTATTCTATTGTCTGACAACTTTTTCTATGTAAATTACTTCGCAAATGACCTACCCATGATTTACTATGTACAGATATGTTACACGTCGAACAGAAAGGCATTTTATTCTATTAAAAAAGCCAATGCTATCAAAACAATAATACAGTAACCGATACTAATGTAAAAAAAATTAAAAAGATTATAAGTCTATTCTAGTATATTAAAAATAAAATTAATATCTACTATAAATTGATTAAGTTTAGTAAAATTTATTTTTTGTCACTGTAATGGACGGGCTCTGACTCCTCAAATTCGGTAAAAGCTTGTCCTAAGAAGCCTTGCAGTGCCTCCCAAGACGATGATGACTCGTCGCACTGGAGCTTCACACTTACCAGCGCCGTCTTGTAGCGCACATTAGCGGCGTGAGACACGTAGTCCGATTTTTTGTAGATCTTGAGGTCCACAAAATATTCGCCACCGGTCTTCGCAGTCCGACGAGACGTTCCCGTAGAAACTCGGCTGGAGAAGCTTGATATTATTTCCCCGCCACGAGATTTGGGTTCACTGCAACTAGCTTCCTCAGTCTGCAAGATATTGAATAAGTCCGGTCTCCTTGTTCTGTAAAATACAAAATTAACATATCATTAAAATACAATAATCGAGAAAAAATATTAGTAAGAAAACAAACAAAATAGGAATAAGTGTATTGCACTTTCACTTTTGACTGTAAACAATTAGGTGCCTAGTTTTATCAGACTTCAACAGGATACTGAACTAAGTTTTGATAAATAATAAAAAGTAGGAAATCATTGTATGCAAACTGAATTACGGTGGTTGGGACTGTGTTGACAGTTGACTATTACAAAGACATTTTGTAAATAATTTAAAAAAAACCAGCAGAAACAGGCATAGAATTTCAGCAAACTTAAAGTAGATAATAATCGAACATACCGTGTAGTGATAAATTCGTGCGGCGAGGAGTATTTTCGCTTTCGTTGAGCACTTTTGTGTGATGAGGTGCGGGTCAACTCCAGCGGAGGCGATGAGTCGTGTTGCTTTCCGGGGCCGGCCTTGCGTTTGCTGCTTGACGCCTTTGACTTCTTTTTCGGTGCTACCGACACCACTGCAGATGGGGCCTCAAACTCTGAATCGGACCTATTAAAGAAGAAATATAAATTATTTTCCCATCTTGATGAATAATAATAATTATTATTAAAATATATTTTTAATATTATTAAATTATAATTTTAATTGAAATATAATTAAAAATAAATTAAAACATAATTTTAATATATAATTAAAAAACAAAAAAAAAAAAAATATATTTTTAATATTATTAAAATATAATTTTAAATGAAATATAATTAAAAATAAATTAAAAACAAAAAAAATATTAATTTTATACTCACTAACATTTTCTCGTTGAAATTGAAGACTGGAGCGAAGCCACTTGAAAAATTGTGACTTGTTCCATCGTGCATCGACTTTTATTTAGTAAAAATGTCTTTGTCATCAAAAAATGTGTAAAAGTTGTCAAGCGCGAGTTGATTAATGTAATATATGTGTGTATGTTTGTTCGTTTTAATGTTATCAATTACACCATAGCAGTCATTCAGATTGAAATCCATCATCAATGATTGATCATTGCTATGTAAAACATATAAATATAATTGTAAAAGACTTAAATGAGATAAATATAATAAACATTTCTTAATAGATATAATTTTGCTTGATTTTAAATAAAAATTAATAATAATTAATCCGTTTTTCGTTTAATTAATGTTTAATAAAGTTTTTTATTTATTGTTATTTATTCTACATATAGTTTATTCTACTTTTTTTTTATCTTTATACATCTGTGCATTTTTTTAAAGCATGTTAAATGTTGCATACTTTTATAGCGAATTTAATCTTGAACCAATACCTAATTCCCAAGAAGAGATTAAAATAAAATAAATTATTTTGTTTAAATAAGCAAGTAAATCCGAATTTTTAATGTGTATATGAATTGAGATGATATGGTAAAATATATGCAATATAAACGTTATTTTAAACTAATGATGCCTTACTTCAACTTTCGACCTTATCATTGATCAATGTAGCTGAATATGAAATAAAATTGAATAAAGAAGAACCTGCATGGTGCGCTCGCTGCGGCGTTTCATTGAAATGCTTTGTAATTGTATCTCCGCCGCTGTTCATAGTAGGGGAGGCGAGTAAGCTAATTTTGTAGTTACTCGAGTGTCATGGGGCCCTAGTAGATTTCGTAGATTAAGTAATGAGGAGAAAAAAATATTAAGAGCATATCTTATGACAGTGGGGCAGTGACAAACTGCAGCTATTTAGAAGTTAAAAAAAGTAATTATATATATAAAAATTGACTTTAAAGGTAATTTATAAGGTAATTTATCATTCAATTAAAGGAAACAAACATGTAATCGTCAAGCAGGATTAAAAATATATATGAAGAAGGTTTTGTTTTTAAAATATGGACTTTAGTTTTTGAAAATTTCAAAGAGTCTTTATATCTTTCCCTTTACTTTAAGTCGTCATTGCTTTAAATAAAAGCTTCTTTGGGGTCTACACAACGTTCTCTATTTTAATCTGACAATTTGATACTTAAAAATATATATATTTTTAACGCCCCACTCAGATAAGCTGATTTCTATACCACATTAACTAGAGACATGTGGGAAGCATACACAAGCTTAATCTGACGCGCTCGAGCTACTGCAGAAATCCCCTAATCGGCTCCCCTACCATAAAACGAGTGTTCGTTTTACAGTATGTATATTGTGAAATATTATATTCTTGTTTGACAGCTTGCAGTTTTTTTCAGATCAGGGATGTGAACTAAAAGCGAGAACTCGATTAAAGAGATAATTTAAGAGGCGATCAGTTTTTACCCTATAAATCCAATAAATTATAAATGAATATTGTGTGTATTAAACACGATTATTTTACCTCCAATCAAATTATGAAAATTATCATCCTTTAAATTCATTTACGCACATATAATATTTATATCAACATCAATATGTCAATTATTTGTTTCAAAAAATATTTACAAGCACGGTCTATTGATGTTAATAATTTATTATTTTACTTAGCTATGAATTTGACGCATGGTTTAATTTGCACGCACACAACACAATACAACGTTATTGGAATAAGATTCATTTTAGCTTGGTTGCGTTCTGCTTTACGCAAAATATAGTAGTTTCGCATACTATTTTGTTTTTGAAATATAATATTTGATCCCTTAAAATAGTAGGATACTATAATATATAGTGGGTTTGACAACCCTAGCGACTCAATCGTTCTGTTCTTATGATTTCCCGTCTTGGAGCGTTAATATGCAACGTGGTGCGCGGTGAGTATCATCGTGGTTTAGACCTACATCAAAAGTGAATGGGAAGATAAAGGAATAGTTAAAAGTAAGTGTAGTAGTTATTGTATTCATTATAGATTTAATTCGTTACACAATTATTTAGGTTTTGATTTAAATTGATAATATTTTAGTTTTTGAAAACGATTCATTATTTATTAAGTACATTGTTACATTTTAAAATTAAATAATTACCAATATATTTATTCGTTACCCATCAAATATTTAAATCTAATGTGGTACTCTTATTGAATAGTATTTTCCTATATTAGCTACATGATTTACGAAGAAAAGTTAATGCAATTAGACCAGGCGTAGGTACCATGGTATGGTAGGGATGAGTCATAAATTTAATTGAATAATGTAATATAATATGAATAATTACCTTATTCATAAAACACTATTATACTTTTACGTGTGTTGTTTGATGGAAAAAATATATTTATTTTTTTCAGATGCATGAAAATTAGAGAAGTTCATCAAAAATCACAGCGGAACGCAGAAAAAGGATTAGACCAGGCATTATTTAATTGTAAGTAAATTTGAATCTAAATGTATCTAGTTTATTGAATGAGGTTTGTGTAGTAGATACATATTAGAGGTAATTATTTAATCAGAATAATAATTAATAACCAATAGTTATTTTAATAATAACAAATTTAAATATAAAAATTCATAATATATTTCCTGTAAAACTGTTATTGCATAATATAACGTTAATATTTTCGAGATTATTTGAATGCCAATAAGTCGAAGTTATTACTAGAAACATAATTAATCCATAATTTTTAGATGAAGCATTACTCAAATATCCTTAATCGTCGTCGTAGTTTTAAAGTACTCGTGACTCTAAATGGTGATTATTATGTAAGTGTGGATGTACATAACATTCGGTTTTCTTTTTCAGATCGGATGATCAATGACGAAGAAATCTGCATGACACAAACGAAGACATTATTGTGTTTATTTGTATAAATGCATAAAAACTGGTGTTTATTTATTGATAAGATCCTAAATTCCTATCCCCTGAAATGTAAGCTTAAACATACTAAACATCATAGTGTGTTAGTATATTTAAGCCGAGGTATGTTTTTTGGTAAGTGGCACACTGACACACCGAAGTGAGTGAGGGCGCGAGCGAACAGAGGTGCATATCATGAGCATTTCATTTCATTTACCATCAGTTGATGCATAAACGAACAGGAGTTATTGGGCATGCTGTCCCACCTCCGTTCGCTCGCGGTGCATAAACGTTCTGTCCCACCGAAGTGAGCGAGGCGCGGAGCGCAGTTCGCGAGCGAACGGAGGTGCATCAGTTGATGCATAAACGAGCAGGAGCTATTGAGCATTCTGTCCCACCTCCGTTCGCTCGCGGAGCATTAACGAAAAGGAATTATTGGGTATTCTGTCCCACCGAAGTGAGCGAGGCGCGGAGCGCAGTTCGCGAGCGAACGGAGGTGGGACAGAATGCCCAATAATTCCCTACTACTGACACTCGCAATATTAGAAGGGCTGCAGGTGCTTTGCCAGCCTTTTAAGAGGAAATACTATAATAATAATATTCAAATAATCTTCTTGAAGATTTGCAGGTCGTATTGGTCAGGAAATTTATTATGCAGGTAACAGTTTGTTCTAAAGTTATACAGTGCGCTTTCTGCATCCCGTCGGACTAAGGACATCGGTCGGGGTACATTGGACTCCACAGATGCAGGGTCTACCCACTACGGGTCAATTCAAACCGCAATGCGACGCGTAGATACGTGTACGCTGTCTTAAGCAATGCATCTGCATTGCGTGAGACTGCATACAAATCTGTCAAATCCATACAATTTTAGAAATGCATCTGAGCGTCGCGTTGCCGTCTGAATTGACCCTTAAGGCGAGGATCAACGCCAATTTGTTATTCCGTGACTCCCAGTTTACCTAGTTCCAATATAATAACGAAAAATAAAAAAATATGAGATATAAAACACAGTATTTAAAAGACGTTTAACCATAAACATTTTTATAAAACGTAATACTTTGGCTGTAATTAATTTACAAACTCACCTCCGAAAAAAATTAATTCATCGAAATATAGGTATAAACTAGGATAATTATACATTTTATTTGAATAAATTGTTAGTAACTATATATTAAAATATATTTAACCGAACAATTTTGTTTCTTAATATTTATTTCCAAAGATATTTAAAAAAAAAAACATGAAAAATAGAGAAGATCCGCCCCTAGTAACTACAGTTTTATGCTAAGCTAAAATGAATATTATTGCGATGTGTATACGCTTGGTCTTTGATTGTGTGCAAGGTTATCGTTTTGGATTGAGATTGATCCCTGCCTTAAGCCCCATAGTGCTATCATGGTGCCCCCTGATTAAGGTTAAGTTTTGGGAACGAGTAAACTGAAACTGAAGAAAATTATCTAACGTTCCTCCTTTTCTAGAACTTAAAATATTTCCGTGTCCTATCAAATGTATCCTAAGTAATTAATCCTAACAGAGAGACTAAGGCCCTGTTTCACCACTAAGGTATTGATAAGTGTTAGATAGGCAATCCACAACTCATCTTTACACTCTATCTGTCAGATAAGATCCGGCACTTATCAGTAAGTGGTAAAACAGGTTCTAAGTTTTACAAAATTTTGTAATTTAGGTTTTTTAGCTTGATTTAGAGCCAGATATTTAAAAAGCGTTTAAAAAGGCACAAAAAAAAGCACAAAAAATACATAATTTTTTGTGTTTATCTACCACTGAATACAAAAAAGTAATTAAAATTTCTTTGTACACAGAAAAGCACAAAACTTCGCTCTAATTAATCCTTTTTAAACGCTTTTTAAATATCTGGCTCTAAATCAAGCTGATTCAACGTCTTTAATGTCTTTTTAATACCCCGAATTTCTGAATAGATAACTTGATGAAAAATATTTTAGCCCCGAATTAATCTCGCTAACGATGACGTCACATCAAGTAGCGGCGTTAGTTTGCATTAAATTAACATTTTAAAGTTATTTAGTAGCTAGTATAATAATTATCCATACTAATATTTTAATGCGAAAGTGTGTCTGTCTGTCTGTTACCTCTTCACGCCTAAACCGCTGAACCGATTTTATTGAAATGTGGTTTGGAGATACTTTGAGTTTCGGAAAAGGACATAGGACACTTTTTATTCCGGAAAAATGTACGGTTCCCGCGTGATAAACGAATTTTGGCGCAACTTCAGAAAAAGCGGTTAAGTGGTTTGAGCGTAAACAGACAGACCCATTTTTTTTATTATTCTAATTTAAAGGGCTTTATCGCTAAGCGATTAAGTCGCCCTGGTACCATTTGTTGACCCATCTTTTGACCCATCCATACTAATATTATAATCCATACTTCCATACTAATATTATAAATGCAAAAGTGTGTCTGTCTGTCTGTCTGTCTGTCTGCTACCTCTTCACGCTGAACGCCTCCGTGGTCTAGTGGTAAAGAGCGCGGCTCTTGACTCGGAGGTCGTGGGTTCGATTCCCGCGTTGGAAACATTCTATTTCCAAGTTTGGTTAGGACAATGCAGGCTGATCACCTGATTGTCTGATAAGTAAGATGATCCATGCGTCGGATGGGCATGTAAAAAGTCGGTCCTGCGCCTGATCTCTCGCCAGTCGTGTCGGTCTGCCGTCCCACTGGGTTATGAGAGTAAAGGAATAGAGAGTGCTCTTGTGTACTGCGCACACACTTGGGCACTATAAAATTACTCCTGCGTAGCTGGCCTGGTTTCAATGAAACCGGCCACCGTCACCGAAACCGGTGTGGGAGCTATTATATTATTATACCTCTTCACGCTCAACCGAACCCGCTGAACCGATTTTGTTGAAATTTGGCATGGAGATTCTTTAAGTCCCGAAAAAGTACATAGGATAGTTTTTATCCCGGAAAAATGTATGGTTCCCGCGCGATAAACGAATTTTGGCGCAACGAAGTTGCGGGCATCATGTAGTCTTTTGATTTTACGTTTCTCTAGTATAGTATTTCGATGATATTCTGTTCTGCATATTATATTTAACCTGTTGGTGCTTCCGATATTGCAATATTGTAAATTGATGCTTAACTCTCGATTGATACTCGTACCAAGTTCCATAATAATTACTTACTGTTTTAAATTTTGGTAATGGAATGTACATTAACCGTCTCTTTGTGATTAACTCAGTGAATGTTCGGTGTTCAAATTAAACCGAAATGATTTACAATTTACTTTCCAATGTCATAATGGGTTTGGCGGTATAAAGCGTGAAGAGGTAACAGACTGACAAACATACCTTAATATTTAAGTACACTCGTACTGAGCTATACTTCCTACACTTTTGGGTGCAACACTGCCAAATTTTGACAATAATAATTCCTTTGACGAAAATAATGGTAACTATTACGAATATGTTATAACTTATCACTTATCACACTAGCTTTCACATACCCCACATTTAATAAAAATAAGGCAAGATATTTTAACAAACGACCAACTTAACACAAGCGGATTAGTAAGTAAAAAAATCGGTCAAATGCGAGTTGGACTCGCGCACGAAGCGTCCCAATATAGAGCAAAAATTGACAAAAAATGTGCTTTTTCTATGGGAGACCCTTTTAATTTTTAGTTTATTTTAATTTTATCATCAACTATTAAAATGTTAACAAAATACAACCCGAGTATTTTGTTAACATTTTAAGCATCTACCTGTTGCCATTATTGATATAGAGCACAAAATAACAGACGGACATACTGACGGACAGTCATCGTAGTCTTAGTAATATGGTCCAGTCTTCACCCTTTTAGCAATGTTCACATTATGCGCTTTCGTTTTCAGTTTTCGTCATCTTCTTTCATTCGACTTTAGTTTTGGCGCATAACGCAACGCCAACGTTGTCATTTTTGAAATGTTGGATACTGTCAATGCGTCGCGGGCATGTCTCACGTTCGCTGTTGACTGCGCTATAACGCATGCCCTTGACGAACAGAAAAAGGCATAGTGTGGACAAAGCTTTTGGGTACGGAAAAAACAAAAAATTCTTATTGAAACTAGCCTTGTTTCGCGTAATAATTCTTCGTGTTTAGTATTAAAGAGAAGACTAGATGTTTTTACAAGCGATTAGTGAGCTGCCACAAGTATATACTCGTAGCCTAGGATGTGCATAAAGTTTTTTAAATAAAATAAATAAATAATACAGTATAATAAGTGAACAGAAAACAACACTTTGTACAATATTTTTAAAAAGTGCCTAGTTATTAAAACTAGTCTCGCTTTCCGTCCAAAATTGATGGCTCTCTTAAAGAAGTTGAATAAAACCAAAAAGCTAAATTTATGGAGACACATAAATTGTGACCCGCGCAGTAAAATATTTTTTATGCGTAGACATCGCCTATATTTGATTTAATGTAGCGAATGGCCGTGTTGTATTTAAATTGTATGTTTCACGTATCGAAATACGTATGTTTGTATAGTAAATTCTGTTTATCCAAACATTACATAAAAATTACGTGTTTCGGTGACGTCCGAAATGATACGAGACAGTAAAGCAGGCGTAGAATTTTTCTGTCTCTATCTTAATGATTTTCTATCAAGTAACGTGTCCTGGTGCTAGCCTAAAATTTTTAACCTATCCAAAATAAGAATAACGCAGCTCAAGAAGTTTTCACTTATAATACCACAAGAGCTTCAAAATTATCGGGTATTTCCCGATAGGTTCGTTGCAAACAAATGAAGGATTCAAGTTTTTCAGGTTAAAAAATCACGAGCGCGAAGCGCGAGTGATTTTTCCTGAAAAACTTGACGACTTTATTTGTTTGCAGGGAACCTTGAGGGAAATGCCAGATAATTTTGAAGCTCGTGTGGTATTCGGGGGATTATTTTTCCGTCCCAAATGTCGGCCAATAGAATTGCACCATTCGACGTCACGTGGTAACCAGAGAAAATTTTCAAAAAATTATCAGTATAATACCATGTAGGTTGTACCACGTGACGTCGAATGGTGCAATTCTATTGGTCGATATTTGGGTCGGAAAAATAATCACTTTAAATCGGTAAAACAGCATAAATTGAAATATTATGTTTTTATTTCTAAATAGCCTGTATTATGAGTAAGTAGGTACACTTTTTGGTAGAAATTATAAATGCGAAAGTGTGTCAGTCTGTCTGTCTGTTACCTCTTCACGCCCAAACCGCTGAACCGATTTTGCTGAAATTCGGTATGGATATACCGAGACAGGATATAGGATACTTTTTATCCCGGAAAATGTACGGTACCTGCGCGATAAACGAATATGGTGCAACGAAGTTATGCTGGTTATGCTGTAAGTCATCTATGTATATTGCAACTTACAGCATAACCATAATATTTTGACGTTCGAGACACTGTGGATCTTTTAACTGTTTGTTTTTCACTGTCGTGTGCGTACAGACAGCCTAATAACATTATTAAGAGCCCCCACAGACTACAAACTTTTAGTCGGCCGATAATAATGTACTGAAACCCCAACTTGGTCAAACTATCGTCCGACTAAAAGTCTGTAGTCTGTGGGGGCTCTAAAATTCACACTATTACCATTAAAATAATAAATACTATTGTTTTAATCGCAACATGAGCTATTAATTTATCATTTGGCTCGTAAAATAGCCTCACGAATGTTTATTGCGTATAACGGGTTCAAATCCGTTATCGGGGGCGCGCGAATGTCCATAGATTATGGTAAACCGGCTATTCAGAACGGCTTTTGTACATCTAATGTGGTCATGCTGGCGTGATAACGCGTCGCCACGTCAATGTACATCACGTGTTTGAAATAATTTCGATGGAAATGAGAATCGGTTCATTTCAAAGTTAGGAAGTAACGAAAGAAAGTATAAAACCTACTTTTGAAATTGTTCTACATGATGCCTAATAGCTATGTCTACACTGTGCCTTTTTTGTTCATTAAGGGCATGCATCATAGCGCAGTCAACAGCGCACGTGAGGCATACCCGCAACGCATGCTCTCTGACTGTATCTAAATCTTTCGCTTTGTTCTTTTTTTCTGGAATTTCTTATGACCAAATAAGGCGCCTTATTTGGTGAAAGTGCACAGTACGAGTATGGACATAGCTAATTGGGAACTAAGGGCTATAAAAACTGGCGTAAGAAACTCGCACGGAGCTGCTATATTTCATATTTGATCTAGATGAAAGGTACGATATAGTACCTACTATCAGAGAAGTTGATTCCTAGTCAGATGGCGGGCCTAAGTAATTTGGTCGCGTTACATCAAACCCATCAGACCGACTACAACTGCAGCTAACATTGAATTGACATAAGCCAAAGCCAAATGACGTAGGTTCATCAACTGCCTAGGAATCAATTTCCTCGATGTTACATAGTTTTTATCACGGAGTAATGGACAATATATAGTTAATATTCATTTACAGCATCTAGTAATTTCATCTTAAATTATTAATTTAATTTGTATCAAATATTTTATAATTTCATTATAACTAAAGGCTATTTTTATGTCCTTCGTTTATGAATGTCAACAAACCTATAAATAATTAACGATGAACATTAAACTTATAATTGGTTATACTTTAGAAGTCAAATATTGTAATAAAAGACAAAACGACCCGAGAGATATAATTGCTTCAGTCAAGTTTCATTATGATTCTAAATGGGAGCTTTAGGCTAATTTTGGGGCATAAAATAATACATATATGGGGTTAGCTAAATAAGAAGTTATTTTTGGAAATGAAATTATTATATTGAGGGTAGATAGGTCGTTTAGGTACATGACCTATTCGTGAACTTTTTCAACCAGTTGCAACGACCAATAAAATACATAGCGCTGTAGCTTTGTCCACACTGTGACTTTTTTGTTCATCAAGGGCATGCGTTATAGCGCAGTCAAAAGCGAACGTGAGGCATGCCCGCGACCCATGCCCTCTGACCGTTTCCAAAACTTTCGCTTTGTTATTTAATATCAATTACGTTCGATAGCAACCATTAGCTATGTCCACATTGTGCCTTTTTTTGTTCATTAAGGACATGTATCATAGCGCAGTCAATAGCGCACGTGAGGCATGCCCGCGACGCATGCCCTCTGACCGAAACTTTCACTTTGTTGGCGTTGCGTTCGTTGATGCATTCAATTATTGAATGCGCCAATACGAAATTAGAACGAAAGAAAATGACGAAAATCGAATCCGAAAGTGCACAGTGTCAACATAGCTCATAGACAGCTACTCATCTAACCCTCTGTCAAAATTCATTTACCAGTTCCTACGCCAGTTCAGATCGTGAAGTTACAGTAATGTCAAAAATGTATACAATTTGACATAATACATCGCAAGCGCCATCCTATACATTTCTGACATCTAACGTAGCTATTGAATCTGGCGAATATATTGGTGTCCGTTTTGTTGTGCTCTTTCTTCATTTTGCTAATAGTGGCGGCTGGTTATTCTGCCATAATATTATTGTGAAATATAGCTCTAAAGATGAGTATCCTATGTCCTTTCCCGGGACTCCAAGTATCTCCATACCAAATTTCAGCCAAATCCAATCAGCGGCGATCGTGGAGAGGTAACAGACAGACAGACACACTTTCGCATTTATAATAATATTAGTATGGATTATGGATGGATATTATGGATTCGCTCTTATTAGTTTTGATATAATATCATATTATTATTGTGATACTAGCTGTCCCGGCAAACGTTTCTTTGCCATATTAAGTATATAAAGTATTTATTTTAAATTTGGTCGAAGCGCTAACTGTCGGACAGACTAAAATTAAAATCCGAATTCGAATATTATTTCAAATTTGACACTGCGATGGCAGCCGACTGTCGGATCCAATGTAAAACATTCCAAAATCAACAACTACTAATAAATTAAAAATTAATTAAAAAAACATTGTCCAGCGGACAAAATTGTGAATCTAAACCATTCCCAGATCCCCTTGAACACACACAAAAAATTTCATCAAAATTGGTCCAGTTGTTTAGGAGGAGTTCAGTCACATACACACGCACACAAGAAATATATATATTAAGATTAGATCCAACTGTGAAATTAGGGCAAATGCAAAGTATTAATAAAATTATCAATTCTCATCAATTATAAATTTTTACGTGCAACATCAAAACACGATATTGATACAAGCATTCGGGCAATAAAAATCATAGCTGACGCTACAGCACTGTAAAATCGCGACGTTATAGCCGCCATAAAAACACGGTAATCCACTCAATAATTGAAAATCAATAGTTTAATTTCAAACAAAGTATTATTAAAATTTTAAACGGATGCTATAAAAGTGCTATAAAAAGTTATAACAAAAAAGCGATGAGCCGAAGCGCCCGGAAGATATGAAGCATTGAATTTTGTATCTTGTGTTGCGTAGTTAGTAGTAGCTACACCAAGGCTAGTCAGAACTCAGAATTTTAAATATTGTATGAAATAATCAAATTAGATTTTCTAATAACCACAAGTGATTTTAAGGATTTTGATTAATTAAGGCTAATTTAGGGCCAACCCACACGTACCACAACCACACGACATCGCAACGACAAAATGTCGTCGAGCAGTGGTTACGTGTGAATGGTGTCGCTGCAGCATTTTGTAGTTGCGTGTGTGGTACGGGCACGGATCTCAGTCTCTGATTCCCAGCTTTCTGTTACCCAGGAACCCAAGTATTTGTGATTTATAGAGCAAACAATTAAATAGCCCGGGTGTATTACAGAGGCAATTATATTTTTTTCGTAGACTCGTGGACAGGAGGTGAGTGGGCAGCATGAGGGCAACGCAATGCACAAAATGAGCCTGGTCAGGTTTCCTACGTCAGTTTGAAGGCTTCCCCGTATTTACAGATCATTAGGTATTATTTAATATGTTTAACATAAGAAAACTAAACTAAAGATGCAAAACTCTATTGTAATTGAAAGTTCATCAATCCATTCCAACGACCATTAACTCCCAAATTGAAAATTCCGTTATAATTAAACAAATACGAAAACTGCTGTAATATATAATGAATTATCCGTATGGAAAATTGAAATTGAGCGCAAATAAGTGAGTTGATATCGACCAAATTATTTAACGAGGGCGCTGCCACAGCAGAGCACGTTTTTCAACAGTTTTATTGGACCAATCGTGAGGTGAGAGGATATAAGTAAAGCACGACTATGACAATAAAATATATTATTTTATAATAGGGTTGCTGAGGATTCCTCTTCCTCTTCCTCATAATGAGGAAGTTCCGCAATATTTTGGGTTCCTCAACCGTTACCGCATCCTCATAAATAAAAATAAAAAAATCCTCTTCCGCTATCGCTTCCTCAAAATTTAAGAGGAATTTATGAGGAATTTCACTGCGCATGCGCGTCGCGTATCCAATTCATGGCAATTGGCAACGCACACGCCAGAACGCGAGAATTGTTTTAAGCGTCTCCCAGACAGACGCGGCCTGCGGTGGCGGTGGCGGTCAGTTGGATGACTTGAGAGTTCTAGGAATGACACAGACACACGCGGCCACGCGGCCAAGCCATTCAACTGACCGCCACCGCAGGCCGCGTCTGTCTGGGAGACGCTTTATTCGCTCATCTTTTTTTTGTGTGCGTGTGTGTGAGTTGTGTGCGTGTGTGTGAGTTTTTTGTTTCACATTCGATCGTGAACGCGTTTGTCGTTTACTAAGATTTTGTATGGGATTACTCACTGAGCTGGGCTCACTCCCGTGCGCAGGTGGCGCTGTACAAATCCCATACAAAATCTTAGTAAACGCCAAACACGTTCACGATCGAATGTGAAACACAAAAAATTCACACTAGGCACACAAACTCCTCCTTAACTGCTGGACCGATTTTGATGATTCTATATTGTGTGTGTTTCGAGAATGGTTTAGATTCATAGTTTGGTCCACTGGAAAATGCCCTTTTTTGACGACCTCTGTGGCTCAGTGGTGAGCGCGTTGGTAGCTCAAGCCGGGGGTCGCGGGTTCGTATCCCGCCGACGGAACAAAAAGTTTTTCAATGTTCCCGGGTCATGGATGTGTATTAAATATGTGTTCATAAAAAAAATCTTAAATCGTTAAGAGGTATAGTATAAAAGTATTAAATATTATATTTCCGTTGTCTGGCACCTGTAACACAAGTCCTTTAGGTACTTAGCGCGGGGCCAGACTCACGGTGGTGTGATGCGTTCATAGATATGGTCATGTGGGTCAAGTGTGCGCAGCGTCTAAGTGTGCGCATTGTAAATATCTCGAAAAATATGTGACGCTAAGGAACGGCAACCCCCCTCTTCAATAACCCACAGGACGCCCTGCGAAGCAATCGTGTCCCAGCGGCTGCGCGCGCGCGCCATTTTGGAATGACAGATAAATAAAGATTTTTGCTCAAATATTCACGATACATATTTTGTAAATTTTGATGCGTAATCTTTTGAAGTCATGTATTTTTTTCTGAATAAGCTTTTTTCTATCGAGTGCAACATAATATTATCAAGTTTGTTAGTTGCCAGTGTTTAGGATATTCTGATGATGCAGGAATTAAGGATATTTGGGTTAAGTGTGCGCAGAAGCCTTTTCCCTTATGTGACGAACAGTATTCTGAACCACCGACTGAAGATTGGATTGAATGAAGCCTTTGTGGAGTCTTGTGGCAAAAACAGTGCACCAGCTCCGCACACGGTACTTTTTTTGTATTACAATTTACATGTATGACGAAGTTAAACTAAATATTTCTAAGTGAAAGTTATTGTTCTCATATTTTTATTTAAGACGATTTTGTTGATTACTTTAGTTACAAATTAAAATTATAAAATAATATTCTTTATGTTCTAAAATGTATATATTTTGTTGTTGCGTACACTTACCCAACTTGCTGCGTACACATACCCCGATACTGGGGTAAAAGTGCGCAAATGGAAGGGTTATGGTTTTCTAAAGTTTCTTAAAATATAAGCTATAGAAAAATACTATTGTTGTGTTTAAGTTGGTGACAAATAAATAGTCTTACGAATGAACACAGTTTTGTTTTATTGTACTAATAATATTTGAGTTTTTAAAGCATCAAAGTTTAAATGCGCACACTTGACCCGCATGACTCTATTATTGTTAAATTATCATTATTACTATAATATTTTTTGTGTATTGTTACATATGTACACAGATAGGACAAATTCTTTTGGGTTGGGTCCGCTAGTATTGTTAATTTCCTATCATCCTATTCCTCATCCGCTTCCTCATCCGCATCCTCTTCCTCATAAAATATCCTCTTCCTCATCCGCATCCTCTAAATTTGCGCGCGACAATTCCTCTTCCTCCTCCTCTTCCTCATAACGACTTCCTCAACAACCCTATTTTATAAACACACTAGATGACGCCCGCTCCGTTGCGCCAAAACTCGTTTATCGCGCGGGAATCGTACATTTTTCCGGGATAAAAACTATCCTATGTCCTTTCTCGGGACTCAACGTGCCATGCCAAATTTCAATAAAATCGATTTAGCGGTTCGAGCGTGACGAAGTAACAGACAGACAAACTTTTTCTGTCTGTTTTCATTTGACATCATTTATAAATTTTATAATATTACTCGTATTTTACTCGTACTCCTATTTTAAAATAATAAAATATATTGACTCTTTTTGCGTCAAAATTTGTTTATCGCGCAGATTCCTTCCTTTTTTTCTAGGATAAAAATCCTAAATCCTTTCCCGGAAGTCAAATTATCTCCATGCCAAATTTTATCAAATTCGCTTCAGCGGTTTTGGCTAGAAGATAGACAGACAGAAAAACTATCTCCGACGAAAACGAAGGGTAGTTAAGTTTGACGTTTGTCTTTGTCCGTCAGGGTACGCTTATATGGGCAACTAAAATTGCTCCACTCCAGTAAATTCTCGTCAACTTTGACGTCACGACTACATCAAGCAATTTTCGGCAACAAGCAGCAATATTGCGCAATACATCGCAATACAATTGAGCGATATAATTATGGCGCAATTTCATCAACTAGTTACTAGGCAATACTGTCATACACGAGCCCATCGGATATTCGTCAATTCGTATCGGCGATATTGAGCGATATGAAATATCTGGAGCAATATCGCCGAAATAATTGCCTCAATTTATTGAAATTGCTCCATATTGCCCCACTAATTGCTCCAGATCGGTCCATTCGTGTCGCCGGGCAATTATTGCCGAAATTATTGCCCGTGTAAGCGAATCTTAATTCATAAAAGTTGGACTACTATTACTACACTGTGGCTTCGTCTGCCTAATTAGTTGGGGTATCGAGAGGATAATCAAATTACTGCATTAGGGATTCATAAGAGCTTTTTCACTCGTAAAGTCCTCTTAACGGTTGCTTTGGATTTTAATGAGATTTGAGACGCTGGTCCTATCCTAAATTGTAAGTATCCTTAATAATAATAATAATTTTTTTCGGACTACATATGTTACGCTCAAAGACCGAAATCGCTCAATGAGCGGAAAAATAGCTCACAACGCGTTGTGGTCACAGTGAAACAGCCACGACGCGAAATTCGCGATGTGGCTTTAATGAAAACGGCCACGACGCGTTCTGGCAATCACAAAAAGACCATAACGCGAAATTCGTGTCGTAGCTGATATTCGTTTTTCTTGATTTGTTCTTGATTGATTAATCATGGTATAGAAGATTATAATATTTGACTTACCACGCGTACTTCAAAATTTTAATAATATTAGTACGGATAGTATGGAACTATGGATATTTTATAAATAATAATGATAAAATAAATAAATAAAAATAAAATAAAATAAAATATGTTTATTTCAGATAACTCAGATCCATAAAATTGTTAGTAGAGAAACTTATCGCTATGTTAGTATTCTATTCTAAACAGAGATTTAGTCCTATTTATCATAAAGTCGATCAGAGGACAATCCGCGCTGTCGACTATCTCTCTCAGGACACTGTGGCTGCTGCCGCGGACCCTGGCCAGTAGCGATGCAGTCCTTTTGCGGAGTATAGCTTCAAAACTATCTACATCCGCAAAAGCAAACATCGCCGAGGCACTACAGAAACGCGGCAGCCGCAGCAGTGCTCTAAAAGCATTATTATATTGGATGCGTAGGGCATTGTATGTTTTCTTGGTGTAGTTGGTCCATAAGCTGCAGGTGTAAAAAGAGGTGCAGTAAGCCTTAAAAAGAGTAATTTTTACGGCGTCCGTGCAACGACCAAATCTATGCACCAACATATTTGCCATGACAGACAATGCCCTACGCTCTCTTTCGAGGTCTACATCGTCTCGAAGGCCGTCAGTCACAAAATGTCCAAGATATTTAAAAGTGTACACTCTCTCGAGAGGTTCATTATTAAGGTGTATAGGGGGAACAATATTGGGACATTTGTTGCCGGCCTTAAAGACCATGTACTGTGATTTTTTGGCGTTGTAAAGCAAACCATGTGAGACAGCGTATTTTTCACAAATACCGAGTAGAGTTCTTAATGCACTGACAGAGGGCGCCAGCAGTACCATGTCGTCCGCGTAGCTAATATTGTTGACGCACACATTTCCGATATGGCAACCGACATGAGTACCGCTGAGCTCCCGTATCAGTGAATCCACGTACAGGTTGAAGAGCCGGGTCGAGGTCTGCCCCCCCTGCCTCACCCCGCACTCCATCCTGTACGGTTCGGAATATTTGTCAGCCCATCTCACATAGTTCACCTGATTACAATACCAAAATTTAAGCAGGTCGGTGAAGCCGTCGGGCAAACTAAGAGTTTCCAATTTTCGCCACAAGATGTCGTAGGAGACGAGATCGAAAGCCTTGCTGAGGTCGAGGAAACAGGCGTACACAGGTGTACGCCTGCTCGTGTAATATTTGACAGTGTGCTTTAGACTCATTATTGCGGTCTCCGTTGACAGTCCACGCCTGAACCCGTGCTGACCATCATGGAGACTACAATGTTGTTCTAATATGGAGCTAAGCACACTGTCAAATATTTTTGCTATAGTTGTTGCTAAAGATATCGGCCTATAATTCGATCTGTCAGATACGTCACCACTGCGATTTTTAGGTACTGGCACAACCGTAGTCCTTATAAACACGTTATGCAATGATTTAGTAATTGCATAAACACGTTATGCAATGATTTAGTAAAGAAAGAATATTTTGTAGTACGCGTGGTAATTCTTCCATACCTATGGACGATTAATCAATCAAGAACAAATCAAGAAAAACGAATAGAATATCAGACACGACACGAATTTCGCGTTATGGTCTTTTTGTGATTGCCAGAACGCGTCGTGGCCGTTTTCATTAGAGCCACGACGCGAAATTCGCTTCGTGGCTGTTTCACTGTAACCACAACGCGTTGTGAACTATTTTTTCGCTCACTGAGAGATTTCGGTCTTTGAGCGTAAATTACTATACATACGTAAATATTAATATGTGACTCTTAAAATATGCTTGTTTTACATTAGAAGTTCTGCTAGTATATGAGTTTACAAAACATTGCAATGTAAAATATTAAAATTAATTTTAAATTATGTTTACTTTCGCTAAAAACGGAATTGGACGGAAGTTCAGGGAAGGTTAAGGTAGAAAAATTTAGCTTTTTGATCTTTTGGCTTATTGGTAGTCCGACAAAAAAGGCAGGTTACATCGAAATAATTTACTACGTATTCAGAGGTTTTAAATGATATCGAATAGAGTTATAACTTAAGAAGTACGAACGAAAAATAATTTTAGCTAAAGAAATATCGAACTCTTTATTAATAGAATATCTCTATCAATTGCTATACGTTTCCAATATTCTATAATTTCCGGCACAATCTATATAAACGAAACCTAAATAGTTTATTATTTTGCCAGAAGATAGCTGTTATCAGCATTTTATTATTATAATACGGTTTAAAATTTAAATTAATAAATAAAACGAATATTATGGAATCGATATTGTTTGAAAAGACTTTTGTACTCACAGTAAAAAATAGCTTAAAAAATACTTACACAAAATGTTGGTTTTCGCAAAGTATTTTAATTAAACCTGAAACACCACTTTTTGATAAGGCTATCCACCACTCTTGACAGATAGAGTATGGAGAATCTGTCAAATAAGCCTATCCAGCACCTTATCAGGAAGTGGTGAAACAGGCTACTATCAAAACTAACAGATACATCAGTAGCGGGACCGTACTTATCCCAACATAGGCGCGGCAGATCTTGAATTTACTGTGACACCCGACACGCTTGTAATAACGCCAAATTGCTGTCAAATTGCCTCCCCTCCCCCGCTGCCCGCTCCGCTCGGCCCAGCGCGCGGCCTTTGTCTATGCTCTATCGAGAATAATTGCGCTGCGTATTGAAGCGATTTTCACGTTAATTAAGTGAGAAGTTTAAGTACATTTCGCCATATCACATGGCGAAATGTTTCAAAATTTCAGATTAGCCAAAATTTAATATGACTTTTAAAATGGAAACTTTAACTGTTAGGGTCAAAATGACTATAACATTGCATATTACTTTTTAAGTATTACGGTCAGTCCTTTTTTATACGTCCATACGGTCAGTTTACAATGCAATATCACGAGAAAATCTTATGCATTTTTATTCAGCCATTCAAAATTGCAACAGGCAGTCCAACGGCATGGGCATGTGTGTCAATACAATACACACACCCATAAAATGACAAACTTTAAACTGGACTCATGACTCATGACTCATATTCTGGACTCATAGTCATGAGTCATATTATCTCGATGCTCGCTTATTGAATATTATGTCAATCACCTGACGAACCTAACTTCCTGGTTGGCAGCGGGTGACATGAAGCAATGGCAGAGTCCGCACACGATGTTTCCTTGCGACACTACTGATATGTATGTATTTCTATGAAAAAATCCTGCGCAGCGACACATTAATAGAAATACATAGAAATGACGTGTCGCGACGACACGTCGTCTGCTGCAACTTCATGTAGGCGGCTTCCAACTTGTACCTTTACACAACTCTTAACCCTCAATTTACCCGGTAGGTCCCTGGGACTCCATCGAAAACTTTAAGCGCTCATAAAACCGTTAGTTTTTGGAATTTAAACTTATGCGTCCCAGTACCTTCACGAAGTGACGCGTGAAATGCGAGATAGAGTGGACGGCGCTAAGCGTATCTCCCACCGGGGTATTAATGTTATAGTTTTAGCCTATTCACAGTATTTGCATATATACATATATTGTTGTTTTCTGTTGATGTAATGGCGTCTCGTAGTACTATAAACGTCCTCGAGGAAGATTTTGAGTCCGTGGTGAACAATTGGGTTGTGCAACTAACTGACAGCGATATAGTTGATGAGGGTCAGCAAAATATAACATTGACCCAGCTTATGAGTCTAGAGCCTTATCTGGTGGTGTCTAAAACCAAGGATGACTGCGGTCTCTCAGACCACAACTCTGCTTCGGAGTGTTCAGATACTTCGAGTGATGATGAATACCGTACATGTACCATAGTTGTACTGAGCCTACGAGTATGTGCCTTAGCTGGACATAAAATATGTATTGACTTTTTCAACAACCGCGACTGAAAAGCCTTGCACGTTTTTGTTTTTTATTTTACCCATGTTCCTTTTTCTGCTTTTAATGAGTGTTTATGATGTCCTTAATAAGTTTTATAATTCGTTATTTAAAAACATGTTTTTTAATATTTTTATCAGTGGCTAGAAGTCAGACCTCGTAATTTTATGATAAAAAGTGTCTTGGTCTAGGAGTTCCTTAATAAAAGGCTGTAATTCTCTAATTTTTAAATTAAAACCTATGTCATATTAAAAGCAAATAAATAATTAACAAATATAATAAGTTTTTCACTTTAAAAATGTTCTTAATTCATGTTAAATTTACCAATTTGTTTCCGGGAGTCCGAGGGACTCCACTGGGTACGTTGCGCAGGTATATTATAGTCACCAGGTAAATCAAGGGTTAACGACAAATCCAAGACTCACCTTAAATCAACTCCATACTATTCGAAAGCAACTCCCACCGAATACAACACAGTAAAACCCGTGTTTTACTTCAACAGAATCGCGGATGTTTCATTAAAATACATAACATTTCCCACAAGTGTCAGTAACGCAATAAAATGGTCGCATAAAAGTGTATTTATTCTCGCGCGGCGTGATGGCTCGGCCATATTTGTCGTATACGTAATCACGTCATATATCGAAAGGGTGAGACCACGTTGCAGTCGCGCGACATGTCGCGGCGAAAAGTTTTTATCGTTAAACAAGGATTTTGCATAATTTAGAGATAGTTTATCTAATAAGTTTATGTTTAATAGCGTAGGCGCGGCGGCCTAGGCGGCGTTAAGGTCGTCCCCCGAGCAAACGACCTTGGCCATAAATTTGCCGCGTTGCCGAGATCGCGCCAAAACCCTATTATTTTTACTTATCTTAGTTCAAAATTGTGCTAAAAAATATGTATTACCAGTTGAAAGGTTTTTTCATTTAGCAAAAAGCAATAGAAAAACAATTTTTACTGTTGTAATTCATCATCATCATTATATCAGCCTTTATTCGTCCACTGCTGGACATAGGCATGTTGTAATTAATACTGTAATATTCTGCTCTCAAAGAATATTGTACACTACGTGTACACTGTACACCCAATTCAGGCGGTCTATTTAATATGAAGATGATAACTTTATAATTATTTCACTGCAAGAAACTGTACAATGTACATATACTGACGTATATATGTCGCAGTCATCTAATTCAATCTGCGATTTGATTGAATGACTCGGCCGAACGTCGATTGAACGATCTTCGCTCAACGTCCAACTAGTTAGCGATTTGTAATATAGCCCTTTGAAGATAGCGGACATGAAATCAGTCAGGTAATTGAACGTATTTCACTTAAACAAATATGGCGTCAAGCAGATCGCACAGCTGATTGCAATGTGTTGATATTTTGTACTTTAAATTGCTTTTTTTTTGTTATAAAATAATAAGACAGCGTTGATTAATCTATTAGTACCTGTCAACGGCTACTTAAAAATTTTTACCATTTAACAACTTCACTATATTATGACTTTTAGTCAAAAGTCAAAACGAATCGCAGATGAAACCAGATGACTGCGATATATATATATATATATATATATATATATATATATATATATATATATATATATATATATATATATATATATATATATATATATATATATATATATATATATATATATATATATATATATATATATATATTAAAAACAATATATATATATATATAAGTTACAAACGAATTTGTAAAAAAAATTGTTTTTTCACTCTCCTGAAAAGTCGTGTTTTGTCCCTTACACTTATATCGACACCGGAAATATCACTTAATGTAAGGGACAAAACACGACTTTTTAGGAGTCTGAAAAAACAATTTTTTTTTTACAAATTTCTGTACCTTTTTATCATTTAGTCAGATCTTAAAGGTGTTTATGGCAAAGTTTCTTAGAATTTTGTCGGCTATATAACTATAAAAAAAATATTTTCGTAAATTTACGCGTTTAGAAAATAGCATGTCCCTTATATTAAAAATTTTTGCTTATTTGTCCCTTACAGCACTGAATTTTTCAATGTCAACAATGCCATATTAATGTAAGCACCAAGTTTAATATGAAACTGCAACACAAATCTACTGTAAAGGACATAAAAAAACTATGCTTTGGAGGAAGTTTGATGTAATATATTAAAATCTAACACATAAGCCCACCACGACTGGCTGGTGTACCACATAAGGGATAGGATTTCCAGCAAAATAAGGGAACTTCGGCAGACTGAAACATTTCCCTTGGCACCGGGACTGTTCCAATCTACACCCAGAGCCCCTTTAGACAAGATGGAACATTGCAAAACCACGTCTCTGCTCTGTTGTCTTACCAAAATCTGTATCCTGAGCCGAATGGAAGATGGATCTTCCTCCCTGTTCCGCGCTGCGGCCTCTTTCTGTGAACCTGAACTAGTGATCGCACAACACAAGTCTAAATGTTGGTTCTTGACCTGGCATTAAGCTTCTCATTTCACCTTATCAGGAGCTACTGCTCTCTTTTATCGCAACTGTCAGAGCTGCTTAGCCAGTGCCCAGTCATGACCTCCCCTTCTATGACGTTCCTTTTTATTGTGTTACGGCAGCTATTTCTATTATCGGCCATTCGAAGAGCGTCGTAGACAGTCAGTCAACTCAAGTTTGGTACGGATTTGATCAGACCAACGAATGAGACAGCGGCTCCGCGGTCTTTTTCTGCTCAATCTTGCCAATTAGCATGAGTTCTCCATACCATGGTTTCAAGGTTTTCTCCTTTTTGTCATGGTAATGTGTCTGAAATATTCTAAGATGCGTTATTAGACAGATGGTAGAGAGCCTTGTTTTTATGTTTAGTTTAACCAGCCTGGATGAGTTGGTTCTGTAAGCAGTTTATGGAGTTCAGAGCATTTTCCTCCAGCACCCTTGACGGCGTTGATACGTCTGCGGTCTGCAGACTTCAGAGTCCATGTCTCGTATCCTTAAAGACAGATGAAGAATATGAGCATGTGCACAAATTTCCTCCTGGTTTTTAACAAAATCTTCCTGTCAAGCCAGGTTTTATGCATTTGAGACATGGCGCTCTTAGTCATCCCAATTCTTCTATGTATATTTGTCTTAACTTAAAAAATGTGTACTGTAAGGGACATTTTTTTAACGATAGAAGGATTTAAAGTATGCCAAATGATAGAGCTCGAAATTCTGAATCCAATAATATATATAACTCATTTTCGCCAAAATGTCCCTTACGTTAAGTGATATTTCCAGTGTCGATATATATATATATATATATACACCGGAAATATCACTTTTTTTTTCACAACATGCAATTGGAATGAAAACACAATTTTTTTTTTTACAAATTCGTCTGTAACTTTTTATCACTTAGTCCGATCTTAAAGTTGTTTATGGCAAAGTTTCTTAGAATTTTGTCGGCTACCGTCACCCATGGACACTCGCAACATCAGAAGAGGTGCAGGTGCGTTGCCGGCCTTTTAAGAGGGAATACGCTCTTTTCTTGAAGGTTTGCAGGTCGTATAGGTCCGGAAAAACTGCTGGTGACAGTTCGTTCCAGAGTATTACAGTGCGCAGCAGAAAGTTACGCGAAAAACGCACTGTGGAAGACTACGACTCATCAAGGTGATGAGGATGGTATGTTTTTCGCGTGGGACGATGGCGAAAAGTTGCAGGTGGTATGATTCCGAACAATTCCTCAGAGCACTCCCCGTGATACAACCGATAGAGGATGCAGAGTGAAGCTACATCTCGGCGTAATTCCAAGGGGTCCAAGCTGTTTGAAACACTATGGCAGTCAACAATTCGAGCGGCCCTTCGTTGGATACGATCCAGAGGGAGCAGTTGGTATTTTGGCGCCCCTGCCCAGAGATGAGAACAATATTCCATATGAGGCCGAACCTGCGCCTTGTAGAGTTGTAGGCGTTGGTCCGGACTGAAGTACTGTCTCGCTCTGTTAAGAACACCAAGCTTCTTCGAGGCTAATTTGGCCTTACCCTCTAGCTGATGATATCGGAACTGGACTTCGCTCGATATGTTGACACTTGACGCCAAGTATCTTATAATAAGCATCATCATTAACGGGATCCACAAAAAAAATTTACAAAAGATAAATGTTAGAGATTTTCTTTCCCGCAACGAATTATTTCAGAAATGTAATATAAACTAGTTGGTTTAATTAATAAATATTAGCAACGAATTTAATCCTTCAAATCAAAAGACCACTATAACATATTTTGAGGTCAAATAATATTTTACGCATTTTCAAACGTTTCTAATAAATGGTCTGGTAGATAATCTAGATACCATTTTCTAGATTAACAGCCTAAAACACCAAAACGCCTCAAATAAATGACAAAATTAAGGCACATTTCATTTTCTTCATGAAACTTGAAAGAAAGACACTCGACGAACATCGCAAACTCCAATTAGCAAAATTTTAACCGAGACAAGCCTTTATTTGCTTTTCTTTGACAATGAAACCTTATCCCAGTTTGTTTACATGAATGCCAAATTATAACCCTTATTAAATTCTGTATCATACGATCTGAATTGTAGATTGTACAAATATTTGAGGGACTGTAAACAAATTTGAATATTATAATTAATTTAATGGAATATCTTGCGATATTGACAGTGGGGAACTGTTTATGATGAGGCGGAATAATTATCATATCGTCTTGCTTCGTGGTAAATAGGTATTTTATATGATATGATGTTATTTTATAATATATTCAATGGACAAAATAATATAGAGGAAGAAATTTTTAAATTCCGAAATATAATATTTCATGCTTCGTACTTAAATTTGAAATAATAATAATACTCCCCATACCGGTTTCGGTGACGGTGGCCGGTTTCATTGCAGCCAGGCCAGGTACGCAGGAGTAATTTTATAGTGCCCAGGTGTGTGCGCAGTACACAAAAGCACTCTCTATTCCTTTTACTCTCATAACCCAGTGGGACGGAAGACCGACACGCCTGGCGAGAGATCAGGCGCAGGACCGACTTTTTACATGCTCATCCGACGCATGGATCATCTTACTTGTCAGACAATCAGGTGATCAGCCTGCATTGTCCTAACCAAACTTGGAAATAACATGTTACCAACGCGGGAATCGAACCCATGACCTCCGAGTCAAGAGCAACGCTCTAGAATCTAGATCGTCGCTCTTGACTCGGAGGTCGTGAGTTCGATTCGCCTCCGTGGTCCAGTGGTCTAGATTCTCCTTCATACATAGACCGCCTGATTAAAGTACATGTTTTTTTTTTAATTAAATAAGTTTGCCTTCAAAATAATATGACAGTCGTTATATCGTTATTTTGTAAGACCGAGAGACCAGCCAATTCTAGTACAGTTGTCCAAAATTACGTAGCATATAGAGCAAGATCAAGTTGATCTGTATTCACCGCGTATGTGCTGCCAATCCACAATAAAGATTGATGAGAGCGGCACAGTAAGCGGCCGACAATTATATCCCGACAAATGGCCGGACCGTTTAAAATTAAATATACTTCCATTTACATACATCAAATTGGATTCTCGTTATCATTGTGATGGAAAATTGGTACTCCATGGCTCAGTTCAGGTTGAGTTGTAGAGAAGATTAAAATATTCTAGGTTGATCAAAATTATAATATGGATTTAAAGTTAGTCATATTAATAACCTACAACAGTAGGCTTACAATATTTTAATATTATTTAAAATATTGCCAGTTGAATAACGCTACGGTACTTCATGAAAAAACTACCGCTCGAAGTGTAATGTCTCTAAATTATTAAAAACTGTCATATTTTAGATTCTTCGCTTCTAATAATTATTATCTACAATATTTAACATAAGTATGCGACCACTCCACAACGAGTCTTTTTAGGTAAAGAATGAAAGAAAATAACAACTAAATTATCTTAAAAGTCTAGGAGAAGTCGATTCCAGATACTGATAAATTATTTATGTAAAAAGGTCCAGAGCAAAGCAAGAATTCGTTGCAAAGTATAAAATTAATTGAAAAGCGCTGAATTTGTGTTTAGTTTCTAGGTCAAAACATAGTTTGTAAAGAGTTACTTCAGAAGAAAACAATAATGGTTGAAGGCCATGGAGAAATTGTTCTAAGAAACCTTCATTTAATGTAAATTTAACAAAAGAAAACATACGGAAGATGAACTTTAGATAATGGAAAAACAATAATTATGAAAGTAAATTAATAACTAACGCAGACAAACTGTGCCTTTTTATTTTATGTTTTTCAACACCTAAATCCCGCTACAGAGCAAAAAGCTGATAGCTTATTCCACAAACAATGTACCGGAAGCGCTGGTAAAACCTGAATAATACTGGATGTAACAAAGAGAATATTCAAATAGAAATTCTAAAGAATGACCGGACAATTTCAATGAGTTGTAATTTGAAAAACTTCAGTGCTAGTATGGGCGCCGGTAAACCCGGATCAGAGTAAAGCACTCAATTCGACTGTCAGCGTTACACCTGAAGCCCGGATATAAATAAAGTTCCGGGCAAACTAAACTCCGTAAGAGGCACGTGTCAAGCGGGGCGGATTACTATCTGAGGTGGCGTGGTGCTAGTGTTAGCGACTTTTTTTACATTGATGATTTTCGGCGTAAAAGTTACAATTTGATTAGATTCATTCAAATTAAAACGTCAATGTTGATGATAGATATTTTAAACAACTGCCTATAATTAATAAATGGCACTAAATCTCGTAAGAGGCACGTGTCAGACGGAGCGGATCCGATAGAGTGTGGTGCTAGTGGTAACGATATTTCACTTTTTTGTTTTTTGGGGTGAAATTCATTATTTTATATATTTTCTATAGATTCATTCAAATAAAAACATCTAATTTAACCAAATTTGATGATATACGATAAACACATAATATGTGAAATAAAGAAAATACCTAACAATGAGAAGATTGTCTATGGTATGCATGAACGTAGAATAAAAGGCGGACGGAGTCTTGTTATATACAAAACTGTGTCTTCACTTTTCTTCGGCCACGCACACATTCTGACGCTTGTCAAATAGTATGGACTAGCGGAAGAATGTGTGCGTGCAGACCTTGTACCATCGAGGAAGTTGATTCCTATGCAGTTGAGAGACCAACGTCATTTGGTCGATTATGTCAATTCAATATTAATTGTGATCTGTCGGCTGAGTTTGACGTAATGCGACCAAACTACGTAGATCCCCCATTTGCATAGGAATCAACTTCCCCGAGTGTACATACAGCCAGCTGTCCGACTCTGAACGACACAGTTTTGTGTATGGTGGGACTCCGTGTGTGACTCAAAAAATAATGTTATGTACACAGTATTGACAGTATAATGAAGTAATGTCTTGAATAAGAATAAGAATAATTGAATCTACAATTGAATAGTAAATCGTGCTCAATATTATTACTTCCACAACTCGCTATCCGCCAACACTCAGAGCACGCGTTAAATCACAGGATTAGCGACACAGCGACCGAAGTCTCAAGTTTATTCACGTAAAGACAAAGTGTTCATTGAATTTCATGAAAGCCATGGAAAAAACATGGCGCCTGTTCCCAATTCATGCTAATGATGATCCCAGCGTTTGTTGTGTTGGCTTTAGAGATATAATCTTCTATCGGCTTCGACAAACATCAAACACTATGCATAGTGGATTTATGAAATGATAACCGCACCTAATGTGTATTAGTCTGTTCAAAACATTTCAACTGTTTTGAATTCGTTGGTGGTTTTATTAATCTTCTAATTTAATGGATACTAAAATATCCAATCTACCTAAAAAGTCTTATAATTAGATGCAGTTGCTCTGAACTGAATAAAAAAAAAACCAAAAAGATAATTTTTAAATATACTTATATTGTGTTAAAAGGCTTTTGTCCTAATCTCTTTCTTTCAATCTACGAACTGTATTTTATTGCGCTTAAAGACAAATGAGCGCTAAAACCAAAATGGCGGCTCATTATCGACTCGTTAATAACAAAAGCCAACAACTAGTAGCTGCTAATTTCCGGGAGATGTTCCCTCAATTTCCCGACATCAATAGGCCTGCCAAATTACTGTGAGATTTACTAACTTTAAATAATTCACTTTCTCGGAATAGTCCGGTCATTTTAGACATAAAAATAGTGATCAAATAAAGAAAATTCCGACAGAGCCAAATCTTCGTAGAGACCTTAGGTTTACCACAAGGAATAATGTGTCAAAAGTCCCCATCAGTCCCATGTGAGCTTAGGGACTTATTCGGGGCCCAAGGTAAAAATTTTAGGTTTTTTGGATTTTTCTCGAAAACGGTAAGTTTTATCGAAAAAGTATCTCAGAGCAAAGTTGTAGATCTTAAAATTATCTATAAAAATGGTCCCTATGATTTTTTCTCTAAGACCCACTATTTCCCAGATATTACGCTTGTAAGAATCACGTTCTACATAATATGCACACATTTCCACACCACCTGTGAGGTAGTGTACTCGGCGCGTTTTTTTAACGTGGTATCCCCGGTAGGCCTATTCCACGAACTTTTATGACGTTATTTTCAGGAACAATAATTATTTAATAGTATGAAGATTATTGATATGGGTTACTGAGTTTAACTGTCGTTCTAACTTTTTTTTGTTACTTTAATTTGACTCATACTTTTCATATTCAACTTCAACAATCATGTTTTCTTCAATTTCTTCTTGTTCTTCTTCTTCTCCTTCCTGTTGATGAACGCTTGTTGAAGTTGTCTCTTCATCAAAATCACATGAATTTTCCTCTCTTGTATTTAATTGAACATTTGAGCAAGATACACCTTGGCAATTGGTACACGCTGGAGAACACTGCAACCCTACTTTTTTACAGCCACATTTGGCACTACAACCTTTCTTGCAATTGCAAAAAATAGTGTTAAGAAGTTTTTCTGGAGCAGGGGGCAGTAAAGTTCGAATCGGTTCCAAAGTATTATTTATCAATTTCCAACCCCAGTCTTCAGGGTTCAGTTCATTGCCTTGCCATGTCTGAACTTGATAGTATACTCGAAACCACCAAATGGCGGACCGCGGTCCGCATCCGGACCGCCGACCCTTTGTATGCGGACCGAGCATTTTCGAAGGTGAACTTCGTTAAGTAGCCCGCAAACGATCAAACATCAAACACGTCAAACACGTAGTAAAATCCAAATTTTCTTCAAACACGTCAAACACGTAATTTGTACGTGTTTGACATGTTTGATGTTTGATCGTTTGCGGGCTACTTATATAATAAATTTCAGTCTTGACTTACTGATGAACATCCTGGATTTAATTTCAATAGCTTGCATCAATTTCACTCCAAGCAAGCAATAAAATTATCACTTTTCTTATTGATATGTAAATAAATACCTTTGTAATTTCCATAATTACCTTTGTTTCATAATTTTTTTTTATTATAAAATGTGCGGACCGCGAAGGTCATTTCTTTTCTTAAAATGGACCCCGAGCGAAACTAATTGGTGACCCCTGCCGGTAGCCGGTTTTTGCCGCCTTCGGGCGACAGAGTGGCGCCGTTGCGAGTGCGTGTAGTGACCAAGCTGTACTGAATTAGGTTGGGATAAAATATGTTATGGTAAAAAAATTATCACCCTATTTTTTGTGGTTTAATGGACTCTCCTTATGACACCTAAGCCCCAAAAAAAATTTGGCAGGTAGGTTTAATTGCACCCGGTATACGTGGTATATGTGTGCATACTATGTAGAACGTGATTCTTACAAGCATAATATCTGGGAAATAGTGGGTCTTAGAGAAAAAATCATAGGGACTATTTTTATAGAGAATTTTAAGATCTACAACTTTGCTCTGAGGTACTTTTTCGATAAAACTTACCGTTTTCGAGAAAAATCCAAAAAACCTAAAATTTTTACCTTGGGCCCCGAATAAGTCCCGAAGCTCACATGGGACTGATGGGGACTTTTGACACTTTATTCCTTGTGGTAAACCTAAGGTCTCTACGAAGATTTGGCTCTGTCGGAATTTTCTTTATTTCAATTGTCTAAAATGACTGGACTAGAATACATTTTATTGAGTATAATATTTATGTTAACAGGATCCATCTTAATTATAAGGGCCGCCCACGCCTGGTAATAATGTTAAAATTGGTAAACAATTTTTTGTTGGAGGACAATAATTATAGAACAAATTGCCACGCATACGTCATGCAAAAAGTTGGTCGGAAATAATATCTATAAAATTCCAATCATGCCAGGCCCTACAAAAAGCATGTAGTTGACGGGGCGCCCTAAGGTAGAAATTACCAAACTTTTTAGACTTTATCGTTCGTACTTATCTTATTTTTCCGCAATAATTAGCTACTGAAAGCCACTTAAAACTAAAGTCACTGACATAGTGCAGAGAATCAGTACGCTGGAGTGGAACCATGGGCTGCAGGTCACGTACCTCGTACAACAGACAATCGCTGGAGTAAACTTACTCTGGAATGGAGACCCCGGGTTTTACCCCGATTTCGCAGCCTTGGTCTCCATTCCAGTCCCACCTAGTTGGAGGTCAACCTATAGGTTGACTACTAGGTGGGACGACGATCTCTGTTTAGTTGCATGTCCATGTTGGATGCGAGTAGCAGCAGATCGGTCATCTTGGCGTGCATTGAGAGAGGTCTATGTCCAGCAGTGGACGAATATAGGCTAATATTATGATGATGATGATGATGCCACTTAAAACTCTTCGCTGTTGCGATCCATGTTCAGGGTTCTTTTACTTGTTTACCCCCAAGAAACACAATGGGCATTGTCCAAAAAAAATCACATATACTTTTTATATTTTTTTTCGTTAAAATAGGGTATTTTAAGAATATAAATTAAATAATTTTGAAATTCATTGGCTAGTTTTTTCTCAATAAATTTTTAAAGTTTCGCTGTGACGTCATCATCGGCGGCCAATTGACCTCTGCAGTATGTTTTTTTTTCCTTTCAATCTTATTTATAATGGCTGGTTCGTCAAATGCAAGTTCTCATTATGTGAAAGCTGATACGAGAAGCTTACCAAAAGTTCGAAACGTAACGTTGGTCGAATTTATTGCTAATTTAACGCCATTGAAGGTCAAACTAAGGTTAAACATATTTGTTCAAAAATATAAGTAACTAATAGGTATTTTTTTCGTTTATATACAGAAAAACGATCACTGACCTTATTCCTCGAAATGTTTTTGTAATGAGCAAAATTTAAAAAAAATGGACAATCCCCATTACAACATTCGAAATATCTATTGATTCTTGATACAAGAGTATCAAGAATCAATAGATATTTCGAAACCAAAACCCACAGAAATATCCATTCGACGTTATTTCACGACAATTTCCTCCCACGTACAGCGCGGCACTTCCGACGAAAAATGTCTACGTTTAAGAAATAGCCGTTGTTCGGCGAATGTCAAATAAATTTCACACCGTTATCTGCGGGTTATCAGAAACTATTGTTGTTCTCCGTCGAAAATATTTTAAATACTTATTAAATGTTTAGCGTTACATGGAAAACATTGTATGGTCCAGTGTTTTCAAAACTTCGGATCGTTACTAAGCAGAAACGGGAGAGAATGTAAAGAATCCTTCCAAAAATTCCAGTAAGAAAAAACAAAAAGTTTTCGAAATAACAATGAAAATACTTACATGAGAATTTTGGGCTTGTTCAATGAGTTTAGAAGTTTAGCACAAAATAAATGAGTAAGCTCTTCACGCCCAAACCCCTGAACCGATTTTGCTAAAACTTGATATGGAGATTGGAGATACTTTCAGTCCCGGGAAAGGATACAGGATATTTTTCATCCCGGAAAAATGTACGATTCCCGCGCGCTAAACGAATTTTGGCGCTACGGAGTTTCGGGCGTCATCTAGTCAACCATAAATTACTCGTAAACATAATATTTTAATTTGTAACTAACGATCAAAGTTAAGCATCCTCGCTGCGTTCTAGAAATTTCATCGAAAAATTCTTCATAAATAAAATATTTGGTGAAATTTTCGAAGGTTCAATATCATGAAAGTGTTACCGATATTTTAGAAGGCCCGGCTGGAGTATTGAATGTACAAAGTAACGTCAATAGTATTGGGTAACCTCATTATAACATTTTTTCCTATCAAATATATTGTTTTATCATCAAATTTTCATCACCTATGTGTGTTCTTAACTTGTAAGTTTACATAACTGTCTAAACAATGTATTCTGTCTGCCTATGAATAAACTCTTTATCAAACTATTTAAAACTATTCAAAACTATTTATCAAAATATAGTTATCACTATGTATAAAAATAAAGCTAACACGTAGGACGTTCTGAATGTATTTGTTTCAATTTGATTCAGAAACATAATAATTTTTATTTTTTTATAAATTCTAGCACTGTATTTTTGTGGTCTCTATACGTAACGATGCTATTTTTCTGCAGTTTTAAAACAAAACCGTCAATATACTTCAGAATATTTGACTTTATTTTATAGAAATGAATGACATGGTATACAATATACATATAAGTAAATAATAAATTGTTCTTATAAAGTGAATTTATTTGAGGTATTACCGTTAAAGCACTGATCAAGGCAGAAGCAACTAAGCAACATATTTCAAAGAATTCGATTAAAGTTGAGGTTACTTTAAATATTCCCGACTTTGTCAATGTCGTGCGCATAGACAGAAGAATTAAATAGACAAGGGTTTACAAGGTATGTTCCGAGACATAACCCAGTATACTGTCCATCTAATAAATAATAATAATATAACAATACCCCCACACCAGTTTCGGTGATGGTGACCGGTAGGGCAAAGATAGCGATTAATAATCGCGCGCTCGTTGTCAAAATTTTGCTTGCTGGTTGTCAAAAACAATTGCTGGTTGTCAAAAACAATAGTGTAATGTAAGCGATCGATTGCAATCGCAATTACGTGATACGAAATTGCGATTTTGGAGCAATTTTCGCGCAATAATTTCTATCGCATTGCTCTCGCAAGATACGTGATACGGCTGCCGGTTTTATTGGACATAAAACATTGTGACGCGGGAATCGAGCTCATGACTTCTGAGTCAAGAGTCACGGCTCTTAACCACTAGACCGCGGAGGCACTGTCCATGTGCTCATGACGTCAGCTTTTGAATCGTCTAGATCATGATCTGCTGATGTATTCTGAAATGTTCGCATGCATTATATTCTAAGAATATGACTTTGTTATATTTGTTACTATTTGTGGAGACATAATATTCTTACTTTAGAACCAGGACATTGGACATTGGATACTTTTTTAACCGGAGCATGTGAAAGATTCTCCAATCGCAGTCGCGTGGCAGACTTGGCGGCAGGTTTGATTGTAACTAAAAATATTTCTGTATAATATTGTGATGACAGAAACAACCTCTATCAGGTCCACTATAAGTTTATAGTCTCTCTAAAACTCGGGAACGGCTGAGCCGATTCGGCTAATTTTAGTCTTTAAATATTTGTGGGAGTCCAGGGACGGCTTATAAGAGGAAAGTGATACGAAATTCAGCGGGCCATCGAGTATTTAATAATAATAATAATTTTAAATTCTTTATTTGCACATACAAAAGAAAAGACATAAAAGCACATAAAATAGACAAAAAACAAAAGGAATAACAACAACAAAAAAGTATTAAAAATTTCAAAATTGTGCAAAAAGGCGGTCTTACTGCTTTAAGCAGAACTTTGCAGACAACCGACACCGATGTTTAATATTTTGTGGCATCTAAAGTTCATAGTTCTGTGGGCACACCCAATCAGTCGGGTTAATTGTGAAGAGAATCAGAGCGGAGGTTTTTCAGTGCAGCTCAATTATTCGCACATTCGAACGCTGATTCGATTTCAATTCCTTTTTATCTGCTATTTAGAGATACTGTAGAACGACACAATAGCTTCTCATTTGAGACGACAATCGACGACCTTGTCTGTATTAGATGATGGTGTTTATTCACCTGTATATTAGACAAGTTACAAGGTGTAAAACACCTTTTATAATTTATATAATACTAGCTTTCACGGCAAACGTTTCTTTGCCATATTATAAAGGATATCGCCCGTATTATTTTATTGAAATGACTAAATAAGTATGTCACCATGGCAACGTCCATCGCTATCATGGTCGTCGTTTTTCTCGAGTTGTAATAATTTACTATTATTTATTCAACAAATGCACTTATCAATATAATAAGTACCGAGTAGCCGATTCTCAGACCTACTGAATATGCATATAAAATTTGGTAAAAATCAGTAAAGCCGTTTCGGAGGAGTTCGTGGACTAACATTGTGACACGAGAATTTTATATATAAGATGAGAAAGTTGTGTGTCGTTTTCGGACTACTTATGAATGCAATGTGTAACAAAACTAAGTCATAACACTTTAGGTTGTGCATTTGTTATGTCCCATATATTATAGAATTCACTGTGAAAGTAGCAGCGCTAAAGGAGCAATATTTTTATATTGTCGCGCGTTATATTATCTTTTTCCATACAAGGTGAAAAAAAGTGAAGTGCCTGATAGACGTACGAACTCAAAGCACGCGGTTTTTAAGTTCGCGCACTTACTCGGCACGCGTCGGTGGCACACGAGAATCGCTCACACTGGATTACCATGCCCCCAAGCTTGCGGCTCGCGGCTCGCGGCTCTTTGCTGACACATAGGCGGATATGGATCGTCGAGCCATAAGTCCGCGTACTTACTCGCACGTCTGTCACCCCCTTTAGGCAGACTTATATTCAGTTTTTGTCATATCCAGATGACAGAGCACGACTAACTTTGCTTTGGCATAGCCCGATCAAATTGCATAGTTCCTATGAATTAATTGTATAGTACATCACGAGTGAGCGGGGTTCCGTAGTAAATTCTCGCTGCCCGGGCTACGAGACCCGGGCAAGTTAATACGGGTCTGGCAATTGATTTTACAGTTATTAGCACAATTTGGGGCGAATTGCGATGTTTGTGCTAGTTTATTGCCTGTTCAAACTAAAGTAAATTAAGTTTTCCGACGGCCGAAGTGGAACAGCTAAGGTTTACGGTAAGATGATGGTACGGCTCTATATTTTGTAGGAAGTATTAAGAACTAGCTGACGCCCGCAACTCCGTTGCGCCAAAACTCGTTTATCGCGCGGGAACCGTACATTTTTTCGGGATAAAAAGTATCCTATGTCCTTTCTCGGGACTCAAAGTACTACCATACCAAATTTCATCAAAATCGGTTCAGCGGTTTGGGCGTGAAGAGGTAACAGACAGACATACAGACAGACACACTTTTGCATTCATAATATTAGTATGGATATTCTGAAGCATATCTACGTTTGACGACTAAAAGTAAGCATAGTTATATCAAAGTTTACTACTCGTATAATGAGTGAGCGTCATTGACTGAGGTCTCTTTTTTAACGGGCAAATGGTTCTCCACACATTCCCACCACTGCAACTCCTGTGTCGCCAAGATCAACAGTGGTAACCTACCACGAGAACCCTTTGATATGATCTCAGGGTTGCCCGAGGGACAAGCTAAATCTGTCTTGGGACCCGCAACGAAATTAATCAGAAGACAGGTAGGAGGGGTAGGAGAAAAACTAAGGTCTGTTAAAAAAGAGGCAAAGGATACATTTTCAGTTACGTCTGCGTTAAGTCAATATTATAATTGGTGACCTATTATAGGCTGGACTCGTCATAACCTGACCAAATTAGGGCCTTATCACACCGATGATTAGCGAGCGATTTGAAAGCGACGCGACTGCGCAGCTCACACGCCGTGATTGCGCGGCGGGCACGCCGCGACAGCGCAGCGTCGTCGCAGCGTGGCGTGGACGCCATTTTGTACACTCGTCTAGGGATCATACAAAATGCGAATGTACAAAATGCTTTCAAATCGCTCGCTAATCGCCAGTGTAATCAGGCCCTTAACTAGATCTGGCTATTCAACCATTGCCATGAATTAATTTTTCTGACAGTACATTCAAAAAACAGTTTCCTTCTGACGTAGTTTGGCAAAAATGGATACGCATTTATTATTGAACCTCCACAACAAAATACATAGTGTGTCCAAACTTTACATTTGGGTAGTTCAGGGTAAGTCCTTTGATTTGGGTCAAACGTAAGCAGATTTACAAATGGATAGAACTTAATAATGATGACTATCTAATCCTTACAGTCCCTTTTATATGCGTGGGACGTTTTATCTAGATAATATAATTGTCGCAGGGAAAAGAGAATATCAGGGATTTCACGATATCCCTAGGGATATCACGAACTCCCGGAAGATGCCGAATATTCTTGTTTGTTACGTCTTCTTACTAAAATATCTAGTGATATGTCATTTCACTAAACTAAGGGCCTGTTTCACCGCTTCCTGATAAGGCTATCCACCACTTAATTTGACAGATGGAGTATGGAAAATCTGTCAAATAACCCTATCGGGCACCTTATCAGGAAGCGGTGAAACAGGCCATAAATCTAGTGAAATGTCAGAAACACGGATACCGCCGAATAAAAATCGAGCCACTCATTTCTCTCGCTTGCTCTAGTATACACACGGGTACTTTGATAGGATCATCTAAAATCTCAATCTGACAAGTAAGATGTTAGATGATCCATGAGTCGGATGGGCATGTAAAAAGTCGGTCCTGCGCCTGATCTCTCGCCGGTCGTATCAGTCTTCCGTCCCACCGGGTTATGCGAGTAATGGAATATAGAGATTGCTTTTGAGTACTGTGCACACACTTGGGCACTATAAAATTACTCTTGGCCTGGTTTCAATGAAACCGGCCACCGCCACCAAAATCAGAGTGAGAGTTATTATTATTATTATCACACGTGTATTGCAACTATAGCAAATCTGAGGGGGCATCACCATATCTCTAAATCAAACAGTTGAAACCAGCTGAGGGTTCTTCATCAGATACTTCAGACCTTTGATTTTTGACGTCAAATGAAGCGGCCGACCAAGTTGAATATTTTTTGTACAGGTGGAATATCGATCTCTAGTTTGGTTAGGCTCTTGTACAGGCACAGGTACTACAGGTACTCCAGCTCTTCGATTATCTTAGTTTTTACGGTTCCGTACCTAAAGGGTTAGCCTGTCTGTCTGTCTCCAGGCTAGACGAGCCGCGCCAGCTCGAGCGACGCGTTTGCTTCACTCCCACTAGTGCCCGTGTCACGTGTGGGAACTAAAGCGAGTGAGAGAAATAAGTGGCTCGTTTTTTATTCGGCGGTATCCGCGTTTCTGACATTCCACTAGATTTAGTTTAGTGAAATGACATATCACTAGATATTTTTAGTAAGAAGACGTAACAAACAAGAATATTCGGCATCTTCCGGGAGTTTGTGATATCCCTAGGGATATCGTGAAGTCCCTGATATCCTCTTTTCCCTGCGACATAATAACATCTTGAACGCTTCACGCCACGTCAGTCTGGCCCCGTGCTAAGTACCTGAAAGACTTGTGTTACAGGTGCCAGACAACGGAAATATATTATTTAATACTTTTATACTATACATATTGCATATATTCAAGATTTTTATTAGATGATACACATATTCAGTACACACTACACATCCTTGACCCAGGAACGTTGAAAACTTTTTGTTCCCTCGCGCGTCGGCGGGATTCGAACCCGCGACTCCCGGCATGAGCGTTGCCAACACGCCCAACCACTGAGCCACGGAGGTCGTCATAGTATCTAAAATCAAACGTCACGCTTGAAAAACAAGGAAATATAATAATATGTATGTAGGTAAGGGCGAATATATGAGAACCATGTAGGATGTGGCTCGCAACTTCGTTAGGAAGGAAGTGAAGGAAGGAAGAAAACGTGTTTTTAAGTAAAATTATAAGTCATACTATTGGAGTCCTGGAAAAGTACATTGCTTTCCTGGGATACCCCTTCGAGTCAAAGTATCTCCATACCATATTCCATTTAAATACAAAGCATGAACAGAGGTAACAGGCATACTTCTGCAATAGTAATGTTAGATACTAACTGTCTGATGGATGATTAGGCGTGTTGAATGAAACTCCAGGCTGCGAGACTTCTTTTATTATCAAGGTATTGATAATTGTTAAAGGCGGCATTCCAGTCCTTGCATGCAGAGAGAAGTGTCAGAGACAAACTAGAGCGGGGCGCATAGACTAGTGTTGCTACATCTGACACTAACTTTAATAAGTATAATTAAATGCAGAAGTCTGTCTTACCATACGGATGTGTCTACAGTTTACACTTAATATACTAGGTAACTAGCTGACCCGGAAAACGTTTTTCGTATGAGATCAGAGTCATTTTTGGTATGAGAAATTATAGATGTTGGCCGATTCTCAGACCTACTCAATATGCTCACAAAATTTCATGAGAATCGGTCAAGCCGTTTCGGAGGAGTACGGGAACGAACATTGTGACACGAGAATTTTATATATAAGATAATAAAAAACATAATAATGAAAATAATAATAATCTCAACATATTATGTATTATTAAGTGGAAAATGTATACTAGTTGGCGTGTTCTGAATTATCAATTAAATGAGCACTATGATTTGAAATGATGACCTTACAACTAACTACAAAGTACCCTGTAATATCACAACATAATATTAAATATCGACATCATGGAATTCGTTCCATTTCGTCTTCTGTCAATTCTTTTACCGTCACAACTCACATGACAACAAAATGTTTAGCGAAAAAATAAAGGAACAAAATGGCGTCTGCTTCCTTAGATAACGGTACGAGGGTTCACAAATAATAGGGCTTCGGACGGTTACTTTAAATTTCAAATGGCTCTCGTAATAGCCATATCTGTTCCGCCAACTTACCTGCCGCGGTGCCGCCATGTTGCCAAAACCGCCATTTTAAATCTATAATGTGCGGTAAATGTCTAAAAATGCATACGCGAAAAATCGATATCAGTTAGGTAATACTTATAGGGTTTATGCGAACAGTGAAACACTTCATGATATTTTTTAAAACCCAGACTCACCAACTGAGATTTGGCGAAAAACAGCGGGGCTAAAATGGTCACATATTTTAGCAATTCCTCTCAATCAATCCCCAAAATTAATTGTCAAAACTATTAAACTCACAAATATCAAATTAGTACGAATTTAGCAGAGTGTCAATTTTGTGATTTTTAATAAATGAATCATATTGTGATTCACAATATATGATTCTCCAAAACGACCATTTTAGCCCCACAGAACAGAGTTTTGTGAGACATTAATGCAGTGTATGTGCCTACATAAAATCGTACAAATCTATAAAAAATGTATTTTAAATTTTGTTTCTCACTGTAGAACCCAATTTGGGTAGTCCAGGAAAGGTTTATAAAACGAGGAAAGTGATACGAAGTTCAATGGGTCATCTAGTAAGTAGATAAAAATTAAAAACTATAAGCCGAGACTTTATGCATGCAAAAATCACTTCCTTTTGTCTTCGTTGTAGTCGGGTTTATAACACAAAACTACTCCTACCAATTTCATCATATTCATTTATTTACAAAATGGTGCATCAAATTTTTATGAATTCTCATTTTCAATATTCTCCCGCCATTACGTAATAATGCTTTTATTTAACGCTTTGTGGAAACTGGTTTATGGTATTGCTCCCTTGGGCCCTGATTTTGTCGGAGATTACTGTGGATCGGTCTTAAGGTGGCAGTTTTCGGTGTCTTAAGATGGCGGTTTTCAAAGTATTAGATGGTGGTTTTCAAATTTCAGGGGATTTCAAAAGGTAAAGTTTTTAAACTTAGAAAAAAATAGAAATTATTGAAATTTTATTTAGTATCAGGGCCATTAGCGTCCCTACTATTAAGATGAGAGTGGAAATTCAATAAGTAATATTTGTTTAGTATATTATTATTATTATTATGTAATTCTCATAATATTATCACTGCTACTGTACAATATTGGCGCTGGATCCATTATTCTAATTTATAAAACAAAAGACACAAATAGATGAATGTATAAACCTAATAACCATCCTTATTAAAAAAAGTTATTACTCTATTGCACATAACCATAAAGAATATATTATAGAATCTCTAAAACTTCTACCAGCGCGATAGAGAGATATTGTATTGGAACAGACTAACAACCGATCCACCTGTAATGTGATTGTTTCGTAATACTGGCTCAATTGAAAATACGGAACACCAGATTTCTTTCATCATTTATACGACATATTTAATGTGAAAATATATTTTTTTTACTAACTAAATTTTATATAGAGAGAGAGAAAAAAAAAATTGGTTTTTGGAGTTTACTCCTTAAGAATCGATTTTCATATATAAGGCGCGCCCGGTATGAGAAAAACCCGAGGGGTAAAACCTACTAAAAGTAACGAAAAATCGTGTCATATTTTTGACGCGCACCTTTAGTGCGCAACTTTCTAATTTGTTTTAACAAGATTTGAATGCACAATCCTTTAAAGTTTAAAGAGTGGGTATTCCCGGGTAAATATTAGGTATACATATATGTTTATCTGAATAATTTGTACATTCTATAGAATGTACACATTATTCAGATAAAAAAGTAGTAGAGTAGTAGATTAGTTCAAATGCGTAGACGAGGTGTTGCCTTTGATGTTAGAAGAAACCCCGTTCGCGTGGCCGCTTTTGTTCGACGTTTGACAGTTGCCGAGCTGTCAATGTCAAAGTTTGAATGCTTGTAGCTCGGCAACTATTTGTCCTGGATATGGGTTTTTTCGGCTTGATCTTCCTGGATTTTTTTCCTCTATTTGATTCTGGCCTTAGAATTGAGAAAAAAAATTTGATGTCTCTGATTTAGTTCAAATTCAGGGAGGGGGTAGCCGAAGTGCTTCCTTTGATGTTAGAAGAAACCCCGTTCCTCTAGGCCTATTGGAAGCTAAGTTATGGCTGCTTTTGTTCGACGTTTGACAGTTGCCGAGCTGTCAATGTCAAAGTTTGAATGCTTGTAACTCGGCAACTATTTGTTCTGGATATGAGTTTCTTCAGCTTGATCTTTCTGGATTTTTCTCCTCTATTCGATTCTGGCCTTAGAATTGAGAAAAAAAATTGATGTCTCTGATTTAGTTCAAATTCAGGAAGGAGGTTGCCAAGGTGTTTCCTTTGATGTTAGAAGAAACCCCGTTCCTCTAGGCCTATTGGAAGCGGAGTTATAGCCGCTTTTGTTCGATGTTTGACAGTTGCCGAGCTGTCAATGTCAAAGTTTGAGTGCTTATAACTTGGCAACTGTTTGTCCTGGATATGGGGTTCTTTCGGCTTGTTCTTCCTGAATATTTGTTATAAATATATATATCAATAATAAATATTGTAATTGTGAAGTTATAATTTTTATCATTATACTGGGCACTGGCTAAAGTGAACAAAAGTATTTTGAAATAACTATGGCAGAAAGGGCTGTAGATAATATTGCCGGAACATCTGATTTCATATGATATTAATCTTTTTTCAGTTGAATAAACTCTTTTTGCGTATGGTTAGATACTCGTACTTAAGGAGTAAACTCCAGTCGTGCGTCGGAGCTGACACACATTTTTTTTTGTTTTATTACTATTTTGCGAACGTAGTTCACAACGATTTTTAGATGATCTACAATAATATTAGCATACATTTCCGACTAATGGTACTCCGAAAAATTTTCATTGGCAGAAATAATGGCTTAAAATTATGTACTTATCTGTCTGTGGTGTCTGTAAGGGTCTACACAGACGGACAGCATTTTTGGTTTGCAGTTCTATTGCAGTCGTATTGCAGTCATGTCAACTGCATTCAAACTGCACTTGACCTGCAATTTGAAGTTGGATTGCAGTTGAAATGCAGTCCGTATGTGTAGACCCTTAGCTCTTCATACCCAAACCGCTGAACTTGTTTTACTGGGTATGAAATACTTTGAGTCCCTAGAAAGAACAGATACTTTTTATCACGGAAAATATACAGTTCCGCGCGATTCACAAATTTTAGCGCAACGGAGTTGCGGGAGTCATCCATTATAATTTATATCTATACTATAATATTATAATTCTCTAGAGTTTGTTTGTTTGTTTGTTTGAACGCGCTAATCTCAGGAACTACTGGTCCGATTTGAAAAATTATTTTACTGTTGGATAGCCCATTTATCGAGAAATGCTACAGGCTATATTTTATCACGCTAAGACTAATAGGAGCGAAGAAATAGAGTAAAATGTGGAAAAAACGTGGGGAAATTATTTGAAAGGGCTTTTTTGAACGCGCTAATCTCAGGAACTACTGGTCCGATTTGAAAAATTATTTCAGTGTTAGATACTTCATTAATCGAGAAAGCTTATAGGCTATATTTTATCACGCTAAAACTAATAAGAGCGAAGAAATAGAGGAAAATGTGGAGAAAACGGTGAAATTATATGAAAGGGCTTATTTAAACGCGCTAATCTCAGGAACTACTGGTCCAATTTGAAAAATTCTTTCAGTGTTATATAGCCCATTTATTTAGGATGGTTATAGGCTATATTATATCACGGTAAGACTAATAGAAGCGAAGAAATAGATAAAAATGTGGAAAAAAACGGGGTAAATTATATGAAATTGCTTATTGTCTTAAGAAATACTGTCTGGAGCAATTTTTATGTTATTTAGCAAACATGAAGAATAGACCACGTGAAGGGACATAAGCAATTTTTTGCGGAAAAATGTACGGTTGCGTGAAATTCCTAAATTACGCAAGCGAAGCCACGCGGAGCATATATATAATTATAATAAAATCGTAGGAAAGTCAACTTTGTACATTGAATATTTTTATACAATAAATAATACTTGGGATGTGATGTACTATGCTAACGCGGACGAAGTCGCGGACAACAGCTAGTAATATCATACAAGCCTTATTCTAGGGAACCACGCATTTTTTTCACTCACGCATACCTCCTAGCAAACCTCGGATATAAGGCTCATAACAAAGTAAAATTCCAAGACACAGGTATAACATAAAAGCACTAACATAATAAAATGTGCAGGTAAAGGCACTTGAGGAGATTGGTCTAGCAGCTAGGCAGCTGAATATTTAAGCCAGCGCGCGCTCTTAGCAAATTACTGGCTTTAAATAATTCACGACGAATTGCTAATTGATAATTGTCTAAGTATAGGAATTATTATTTCCTTACAATACTTTTATTATCTTGCAGCCTTTCAGAAGTAGTTTTAATAATATATTTACGGAATTATACCCTGTAACAATGGTGTGTGCAGTGTGCCACCTATTAACGCTTGAACCGAATTAAGATTAATTCCTAGGAAAGGACATTAGGTTTTTATCTTGCAGAAATGTACAGTTTTATCATCATCATCAACGCTTTAAAAGAATTTAGATACTTTTATCCCAGGAAAGGACATAGAATAATTTTTATCTTGAAGTCTCAAACCAAATAAAAAAAATTATTTGGTCTGAGCTTGAAGTACGATTTTTGGCGTTACATTATAAAGTTACAAACGACATATTCTAGGCTATGTAAACTATGTTTGCACAGTATAATATATTTATCTATTTGATTATAATCATTTATAAACCGCATCAAATACCATAATTCTCATAAATGTCTTTATTACGAGATCCACTTAGCAGAAAATTTTAAATAGACGGGATCTACAAGCACCTTTTATAAGATAAACATTCAAAGAAAAATCTCTAACTCGAGTTATATTGAATTAATACTTGGACGCTTTGATCTCGCTCGAGGAGTTCTAGATTTTAAATTATTTTAAATTATATCGCCGGGGGAATATCGCTTCGTGTAATTTACTTCCATATTGTTAGAAGCTTAATTTGATGATGGCTCTGTGATGGTCGAGGTTCGAATCGTATTATAATATTCTGACGACCTCTGTGGCTCAATGGTTAAGAGTGTGTGGCGGGTTCCAATCCCGTCGACGGAACAAAAAGTTTTCAATGTTCCTGGGTCATGGATGTGTATCAAATATGTGTATAATATAATAAAAATCTTAAATAATACGTATAGTATAAAAGTATTAAATATATTTCCATTGTCTGGTACCCGTAACACAAGTCCTTTAGGTACTTAGCACGGGATCAGACTGACGTGGTGTGAAGCGTCCATAGATATTATTATTACTCTGTGTTCGAATCTAAGGAACTTAAAGTTGTTCTGTGTCTTAAGGGCCCCACATATAAACAGTTCGCCGGCAGGCCGCCGCCTGGCAGTGAATCGGAAAAGATCACAGACTCACAGTTCCCCTGACGATTTTGTAGATTTTGTATTGCTCTGGTCAGCAGGCTGCCTGACAGTCATTGACCGTCAATACAAAATCTACAAAATCGTCAGGGGAACTGTGAGTCTGTGATCTTTTCCGATTAACTGCCAGGCGGCGGCCTGCCGGCGAACTGTTTATGTGTGGGGCCCTTTAGAGTCACCATAATATTGTGTAACATTGTGTGCCAAAATTAGTTTATCAATCTTTGAATTTCCAACAGACATAAACCTATCCTTTGTCTGTTCCTGGGTCAAAAAGTATCCCCATAATCAGTTTCATAATAATCAATTTATTTATTATACATTCTAACAACTATCATTACAGACTGATATCCAATTCGATAGCGTAGTAAATAGATTATAATTTATATTAATTTTTGTATTATTATGCATAACATATGACCGATAGTGTCACTTTTGTGAACTCACTCAAAGGACATACGAATAAGTCCAATTTGATGCTCACTTTGTTAAGTATTCGGATTGCTTCTACAATGGGCGCGTATTTTAATAAATTCGTTCTAGAATGCGGCGTCGCGAACAGCTCGGTAGACCGCCTCCGCCACACATACCTATCGGGGACGTTCAGTGCCAGCCATTGCAGTAAACCTGGATAAATTAATTTGCCACGTAACACTTTAAACATAAAGCACGCCATACTCAAGTCCCTCCTGGTCTCCAACTTATTGTATCCCACCATGCCTAACACAAACAGCGTCGGATACATCAGCGGGTAGAAAGGGTACACTCCATACAGTTTTAGGTAGAGAACACGCAAATACTTGTTCTGAATGCGCTCCAGCATGAGCTTGTACTTGCTCTCGTGCGTGGCCCACACAGCCGCGTTAAGCTCCAACTGACTTCTCACGAACGCATCGTATAACGCTGTAATCGCCCTAACATTCCGAAACGTCGCGGACCATCGTAGTACGAAGCCTAAGCGTCGGTATGCCTTCTTACAGACGTTAGAAACGTGATCCCGGAAGTACAGCTTGTCAGCCACCTGGACGCCGAGATCCTGCACAGACTTTTCCCTCGACAAAGTAACATCATTTACCTTGTAGTCAAGGGGTGGGTGGGTCAGGGGAGTCCTCGCTCGGCTCAACGAAATGACCGAACATTTGGAAACATTAAATTCCAGTTTTTTCTGCTGACTCCACTCGACTACCCTTGCCAAATCCTGCTGGAGGCGCTCACAGTCACTGATACCTCTGATCGCCAGTAACAACTTGAGATCATCCGTGAATAGTAGACATATTACATACCTTATTATCTCCGGTAAGTCATTTATCATTATGAGAAATCTTAATGGCCACAAATTACTACCCTGACTGACGCCAGATTCTGTGGCATATGGTGCTGATCGACAGCCCGCAAATTCTACGAACTGCAACCTGCCCCTCAAGTAATTTACAAAAAATAGCAGTAGCTTAGGAGTAAAACCTATTTTAGCCATTTTTGCCAGAATATCATGATCGACAACATCGAAAGCTTTTCGATAATCTAAATAAATCTCATCTACCTGCAACCCCCTATCTACATGGGTTAAGTTTGATAAGGTAACAGACAGCTGATAGACAGATACACATAATTTTCATAGTAAATATAAATAAATGTGGATATTATCTTTCCCAATTGATCAATACTTACTTGTTTCATCACTGGATTGTTAGCAATGGTCTATATCTGCTTGAAGAAACTTGACCTAAATAAATAAAGAAAAATTACATTATTAATTTATATTTCATGCTATGACTTAATACAAGTACTTCATCAGTATAATAGTATGTAAGTATTTATTTATCAAACATATTTTATTAAAAAAAAAAAACACAAATCCGACTTTTATAGGTGTAGAACAATTATTATTAATGTTTACGATTATCATTATAATATTATGATTTATATAATTACCATATTATGGGTATAGGCGGAATAAGAGGTCCGAGCTTCGTCGTTTTTCCTTCACTCATAGAAAAGACGTATAACCTTTATTTGGATACATAATAATTAATAAAGTGAAAGATCTGCTCTGCGCGAGGGCCGCGCTGGAGTGAAGCGCACGCGCCCGTTCTCTCATTTCGCCCGGAATCCCGCCAAGCTGTCGCCTGCTTTGTCTAGCCGACACGGCGGTGCCAGCCTCTTATCAGAATATAGGTAATATTATTAGGATGTTGCTACCTGTTATGACCCAGAGACTGGACATCTAGTAATTACTGTTTTTATGATATATAACTATTATCCATATATCCATATCGTTTACTTAATTATTACATATTAATAGTTTCTAAATAAAGAAATGGAAGTGTAATAATTAAATAAACGATATATACGAACGATAATAGTTATATATCCAGATGTCCAGTCTCTGGTATGTACAATGTATATATATATATATATACTAAATTTACTACTAAATATTGTATCAACGGTATAGTTTAGGTAACATAACAGAATATAAGATTTACAATAACAATAATCTACATAAATAAAAAAATAATTTAACAATGATAATAATTAGGATAAAAAAGGAAAAACAAAAGATCTTAATCAAAAAGGCCACCCCGCAGCGTACCATGCTCAAACGTCCCCATCACACTGGCCGCGTTACCGCGCTGAATGGCTAGGGAGACGTGTTGGGCCAGGTAAGCCTCGGAGCGGGGATCGTTACCCAATTCTCGCAACCGACGTCCGAGCTGGCGAACAAAAGCTTTCGCTTCGTTGCACCACGGACCTCCCGTTTCGACGGCAAAAGGCACAAAGAGGTACTGGTTTTCCAAATCCGTGTACTTGTTGTGCTTTTGCCGAGCAGCGTACTCGGCGGCAGATCCCGCATTTCGGGCAGTGCCAGAAATGTACGAGGTAGCATACGTACTAACGCACGTGGCATCCCATATGAGGCACCGACCTTTCTTCCAAGGGATCAGGGAAAGGCCGTCCGGGCGTTTGCCGTCGCTTCGGCTCAAGCCAGGGGGCTCAAGCACGCATGGTACGTCTGCCGACACCAAGGCTCGACGGAGAATGTCGTTGAGGGCGTGGTGTCTAGCACAACGACCGGCAGCTTTAATGCAGCTGAGTCCGTGGTGGCCGTACGCGTCAACCTCAGTGCCGCAGGGGCAGCGATGAGGCTCGCACACTTCACAGCCTAGTCTCAGGGCCACTGCTATTCTTAGGGTGTTATCGTCAAGAAAGGTGCCGAGATGCGGTGACGGCAACGCTTGGAGCCAGGCACTAGATTCCATGCAGGAAACTGCCTTAATACGGGCCAGTGCTGATTCCGACCGTGAGTTCAACATAAGCGTTAAGGTATATCTGGAGCTCAGGTCATATATATATATATATATATATATATATATATATATATATATATATATATATATATATATATATATATATATATATATATATATATATATATATATATATATATATATATATATATATATATATATATATATATATATATATATATATATATATATATATACATTGTAAATTTTTTAACTAGTTTATTACTTATAATATAATATTTATTTATCTTGCGAAACTCTTATAAGATTTATTATATATTATTATTATGCTGTGTGTTGTATTTCTGTCTAACGCCTGACAACCACGAGGATCCGCAAAATACCAGGGATCATGGTACAGTATCCTGTAAAGTGATCATTTACCTGAGTGGAGTCCTATTCGACAGCTTTTCGCCTTGCACTGCCCGTAATGCCGGAGCATGTAAGTCGCAAAATTTTAATTTAATTAGTTACTGTGGAATATGCACCGCAGACATTAAATTCAACTATTTGTTTACTTTTCAACTACTTATGCTTTTTTTCTGTTATATTATATGGCAGGCCTAGTATGGTTCTTTTTCTTTGTTTTCGTCTTTATTGCTGTATGTGTGCTTTGTGTATAACTGTAGTGTATTGTGAATTTGATGTCGAATAAATGTGTATTATTATTATTATTATTAAATCGTTTATCGCGCGGCTAACGTACATTTTCCCGGGATGAATAGTATCCCATGTTCCTCCCGGGACTCGAAGTATCTCCGTACAAAATTTCAGGAAAATTGGTTCTTTAGTTTGGGCGATATGATATAACAGACAGACAGGCAAGCACACTTTCGAATTTATAATATGGATGAATGACGTCGAGATTAATTAGTTATATTATGCCACTTAATATTAATTATTATTAAATAACCCAAGCCTCATTAATGAAAATCATTAACATCGAAATGAGTGATGCGACCGCAAGCTTCGTGATCAAACTTTCCCATCACTAGCTAACTTCACACCTAATTTTATAAAACTCACCACGCGAATATCGACTGTGAATCATATAGGATAGAGTTGGATTTCGCTCAGCGCAATCCTGAACTTATTTCAATTTACATTGGTAGATTACGTTTTAGAGGGTATTCGAAATTCAAAATGTGCAAATTGGCTGCCAGCGGTGCAAGGCATCAGCGGCGGACGCCATCGCGGTCGCAGGAAGGAATGCGGTCTGTCCGCACGCGAACTACGGGGACTGTGATTTCGGATTAGATAGGACAGTCCAACAAATATGTACATAGGAATTTATTTAAACTTTTAATGTAATCTTATATAATATAAAATTCTCGTGTCACAATGTTAGTCCACGAACTCCTCTGAAACGGCTTTACTGATTGTTGCCAAATTTTATATGCATATTCAGTAGGTCTGAGAATCGGCTACAGGGTACTTTATATATTGATAAGTGCATTTGTTGAATAAATAATAGTAAATTATTACAACCTGAGACTGACGGTGACCATTGTTTGTGCGATGAGATAGCGATCGACGTTGCTATGGCGACATACTTATTTAATATTTAGTCACTTCAATAAAATAATATGGGCGAAATACTTTATAATATTATGGCAAAGAAACGTTTGCCGGGACAGCTAGTATTAATATAAAAACATGGATCGGCCGATCATTATGGTCGGACCATAAAGTTAATATACCTAGCGGAATAGAGAAACAAAGGCCTGAGCAAGCGAGATGTCACTATCAGTAACACTGTGTGGTAAAAAGAGACGTGTGATAAATGACAGCATAACTCTTTTTTTTTTTTTTGACGTCCAGTTAGCACTTATCGGCACGTTGACAATTTGATCTCATAGAAAGATGCTTGTGTAGTGTCTTACACAAGTGTATACGTACACATAATATTTTAACAAACAGATGTAAATCAATTTCGGTTTCGTTTGACAGCTCGATATTGTTGCTATATTCCGCTAGGTATAATAACTTTATGGGTCGGACTAACCGCAGACCATCCTGAGAATAATTGTAAAATTGGCCAGTTGCATTGTTGTAGGAAAATCACCCTGCGGACTCGTGCACACACGGTAACTTACACATTTTGTGTACTCCGGTCATTTTGTTCTTGAATAATAAAATATCATCGTCGTAAATGAAGATATTTACCACCAATGCTCTCAAAAGAGTTTTCTCCTAGATATCAGGTGTTGATAAGTTATTATTACATTGAATCAAGTAAAATGTCTTTTTAGACTTAATTAACTAATTAATATTGGTTGCCTAAAAGTCTTGATCAGACTTTCAAGAATAGGAAAGTTACTCAACTTTTTCTGACCCACATTTCAGTCTAAGTCAGGACTGTCCTCACTATCTCCTTACCGTGGTCACCTCAGCAGGTAGTGCAATTTGATTCAATTAACGCGAAGTAGTGTTACCCCGGCTAATTAGACCGCGCCGCAACTGCACGAGGAAATTAACCGCCTCTGTACAGTCTTTCGGCTTATGTACTACTTTATGTACAATATACATTATAGTCTGAGAGCCTTTTCATACCTTCTGGGTATCTGGCGCCGGCAAAAATGTAATAATATGGTCATATACAAGTGCTTTCATATATTTTATCGAAATATTTCATTTTAACAGGTTACTAGAAGATCTGCAAAAGGGGGTTAGAGCCAGTATTCCAAGGACGACATAGTAACATCATATAAATTGATTCATATGCAAAAGGTGGATCTACTTTATTGAGTCGGATAATGTCAAGTCAATTTTGCTGGTAATATGGGGCTGGGTTTGACAGAACCTAAACAATTTACGTAGGTTCGTCAAGTGTCTATGACTCAATTTGTCTGATACTACGTTGGTAAAAGTAGAGCCCCATTTCACCAGTTATTGCAGGTGAAATAGTACCTATCCCTAGCATTAATGCTACCTGGCATACTATAACGTACGTACGGAGCAATGGATCTCAGTATATTGCAGGTTTTTATGTACAGGATGCACAGAAAATAGAGCCTCCGTCTTTTGGACGTCGCGTAAACTTTTGAGTGACGTGGTTATTATATTTTACTATAATTTGGTCTATTGCTAGGCAGTCCTAGAACAGGATTGTACTGGCACCTTCACAAATTACAAGTGAAAGTTCACACATATACCGTCGTCAATCATCATCAACCAATCACAGCTGAGTTTATGCCTACCCCAACTATTATCCATCTTGGGCAGCGTTGATCAAATAAATTACAAGCAGGAACGACAATCCAATTATCATATATTTACAAAATAAGGCAAAGCACCCAATTATTGGCACTTTAAGAGTTCACACTATAGAAAATTTCGAGTATTTTTAAACAAAAATCTAAGCTGACAATAATATGACTGCTAACGATTGTGAAGCTCGCCCCACTCATACAATCCACGTCTCTGGAATTTTAATATTCCATCTGCGAACTGGAGCAAACATCGCTCGAGTTAAATCTTAGTCTCCAGTTAAAGTTTAACCGTCATAAATTAGTCGGCGGGAAGACTGGCCGTGAATGGGCCGGCGCACATTGTTCTGTCAGTTCAGATAAAGCGTTACGCCCGCGATTAACCGGCTTGACTCACTATAATTAACAAGGCTTGATGCGCGACATTCATGGTGCGTCTTCCTAGCGACACGTCATGAGCTGTTAGACTGCCAACTGGCAAAAAAGAAACCTTTGAGATCTAAAGGTACTTTAAGATTTGGAACAGAAAATGCCCCGGTAAGTTGAAGGTTTCTGCGCGATGTAAAAATTACATCACTAGTAAAGTTACGGTCACCTAATGGTGACCGTAACTTTGTTACTATTTATTAGTTAATACTTCCCATAAACATGTAGCTTTAACATTTAACTACAGCGAATATTTAGGTTTACCATAACTAATTGGTAAAAATTCCACCGGTTAACCCTAGCCTATACAAATCCTTATCCAATAATTTCATAATCCTTTTCTTTCACTGTATTAATTTTGCTCATTGACTTCTACAGCATCTTTTCCTGATCGTTTACACAAATGCTAATTACAGCTAGAACAAATTCGAAAAGTTCAAAGTCGCACCCCAACAGATCGCCCTGCGACAGTAATAAATCGGCTCGCAGGTGGTTCAACTTGTCACTTCTCAAACTCCCGCCTCGCCCTCTCCCTCCGTACTTCCCCTAACTCACCGGCACGCGCCTGCAGGGTTACCAACTTAGGTTTTCCTCCCAAATGTAGGGGGTAAAACATTGAACGAGATTTTTTAGGGGTGTTACATGTTGTCATTATAGTGCAATTTTTTATTAGATTTAGATTTTTAATTTAACGGTGAATTCAGAGGTCCTTGACTCACACTTAGGGTTAAATATTTTTAGGAGTTGGTAACACTGCTCGCCCGTCCGATTCGCCCGCGCGGCGACAAATTATCATCATTATTATCGCAATTTATTTACACCGTATTGACTGTTATTGGGGAGGGCGAATTAGGTTAAGCAAATTATTGGTAAGATGCCGGTAATTTGCGTCAGATAAATTGATGTCCCCGTTTTTAAACGAAGTTATGAGAGATAATAAATTATATTTTTGTCTTTTTCGTTTTATTCCAGATTTTTAATTTTATATGTATCTCAGATAATTTATAAGTTCAGAACTTAAAATATAATGTAGCTTTATTAGTTAAAAAAATTTGCAAACATAATGTTTACATAATGCTTATGTAATTGGGCAATCTAAAAATATTATAATCACGCACATTTACAATAAGGTACTACGCACATACAAATAAACATTCACCTAATAATTCACAAAAGATCAACGGTCAAACCTTTTACATCTTAACTTCACTACCATCCGCCTTCGAATAAGAAAACCACAGGCTAAATTCATTGTCCTAAAAGTCCGCACGGGTGGAACGAATGCAATTCCTCTCGTCCCACATTTGTAAAGGAATTAATGTTCAAAGAATTCCATTTTAGAGGGAAACTGGACAATTCCGCGAACAAATCCGCAGCGAATCTCCGAAGGAAAATAAATTTCGACCCGCATTACGAACTTTCAATATCCCCGCCCAACTTTCCCAAACACACCATAATTTGATGTAATAATTTCGTTTCTCTTTTCCCTTCCGAATAGAATCCTTATTACGATCGTGTAATTTAGACTTCCTGAGCTTGTAGCTCGATACTTTTTTGCATAATGTTAACTTATAGACCAGGATTCTGAAACAATTCTTGAAAATATTTGTTCATTTCGTTATTTTAATTTAATAAACTTTGTGCTTCCTTACTTTTGTAAATAAAACATAATATTTATATCTACTTTACTTATGGATTTGCTATGTAAATAATGCAAATGCTATCATATAATTAAAATCGTTAACAACACCAGTATCGTATAACATCAATAACACCGGCCCCAGAATGACTCCTGGCGGCACTCCAGCGCATTATTCTTCCGCCACTTAAACTTTTGACTCGAGTTTTGATACTTAGTTGTAAAATAAAAAGTTGATAGGGTTCCAATGAAGTCGCGCCAGGAGGAGAGCCGTTGGAGCCAGTTCAAGTTTGCAGTTCTCACATGTTCGAGTGATATTAGCATTCAGTGTTCGATGAATTTTTCCTTGGAATTCATATTCAAATGTGTGCCAGGTGTTTTAAAACTTTCATATTTGTCGTGCAACTGCATTGGTTTCGTAAGCATTTTATAAAACTATTGAAGCAGTAGACCATTTCTAAATTGCGAAAATATATTTCATTCTAAAAGTTTCGGAGAAAACTATTTTGTCAAAATTTATGAAGCCTCGGAATAATTATTATTATTTTTTTTGGATTTTAATTAAGTTTGACCTACGAATAATAACAAAAAGGAAACGTAAATCCCATACTATTACCACAATAGACATAACTACCAGTAGTTCGACTGCAAAGAAACGGACAGGCTTCAATTTCTGTCAAATTCGCCGGGTTTCACTCGGATTATGAACTGAATGTGCCTCGCGCTGGCTGATATAATTTATTTTTAAATATTTAGAATAAAGATTTCAAAATTGGATTCTGTCAATTTTAATCGCATATTCCAAAATACAAACAACAAAACGACCAAAGAGGAACACGTCCAGCGAATATGTCATAGTTTTAAATTCGTAGGTAACAAGTTAACAACCCTAGCGACGATTTTCGTCAAAATACGTCAAATTTAAAAAATTTCAACATCAGTTCTAAGTCGGTGTACTCTATAATTCTGTCCACTCTGCTATTACCGTTTAGGTTCTTTTCGAACTGTCATGTAACGTCAGCCTAAATACCGCTCAAGGCCACCTAAATATTGCAAATTGTATTGAAATGTGTACCTAAGGACTAAGTTACACTTTTTTGACAAGTATTTTGGAGCATGTTTTTTGACGGAGTTACTCTTCCTTAGGTTTTATTATTCGTATAGCTTGACATTCAAATATTGATCGAATCATTATTTACGTTATAATTTACTACATGCAATATTTATTAAACCATGGGCGCTGGTTTTAGTTCAATGTATTTAGGCGGACGGACCGCAAACGACTAGACCTAGTATCTCACAGCTGTGACCGAGCAACTAACTAATATATTTTGACCCCCTGCCACCGAAAATTGACCCTTAATCCCATCTCCTCAAGACCCAACCTCGGACGTTTATAATTTAGTTGTCTTGCAAGTAATTCCTTGAAACGGTCGTGTAAGGAAAAGGGACTATATTAGTGGTTAGGTATACAAAAAGGGTCCGGCGTTTATCCGCATTAATAAAAAAAATATTTTAGCTAAAGCATAATTTGTATGCGTCAGAGATATCTCCCCAAGTTTCTCAGAGTTAAAGTGAATGATTAAACAAGAATTCGAAACGGAATGCTCAAGAAAGTGTAGTTAGTTTTTTAGATTATAATACATATTATATTTTAATGCTGTTGCAGGTGTTGTTTTTGTAGCATTGCAGTTGCCTTTAAGTGAAGCAGTCGGTTTTATTTAATAATTTTATGACTACAGTGACGGTATGAAGACATTGAGGAAGAATTCAAGGCTGATGATGATGATGATAGTGATGCTAAAAGGATCGTTAAGATTTTGAGGATGTAATATTTATGTAAGTTTATTTTACTGTTAACTTCTAAATACATTGATCTCAAATCTCAATATGTCAATGAGTGAGGTATCAGACATCAGTAGATTTCTAGTAATGAACTGGATCATTTATTATTATTTCAACATCAACAGATCATATTGTCCCAGAGTTCAAAATATCCTAAAATACTAAATTTTAGTCACCTACTCAATAAGCGATTACATACTATAAAATAAAAAATATTTTTATTCAAAATGGGTATCATGATACTCTTTTTAAAAGTCGAATGAAGAAACTACGTTGCCTACCACCGGTTATACGTACATACATTACATACTGACTATTTTACCCGCATCTCCGCCTATTGTCGTACAACCATCCATCTATCCACCCATTATAAAATTTACAGATAAATACAAAGATCAATACCGATACAGAACTTCACCAAAAATATTCGCAATGTAAATGCTGTGTCCATGTCGTCGTAAATCGTGGTGTCCAGTACATGATAATACATCATTTCTGGCGTTCACTGGGACGGGAGTTGGTGACGAATCGATCATGTAATTTAATATTGTAGAACTTATAATGTGTGAAGCAGCGAATAATATAGTGCCAAGATATACGATGATGTGAGAAGTAATTTCCTTATAATATAACAGCTGCTGTTCTAATGCTATAAATACGAAACATAATAAACAGTTGAATTTGATGAAATTCGGTATGGATAAACTTGGAAAGAACAAATAATAGTAGAACCACAGAACTATCGTAAAAACTATTTAAGTGCGACAAACTAGATTCTGCTTAGAAAATGTGGTGTAAAAACTATATTAACAGTGTTTATGATTTTAAAATAAACCTTGAACTCTAGATATATTTTATCATCGAACGACAATGATGATAATATGTCAAAAAACCAATTGCCCTCCGTAATATCCCCTCGAACTTGAACAAAAAATGCAGTAGAAATAAAGATCTTGATTCTATACAACGGCGAGTCATTCCCAGAGTATTTATTGGCTAAGTTCGGGGATAAATCGCTGAGCTGTGCCATTGTGACGGCGCAAACGGCCTGAGACGAAACACCGTCGGGACACTTAATTGTGAATGCCTGCGCCACACCTATAGTTCCGTAGTTTCGAAAGTGGCTCCACTTGTGAAGGGATGGGGCTGCACACTTAAGTTTTATATATACACATAAGTTTTGCCAAGTTTTCTACCCAATTAACATAGCCTAAAATTTTTCATTATTATGGGAGTAAACCTCCTCCCCCCGCGGACTCCGTACGGTTAACATCGTCTGACGTGCGCTCCGGGAATAAAAATCATTTTCAGTGGTTTTAAATCGATAAATTCGTGCTGAGTGTGTGTAAATAGCTAGGTAACGGTGTAATCTACGTGTACTGTAAGTTTTTTAAACACATTGCCCGTATTTTCTTGGATTTAACTCGGTAAGTAATTTCTTTGTTCACTTTTATCAGTAGGGAATTGTAGGTAGGTAAATATTGTGTGTGTCGGTACCGCTCGCGCGGCGCCGGCCGGCCTTGCGATCAGCTGACTGGGACTTACAGTTTAACTTTTATTATTGCAAATACATATTACCTATAGTGTTTTCTGCTGCCATCTAATTTTAATTAAGTCACAATGTCGAGTCATAATAATATACCGCCGGATAAAGATACAACCCCGTTTTCTAGAAGTGACAAAACTCCTCGTTCTCCGACATTCTCGTCCGGTAAACGTCTGTTGTCGGAATTATCTCCTTCCTCCTTGTCACCCGTGGAGAAGCGTCACCAACCCACTAGGGACGAGTCGCAGCTGTCCCCCGTTACGTCATTGTTAGACACAAGCCGCGCATCCGACGATTCTTGCAATTATTACGAGCTTGTCCGCGAAGCCAGCTCATACTTAGCAAAGATTAATGAGTTCGCAAACGATACCGTATCTCGTCGCAATAATTTTACCAATAAGTCAGAAATTATGAGTATGACACAAAAAATAACTACAATCGTTTCACTCCTCGCTATTAAGAACTCGTCCTTGGAAACCAAGGTAGCCAATATGGAACGCGAATTACTGGCCGCTAAAACTAATCCCGTCGTACAACCAGTCTCCGCCGCGCCTTCTGCCTCCTACTCGGACGCGCTTAAACTAAGACTTGCGAAGTCAGTGCCGCCAGTCGAGACGCGAAAACCACTTCCTTGCGTTATTGCCTATCCGACACAAGAAAAATCGGCGGAATTAAAATCGTCGTCGGAGACTAAACAAGCTCTGATGAAAGTCATCAACCCGGCCGATGGGTTCCAATTTCACGGCGTCAAAAAAACCTCAAATTCGGGTGTGATATTGCGACTTACTAGCGAGTCGCAAGTCAATAAATTAAAATCGGTGGAAGCACTTAAATCGGCCGGTCTGCGACTCGAGTCGCCTAAAGGTCGTAACCCGCGCATACTCGTAAAAGATGTCCCGCAACATATGACGGACGATAATTTCCTAGTCGCACTTTACAATCAAAATATAAACGGCGAAATTAATATGTCACAAGAACAATTTTTGCGCACTACAAAAATAGTGAGGCGCCGTAATTTAAACAAAGATTATAACAACAGGAAATGGATAGGCATTGAATTAGACCCTCTTGTTCGTAAACACCTGATCGATTCCAAAGAAAAACTATTCATCGATTGGGCGATGTGTCGCTTCGTGGACGACGTTGAGCTGGTCCGCTGCGGCAACTGCCAACAATACGGGCACGTCGCTAAATTCTGTCGTGATCCTAATCCGTGCTGTTATCACTGTGCCGAAAAACATAGCTCGTTATCGTGCCCCAACAAAGACAAAGACAATTTTAAGTCGGTCTGTGGTAGTTGCCTTCGTTATAAAAAACCCTCCGACCACTCCACGGGCTCCCCAGACTGTCCAACATATAAGAGCAAAATGGAGCAACTCATTTTAACAACTAGGTATGGATAGTTTAAATATAGGACAGTTAAACCTCCATAATAGCAAGCACGCGACGTTAGAATTACAGAAGTTAGTTTCTGATTATAATTTAGACTTAGTACTAGTTCAAGAACAATATCAACTCGCGTCGCTACGGCCGAACATGATACAATTTAGTAACGTAGCTCGCGCGGGTATTTACACACCTCAGTCTAGATTTTCAATCACGGCCCTAACTAACCTATCGACAACGCACTGTGCAGTAGCCGAGGTTTCGTGTCCTCAGTTTAAGCTTTACGTAGTTAGCTGCTATTTCCAGCACGCGGATCCTATTAGCCCCCATCTACATCAACTTCGTTACGTACTACAGACTCTCGCGGGCAATAAAATCATTATAGGCGCCGACGTTAATGCATCCTCGCCCTTATGGCACGGCCAGCTAAGGTACACCGATCGCGACCGACGTTGCGCCGTCGAAGACTTTATTGCGGAGTTTAACCTCCAAATTCACAACACCCCCGATGCACCACCTACTTATAGTAGCCCAACGGGCGAATCGTCAATTGACGTCACGCTATCTAGCGCGTACGTCCAGATTAGGCATTGGCGTGTCCTTCCCGATGCGTCATGTAGTGATCACCGCTTACTGGTGTACGAGTTTTCTCGTGCGGTCCCGAGTGATACCGTAGTCAATTCTAATGACTATAAATACAATGTAAAGAACGGCGATTGGAATTTATTCCGCTCCCTCATTACCGCTCATGCCGGAGACTTCACTCGGCCGGATTTAAACGTTAACGAGTGCGCGGAAATTATGACAAACACATTTGTTTACTGTGCCGATGTAGCCTTGGGTCGTAGACCTCTGAAAAAAGATCACAACTGTAAATGGTGGAACAGTAAACTTCTGAATCTTCGTCGGGAATTTAGAAGGGCCAGGCGCAAAATTAATAATCTTCGTAAATCTGGCCTCAATCGTTCGGATGATACTTACATAATTAGTTTAAATAACCTACGCATCTCAAGGTCACGCTATCGCGCCGCCGTTACGTTAGCAAAAAATAATATGTTGAAGAATGCCGCGAATAGACTAGATAAAGAGGGCCCCTGGTCCTCGTTATATCACGAGCTTAAACCCAGTAGTAGTAATGAGCCAAGCTTTTTCTCAAATATTAAAATTAACAACTCTTACACTTGTAGTTTAGATGAAACGGCGAAGGCATATCTAAACGTTCTCATCCCAGACGACGAGCCCTCCTTGGATGATGAACACCACCGCGACATTAGGAGTAGAATGTTAGACCCCATTCATACACCGGTCTCAGATTTACCAACTTCGGAGGAGTTTAGTAAAATAGTAAACCTTTTGCCTATAAAAAAATCTGCGGGCGAGGATAAAATATCGAATATTATGATAAAACAAGCGTGCTTAGCGGCCAATTCATCGATTCTACATGTTTACAACAGATGTATCGCAGAAGGCATATTTCCAAAAATTTGGCGCACCGGTTGCTTAAAATTAATACCTAAAGCGGGAAACAAACCTCCAGACGACCCAAAATCTTACCGTCCGATAACGTTACTGCCTTGCTTAGGTAAATTACTAGAACGTCTCATCGTACCTCGCCTGCTACCCGGTGGCCCTAAATTTCATAGTCATCAGTTCGGTTTCACCGCCGGGAAATCGACTGTTGACGCGGCTATGGAAGTTAGAAAAATAGTAAATCTTTCGGAATCCAAATACGTGGTCGCCATTTCATTAGATATCTCCGGCGCGTTCGATCATGCTTGGTGGCCGATATTATTATTAAAACTAAAAAATCGAGGTTGCTACTCTAATATTTATGCCATAATACGTTCTTACTTTTTTAATGGTCAAACTAAGCTTCGACTTGGCCATTGTACACACGCCAAAGATTTAACTTGCGGCTGCCCTCAGGGCTCTGTTATCTCGCCAAAGCTATGGAATTTCGGATTTGATGATTTATTAAGTCTTCCCCTACCACCGCTGTGCGTACTAGTTGGCTACGCCGATGACGGCTTTCTCATCGTTCAAGCAAATTCACGTTCCGAAATTGAATCTAAAGCCAATGATAGTCTTAATTTAATATCGAGCTGGGGTAAACGTAATCGCCTGAAATTCGCCGCGCATAAAACTTACCAAATCCTTTTAAAAGGTTCCCTTATATCTTCCCCTAGCATTAAACTTGACAATATTAACGTTAAACGCAAACAGTCGCTCTGTTATCTTGGTTTTTACTTGGAAAATAAATTTACATTTTTAGAACATATAATTCAAACTGGTGAGAAAGCGAAGCGCAATTTTTACTCCTTTACCAAAATATCTACGTCGACATGGGGCCTCTCTTTCAAAACCCTAAAATTAATATACACCGCTACTTACCTAGGCAGCATTTGCTACGGGGCCCCCGTGTGGGCCGACAGAGCAACTATCGGCGCGGCTCGTCGCAAGTTGCTACAAAGCCAACGTCTTGCTCTTATATTCTTATGCAAAGCTTACAGGACCACAAGCACCGAAGCCTTGCCTGTGTTAGCCGGAGTTTTACCCGTTGACCTTGAGATTCAGCGTCGTGCGACAATGTATTATCATAATAAAAACATTGACAACCCGTTCTTTTTAAGCGCTCGCGATAAAATTAAAATAGCAAGATTGTTTGAACCTTTAGAAAACTCTGTGCAAAGCCTAATCTCCGAATGGCAGTCGCGTTGGGACTGTTCCACCAAAGGGCGTCATCTTTATAACTTTTTCCCTAATATTCGTGAACGGCTATCCAAACAGTGGATGGATATTGATCACTGCGTTTCTCAATTCCTGACCGGTCATGGAAATTTTAAGGCCAAACTTTACGGTTTTAAACTAGTGCCTTCACCCATGTGCGAGTGCTCGACCGAAGGCAACATGTTTGAACAAACCGCTCATCATGTTCTCTGGGAGTGCAGTCTCTGGCAGGACGAAAGAACTACTATGCTAAACAACCTATTCTGTACATCTGGAGTCGCATACTACGGTGATCTCGTGGACAGCGCTAGGAACTTCCGTGCCTTCAAGCGTTTTTGTCACAATTATTATTGGCAACAGTCAAACACAATAAACTCCAATATTAACTTAGCTTAGCTTAGGAGTCACAATTATTAACCTTATTTCCGTGGTGCTCCCCCTTAAGTTCTTTGACTTTCGGTCATTGCAACTTTGTGCTGTCTCCCGCTTTTATGGGGAGGGAAATTGGAATCTTCCTACTCCTCCTATTATCTTCTGATTAATTTCGTTGCGGGTCCCAAGACAGTTTTAGCATGTCCCTCGGGCTCCCTGAGATCATATCAAAGGGTTTTCGTGGTTGGATACCGCTGTCGATCCTGGCGACACAGGAGATACAGTGGTGGGAATGTGTGGTGGGCCAAAGCCCGTTTAAAAAAATTATGGGAGTAAAATATTTTTCACCCAACAAAACGGACTCCGGTTTGAGGTCACTTACAATTAAGAGAACGTATTGTAACTATTCTTATTATTATTTTTGCAACTAAATGTAATACAAATTTATAAGATAAACGAAATAATAATATAATTATACAAAATGAACCCAACGCTGCCACTTAAAATTTATCTCGAGCCAAGAATTAGCACAACCTAATAAAGTTCACTAACAATTTAGGATCGTGAAACTCTTGCATCATTAATCTTACCATAAAGAAGCTACTGGATAAATAAATATGGCGGACACACAGTTTAATGATCCGTGTATACAAGTGGCCATTGTTGGCGATCCGGCTAATAAATTAATATAAATGCCGATACAGAATAAATAGAATAAGGAAAAATCAGGGACGTTCCAGTTTTTGAGCACTGATGTATTCACGAGGGCTGTAATAACAATAAAATATGATAAAGAATATAGACCGATGTTTATACCAGACATACTCGTATTAGGTCAATATTGAATTTAACTTATGTTTTTGTAGTTGTTTGAATAAGTTTATTACATTGTTCATATTTGTTTTATCATCTTCAGACTTTATAAAACAATTGTATCGCTTAGTAATAAACGATCGATCGACGGACGGATCGTTTTTACACAATTATAATAAAAATGAATAAACTGTTTTTCCATTAGCGGTATTCTAATCGACTCTTCCAACTTGGGCACCAACACACTACCAAGTGAGCCAAGGATATCGTCAGATATATCGGTGGTCTGATCGCAATCGTCTCGCCCGTAAATCGCCAGTGGTAAAGCTCTAAAATGTAACAAATTTCCTTACATCATCTTACGCCTCCACATGGACATATCCATAGGACAGGGGTTCCCAATCTTTGGGGAAGGGCTCAATTTTCCATATTTTTAGTTTTTTGCTCATATCGCTTAAACGGTTAGTTGTAGCAAAAAAATGTCCGTTACAAAAAGAAAGCTCATAAAATTTCCTACAAATTTGTCCTTTACACTATGTATCTTTCAGCACTCCTTGCCTTGCTATCAGCTTTTATGTATCTTATCTATACAGATTTCGAGTGTCGTTTTATTACTATGCGGTGAGCTTTGGCACCGATCGTTTCTTGAAACCCCCCCTCTTCCTTCTCATGACACGTCTTATTTCTGCTCTTTAAGAACAAAGTAAGTCATCTATCTATCTATATCTATACATCTATCTATACATATAATAAAATCGTAGGAAAGTCAATTCTGTACATTGAATATTTTTTAAAAATAATACTTGGGACGTGATCTACTATGCTAACACGGACGAAGTCGCGGGCACCAGCTAGTGAACAAATATTTAATCAACCAATTACTTTACATACTTGATATTTTTTTATAATATTTCAGGTTTCGGATAATGATGGAGAATTGAGTCACGGCGCCCCATTTGCCTTTCCACGGAGCACCAGGACGCCGCGGCGCACAGTTTGGGAACCCCTGCCATAGGAGATAGATACCCGATAGGCTACACTAAATTGACGTTATAGATCTAGCCGAAATTCTGCGCTATCTGAAATATCAAATGGGTAACATATCCTAGATTATTTAGATTTCGAACATATTTGTAGCATACTAAATGTGCAGAATTCTGCAATAAACAGAAATTTCCTTGTTGTAATGAAATGTACGACACGTACGTACGTACGTTGTTTCGTAAAAAGTTATAATATTCTTATCACGAGTAGTTAATAAAAATTAAAAATCGACAGCGGTCTCTAACAAAGTACCCATTTTAATAAATTAAAATAACTTTTTACCAAACATCATAGTTATTACAATCGATGGATATTAGCTTATTAATATAAGTACTGTGTAGACCCCAAGACAATAAAACTGCTTAATTTTTGGTCTTTGGTCTACTTACAATAATACTAATAACTCCCATACAGGTTTCGGTGACAGTGACCGGTTTCATTGAAAACCCGGTAGTCTTTTATTTGGACATAGGTATCGCGTCTATTATTATTGGTGTTGTCCTCCCCCTCCCAAATTTCAGGCTACCCCTTATTTTTCTGTATCTCTACAGTCAAATTCCTATTACATGATACATACATAAGTTATAATATAAATCTAAAGTACAGCCTTCTCGATGTCCCAAACCCGACTTAGTCTATAACTTACGGCGGCCCAATAAAAAGAAAAGGTTGTTAGGGCAACATACTTTGAATCATAAGTACGTTACGTTCGTAAAACGTAGTTTTTTTTAACTCTAAACGTTTTACTGTCGTAACATGCGCTACAATAAAGTTTTATAGCGGGTTCTTAGGATTCCCTCCGACGCGGACTATTTTTTATTTGTTTCTGTATTGAACCCGCTCGCGTACGAAGCGAAGGTAATGTGAAAATATTAAATTAAAATATAAACTTAATTTGAAAACGTAAACAGTTTATGTTTAAATATACAACTACGAAAAATTAAGGTGAGCAAAAAATGATCTTAAATAATACAACCTACTAGATAATGCCCGCATCTCCGTTGCGACAAAACTCGTTTATCGCGCGGGAATCGTACATTTTTCCGGGACAAAAAGTATCCTATGTCCTTTTCCGGGACTCAAAGTATCTCCATGCTAAATTTGAGCAAAATCGGTTCAGCGGTTTGGACGTGAAGAGGTAACAGACAGACAGATAGACAGACAGATAGACACTTTTTCGCATTTATAATATTAGTATGGATATAGACCAGTTTTTTCTTTATAATGTTTTGTCTCATTCTAAAATCGTAAAATTTATAGAAAAGCTTATAGCCGTTATCGAAAAACAAAAGATAAATAACATAATTATAAAGATTTAGGATTATCAAAATATAAGGAAAATGGGAACTTGGAATATTAAGGTACAAGTTGGAAGCCCGCTACATGAAGCGGCAGTAGACAACTTGTCGTCGTGACACTACTGGTTTCTATGTATGAGTGTCGCTAGCTTGGTGTCGTTAGCTGCGGAGGGTGTTTCATAGAAATACATAGAAACCAGTAGTGTCACGACGACTCGTCGTCTGCAGTTGTCGCGTGACGCTCGGTTCCAAATTGTACCCTTACGTAGCAAGATCGTAGCACCTCTACGGCTGACGTAGCACTACTACGAATTCGTAGCATTTTACACGGCGGACTTAAGAGGCCGGGTACCCTTGGAATTTTTCATACAAACGTAATACCAAAATCATTTTCTCATACGAAAATATTTAACATGTTTGAGTTATTTTTCAGTTTAGAATAGTAATTACCTAGGTTCCTGCACAAAAATTTACTTCAAAATATTAAAACACAAAAAAATTTTTTTTGTTTAAATATTTTGAAGTAAATTTTTGTGTAGGAACCTAGGTAATTACTATCTTAAACTGAAAAATAATTCAAACATGTTAAATTTTAATATTTTCGTATGAGAAAATGATTTTGGTATTACGTTTGTATGAGAAATTCCAAGGGTACCCGGCCCCTTAATATCATGTAACTTGATCGGGTTATGTCGAGTCAAGGTCAATCGTGAATCGTGATCTGTTCCCTGGGCTTGAAATAACCCAACCAAATTACTTAGGTCCGCCAACTGCCTATGAATTAATCGCTCTGATAATAGTTAATACAATATCAATATTAAACATTATTTAAACCAGATGACCCGGTTAACCTTTCCTGGACTTCGGCGAATTAATTAAAGCTAAAATGTTCATCATCATCATGAATCAGATGTTCTTAAGTTTTAGCAAACAAAATTTAAAATTAATTTTATTCATATAGATTTCAGCTTATCAAAAATGTTATGACTATCACCGACGTATCTGTGAACACAATGGAAGACATAGACAACGGGATCGTTCAATAAAAAGTCAACAATACCCCCCCACATTACTGTGGCGCTGGGCGCGACGTTTCCAATAACACTCGTAGTGGAGCGCTGATTGAATCCTGATGGCGAACAATCGGGGAACCCCCCGACTTCACGTTGTGTTCATTATAAATTAATGTGTTTTCTCTGTAAAGGGCTATTTGGCTTTACAGAGCAATGATGTAATATGCATGCGAAGAATATTATTATTTATTATCAATTATTATTGTTGGAAATCTATTGTTTAATACTAAATGACCTCATAAATTTTGTATCACTTCCACTAATAATAATAATAATAAATCTATGTATGTATTTTATTGTACTGTCGGTCTTGGTGGAAATTCATGTTCAATTCACGACGACGTTAAACTTACACCTGATGATGATTTATTTCGAAACCGGTCGTGTAATTTGTTAAAAGTTATAATATAATATCATAATATAGTGGAAAAAGTGCAAGAAATGTGTGTTTTATTAGTGTTCAATAAATATGTGGACGCTTTACACCACGTCAGTCTGACCCCGTGCTAAGTACCTGATGGACTTGTGTTACAGGTACCAGACAACGGAAATAATTTTAATACACATAATATATTTAAAAAATTTACTATAATATGATACACATATTTAATACACATCTGACATCCATGACCAAGGAACTTTGAAAACTTTTTTTTTTGTTCCGTCGGCGGGATTTGAACGCGCGATCCCCGGCTTGAGCTACCAGCGCGCTCACCCACTGAGCCACAGAGGTCGTTAAAAAACTTAAACTTAGACATTGGAAATTTCAAGACCTAAAATATTACCCTAATCGGTATAGCCATTCTCGAGTTTTAGAAAGACGTTTTTAGAAAGACTCACGAACAAAAACATAAAATTAACGCCGCGCCGTAAAACCTTTTTAACGAATTCACAAAAAGTTTAAATTACAAAAACATAGAAGTCCAACTCAGACGGAAACTTGCTCACGTCAGCTTTTTATTGAAATAACATAGAACTGAGAACTTACAAAAATTATTCCCGTGTCAAACTTTGTTGCGAGTCGGCGAATTTTCCAGAACTCCAGTTAATAATGTAAAAGGAAATTATTATTATTATTATACTACTATTAGATTATTATACTAGTTTTTATTGTAGTTTAGTGTTTATTGTATTAGTTTCTTGTATTAATATAAGAAGTTTTGTAACAGATATATAATTCAAAGAGAAGAAAACTCATGTGATTTAATATATATGCGTGTGTTTCGGCAAATATAGTGGTTCTAATAAATAATTAATATTTTACTTCGAGTGAGGTTAAAGACTACTTTATTGAATAGAATCACTCTAGAATTTATGTACTTCATTTACTGTAACTGCTAAGGAAAGGAACGTAAAATCTAACATAGAATACATAATGTAATGAGCGAACTACTATAATTCACAACATATTAATATCAGAAACTGCAACACTTATAAACTAAAAGTTTGGCTAGTACGGTTTCTTATAAGTTGTGGATGTTCGCTTGGAATGAATCATGCGATACTCTTGAAAAGCTTGTTGTTCATCCATATCCATTAAATTACCGTCGGTCAAAGTAAGTCGGTTAAAATAACATAAAACCTAGGTATTAGATAATTTTAACCGACTTACTTTGTGACTAATCACTCGGTGAACTTAACAGCACTTCTCTAATATTAACATTCTCTGGTCTTCCACGGATATTTCAAGACTAAAATTAGTCGAATCGGTTCAGGCATTCTCAAGTTTTAGCGAGACTGACAAAATTGAAAATTAATTTTTATTTATATTATCGATATTCACAAACGAACATACAACCACCTCCTTGTCTTTTAAGTCGGTTAAAATACCTAAAAGTTTCCAATGAATCCAATGACAGGCCTATCGATCGGTACCTGGGCCTGGCTCCAGGCCAGCGTTACACAACACTGATAGCCAATAAGTGGGGCTAAATCATGCTCACCAGCTGCTGGCCAGGCCAAGACGCTCGTTACATTAACGGCGCACGGCGCACCTGATGAGAATACCCACTACTAGCTTAGTGGTTTACAAGAATCGTCTTTGGAGTTTGGCTCATAAATGGTAATTTATTCTAGCCATACGAAATCCATGAGATTTTTAAGAGTCCGTATACGAAATATTGCCGATTTCGCTCATTTAACAGACGTGATTTAACAGTTAAAATACAGTATTTCTATAAGTTTTAACGCACAACATGTAAGATCATTTCAATTAGAATCTAATGTTAGAGCTAGATTTTTTATTTTTTTTGAGTATCTTTAAATAATCCAACTCAAACCCGCGACAGTTTTGTGATTTTTGCTGTAAAAGGTTTAGAATATCACCTTTTTATGGATTGTATTGACGTCTTAACGGTATGAAAAAAATACAATGTACTGTTGAGAAAGTCGTCTATATAATGTTCGAATTAATTTTTACCACTTTCATATAAAAAAAAACCCTTTAAAACAGAATACCTATAACTGCCCGCTAACTTGGCGATCGTCCTTTTTCACCTGGCATATGAAAGACGGGCGTGAGTGTGAAGAGAGCAGTAGAAAAGAGGGTACGGGCTCTTAAGTTACGTAACACTTCCATCGTGGGTATCGCAGACACAATAGATTTTCAATTGTTATGCGGCAGCCAGCTGCTGCTTGGGGATTGATTGGTTAAGTCATAATATATACTAATAAAAAATAATGTTAGTGCACTGGAGTTCCTGGCATCATCAGCTAGTAATATTATAAAATATGCAGAAGTGTCTGTCTGTCTTTCTGCCTAGAGACTTTACGATGAAATTATTGAAACTTTTTCGTTAAATATCTTAATGGAAGCGAAAGTAAAGGTAACATCAAAAAAACATCTAAGAAAGGTAACATCTTGAGATAAAAAGTTACCTTAAGGTACAAGTTGGAACCGAGCGACACGTCGCGTCACAACAGCAGAAGAAGTGTCGTCGCGACACTACTGGTTTCTATGTATTTCTATGAATAAGTGTCGCTAGCTTCGTGTCGCTAGCTGCGGAAGATATTTCATAGAAATACATAGATAACCAGTAGTGTGGCGACGACACGTCGTCTGCAGTTGCGAAGTGTCGCTCGGTTCCAACTTGTACTTTTATGATTCGGTACCAATTGTAGTTTTACAAAACTAGGGCAATCATATATCAAATCGAAGATGTTTAGATAAAATAATTAACTTTTTAAGTATTTGCCTTTGATTTCTTTGCAAACAGAGTGTTGGCTCACGGTTTTGATATCATTTATTTCACGTTTCATACTTCTTCGTTAAAAGTCGCACAGTCAGTTACAATGATAATGATAACTACCACACCGGTTTCGGTGACGGTGGCCGGTTTCAGAAACCAGGCCAGATCCGCAGGAGTGATTTTATAGTGCACAAGTGTGTGCGCAATACACAAGAGCACTCTCTACGACCGACACGACTGACGAGGGATCAGGCGCAGGACCGACTTTTTACATGCCCATCCGACGCATTGATCATCTAATCTATGGTCGTTAGATCATTCTGCCGAACATGCGTGTGTTTGATATGACAATTATCAGAGCCGCAGTTAATAGCGATCGGGGCGTATCATGATACGCGTATCATTTTGAAACGCTTCGATGATACGCGACGGAGATCTGATCGCGCAAATGATACAAATGTGGACGCACCGTTACATGTCAGACAATCGGGTGATCAGCCCGCATTATCCTAACCAAACTTGGAAAGAACATGTTTCCAACGCGGGAATCGAATCCACGACCTCAGAGCTAAGAGCCACGTTCTAAACCACTGGACTCCAGAGGCGATTCTAACTACTCTATTTTATGACATAAAAAAGATGCATGTGTGTGATCATAGGCGAATGTAAATAAATCCTCAGTAATAAACGCCGTGCGCTATCATGATTTTATTTGATCCTAAACAACATAGCCTAAAGGTCTACGGACTGAGATCCAATAAAGTCACTATTTCGACTGTATTTTTTAACAAAAATAACATTCAAATACACAAAGAATGAAAGTAAAATTTATATCCAACCTTTCAGCCCTTTTGATACCTCAATAGTTCAACAAAGGAGTTACAGCGTTTTAATATCGGCTCTCTAAAAGTGGACTTTTCGAAATGAAAAGAGAGTCAATAAAATGATTGTGTTTTAAGACGAATTGCGATTGAACGTATTTTATTTGACTAACACACGTAAACTGTAAAAGGGTACAATGTACATGTAGTAAATTAGATTTTTTATTTAAACCTATATCAACTCTTAATCACAGTTATTACTTTACATATTTTTATTTATTTGAGAATTGAGACTGGTAGACAATTTCAGCAACGTAATATGCTTAAAATTATTGTCAAGTCCTTAAAAAATTATATGTTAAATGCTACTAATAATAAAAACTAATCAAATGCCATAATATAATATTCTTTTCCAACTTTGATGTTTTCATCGTCATTTTCATGGCTGTAATTAAGGTTTCTATAGAAGCTACATTCGATTATATATCATTAAAAACATGTTTTATTCCTGAATAAATTTTCAGCAAATAGTTTTGATCTACCTACCACCGCGCCGGTTCGGGAACTAATCCAGCAAGAAGAAGCGGCGCTAAACGAGACACTCAATGTACAGACACTCGTAAAAGTAAAAATCTTAACAAGGTGTTGATCGTTGGTTTTTATAACAATAAAGCGTCATGAGCCCAAAGGCTTTTCCATCAAAAAATGTGCAACACGGCTGAGCACACCTAAAGAAAGTAACTCAAAAAATACGAGAGTAGCTTAACGAAAATTACAGGGCTCTTAGGTACGTTTGAAACATAAAATTATTACTAATTCAAGGGCCCCGTTCCGACCCTAAGCCCTTGCGAAATAGTACAATTACATTTTTGTATTTTCACAAGAATTCCTTTTGTTCTGGAAACACATGGATTCGTATCAAAAGACTCAAAGAGTTCTGAGAATATGATGAAATGGTTCGAGTTGCTTAAAAAATTAAAGGGAGCAACGACATGCTTTAAGCCGAATAAAATTTATAAATTAGGTAAATAATTATTAATTTATTATAATGATGATGCAGATGAAGAAACAAAATCTAACTACGCACTTTTTAAGCTGATGAGTCATGAGTTGATGACTGATGATGATGACTGACGCGGACTATAATTTTCTGGAAGCGACCAACCGTCAAAATATATAATAATATTGTTCATAGATTTGTGATAAGTTGATAACAAAGTCAGATAATATTATGAATCAGTGGGAAGATCTTTCATTTAAGGTTCGTAATGACGTAAGCGGTAAAAAAACAATGTTTGCCAAGTGAGCTAGTGTACTATTTAAATATTTCGTTAAAAAAATAATATTGTTGGTTGGATCTGCTTGGTATCTTGTAACATAAAAGGTCTGTCATGTTCTTGTCATGTTCTTGTTTCTTAGCTTTCAATTGAAAAGTTGGCCATTACACACTGTCAAAACACTAAACAAGCCGAATCATTAGTGGAGAGCGTTGATATAAATCATTATGTATTATCATAAATAAATATTCAATGGACTTAGCATTAAATTTTATCCGGAGCTCGCTGGCGGGCGGCCAAAGGCCGGCTCTCAGATTTGTTTTATACTGGATAGTGGTATCACTTTTTACACGGGACAACCGTTACTGCAACACGGTGACACAAAAACTATAAGGAGGGCAATATTATGATCTATCTCCTTAATAAAATATCTCCATAGTATTAAAATGATTCCAAGATATACAGACCTTATAGTTACAATGTTTTGTCTTCATTAAATACGGTAGAAAAGAGACAATTATTGTAAAACTATAACGCCTGTTATACTGATCAGGAGCCTGAATCAAGACGGATTCGTAATTGCTTCGTTATAGAATCGCCGATCAAAATGTATGGAATTGACATAAGACGAGTCGAACGTCAACGTCATATTAACGGACGCTTTTGTCAATCCCATACATTTTCATCGGCGATTCTATAACGAAGCGATTACGAATTCGTCTTGACTCAGGCCCCTGACTATATTTCTATCGTTATGAAACGTTATTTGATTCGTTATAATATTATTATCCTGATTCCTGAGTAAGAAAGACTATATTTTGCGTAGTCTACAGTCATTTTTTGCGTGTTTATTCGTAGTCGAGTTATAATTTAAAATCCCTATGTAGTATCGGAGAAACTGTTTGGCTGAGTGCTTTTATATTTGTCAAAAACTTTCATATCGAAATTAGCCCTTTAGATTAGCAACTTTGCAGATATAGTACAATTTTGGTATGATTCACATGATGCAGTTTGAACTTATCGCAGGCCGAAATTCATGTAAATGGGATTGCACAAAACGAATACGGCCAGGTCGACCTGTGATAAGTCCAAACGGATGGATCGACTATTTGTGTGTAGCCTTTAGTTCCATGTAAGCCAGCTCCAGCGAAACTAACTCCACGGCTACGACGATGCAAAATTTTATCGAATGTTTCCCTCAACTATCCATTCTCCACCCATTAAGAGTCTCACATCAGTAGCTCAGATTGTTGACTGAAACTTTCCGAGCACTCAACGGAGAAAGATGCCAGATTGAGATTATTAACTGCGGATTATCCGACTGCGATAAGAGGAGGATTACGTTTTTTCAGTATATGTATGTATAATTGTTTGGCATGCTTCTACAACACGAAAGGCTCAATTGATTTTATCAAAAGAGGTGTCGTTAGTTCACTGTGAAAATACCACCGCGGATATTATAAATTCATTCAAGCATGCACACTAATTTGAAATTTCAATTAGTGTGCTTGCTTGAATTTAACATTAGGGTTCTTCCTTACAACTAACATATTAATATTTTATGATGTAAGCAAAACACTTGTCTTTAATTTAATTGCGAATACTTAGCCAGAACAATCTATCAACATCCAAGCGGCACCCGGCTGCCGCATAACAATTGAAAATCTATTGTGTCTGCGATTCCCACGATCAAGGTATAAGGTATTAAATAGATTTAGCATGTCTCTTACTTCTTACCCACTCTAAGTTGGTTTTCAATAATAACCACGTGCATTTTCTATAACCTTCATCAAACCACAAAGATGATATCACAACTAAACAGTTTCACGTATCGTATACGCTGGGAATGTTTAATAGAAAATATAAGTTATGTGTGCGAAGAAAATATTTTTCCGAACGCCCTGTCAGGAAATTGGAGTACACGTTTATCTCGGGGAGCGTAATCAGTGGCGACGAGAAAATACACAAAATACAACCCCCGGGACTAGTGCGAGTTTAATATAACGCGACTGATATATAGGGTATGTTTAGATCATAAAGTTAATATACCTTATATTAACTTTATGGTTTAGATACGGCCTACAGCCTAACGTTCATTTTTGACAGACATTCAAAAAGAGGAGGTTACTATATTTCGTAACTTACCAACGCTTATTTTAAACCGACTCTTATAAAAGAAATTCGTGAAATATAATATTATTTGTGTAAAAGTTTGAAATATACCATATATATGCTATCCGCCTGGAAATTGAAAAATAAAAAGAAAGTTCAAAAATTTGTTATGTTGTAGCAATTTATGAAATCATAATTAAGATTCAAAGTGAATCAGAACTGGTGGCTAAACTTTCATCGTGAAATAAGTGATAACTAAATTCAAAGAGGGTGTGTCCATTTTAAAACCACTAAGCTCTAAGCCTCATCGTTAACATTCAATAAAAAACCCAGCCAGATAAAACAGCCATAAAGTCGCCATTAACGACATCTGTAATCAACCTGAAGGCGGCCATTACAAAAACGACAAATACGCAGTTTTCGGACTATTCCGAATGCATAAAACTTTATGCGGCGGAGCGTCCGACCAGCACCACCTGACCTCGCCCGCCAGGTGTAAATCCCCCCTCTCATATAAATTCTAGAGGTCTCAGGGGACGAGGGAGCTCAATTTCCACTGGCGGGCGAAACGGTAAATGTTAATTTTCAAGAATAGCCGAAACCTTTCCTCTTAACGAGCGAGTCGTTAAGAGTGTTTAAAAGCGTTCGCGTTATAAGTAATTAGTGACGTGGCCAGATTCGAAGCCAATTCAAAGTTTCACCGCCGACGGCTTAGCCGGATTCGAAGTTGAAGGGTTTGATTACCCGGGTTATCGGGGAGAGCACTGTGTATCCGGGTGTACCCGAGTCGGGGCTACAGTTTTAGGGCGTATCCGGCTTTCAATATTTAATAGCTCGTGTATCATGTAAACTTTATGCTAACATGAGTTTAGTATAATACTAGCGACCCGCCCCGGCATCGCACGGGTATAAAATATATAGCCACTGAAGAAATTATGCCTATAGCCTTCCTCAATAAATGGGCTATCTAACACTGAAAGAATTTTTCAAATCAGACCTGTAGTTCCTGAAATTACCGTATTCAAGTTAGCCCTTTCAAAGAATTTTCCCCGTTTTTTCCACATTTTCCTCTATTTCTTCGCTCCTATTAGTCTTAGCGTGATAAAATATAGCCTATAACCTTCCTCGATAAATGGGCTATCTAACATTGAAAGAATCATCAAAATCCGTTGCGTAGTTTTAAGGATTAAAGGGAACAAAAGGACATGAGGGAAAAAAGCGACTTTGTTTTATAATAGGTATAGATAGATTATGTTATCACTTATCAATTATCACGAATAGAAAAATATTCGTAAACTAGATGAGGCCCGCAACTCCGTCGCAGAAAAATTTGTTTATCGCCCGGGAACCGTACATTTTTCTGGAATAAAAAGTATTCTATATCCTTTCTCGGAACTCAATGTATCGGCACCAAATCCAGCAAAATCGGTTCAGCGATTTTGATAAAATTTGGTACGCAGATACCTTGAGATCCGAGAAAGGACATAGAATATTTTTTATCCCGAAATAATGTGCGGTTCTCGACAATTGTTGTTAGTACTACGGTTTAAGACTTTATTTCTCACAAAATAATTATACAAATTATTATACATGGCGAGAAACACGTGATTACAAAAATAAATTGAATGATACATTTGGCAAACACTTTCTAAGTATAGGCATTAACATTTTTGTCATTTTTCATATTCTCATAAAACATTACATTTATCATCATTATTTCTAAGTTATTCATCATACAATCTCTGGAAAAGCAAACATTACATATTTTGTCATTCATCACTATTTCAAAATTTTAAATTATACATCATTCATTTTCCGGAAAGCAAACATTACAATATTTATCATTCATCACTATTTCAAAATTTTACATCACACATTTTTTGGCAAACAAACATCACATTTATCATTCATCACTATTTCAAAATTATAATATATTATCATATATTCTCTAGGTTACGAGTATGACTATTTTACATTAATTTAATTTACAGCAGTTAGTACATAAAATTTAAGTTTCTTTTTGAATAATGGTAGTGATTTTATTTCTTTTATATCTTTAGGCAAGCTATTATACATTTTGGCACCTTCAAACATAATATTTTTAATCCCATAGTTGGAGCGTGGTGTATACAGATTTATATTATTTGCATTTCTTAGGTGGCGAGTGTGGATTTGCGACTTTTTAGTAAAGATGATTTGTGAGTGGATGTCTTTGGTCAATATTTTTCTTATTAATAGGCAGGTGTGGAATGTATATATTTGTTTTACAGTCATTAGCTTAACTACTAGATACTACTACTACTAGATAACTAGTACTAACAATATCTACAAATGCTCAAAAAGAAAATCGAACAAATTCAAAAACCGATTCGCACTGTGATCCTTGACGTTTACTCAGTTTTTCTTCGTGGACTTAAAATGTCAGCTTTTCGCAAAGCCGTGTCTTTCTTAATCCCCGGGAATTGTTTTTCATAAGTCCGATAGAGCCTCTGTTTCGCCTTTGTGTTTAATTTTTTTATAATTAAAACGTCATTTTACCCGCGACGCGACGGATTAGGTGCTGCAAAAATTAATATAAATATTTTGACATCGTTTGTTATATCAGGGAATAAAGATGTTAAGCAGTTTAATGTTTTATGCTTTAAATTAAAACTAATTGCTTCTGTATTATAATGACAGATGACATTTTTTAAGTAACGTTTTAGATACTTACTTTAAACCTATAAGGTGTGTACTTCTGAGGTGTGTACTGTGTAGTGATTAACCTATCAAGCCCCATAAGATCGCCGGTGATCGCGACAACAATAGAATAGCAATAGATTTCCAAGATTCCGCGATCGAAGGATTAAAAGCCTATTCAACGGAAAATATTACAAATAACACTGGGTCGTAGCCAGGGTCCTTATTTTTAATTCCTTAATTAAATATTTAAAAATTAAATTATTTTAAAATTCCAATATCAACTTCAACTTACTTAATGAAGTGGCGCTAGAGATAATAATTTAGGGCAACCTAACTTGTAACAAACAAACATCGCAAAATTTTAATCCAAAATAATTTTACTTTCTTGGGCTAAAATATTTTATAAAAAAATGTCAGAATTTTTAGTATAGACAAAAAACTTAATTTTAAGTACTTTCGTAAGACTTTAAATAAATGTAGTTCAGTTGGTGCAAGGCAAAAGCGTTTGATTCTTCATTTCTTTTATATTGAACGACGATGTTATATTTTATATTATTTTTTTTTTTTATATATATGGCTGCGGGACCTCTTGTTCCCCCTTCCGAAGGGAAGAGCCAATTACTTACATAGTTCGTTACATCTGGGTTTTTTAACCGACTTCCAAAAAACGAGGAGGTTATATGTTCGGCTGTGGTTTTTTTTTATATGTTCAACGATTGCTCCGCCGTTTGTGAACCGATTTTCGAAATTTTTATTTTGTTGTATTTGGTTTCACTCCTATTTGATACCATGTTCACAAAAGTGGTGACCTGATGATGGGATCTAGGAGTAATCGAGGGAACTCCTCGAAATTTATATGGAAACATATGGGGATTTTGGTTTTATGTGAAGTTTACTAAGAATATGCTACCAAAAAGTGAAATATTGGGTCAAGGTATACCATGGTTTCGAAGATGATGAGAGAACTCCTGACTCCTTATAGATACACGTTTGGGAGTTTCGGCATTGTTTTAAGAACAGAAAGCATATGCTACTATGCAATTCATATTCATTATTATAATCATCATCATCATCATCATCATCATCATCGTCATCATCATTACCACGTCGTGTTAAGGTCACCAATGTCTCATGGCGCAGAATAGATAATAGTACAAGGCATAGGTATGGATATACTATATACTAATAATAATAATTATATACTGTATAACAACACCTGTTTGTTTATACACGGCGGTATCGCCGCGACGCCGCGCGGCGCGTTGCGGCAGACGACAGATCGAATACTTTTAACTACTTTATATACAGATCCAATACTTTACTAACTACTATAAAAAATTAAATAGACAAATAGAATTAAAATAAAGTTATTTTTAAAAGAGCATTTAAACAAAACAAAGTCATTAAGTATATTTTTAATTAGTTATACTTATTAATCGATAGATGACGCACTAAGTATCGATTTGAAATTGAATTCTTGATTACAAGAACAGCTATCAATAATTATGATAATATCTTCTTATATATAAAATAGGGATGATGACAAGGTCAAAGATTAGCGAATTTTGTTAATAAAATAAAGAAAGCACGGTAAAAAATAAGCGTTACCAAAATTTCAGCTCGATAGCATTTGTATTTTTTTTGTTAGGCGCCTTCAACGTTGGATAATCAAGTCGATTTTTTTTTCAATTAAATTTCTTAATATTTGTATACCATTCGATAAGTTATGCAATTAAAAGCAACTTTTGGTATGAAACCACTTTCATAAACACAATATTTAATATACCTATCGAACAAAGTTCTCTCCCGATCCGTACTAACTAAGAATCAGTCTTTCGTAGCATTTTGTATGGAGCGTTTCGGGCAGGTCTATTTTATGAGATGTTTGAATTGTTCATATCTTGGTGAATTTTTAAGCTGTGAGAGTCATTCTTTCAGCAATGTTTCTATTTTTTAAGGGTCTTTCAATTACCAATAAGAAAAAAAAATTAGTCATCAAGCCTATTCTCGTGTCACAATGTTAGTCCACGAACTAATCCGAAACGGCTTTACTGATTTTTACCAAATTTTATATGCATATTCAGTAGGTCTGAGAATCGGCTACTCGGTACTTTATATATTGATAAGTGCATATTTTGTTGAATAAATAATAGTAAATTATTACAACCTGAGACTGACGGCGACCATGTTTGTGCGACGGGATAGCGATCGACGTTGCCATGGTGACATAGTTACTTAGTCAATTCAATAAAATAATATTATGTCAAATACATATATTATTATTATGGCAAAGCAACGTTTGCCGGGACAGCTAGTTATATACTCGTACATATTATGAGTAGCTACGCTACATCCTATGCAAGTTTGTACAATTTTTTATCTGATAGATCCTTCGATCGTGGAAAAACAAGACACAATAGCCTTTCTATTGTTATCGCAATCGCCGGTGACTGCTTGGGGCTTGAAGCATTAAAATTGTTAAATTACTTAGCACAATATGTTCACTTCACTGATAATATATTATTTTGTGAGTGTGAATTGTGACTCTTAACAAATTGTAATAAGATACGTAAAATATACGCGAAGGTTTACACCTACTAGTGTAACTAAAAAGAGTGAAATTATTATTATTTTTAACAAAAAATTAAAACCGACTTCCAAGGTAAAAACAATAATAACATTAATATAAACTAAAAAGTATTAAATGATTTTTACTATCTAATAGTGCCTTTTTCCGAATTCGGCTTAACCTCAACTATTTCTGTACTCAATCTTCATAATTTTGAAGTCGGTGCCAGTTCCAAAAGTTTCAAATATTCTGTCAGAGGACTGAAGATTCAGCTATCTGGTACCGACTTCAAAATTTACAAGGCATATAATATGATTTATATTTACTATTTATACATGATACTATTGTGGTGTTCATTACAAGTTACTTTTTACATTTTACTATCTTTTATTTAATGTACAATTGGATGGATGGAGCATTCGTTGCGAATTTTATTTTGCTAAAAATATTTATTCAATAAATTGTTTCTTGCATCCATTTTCACTTCTAATGTATACATTTACATTTTCTCAATTATAATATAATAATATATTGTCTTTAACACTTATCTTATAATAATATATTCTATTTATTATTAATGTATATTCTTATTATAAATAACATTGATCCATTCTATACACAATTTTACAATTTAATGTTTCCATATATACATTATTTCCTATAATAATAATAATAATTCGTATAATACATGACGATGTTATATTATAGTTTCTTAAGTCAATGCAAGGTAAAGAAACTAAACATCTACTTTTATTTTATTATATTATATAGTTTTTCCCGGAAACCTACTAACATAAGTACTAAATTGATAAAAAATTGCAGCCGTTTATGCATTGATTATAGAAAGAAGTATATAGCCTACAGAAAAAGATAACTCATTACTACAGCGAATGAAACCAAATTATATGTACGGCTAGCAAGGATGAAAGGAATTAACTTTGCACGCTGTGGGCAATATTTATAATAAAATCGCTAGCGTTTATGACTCGCACCAAACCTTAAATTATACGAGCAGCTCTTAATTACTTAAAAACTCCAGTAAAGGAGAAATAAGGGCGGGCACACGTTCCGGCTCATTGCTCCGGCGCCAGTGAGCGCTGCGCCTTACCTGCCACACCTACATACTAATGAGAGGCACTTAATATGCAGTTTTGTATTAGAGCGTAAGGCTAGCCTTATTTTTAACGTGTGGAAATACTCAAAGCATTCCCGACATTTTTGGACTGGATATGTGGGACTCCCCGGGTGCTGCAGTAAAGAGAAGCACCCAAGGTTACCCAGTAAGGCCTAACGGGTGTCGCTGGGCCACTAGACCTACCTGAGGGGAATACTGTAGCGTCCCAGTCAACGGCATGCTCTACCAGCATGATTTAAATAATTTTGTAATTATTAAAAACCCTATATAATTATTAGGTTCTTTTAGGTTCTTATTATTACAATATTAATATTATAGTTTATACCTGGGGTAAGTTTTAATTAATTTAACCCATCAACTCTCAAACGGAACCCGGGTGCCGCATAACAGTTGAATATCTATTGTGTCTGTGATTCGCACGATCGAGGTATTAATGATAATAATACCTCTTGATGATATGTCTTAAAGTCAGAAAAGAAACTCTGTTAATTCTTGAGCTCATGAAAAAATTGCAAAATTAATCATTATCACTTGGACCAAACATCCTGCTTTCCGCTATCCGCTCTAACTTGGGCCATACAGATATAATTTCTGTGAGTAAACCATTTGTGCGGAAACGATCCTGTTGTAATTAAGTTACAATACAGTTACCGCTCTGAATATTTTACAAAGACGAAAAGAAGTATGGCGACCACACTGTGTGATGGAATTTCCTGTACCCGGATTATACTATTCTAAAACAACATTTAAAATGCTGCCTCTTTCTTTGCTCAATCTAGTCCGTTTCCTATCAAACAAGAAAATAGTAACATCACAATGTCAAACAAACGTCAAACGTCTGATAGACCAATAATGGCGCGTTTGATATTTTATGTGGATCTACAATTAAAGATGTGAGTGGAAGAATCGAACAAGTATCATTTCGTAACATACGGAGAATACCTCATTTTTTCCCTAATAATTTTAATAAAACTTGTAACTTATCTACTTCATATTTTTTTTTTTTTTTTTTTTTTTTTTGAGCTGGCAACTCTCTTAGCTAGACGTACATTTGTATCCTCCCGACTATTATTTAAGTTTTTTTAAATTATACGCTGTAAATACTATTGTAAATGTGTTAGAAACTTAATTTATAACTCTATAAATTGTTATAACTTTATACTCACGGCAGTGTTTGTGCATAATAGTGTTTAATTACAAATAAAAGTTCAAGCCCGGTACCAGCTGTCAACGACTGGACGAGTTCAAATTTTGGAGATGTGTTTTCTTATGAATTGCTAATCCCGGGGAGTATTGTATTTGATTATCATCTTATTAGTCATCTTTTACTAACTAATAATCACAACTCCACTGCACACCGCTCACTTTAGTGAGCTACGTCCCATACACACTTGGCAAAGTTAATTTCTCTCTTGGCTTGACAAGTCGTGGAAGCGGAGTTGCAGATAAAAACAATAAAGCCCACACATACATTACACTAATATACTGTGCACGCACAACACAAGCACAGAGGCATCCTCAAAAACACCTAAATTTAATACATTTAGTGTTCAGTTATATACAGGTTATAGTAACTAACAACTAACACTATAATTTGTCTATACTGTCTTTTTCTTTTATATTTCACCTTTCCAATCTATTTGTATAATCTCAGTTTCATTCTTTAATCTCTTTCTGGTCACTTTGCTAAATTTTTCCCACTACAACTTGTAATTTCACATTATAATAATAATATCTTATTGAGGCTGGCTTTTGCTTTCGATCTAAAGTAAAAGGTGACTTACACCAGATACATTTAGCTAATAAAGCCATTAAACTATTACAATAATTATTTTTCAGTGCCTGGGAATAAACATAATATAGCAAAATGATGACCCGTTCAGCCGTGGCCCGTCGTACCGAGGAACAACTACGTGTGGCCCTCGAGGAGTTAAAGGACTATAAAGACCAATGCCAAACACTGCTGAGGGAAAGAGATGACAATGAAAAAGAGATGTTATCTATCTTGCAGAAAAATATGGAATTAAAATCACAACTTAATAAGTTATGTTTAGACTATGAAAATGTTCACCAACAAAAAGTGGAACTTCAAAGCATTGTTGACTCTTTTGATCAGTGCAGAGACGAATATGAAGAAACGCTCAAGAACTCTGCTAATCTTAAGAAAAAATTGGACAGTGCTGAGGAATATATACTCCAACTGGAAGACCAATTAGACATTCAGCGATCAAATCAAACACAGATTTTATTCAACCAATTAATAAAAGACAATAAGTGTTCTGTTTCTAACACATCTTGTAACAATATTAGCACCATCGATTTAACTGCAGATGATACAGTACCAGTGTGCATTATGGACAGTAACAGAAAACTGAAGAAATATGTAAAAATTAAAAGATTTATAAAGAAAGCTCAGCAATTGTCAATTAAAAATAAAAAAGTAGTTACAAAATTGTCTAAAACAACAAAGAATAAAATGTTTTTGAGTGATAAATTGCTGAAATGTTCTAGTGAATTAGAAGATATAAAATATAATTATGAGGCCGATGTATGCAGCCTTCAGGCTGAAATCTCAAGTTTATTGTTTTCATTAGAAAATATTACAAAAAAATATGAATTATCAAAAAAGGAAATACAGGGACATATTTCTGCCATGGATGATTTGCTTGAAATGTTACACTATAATGAGGAACGAGTGAACTCGTTGTTAAAAGTTAATACTATTTCAGAAATTCAAGAAAATCATTTAACTGGAGGAATATCACCTGATATGAAAAGCCAGAAGGTAAATACTGAAAGCCAGACTAATATCTGCCTATTTAGTGATGAAATAGGAAGAGACTTGGGTACATATCTTTATAGAATGTGTGGACAATTGGTCACTAACTTTTGTATGCCCGGAGCTACTTACTGTGAGATAATAGACAGGGCATCAACTATGACTTATTGTCCTAACACCACTATAATAATTCTAGTCGGGAGAAGGGGTAAAGTAAATAAGAAACAGATGACTGATCTTTTAGAGTGTTTATATAATATTAAAAACTTAACAAACATTATATTATTCACTTTGCCCTATATAAAAATGTTGCCAAAAAGCTGTGCTCATGAAAATCAGATAAGATTTAGGTTGAATAGCATATTGTATAGTGCTGTCAACAATAATTGTATAGTTTTAAGCGACACACAACCAAAATGTCAGGTTGTGGATATAAATAATTTAGATGGTAAATTTATTAATAATATAAGTATAGATAAGTACTACTTATCTCATTACTGTAAGAGACATATAGCAAATATGCTATCAATTTTTTTATTTTCTTTGAAAGCCAAGAATTTGGCTTCTTTGACTCCTGCTTCTATTGAGCAGTATTCTAGTTTTAGTAACGAGTTGGAATATGTTCCAATTAATTATTTAAATTAGACCATAAGACAATGGAGGATGTCTCTTGCACTAATAGCTTAAGTGTGAAAAATCCTACCAAAACTTACTCCAATATAAATAGCAAGAATGTTATAAGCTTGGTGCATCAGAACTTTCAAGGAATGGTAGGTAAAGAGCTTGAAACTGAGTTATTTCTAAAACAATTTCAAATTGATATTATTTGTATTTCAGAACACTGGTTTAGAAAACATGAACTCATTTTCAATCTCAATGATCACCAGGTGGCAAGCTCGTTCAGCAGAGAGAATGTCATTAGAGGCGGATCACTTATATTAATTAGAAAAAATTTAAAATTCAAAGAACGTAAAGACATTGTGAACCTCTCTTCTGAACGGATAATAGAAGTAGCCTGCATAGAGTTAAGTCAACTAATTATTGTAAGCGTATACAGGCCACCATCAGGGTTATATGACTCCTTTGAACAAAGCATGGAACAAATATTATCAAAGATATGTGCATCTAACAAAAAAGTTATCGTTTGTGGTGACTTTAATATTAATTTATTTGACTTGAACTCTACTACTGTTAGATTCACATCTCTATTTAAATCATATAACCTAAATTACTTGTTTTATGAGCCAACAAGAATCTGTGACACAACAGCAACTTGTATTGATAATATTTTTACAAATTTTTCTCCATGTAAAAAAGAAATCATAAATAAGCTTAGCTCTGATCACTGTGGGCAACTAGCCTCATTTAATATACATTGCGATAGTTACCTAGAGGAAAAGCGTGTGTTTGTTCCTGTGAATACAAAACGTATTGAGAAGTTTAGAAATAACTTAAGTTCAAGTATTCAACTATTATTGGATGAGACAAATAGCTCAGATGAAGCATTTAACAAATTGTTTAAGATGATAAGAACCCAATTTAATACTGTATTTACTCCTAGAACGGTTAAAAAAAGCCATAAAAATAATAATAATTTTACAGTATGGGCAACTACAGGAATTAAAATAAGCAGACAAAGATTATATGAATTGTATGATGAAAAATGCATGAACACTAGTGATAAATTCAAAACATATGTAAAAAACTATTCAAAGATTTTTAAAAATGTTTGTAAAGCCGCTAAGGCTATTCACATTAGGAATAAAATTAAAAATTCGAGAAATAAAATCAAAACTACTTGGAAAGTAATAGCTGGTGAGACTGGAAACGTCACCAGTCGTAGCTCTGATTTTGAAATTTATTTTGAAAATAAAAAGATTACCAATGATCATGAGGTTGCGACTGTCTTCGAAAAATTTTTTGCTGACATTCCGGTCTCAACTACGAAAAATTTAAACTCCTCACCTGCAGCTGCTGAAAAACTACTCAGAGACCAATGTAAAGGAATGTAATGTCAATTTTAGGTTTAAAGAGATTGTCCCCAAAGATATCATTGATACTTTTAAATTAATAAATATTAAAGATACTACTGATCTCTGGGGCATGTCTACTAAAATTATCAAATCAATAATTGACATTATAGCTCCTCATCTATCAATGATTTTTAATGACTGCATAAAGAGTGGTGTTTTTCCTGACTTGATGAAGCACAGTAAGGTTGTACCTTTATTTAAAGCGGGACTTAAATCTGATCCTACAAATTATAGGCCTATATCGATTCTACCGACTCTAAGTAAAATATTTGAAAAAATAATTTTAAATCAGTTACTATTACATTTTAACTTAAATAATTTATTGCACAAAAATCAATATGGTTTTACTAAGGGTCGATCCACAACGGATGCTGGTATAGGTCTTCTTTATAGTATATTTGAAGCATGGGAGGACTCGCAGGATGCCCTAGGGGTTTTTTGCGACCTCTCCAAGGCTTTTGACTGTGTTGAGCATGCTACATTGATCAGGAAATTGCACCACTATGGCATTAGGGACTCAGCACTCAACCTTTTGACATCTTACCTCAAAAATAGAACTCAAAGGGTTGACATTAATAGTAAAAGGTCCAAAGGGACCAAAATAGAATTAGGCGTCCCACAGGGATCCATTTTAGGTCCATTCCTTTTTCTCATCTACATAAACGACTTACCTTATCTTGTTAAGGATAATGATAATGAGATAGTACTTTTTGCTGATGACACTTCACTTATTTTTAAAGTGAAGCGACAACAGTCAAATTACGACGAGGTAAATAGTGCTCTCTCAAAAATAGTACATTGGTTTAACGTTAATAACTTACTTCTAAATTCTAAGAAAACTAAATGTTTAAAATTTACTTTGCCCAATGTTAGGCAAGTTAAAACCAATATACTATTAAATGATGAGAAGATGGATTTGGTGGACTCCACTGTATTCTTAGGCATTACACTAGATAGTAAACTACAGTGGGGTCCTCATATTGCTAATCTTGCAGATAGGCTCAGTTCTGCAGCATACGCAGTCAGAAAAATACGGGAAATTGCTGACGAAGACACAGCAAGACTAGTTTATTTCAGTTATTTTCATAGTAGAATGTCGTATGGCATCCTCTTATGGGGAAACGCTGCCGACATTAATACGATTTTTGTGCTGCAGAAGCGAGCTATACGTTCAATTTATAAAATGTCAGCTTTTGAATCTCTGAGAGAAAAGTTTAAAGAAATTGGTATTCTAACTGTTGCTTCTCAATACATTTTGGATAATGTTTTATATGTTAGAAAGAATCTTAGTAAATTTAGAACCAAAAGTGACATTCACGGAAGAAACACTAGAAATAAGTACAAACTAGAAATACCGGTGATCAGACTTAGTAAAGTTAGTAAATCTTTTAAAGGTCAATGTGTACGCCTTTACAATAAAATCCCAGAAAACGTTCAAAATCTTTCCATTAATAAATTTAAAAAAGTAGTCAAAGAACGTTTGTGTGCCAAAGCCTATTATAAGGTCAATGATTTCATAAACGACGGCACATCTTGGGAGTAGGATGGCTGCTTGCAAGGCTACTTCTACATTATTTTATGACTTACAATTATGTATGTATGTTGACATTGTATAATTTTAAGTTACAGAATTGTAAACTTTATTTTAAAAGATTAATTTTTTTCTCACTTTTTTTGGTAAATAAAGTGGGCCCCCTGCGAGTTTCTTACGCCGGTTCTTCTCGCCGGGTTAGTTCCCGAACCGGTGGTAGGCATCATGTAGACTTTCAGAAAATATTTGCAAAAATTTATTCTGAATAAAAAAATTTGAGTTTGATATCCTAGCTAATATATCTGGCTACACATTTACTTCATAGTTTTTCTATTTCAAATCATTTAAGCAAAAAAGGGAAGTTTTTTCATGTTACTTACCTTATTCTTCCACTCACGTCTTGAATTAATTTTTCTTATTAGGGTTCCCTTATCCGTATTTCTTTTCTTAATCTTCTTTCATTACACCTATTTTTATGCTCATTCTATGCTTGCTTTTTTTCTAATATAATAAACTAGCTGACCCGGCAAAGTTGTTTTGCCATATAAATTATAGCAGTGCCCGCGACTTTGTTCGTGTGGTTGTCGAAAACACTGTCGCGATTGCAATGAAAAGGATATAGCGGGTCAATATCTTAAGGCGATATATCGAAAATAAATTATAGCGCAAGGGCAATTTTATACTTAATAATACGATGATGATGATGAGCGAAATTTGCATAGTAGCATCTGCTTTCCGTTCTTAAAACAACATCGAAACTCCCAAACTTGTATCTATAAAGAATCAGGAGTTCCCTCAGCACCTTCCGAACCATGATATACTTCGGTGCAAAATCTTACTTGCATCGCTTACTAATGCTTCGAATACTTCTCACGAAACCGAAGTCATCAAATGTTTCCATATAAATTTTGAAGAGTTCCCTCGATTACTAATGGATCCCTTTATCAGGTCACCACTTTTGTGAACGGGGTACTAGATTGGGATGATGCCCTATACACCAAAAGAAAAATTTTGAAAATCGGTTCACATACGGCGGAGTGATCGTTAAATATAAAAAAAACGAACATAACACCTCCTCCATCTTGAAAGTCGGTTAAAATTGTAGCTTATGTGTTATTCTGATGTATAAGCTATATTATTGTAAAGTTTCATTAAAATCCGTTCAGTAGTTTTTGCGTGAAAGAGTAACAAACATCCATACATACATCCTCACAAACTTTCGCCTTTATAATATTAAGTAGGATTATCATAAATACCGATCATATTTCAATAGAAATGGTCACCCTAGTGATCGAACAAAAAGGCAAAAAAATAATTCACAAAACACCGTCATATTTTTATTTAATTCTATTGTTTCTCAGTTTTCTTTTGGGCATTCCAACAAACATTTTAACAATAAATTGGTCGATTCTGTGAAAATATTTTCCCAATATAAATTTCAATGAAAAAGATTTTCGAATGCTTGTCCAATTAGTATCAAACTTTTTGTGTACGTACCTATAACGTCCTCAGGGCCCTCACTACCATAACATGTGCAATGTGTGCAATCCACACGGGCGCCATCCTCTAGGGGCGCCAAAACAAAGGACCCAAAAAATTTGCCTAAAGGGGCGCCCAAATCCTTTTTTTGCACGCAGGCGCCAGTAGCTCTTACGGGGGCCCTGAACGTCCTACATACTTATTTAATGTATATAATGTTATTAGGGATACTAATTCCAAACAAGACCTTTGCATCCCCATTTTCGATGTATGTATTTTCAGAGCATATAGTACTTGTAACCACTCTTCAAATACTGTAGTGCCTGGGAAAAGATTATAAATGTCCGTATGTTCTTTCGACTACGAAAGGAATGACTAACAGGTCAATACGTTTAGGACCAACCATGTGCGGGTTTCCTCACGATGTTTTCCTTCACCGTACGAGCGTCCGCATTATATTATATTATTTGAGATCAGAAAATGTCTCATTGGTACACGCCTCCACCCGGGGTCGAACCTGCACCCTCTTGAGTGCGAACCAACGGTATTTCCACTAGGCCACGGACGCTCTTGTAATAATAATAATTATCATAATGTAATTCCAACTTACTAATAAAATCAATAAGGGCCTGTTTCACCAATTCCTGATAAGTGCCGAATAGGCTATCCACCACTTAACTTGACAGATGAAGTACATGGAGAATCTGTCAAAAAAGTTGTGAATAGCCTATTCGGCACTTTATCAGAAAGTGGTGAAACAGGCCCGTTACAGTATCAACGCGGCAAGCGTCAGTCAGATAAAATGCTACTTTATGACAGGCTATAGCTTTGTCCACATTGTGCCTTTTTTTTGTTCAACAAGGACATGCGTTGAAATCGTAGCGCGCGCTATGACACTTTTCTTTCAACGCGGGTGGATTTTGACGCGCGTCACGGGCGTGCCACACGTTCACTGTTGACAGCACTATAAGGCATGCCCTTGTTGAATAGAAAAAAGGCACAATGTGGACAAAGCTAACGCGCATTACGGGCATGCCGCATGCCTTACGTTCGCTGTTGACTGCGCTATAACGCATGCCCTTGATGAACAAAAAAAGACCCAGTGTGGACAAAGCTTATAGGATTCATGTTATTCTACAGCACTACAATTAGTACTACAAAACAGCGGCGGCGTGAGTCGCTAGACTAATTTCACTAGAAAATAAAACCTACGTCATAAAGTGTAATTTTATTTGAATTTTTGTCGGTCGCGTCGCTTGCGGAAAAGATAGGAATGTAATGGCTGGTTTACACGTATTAAGTAGATAAGTAGTTAACTAAATTTTAACCTAATTTGAAGTGCCTGCCTGAAATATTGTGTCCAGTGACAAGCCCCGCCTGCCAACTTAACAGAAAATAGTCAAAATTCTAATTTCATTGTGTAGTACTTAACTAAATTTTAACTTGCTACTTGCTACTAAATTTTGTGTTTACATGCAATGAATAACTTAAAATTTAGTTAACTACTTACTTAATACGTGTAAATTAGCCCTTACACAGTTAATAATGACAGACAACTGACAAGATAAAATCTTATTTGTCATTGTAGTTATAATTCCAAAAATAAGGCAGATGAAATAATAATTATACTATAATTATGCCTATCATATTAAGCATCTCATTTGCCTATCATAATAATCGGAAACGTCACCACATTACAGACAAATAAATCTAAATCAGACAAATATTATGTCTAATCAGTAATCAGACAATCACAAGTCATAATTACTTATAAGTTATATTATACCACAATAAACAAAACGAACTAGTAGGCCGACTTTAAACAAACTGACGAAATGGGTCGGGTACCGCAGATGTCCACTGTAAGCATGGTGCGAACGGCTGAGCAACTCAGTGAGTCGGCGATATGACATACTACCTACCAGCTACTCGTTAAACGTATTTTCGAGAAAACTTCTTAGGGTCAATTCAGACTGCAACGCGATGCGTAGAGGCATTTCTAAATTTGTATGAATTTGACAGATTTGCAAGACGTCTCACGCAATCGAAATCTGAAATTGACAATTGCGCGTCGCGTTGCGGTCTAAAATCTAAATTAACCGTAAGTCAGCCTACTAGCTGATTTTGTCTAGTGTGGTTATAAGCTGCGTAATAAAATATGTTTTTTCTTATCTTTGGCGATGACCCGTGGTCAACCTTTGGTCATGACTCTGTACTTGATTTGGTAATTTAGGCCAAGTGTGGGTCAGAATTAACTAGATTTTTAATAATATGTTCGTTGAATGAGATTCCACGTTAAATAAATTTTTGATCTGTAATTTTCACAATGCGATACTGCCAGTGACAGACTGACTAGTGTCTAGACACTAGACAGGGTGTCGTGTTATGTTTTAGGTAGCCAACCCTGACAATGAAGTAATATGTTAAAACTTATAAATTACTAGCTGTCCCGGCAAACGTTGCTTTGCCATAATTTTTAAAGTATTACGCCTAGATTTTGCCCATATTATTTTATTGAAGTGACTAAATAAGTATGTCGCCATGGCAACGTCGATCGCACAAACAATGGTCAGTCTCAGGTTGTAATAATTTACTATTATTTATTCAACAAAATATGCACTTATCAATATATAAAGTATCCAGTAGCCGATTCTCAGACCTACTGAATATGCATATTATAAAATTTGGTTAAAATTAGTAAAGCCGTTTCGGAGGAGTTCGCTGACTAATATTGTGACACGAGAGTTTTATATATAAGACAAGAAGAAGACAAGATAATAATTTGTGAAGATAAACATTTACAAACGTCATATTAATACAAACAAGTCAAGTAACTTTATAACGCATTAGACCTTAAGGAAACATAGTGTAACTTGAACGTTTGTAACTACTTATTGTTAGTGTATACTTTATCAGTAAGGGTTATACAGATAGATAACAAAACTAAGTAATAATACTTTAGGGTGTGTATGTGTGCCTTGTAGAGAGTTCACTGTGAAAATAGCAGCGCTGAAAGACTAATTTTTTTCACTTTTGTATGAGAATGCGCCCCAGCGTTACAAGTTCCTCATACAAAAGTGAAAATATAATTTAGTCTTTGGTCAGCGCTGCTACTTTCTCAATAAACCCTCTACGAGGAACACATACATTAGTACTCTAAAATATTATGACTGAGTTTTGTTACAACCTGTAGAATTTGATTCTTATATTCCAACTATAGGTAGGTATTTCAGTATGAGATTAATATTTGCAACAAGTGCCTTTATGCCTCCAGTGTTGTGATTTCACAAACTACAGGGAAGTCGACAAATGATAATCATGATGATTAATAAATTACTATTAATTCAAGGACCATACAAGAATTACATTACTGATAACAGAGACACGCATTCGCTTATGTGTGGGCCATTAAAACGGCGAATTTGGTGGAAATTCACAAGTGCTAGGTATCTGTAGGTAGGTACTGTATTAAGGCCATGCTTTTAGACTACTCAATGAAACTTCAGGAGGCACAAGTGCATAATATTTTAAAAAATATCTTCAAATAACGTGTGTCACGATGTGATAGTAAACTACCAATATCTTGTCTCATCCCTGATCTAATAATATATGCAAGCACTCTCACGTCGCTCACTCGTCGCCCCGCTGAAGGAACTTATAAATCGCCTTTCTTTGGCGGAGCGATCTAACTATTGTGGCTAGCTTTTTTTTTTTTGACAGTGGGAAATGCGTTACGCATTCCCAACAGCTCGGTAGAAAGGCCGCCGGGATATGTGGGACTCCCAGATCCCATTCTGGTGCTGCGGTAAGGAACGCACCCGGGTATACCCACTAAACCCACCGGTGCCTCCTCCTCCGCATGTTGCTGGGCCGCCGGACACGCCAGGGGCGAAACTGCAGCGGCCCAGTTATTGTGGCCAGCCTAAATATGGAATAAATAATATAAGTAATATTGTTCAATGTTAATTTTGTAGCATACAATCAGGAAATTATCAAATAATTTACATCTAACTAATGCCTGGCATTATGACAAGGATAAAGGTATAAAAATATAATATTCCTGAACATATTCCTAGATTCGCTTTAAGCGCAACCGAAAACTAAAGCTTGTATTTTAAAATAAACTAGAATCTAGATGATGCCCGCGTTTATCGCGTAGGGACCATACACTTTTTCGGAACAAAAAGCATCCTAGTATAGCCTTTCCCGGGACTCAAAGTATCTCCATGCCCAGCAAAATTGGTTAAGCGGTTTGGGCGTGAAGAGGTAACAGACAGACAGACATACACACTTTCGAATTTATAATATTAGTATGGATCACGAAAGCTCTTCCTACAAGATCAAAACGCTGGTTTAGCGGCCGCCCTTAATAAATAGTTCCCTACGTGCTCTATTCTTAATTCCCAGAAGATTGAATAGCGAAAGATTTAGCGCGTGCCGTGCATCACCGAGTGTTACCAGGATATTGGGGGCCGAGTGGTCCGCGACGCCCCGGGAATTACGAGCAGGTACCTTTGTTTGGTACCTATAAATAAATACAAATAAAGGCCCATAAAGACCTCCTTGCTAATGAAAAGATCCGTATAGTTATAGAGAGTAAGTAAACTGTGTAACACAAACTGTATAACACAATGATAAAACATAATAATGTTATAGGTACTTGTTATTTGTTATGCCCACAGACATAGATCAAGATCTTGATCAATGTGGTTATGCCGAAAATAGGCTTGACAGAAAAGAATGCAACTTTAAGGGCCTTATCACACTGGCGATCAGTGAGCGATTTGAAAGCGACGCGATTGCGCAACGTCGTCGCGGCGTGGCGTGGATGCCATTTTGTACACTCGTCTAGGGAATTTCCTAGACGAGTGTACAAAATGGCGTCCACGCCACGCCGCGACGACGTTGCGCTGTCGCGGCGTACGCGCTGCGCAATCGCGTCGCTTTCAAATCGCTCACTAATCGCCAGTGTGATAAGGCCCTAAGACTGTTTACGCTACGGCGCGATCATGGGTCCGACTAGTCTCGTTACATACAGTTTGTTGAAAACTGCGGCACCGCTCGCCACCGCGGCCGCGCCGTCAGCCGTGTGAAAAGGGCCCATAGAAATACAAGGGTGAGTATGGAGCGGTGCCGCTGCCGCTGCGGCGCGTGTGATTAGTAAGAGAGCTATAGCCTTTTTCTATAAAATAACACTATGTCAATTTAGTTCCTACTCAGAAAAAAACCTACTGAAAGAAGCAATAATCCTTTACGAAGCCCAAAGAAGTCTGCAAACAGAGTTACGGAGTTCGTACAAGTGTGGATTGTTCGAGACCACGAGCGAAACATTTTCCAATCAAATTAAGTCCTCTTAACTGCACTTAAAATACTTGAGGCAAATATTCAAGCGGGTAATAGAGTCAAGTATAAACTTCTTTAAATGGATTATAAATTGTTCAAGTCGGTTTTAAAATAGTTTAGTATAACAACTTTAGTTTATCGCATAGAACCACTTTTGTATGGTTCTTGAGATTATTACTATCGTCTGTTTTGTATCAGTTTACATTGTTAACATATAAAATACAATGTACTTAATAAAGAGGAATTTTTTAGCATTTTTATAAGAATACAATCTTCGCTATAATTTGACCTTGAGGCTTGACGCCAAAATATTATGTCAACTTTAGCTATAGTTCTTGCAATCTAAGAGTGCGCGTCGCCTTTATTTGTAGTTGGAAATGTGAATAGACATTTTCGTTAATGTGCGTACCCGACGGAGCAGTCAGTAGCGAGCGAGCCATGTACACGTGTATAGATATGGTCACTCACACAACTAAGGGCGACGCGCACTCGTAGATTGCAAGAACTATACCTATTACCTTTCATCTAAATTAGGCGGATTGGACGAGAAGAGGTGACAGACACACTATCGCATTTACAATATTATTATACAAGTACTACTATGGTAGTCGAAATAAGCAGTGGCATAACCACAGGGTCCCAAGTTCCCAACCCAACCCAAAAGGGCCCCGGAATTTTTATACAATATATTGTTTTATTATGAACGTGACAATTTTTACCCCATCAATTTGCCACGGGCCCCGGATCTTATTATGTAGTTACGCCACTGGAAATTAGTATGATAATAATTTTGTATCTCGTTATATTATTATGTTGATTATATTATATTATCAGTATAGTATAACTCAATCTCAACCCCAGTATCGGAACTTAAATTCAATAACGCATACAAATGTAAAATCAAAGAACATTTGAATTTCCATGAATTTCCATCAGCTTCCCGAAACCGTTTTCCATCATTGTCGTCGCCGGGACGTCACCGACAAAAATATTAAAAGCAAATTTATGACAATTATATACATAGGTTTCTTTTTCTACTGATATTGGTCTAGTGACCCAAGACACCGCTGTTTTGTAGTGGTCTAGATCAAAATGAAACTAGCCTAGGTCAGTGTTTTTCCAAACTTTTTATGATATATTATATTAAGATGTATGCTATGAAAAAAAATTTCGTGACCAGAGTGCTTTTGTATCATGTAAGTATGTTTATGAATAGGTACGTATCCTTGCTAAAATTCACGTACTTAATATACTGTTATGAATCTCTTTAGTCTTAATTTTTTAAATCTTTTTAGTTTTTTGTCTTTTTTTTTATTCTTCTATACTTTATTTGTTTTTTTTTTTTTACGAAAATTGTTCTCTCGAACGGGAAATCCTTCTGGCGACGTTGAGGAGCTTCGCGACCCTCCCAGGGAATTGCGACCCGCGGGTTGAATAACATAGGTGATTTTATGTAGAATAATCGGTGACTTGCCGGTGACGTCAGCGTTGGACAATTGCTCTGAAGGTGCTGGAAGTTATTTTATGAGGCGATTTGTATTCACGAACTTGTGACGTCTCGTGGTGCCCGTCTACTTTGTAATGAGGCTGGTTCCGTTCCGTGGTCATCGATTATGATGGTCTTCCGTTTTGGTGGTCGATTTTGCTGGTTCTATTTCGTAGTCTACAGTCATGCAATGTTAGAGATAAACTATGATAACATGGCGCGCCCCTCTAAAGTTCAAAACCTTTGAAGTGCGTTGTCTCACTTGTCTTGCGCGGTCAGCTAGTTATGATTAGTTGACCAACAAATCTTGGTAATAAATGACATTAACTGAAATATTACGACTTACGAGCACTGGTTGATTGGTTGAATACTTACTACATTCAAACTTTTTCATAAGGATGTGACTACACACATTGAAACAGTAATTTGGAGGGGCGCGCCATTTTATCGTAGTTTATCTCTACTGGTTCCGTTTTGTGGTCGCCGTTAACCCATTGAGCCCCATACGAGAACCGGTGATCGCGACAACAATAGAATACAATAGCATTTCCAAGAATCCCCGATCGAAGAATTAATGTGATAAATTTACCACAATCATAAAAAGTAATAACGAAATATGTGTACTCGGGGACTGCCGTGGTAAAGCATATAACATAGCATATTTATCAAATTGTGCTATTATAATTCGCATACGTCTAGTCGCACGCAAACAAACACAGTGCCGTCTGGCAACGTGGCATCGAGCGACACAGTGGCGGCCGCCGGTCGGTGCGCAAGTACCACCCCCCGAGCCACATCGAGCCGAAGTCTGCCAAACTGAGACGACGTTAGACGAATGTTAGATGTTTTTCGTTACGGAATCTCTTGATTCATTCACCGTGCTCAAAGCACGTTTTAAGTTATTGCATAGCTTTTATCGCGGAAAAGCTATGCAATAACTTAACTTTTTTTCTTCGAAATCTCAGAGAGTCGAGCGCAGGGTGTGCCAATGGAAAAAGTCTTTGCACCCGCAAAAAATTGATCAGTTCCTATAGATCCTTTTCCCTCTCCGACTATTCTTTAGATCAGTGGTCCCCAACCTTTTTTTCATGCGGGTCACAAACATGTTTTGGTCTTGGTGTTTTTAGGGTTAAAAAATAACGTTCTTGAAAATTAAAGATGTAAAGTGGAAAAAAAGACGGGTTGCACTCCGGGAGTGCCGGCAGAAGTGAAAACTTGATTATTAACGTTGTGCATTTTTTTAACCCATTTTTTATGAAAATCGATTATTAAAAAATCGATTTTTTTATTATTATTCGAAACCCTTACAATCGATTAAATTTTTAACCCATTTTTAATAAAAAAATGGACAATAAAAAAAACGATTGTTCGATTAATCAATTTCGATGTTACAACACTGCTCTGCAACCGTCTTACGGTTTTTCCAAGGTTTTTCGATAAGCACGAGAATCTTACGCGAGTTTCACAGTTTTTACCCATCCTACAAAAGTGCTCAACGCCGCTAAAGAAGTTTTCACTTATAGTTCTTGGAAATGCTATAATTGTTGTCGCGATCACCGGTGCTCGTATGGGGCTTGAATCTTGATGGGGATGGTGATGACGATGTTGATACAATATTGTATGTTGTATGCTGATACAATATTGTATAAGCATCGTCATCACAACCATTAACCCATCAAGATTCAAGCCCCATACGAGCACCAGTGATCGCGACAACAATAGCATTTCCAAGAATCCCCGATCGAAAGATTTAAATATGCATCCTTACAATAATATGACTATTTATGACCATATTATATTTTGTACTTTTCATAGTCCTTCAGCTCAAGACTGATGTTTTTGATCATTATTCTGTCATTTGACAAGTGATGTTTGCCGAATAGGCGCTGGCAGCCCATTCGGCAAACAGCGCGTGACTTCGGCAAACTTCGGAGTTCGGAAAACGGCGCCGGCAGCCATTTCAGCAACCGGCGCTGGCAGCCATTTCAGCAACCGGCGCCGGCAGCGGTGGCACTCCCAATAAAATATGTTGTTTACATGAATGTTTATTCCTATCAATGTTTAACTCATTTCAAAAAGTTTCATGTCATGTTTAAATAAGTGACTTGGAGTGAGGATGCAAAATCCATCTCAGTGTGGCAAACAAGACTATTCGATAGTGCGTCATTGTAGCGTTATCGAAAATGATTCGCATAAAAATTTAACCGCTCCCATTTTCCCGTTAGCGATTAAATTATTCGATGTTCCGCGTGAGTTCTAAAATAAAACCTAATGCAGACCTAAATTTTGATAAATTTTCTTCAATACATTCCACATATTGCCCACCGGTTCAGAAACTTACCCGGCGAGAAGAACCGGTTTCTTTATTTATTTATTAAGTAATAACCAATAACTTAAGCTAAGCAATACAAAATGCCTTATGACACCCCAACGAAGTCGTGACATTCTTCAATGGCTACCGAATTGACGTATACTTAGATTTTTCCAGATTATTCAGGAACGAATCAACAACATGGCGTTATGAGCAGCAGTATACTGACTTAAATTTTGGAACACATCCTAACGTTCTTATTAGCTGTCAAAATATACTTCACCTCTTTACTGCTTCAATTTTCTTCAAACCGCGGACCACCCCTTGTGGTGCTGTAGTAATAACCGACGTGCTATGACGTCATAATTAGCTGCCTGATTTTTAATATAATCACGTAAACGGGGCAAACGATTTCGGTAAATTATAGCCGAATTACAGTAAAATTTTCGGTGAACCGTAATTTTGTTGCCCCTACAGATAATTTTGATGAAATCTTTTGACTGAAATTTTAATCATTTATTAAAATTTATTTCAACAGTCCTCACATTCAGAAATGTTACGAGGGCGGGATGAGAAGTAACTAGCCTCTGCTATTTAAAAAGTTAAAATAAAAAAAAATGTCATTTTTAAAATCGTGTCTCTGGAAATCTATGTTCTAAATTTGAATTTGATGGCGTGAAAATTTTTTACTTTTTTATCATTTGGAAAAAAAATTCGTCAACTGTTTTCAAAATGCATAAAATTGAACAAAGAGCGCCGATAAAGTTTCCTCATATGAAGGGGATAAAGGGAAGACATATCTGTGACGAATTAAAAAATGTTTTGGTTGAATCTGCTTCTTCTCATGCCACAGTAAAAACTGGGTGGCAGAGTTTAAACGCGGTCGTTCATGTGTCAAAGATGAAGCCCGCCGCGAACGTCCAAAAAGCGTCACAACTCCGGAAATGGTCGTGAAAGTATATGATATGGTTTTAGTAGACCGACGATTGAAGTTATCTCAAATAGGTATCTCAAAAGAACGGGTAAATCATATCCTAACCATATCTTGGCTATCCTAAGTGAGGTACCAAATATGAAAAAGTTATCGGCCCGTTGCCTGCCGCGATTGCTTACGCACGATCAAAAAAGAATTAAAGAAAGTCAATGAATTAAAGTATTATTTGTTGCCCCATCCACCTTATTCGCCTGATCTAGCGCCATCAGACTTCCATTTATTCCCTAAGCTCAAAACTTTTTTGGGTGGACAGAAATTTGCCACAAATGATGAAGTCATAGCACTCATAGCCGCTGTAGAGGAGTATTTTGCAGACCTTGAAAGAAATCATTTTATGGAAGGCATTACTGCTTTAGAACAAAGGTGGAGTAAGTGCATAGAGGTTCACAGAGACTCTAAAAATGAAATTAATGTTATCACGAAAAGTTAAGTTTTCTACTACTCGTATTAGGCCAGTTACTTATGAACTATGAAATATATATACTTAATATGAAATATTATGTCAAAAACTTAATTAATCCTTCGATCGCGGATTCTTGGAAATCTATTGTTATTCTATTGTTGTAGCGATAGGGCTTGATAGGTTAAATTGTAGCTCAGTGTTCATTTAAAACCTCTGAGGGCATCCGTAATTAATAAAGAAATTAGTAAATTAGTATAAGAACTACTTACCATTACCACTATTCTAAGTAAAAGGCAAACAAGCAAACTCCGACATACGAATATAATTATTATTATTGTCTAGTTTTTTGTATTTGGAACGATTTGAATTACGAAAAAATAAGACTCGATTTTAATGACTTTTAAATTTGGAATCCGATAGTCACCTGGTCACCCCATAGTAAAATATCCGCCATTTTTGTTCGGTATTCAAAACTCCGGTATAACCTGCCATAACTTACGGCTATCGTCGAACGGTTCAAATGAAATATGGCCGTTTGAATATTACTGAGGCGGGAAAAAATCTTATTTATAACGTGGCCTCTTGGCTTTTTAATATTTGCCCTCTCGGGGCACTGGCTAACACTATTTTGCTTCAACTTACACGTAAGATTATAATTTATAACGCATCAACTTAGCTCAAAAAGAATAATTTTTGTAGTTTTCGAAACTCTGTTGCGAAATAGTGGATGGTTGTGTAGATTCGATTCGAAATTATGTGTACGATAAAAGTGAAATGGACTCGGTAGACTTAATAAAATATGCTGTCTATTTATACACAATATTATGTCGAAGGAAGACAGACCCCTCAGGATCCTTAAATAGTATATTATTAATTATACAGCAAGATACAAATTGCAAATAGTCAAAGAGAGAAGGATTATTTTTGCTTCCTATAACAGTGGTCACCATATCAGTGGACTGTGGATAGAATAAAAAACGCAGACAAAGAGGGAGACTTTTAATCCCGTTGGTACAATATAAAATTTTACTAGCAATTATTTTTATCCATTTTTATTCCGCTAAAAGTCCCGTATAAAACCCGTTTAATGAATAAAAGGGTATTTAGTTTTCCATTGGATCAATAGAGCATCACGCTCAAAGCGCATTCAGCTAAAAGAATGGAGTGTGAATGAAACTAAGTGGAAAATGTTTCATCCACAGTAAATACACGGTGGCGCTTCACACTGGCGGCGGATCACGTTGCAGTACTACTATCCCCCCCGCTCTACCGTCTACGCCTATGCCAAATTTAATTAAAATTGGTCCTCTTCTAGGGGGAAATTTCCATTTTATAAAATTACTAAAGACTGCAACCACATACTTTTTCGTGAAAATAAAGAGCGTAATAATCTCTCGAAATCCTCACTATGCCTTATAAATATTTTATATTAATCATTAAATATTGTACAAACTTAACGCATACTAACAAATTAACATAAAGCGTACTTAATTTTATATAAATAAATATAATAATAATTTTGTATTTGAATCTTTTTAATTTCTATGACTTAATGGTGTATTTATAATTACACTGAACATCATTATAATGTCATTACACATTCAATCATGTTTTTGAATTAATATTTTATTAGTTTATAGTGGATTTTATGACTGAGTTAAAACAAATGAGTAACTAATTAAAATACTAACAAAAATGTGACTTATCTCGCGAGCTACTAGAGCAATTTTTATGTTATTTGGCACAGGAAGTAGACCACGTGAAGGCTATCGATTTTAATCATTTTTTCAGTGGCTATATATTTTATACCTGTGCGACGCCGGGGCGGGTCGCTAGTATTATATAAATTAAATTATGACGACCTTTCTCTACCAATATGAAGGTACCTTTACTTTATTTGTATAGTGCATTCAGCCTATTTCACTTTGGCCTGAATAGTATAACCCGACTACGTGCGGTCGGTCGTTCGACCCGTACCGCGCGGCGGTTACCCCCGCCTCCGCAACTCGGCGGCATTACCACGTGAAGCGTAGTCCTGCGCCGTGTTCGGGGGTTTCGGATTTGAATTTTAAAATAAGGCCCCGCCGACATTGAAGTTGTAAATAATATTCAAAGTATTATACAAATTACTTCGCAAAATGTTCGCTGTTTAAAGTGGAAATTATTAATGGTAAACTCCTGCTAGTGGTTTGTATTTTAAGCTCATTCATAAAATATATTCTATAAAATATTCCGATGTAGATGGTTATTTCACCGATAAAAACAAATTTATGAGATTATAATTACTAAAATATATCCCTAGTACGTCTACAAACTTTTAAAATTATAAAATTTCTAATACTTAGGTACGTACTTACTCGATTTCTAACCAATTCGTTAAGAGGAAACGCGGATACAGTAGAATTTAAACGAAGAAACTATTGCCATCACGCTTCACCCTGTGCCGGTACGTGTATTATGATTTATGATAGAGACAGATACAGTATATTGAGGTAACGTACTCCTCTGATTCCTCCTTCAAAATAGAGCCTATGTAATTATTTTTTTTTATATCTTCAGGAAGAGTGAGTCTATGCCTCTACGTTTTTCTTTTATCTCAAAGATCTTTCAAAATTGTTTTATAGTCAGTGGATTGGCGGGGTACGGGGTATTCATTATTTGCGATTTTTGAAGATTTTTGAACAAAATTTACTAATAGTATTTTTTATATATTATTAGTAAATTTTGAAAAAATCGAACGTAGATGCATAGTTTTAACAGATCCCAATATTTCATAAAAATCATTTGTCTAGACGCATTGTCCTGGGAGTACATTGGGGAATACGTTTGTGTGGAAAAAAAGTGTTAGCGTATGCTCTTGAGAGCCCCAGAAACGGAGCATTATAATAATATAAGCAAAGTTTTTGTGGATTCCTTGGCAAGAGTTAATGCTATGCATCATGTTTAAATCAACTGTTTTGACCGCGTTAGCCTATCAAACACGATGTTGAAAAAAAAATTCTGTCAAGCTTAAAAAATGGTTCAAATTATAATTCTAAATTTAAACCAGGCGTTTCCAAACGTCTAAACACAGCAACATCAATGTTCATAATTTAAAAGTGTGCGCCCGCCCCGGCGTTCCGTATTTGAATTTTAAACTAAGCGTTCCATTTTATGCAGAAGGTAAATTTAAAGGAGGGTTTTTAACACCAGGATAAGTTGGTTTTAGTCAGAAAAGTTCCTGTTCTTAATTAAAAGTTGAGTTATTCAACGGACTTTTTCAAGTAGTCGGGGCTTTATTTAAAATTTTCCATGATAATTATTATGGGGCGTGTTAAATAAGGCGTAATTAATGTAAACTGAAGGTTTTCTTTCCTAATTTTGAACTTTTAAGTAATCAATCAATTGGCAAAATATACAGCATGGAAATGTCAATTTCGTACAGACTACAGGTCGTGCAGGATTTTGAAATTGCTCGGTAAAAAATGGAAGTGAAAAACGTGCTCGTGTTTGAAGTATTTTTGATAGGGCATGGAGTGAGCGCCTGGGGATCGGGGATACGCTATTGGTTGATCTGTGATCAGATGGGTTGTTTTTGGTAGATCGCGATTAGACTGTGACACGTTATTGGCAGCTAATAACTTATAGACTATAGCTATCGTTCGTTATTTGTCCATATTGGGCATTGTCTTCTCACAGCATATTGGATAAAATACAAGCTTTTCAGTGACTGAAGTCATGTCAGTCACCAGTCGTGTCGGTTTTCTGTCCCACTGGGTTATGAGAGTATAGGAATAGAGAGTGATTTTGTATTTTGCGCACACACTTAGGCAATTTAAAATTACTCCTGCGTAACTGGCATGGTTTCAATGAGACCGGCCACCGTCACCGAAACCGTTGTGGGAGTAATTATTATTATTAATCAGTTAGAGGACAGTTAGAGGACAATAATTATATAATACCACATAATATTTTGATTTTAATCTTTAATTAGCAGCAGTGGGTAGCTAAAATTAGGATTTAATCTTAAAAATAGACAAAAATTTTAATATGTATATATATTCATTATTAAATTATTATACATAATCCATACTGCTATTCTAAATGTCAATGTTTGTCCGGCTGTTTCCTCAACACGCTTCAAGTTTGACCCGCTGAACCAACATTTTATTGAAAGACAATATTATGGTATCTCCATCTTTGAGTCTCCGGGCAAAGGATGGTTTTTAGTTTATGAATGTATCTAAGGGGTATCGTAGCTGATAAGGGTAACATTTGATATTAATATTATTGTTTTTCTTGTTTTAAGATGCAGTAGGATGTTTTAATATTTTGATGCCTAAGCAGGCAAAAGTACAAAAATTGAAATTGGATAGATACAAATCTATATAATTATTATCAATTAAATTAGCGCAAATCTAAGTCATAAATCATAATGCACTGTTAGTACGCTCTGCGTAGATCGGAACACAAAACAAAATATGTATGATAATTGATAAATTTTCGGGTAGTATTAAATAATGTTGACTTGGTGTTCATCTGTCACGTCTCAGTAAGCACAGCCACGTGAAAGCAGCTGAAACATCGGGATTCGGAAAAAGAAAAGGGCTCGGTGAAAAAATCCGTAAGTGCTCAAAACAATAGGAATAATGAATATTTCAGTAAACCAGAAAAATAATTACATCAAACATATTATAAAGTAACTCTGAATATTATTGTAAACTCTGATAAATTCGCGGTTAAAACCTAGCTTTATTATTATATTATAAATAGTATTTTTTAAGCATTCACATTGTCATAATTAGGAGTTGCGCGTTCTAAAACGCGTAGATGCCGTCATATTAACACAACAAAAAGTAGCAAGGCAAAAATAGCAAAACAAAAAATGCTATTTACAATTCTAGTGACGTCACTATCAATTTTAGTGGCGTTGTTCTACATAAAGTGGTATAAAGTGAGGAGCTACTGGGCCGACCGCGGGGTCCCGTTTGTTCCGCCCAATCCTTTTGTGGGTAACCTCACTTTCCTGCAGAGGAAAAACCCCGTAAGTATTTTTGATAGTATATTAACTCATCAAGCCCCATACGGGCACCGGTGATCACGACAACAATAGAATACAATAGCATTTCCGAGAATCCCCGCTCGAAGGATTTATTACACTTATAAGCATAATAGTAATAAAGAATATGTTATGCCCAAGTTATGTAAAACGCAACGGAAGAAAATTAATTGTAATAAGATAAAAAGTGAATAATATTATGACACTTGCTACTAAAGTCCAATATTTTTAAAATGTACACAATAATATTGTTCCGAAACAACACAAACAACACAAACACGTTTTATCTACAGCAGCCATAGTCACGCTGATAAGTGTTCTATTCCCTAGCTACCTGAAGATTATTTAATTATTACTCGTGTTCCGTTCCTAGAACGCTCTTACAGGGCGTTGAGGACGCAGGCTAATAGAAGTTAGAAGTTGAGTAGATAGAACTTAGACGAATAGGACACCTAGCGACTTAATCTTAGGTACTTCTCGTCACCAAGGCCTTGCAAAGCAGCCGAAACGTAAATAAAAGTATTACATAAGCATTATCATGTGACAATCGTCCATTAAGCCTTATCCAACGCCAACCATCTTTTTCATGGGCAACTCTCATCCATAACCAGGCACAACAGGTTCGAAAGCTGATAACACCCCTCGTTCTTTATTTTATGAAATAAGGGGGCAAACGAACAAACGGGTCCCCTGATGGAAAGCAACTTCCGTCGCCCATGGACACTCGCAGCATCAGAGAGCTGCAGGTGCGTTGCCGGCCTTTTAAGAGGGAATACGGTAATAGGGGAAGGTAAGGAAGGAATTAGGGTAGGGAATTGGGCCTCCGGTAAACTCACTGACTCGGCAAAATACAGCGCAAGCGCTGTTTCACGCCAGTTTTCTGTGAGAATGTGGTATTTATCCGGTCGAGCCGGCCCATTCGTGCCGAAGGATGGCTCTTCCACGTAAGTCTGTCGAATAATTAAAAAAAAATAACATTTCTTCCAGTCAATATGGATGCGCGAGGTCTACACGCGGTACCGCGCTCCGTACGTCGGTATGTGGCTGTTCTGGCGGCCGGCCCTCATCATCAACAGCCCGGAGCTGGCCCGCAACATCCTGGTGCGGGACTCCGGCAACTTCCGGAACAAGTTCATGACTGCGAGCTCCAAGGATCCCATTGGTTCACTCAACTTGTTCTTCTTGAAGGTACTATTTTTACAAACTACCATATGAAGTGGATAAGATGATGATAACTAAAATACTGATAAATGATTCTTCTTCTATATCTATTCTATACATATTATAAAACAAAGTCGCTTTTTTCCCTCATGTCCCTTTGTTCCCTTTAATCTTTAAAACTACGCAATGGATTCTGATGATTCTTTCATTGTTAGATAGCCCATTTATCGAGGAAGGCTATAGGCTATATTTTATTACGCTTAGACTAATAGGACTTAGGAGCGAAGAAATAGAGGACAATGTGGAAAAAACGGGGAAAATTATTTGAAAGGGCTAACTTGAACGCGCTTATCTCAGGATAGCTTACCTGGAGTCCTGAAATACAGGGTTACCTAGTTTAGGCTCCAGTTCACACAAAGTGTTATTATATTTCATGTACCTAATATGTTGTAGATTCCTATGTTGTGTGAAGAATAAATATTTTTTCATTTTTTTTCAGGAACTACAGGTCCGATTTGAAAAATTATTTCAGTGTTCTAACACTGAAATGATTTATAACATAAAAATTGCTCCAGTAGTTCGAGAGATACGCCCTTTCAAATAATTTCCACCATTTTTTTCCACATTCTCCTATTAGTCTTAGCGTCATAAAATATAGCCTATAGCCTTTCTCAATAAATGAACTAAAGATAGTTCATTTATTCATTTATTTCGATCTCTCGAACTACTGGAGCAATTTTTATGTTATTTGGCACAGATAAGAAGTAGACCACGTGAAGGATCATAGGCTATCGATTTTAATAATTTTTTCAGTGGCTATATATTTTATACCCGTGCGACGCCGGAGCGGGTCGCTAGTAAATATATAAATCAACGTTTTCAGGATCCAGCCTGGTCAAATCTCCGTCGTCGCCTCACCGTGTCCTTCACATCGGCCAAGCTGAAGAGCGTGCAGGCTGTCGCCGTCACCAAGTCACAGGATCTGGTGAAGCGGATCCAAAATGACGGCCACAATAATATTAGCCTTCGAGTATATATGAGAAAGAAAAAGTTTTATTTTACATTTTAATATAATAATAATAGCTCCCACACCGGTTTCGGTGACGGTGGCCGGTTTCATTGAAACCAGGCCAGCTAGGCAGGAGTAATTTAATAGTGCCCAACTGTGTGCGCAGTAAACAAGAGCACTCTCAATTCCTTTACTCTCATAACCCAGTGGGACGGACGACCGACACGACTAGCGAGAGATCAGGCGCAGGAACGACTTTTATATGCCCATCCGACGCATGGATCATCTTACTTGTCAGACAATCAGGTGATCAGCCTGCATTGTCCTAACCAAACTTGGAAATAACATGTTTCCAACACGGGAATCGAACCCACGACCTCCGAGTCAAGAGCCGCGCTCTATACCACTGGACCACGGAGGTGTTTTTCAAAATTTAATATCAATAGCCGCGTACTGACCAAGCGAGCCGTCTCGCCGCGGCAGCCTTGCGCGCAGTAGCTCGGTCGGTCAGTACGTGTTAGTGCGCGGCAAACGTCCGAGGCGCCTTTGAGCATCGACCACAAACCGACAACTTTTGGCTCGGCCGCGGCACGCTCGGGCGAGGCAGCGAGGCTGCTCGCTTGGTCAGTACGCGGCTAATGATGATTTAGAAAGGCATCTCTTTTGCAGACGATGTTTGCGGACTACACAACGGATCTCTTCAGCATAACCGCCTTCGAGCTGGCGAGCGACGCGACGCTGACGAGCGAGGGCGCAATACGCGAAATCACCAGGGACTTCATGAAGTTCTCGCTGTATCGCGGCATATCGTGGTGCTCGGCATTCTTTTGGCCGGAGCTTGCTGAGTTGTTAGGGTGAGTCAGGTTGAATGATGAAAACGCGACCACAGCCAGAGACTTTATTAATGTCTCAGCCTGCCACGAACTGTCACGGCGCGGGATATTCTTATGAAATGAGCTGGCTCCTCAGCCAGAATTCAGTTGGCGCAAACGCCTTAAATGTCAGGCACTGCCTGAACAGTGAACACCTTTGTTCGGGTGAGTATCACGCATCTCAGCCAACACTATCCTCCCAGATAGGTCAGGCTAACATGGTGCATAATGGCAATCTTATAAAGATACTAGCTGTCCCGGCAAACGTTGATTTGCCATAATATAAAGCATCTATTTCGCCCATATTATTTTTTTGAAGTGATTAAATAAGTATGTTACCATAGCAACGTCTATCGCTATCCCGTCGCACAAACAATCTCGAGTTATAATAATTTACTATTATTTATTCAACAAATGCACTTATAAAGTACCCAGTAGCCGATTCTCAGACCTACTGAATATGCATATAAAATTTGGTAAAAATCAGTAAAGCCGTTTCGGAGGAGTTCGTGGACTAACATTGTGACACGAGAATTTTATATATAAGATTTTAATCTTATAATTATTATAGCAAATTCAAGCCTAAAGGCCGCGACACACCGGAATGGCAGCGGCGAGGCGAGCACTTTCAGTGTCATAGGATTTTAAACTTTATCTTCATTATTGTAATACATACATAGTATCGCTTGAGAAATCGCCGCCGCCAGCGGCCATGAGCGGCCACGGATAGCCGTAGATTTCTCAAGCGATACTTTGTATTATAATAATAAAGATAAAGTTTAAAATCCTATGACACTGAAAGTGCTCGCCTCGCCGCTGCCATTCTGGTGTAGCGCGGCCCTTATTTTACGTCTCTGATGATTTGGTGGAGCTTTTGATATCAAGCTACGAAAACCGATCATTTAACCTTTTAATATTTTTTTTGGATCAATGTAATTTAGATTAGTACCAAATTGTGGTTCCAGGCTTCCCATTGTACCGAAGGAATCGTCTCAAAGCCTACGGAACATCTTCAAGGTTATCTTCAAACACAAACACGTGGATCTGAACAAGGAGCCGTGGACACTGTTGGATGTGCTGATGCAGCTGAAGAAGAGAAGTGAGGAAGAAGGCAATGGTATGTTTCGTTATAGATGACTAGATGATGCCCGCAACTCCGTTGCGCCAAAACTCGAATATCGCGCGGGGACCGTACATTTTTTCGGAACAAAAAGTATCCCATGTCCTTTCTTGGGACTCAAGGAATCTCCATGCCAAATTTCAGCAAAATCGGTTCAGCAGTTTGGGCGTGAAGAGGCAATATACAGACAGACGGACAGACATACTTTCACATTTATAATACTAAGTATGGATTTTAGTAAACGTATTGCTACTTAGGCGTGTTGCTACTTAGACGTTTTACGGATTAGACGCATTGCAAATCACACGTTTAGGAGTTATGGACATTTTGCTTGTGTACTTAGATGAGATGAGATCAGGAGGTTGAAAATAGACTTAACATGAACCCAATTCTAAAGTAATAAGTAAACTCGATAGCATAATACACTAACTGTTAGTATTTTTGAATTTATAATTTTGAGCTACTTTTAGTCGCGGCCAAATTAATTCTTTGCCTCCTTTGCGCGCTCACAGCAGGCTAGGCAACTAAATACAAGTATAATAATTTATAACAAAAATAAAGTACATTATACCTAATATTTTAATTTTAATTAATATTTTATAAGCAAAATGTTTTTTCTCCTTGGTTTTAAAAGCTAATTAATTGCTTTGGAAAAAACTCTTTAGCATTAAAACACTTTATATCTTTTGAATAAAATATAGACATTAAATAGACAACCCAAATGTTGATTTAAATTATGTACCTACCTACTTTTAATTCTATGAGCAACATACATGAAAAGTAAAGAAAATAAATTTTAAATTTTTGAAATTCTACCTTGTTATACCGGGTTATATTTTGTTAAGCAAGACTAATGCGCAGGTATCCTAGATTTTTTTATAAAAAGGATACCTACTGTATTCGAATGCAAGGTGTGATGATTTCAATAGATTCGGCAGCTTAGATGAGTAAAGCAGACACTATAATTAGTATAATATTAGTATGGATCTAGAGATAAACTACGACATGGCGCGCCCCTCCAAAATTCAAGACGTTTAAAGTGTGTTGTCAAAACGTTTGAAGTGCGCTGTCTTGCGCGGTCGGCTAGTTATTATTAGTTGACCAACAAATCTTGGTAATAAGTGACATTAAGTGAAATATTACGAGTACTGGTTGATTGGTTGAATACTTACTACTTATAAATTATAATATACAAACTATTTCATAAGGATGTGACTACACACATTGAAACAGTAATTTGGAGGGGCGCGCCATTTTATCGTAGTTTATCTCTACCTACCACAAAAAAGACGCAACGCTACAGCTCGAAATAAAAAATCTGGAAATATATCAACTATTTTTTATGTAGTGTAGTAAAACATAAAAAATATATTATATTTTAGGAATGTGAACTCACGACGCTGAGTTGAGCTTAGTTGCTTAAGATGGGGTTATAAAATTTTGTCAGCGAAGTTCCAAAAATGGATGAGATTTGTCCCAACACATCGCAAGCGCTTCACGCAATGCGTAAAGGTGCTCCCAGACAGAAGTTATATAACGTTAAATATATAAAACATTGTGTGACACGATAACATTTTATAACATCGTGTAACATACGCTGCAACATGTCAAAAAATAAACGTGTATTTTGTTATAAATTGTTACAAATTGTTATACCTACAAAAATGTTATCCAACGTTATATATAACTTCTGTCTGGGAGCACCTTTCCTTTTGACGTACACACCTTGATAATTATTTTCCAGCATACTCCGAGGACTTCATCATTGCCCAAGCGGTGGTACTGCTGATCGGAGGGTTCGACACTTCCTCTGCCTCGCTCACATACATCATCTACCAGCTGGCTCACTCCCCTGACGTCCAGGTAAGCCAAGTAAGAGTGCAGGAGTCCCTAAAGAAAAGGTACGCTTGATCAGGCCGAAGTGTCTCATATATATTATTAGATATGTATGATAAAGAATTCGTAGAAGAGGCGTGTCCTTGTCAATGGTCTCAAATGGGAATATATTTTATGGGCATATAATTTGACGACCTCTGTGACTCAGTGGTGAGCGCGTCGGTAGCTCAAGCCGGGGGTTGCGGGTTCGAATCCCGCCGACGGAACAAAAAATTTTTCAAAGTTCCTGGGTCATGGATATGTATTGAGGGCCCTCTCCCCCTAAATTAGCAGGTCGATTGTCTGTCAGTGCGAATATCGACGTAAATGACATTAAAATAACATTCATAACAGCGCGGCTTGTACGGTGGCGGTTACGACGCTCGCCGCATCCATGATAGGGCGAAATAGGAGAAAAAACCTTTTTAAGGCTTAATATAATACATATTTCAAAAAAGTAAAAAAACCAAATTATTAACTTATGTATTGCAAAGCAGTAGATATTTTTTATATATTCTTTTGATAAATAATGAAGGAGTAAAGTGGTTTCATTCAACGATTTGGAGGTGATTTAGTTTTTTATTTCTTTATTATGTGATACCGATAGAAAAAATATGGCAAAACAAAATTACGTATCATATCATGTAGATTACTAATTATTTTTTTCAGATATTTTTCGAAAGAGCAGCCTTAAATATGTGTATCATATAATAAAAATCTTGAATATATGTATAATAATTTGACGACCTCTGTGGCTGTCGGTAGCTCAAGCCGGGGGTCGCGGGTTCGAATCCCGCCGACGGAACAAAAAGTTTTCAAAGTTCCTGGGTCATGGATGTGTATTAAATATGTGTATCATATAATAAAAATCTTAAATATATGTAATATGTATAGTATAAAAGTATTAAATATATTTCCGTTGTCTGGTACCCGTAACACAAGTCCTTCAGGTACTTACCACGGGGCCAGACTGACGTGGTGTGAAGCGTCCGTAGATATTATTATATTATATTAAAAGTAGTGAATTAGTCAAGCAGAAGCCCACTTTATAAGTTTTTTGCAGTGGTTTGCGTTAGTTTTATGTGGTCTGCAATTATAATTTCGAACTTCAAAATCCTTATTTTTATCCATTTATTATTTCAGCAAAAGTTATATCAAGAACTTTTGGAAGCGAAGGAGAAACATGGCTACAAACTGGATGCTATCGTGGCAGAATGCACCTACATGGACTGTATTATTAAAGGTAAGGTGCTGAAAGGTTGATGATTTATTGCTAAGCAATAAAGCATGATCATTATCAATCAACTACACGGTCTGTTACGCTCACGCATAGCTTCACTCTGCTTAGCCACGTGTCATTTTGCATGAGGCCGAAATTAGCATGTCTGTGGCAGTTAATTATCGCATTCATGACAATCAGTTCAAAAAATCAATGACCTAAGTAACGCACTAAATATTTTAAGTCCACAGAAATTTTAACACATAGATGTGAAATCAAGTCTATATCGCAATGATGTTGATGTGATTATACCTATCAAACTATTCCAGAGACCCTCCGAATATTCCCACCAATGTCGTGGTTGGACAGAGTGGCCCTGGAGGACTACAAAGTTGATGATAACCTCACCATCCCCGCTGGTATGCCGATCTACGTGAACGGAGTTGGCATGCAGGTGGACCCGCAGTACTACGACGACCCTTACACCTTCGACCCAGAGCGGTTCTCGGCCGAGAACGAGAAGAATATCCCCGCGTATACCTACATGCCGTTTGGAGATGGACCTAGGGCTTGTATAGGTAAATTACTAGATTTTGTAGTCTATGAATCTTTACGAAAAAGAAAATATCTCGAATTTGGACACGTATATTCCCTTTACTCCGTGTCTACATCAATATTACATTTAAAAAAAACTCAAAAAAAAGTGATATAATATACATATCCCAAACCACTGCTTCAATAAATCAATCAATAGGTTAGGATAGATATCTCCTTTTAGTAAATTGTAACGTAAGTGCCTCGACAGAGGCATTGTCATCTAAATCATTCTAAATGCATGGCATAATTGATGACTGTTTAGAGGGGCTTATTCCTCTATATATATAAGGCATTCTATATTCCCGGCACATTTTCCCGAGCAAACGGGTGACCTGACAGAAAACTATACCGTCGCCCATGGACACTCGCAAGGTCGTAACTCGTAACTCGTATTGGTCCGGAAATACTGCTGGTGACAGTTCGTTCCAGAGTTTTTCTTCCTTTTTTTCCTAAATTACTTTTTTTTCAGGGAGGCGTTTCGCAATAATCGCCCTGAAGCACGCCATGACAGCGATCTCCCTGAACTACAAGGTGGAGCCCTGTCCGGGAAGCCCTAAGCCGCTGGACGCCGAAGTCGAGAAGAGAGGACTGTTCCTGATGCCAGGAGAGGACCTGAAAGTTAACTTTATACCTAGAAAATAAAGAATTTGTACATTTTTTATTAATTCTTTCAATCACTGGGTAATAGTTTTATTAATCTCCATGATAAAAAAATAACCTTTGTTAATATCACGGGATCAGTATAAAATTAAAAGTGAGGAGTAAAAAGTATTAACCCCGGAAAGAATATTATTAATAATAATATTTACTGTGATATCTACTTCTAAATGACCAGTTTTATGATACACAATTTGACCGTAATTTAATGTTAACATTTAATATCTGTTAAGGGGGCGAATAAAACAAAAAAAAACATCGTTCTTGTCTATTCACTCTTACTTCATAATATTCCAGGTGAAAAAAACCGACGCGAAATCAGCGCCAAGAAAGTTTTTTTAATAATTATTCGATAAATATACAACAATTTCCAATGTCCCTCGGTAATAGAATTTTATATTATTTAATATTAAATATTGACTCAGTTGAATCACCGTTTTGAAAATAAATAAAAATTAATACTCGTGTTTAGATGAATCTTTGGATTTTTATTTTTATAGAGAAAATTTTGGGATATCCTGTTTCCACTGGTACAGATTCTCACAAATATAAAGTAGTATGTAGGTATGTTATGTTTCTAAAATGAAACAATTCGCAGCCTATTATGGGGTTTAATTATAAAAGTAAAAAAAAAACTTTATTTACTTTTTTCGATATTAGATTTTTTTTTGGCAAAAAATGTTTCGAATTAATAAGACTACTGAAGATTAAAAAAATTCGTGCTCAAAGATTCCGTTACATACATAATATAGCCCAAGCTGATAAAAGCGTGTTAAAAATGAAATAAAAGATCATCATCAATTTTGCCTTAGTCACCCTCTTAATAATAATTGTCTGTCATTAACTAAGTTAAACGAGATAAAGTGTCAAAGGTCAAATGATAAAATACTGTCTATTGTTGAAATTATTAGCTTGACTTGAAAGTCGAGGCAAAGTACACAGAACTTAGAAGTGTTGTTGAAATTTTTAAGTTGTTAAGTATGTCGTCACTAGGGTCGTTATTTTTAACCTAAATCTGACATATTTGTAGGCATAGTAGACCTGGAGATAGTGACACAAAATTCTTGGTCATTTGTACCAGGCTGGCGGTTTTACAGGGGTATAATTACGTAAAGGCAAAAAGGAAAATGATGGTCATAGCGCTCGCACTGGCAGCCCAAACGCGTGGGCGTTAATCGAACGTGTCGGATAAATAACGAGTGTCGAACGATTTGTTCCACAAAAATGTTTGTATTTTCAGATAGTCGAAAAAAAATAAGTAGGCGGTAGCGTAATGCCATACTTCTCGGGCGCTGAACTACAGAGTGGAGTCCTGTCCAAGGAGCCCTAAGCCGCTGGAAGCCGAAGTCGAGAAGAGAGGACTGTTCCTGATGCCGGGAGAGGACCTGAAAGTTAACTTTATACCAAGAGAATAAAGAATTTGTACATTTTTTATTAATTCTTTCAATCACTGGGTAATAGTTTTATTAATCACCATGATAAAAAAATAACCTTTGTTAATATCACGGGATCAGTATAAAATTAAAAGTGAGGAGTAAAAAGTATTTACCCCGGAAAGAATATTATTAATAATAATATTTACTGTGATATCTACTTCTAAATGACCAGTTTTATGATACACAATTTGACCGTAATTTAATGTTAACATTTAATATATTATGTTAAGGGGGCGAATAAAACAAAAAAAAAACATCGTTCTTCTCTATTCACTCTTACTTCATAATATTCCAGGTGAAAAAAAAACGACGCGAAATCAGCGCCAAGAAAGTTTTTTTAATAATTATTCGATAAATATACAACAATTTCCAATGTCCCTTGGTAATAGAATTTTATATTATTTAATATTAAATATTGACTCAGTTGAAGCACCGTTTTGAAAATAAATAAAAATCAATACTCGTGTTTAGATGAATCTTTGGATTTTTATTTTTATAGAGAAAATTTTGGGATATCCTGTTTCCACTGGTACAGATTCTCACAAATATAAAGTAGTATGTAGGTATGTTATGTTTCTAAAATGAAACAATTCGCAGCATATTATGGGGTTTAATTATAAAAGTAAAAAAAAAAACTTTATTTACTTTTTTCGATATTCGATTTTTTTTTGGCAAAAAATGTTTCGAATTAATAATACTACTGAAGATTAGAAAAATTCGTGCTCAAAGATTCCGTTACATACATAATATATCCCAAGCTGATAAAAGCGTGTTAAAAATGAAATAAAAGATCATCAATTTTGCCTTAGTCACCCTCTTAATAATAATTGTCTGTCATTAACTAAGTTAAACGAGATAAAGTGTCAAAGGTCAAATGATAAAATACTGTCTATTGTTGAAATTATTAGCTTGACTTGAAGGTCGAGGCAAAGTACACAGAACTTAGAAGTGTTGTTGAAATTTTTAAGTTGTTAAGTATGTCGTTACTAGGGTCGTTATTTTAAACCTAAATGTGACATATTTGTAGGCATAGTAGACCTGGAGATAGTGACACAAAATTCTTGGTCATTTGTACCAGGCTGGCGGTTTTACAGGGGTATAATTACGTAAAGGTAAAAAGGAAAATGATGGTCATAGCGCTCGCACTGGCAGCCCAAACGCGTGGGCGTTAATCGAACGTGTCGGATAAATAACGAGTGTCGAACGATTTGTTCCACAAAAATGTTTGTATTTTCAGATAGTCGAAAAAAAATAAGTAGGCGGTAGCGTAATGCCATACTTCTCGGGCGCGGCTTACAGCCCGCCATACCGACGCGAATACGTTAATTTTAATAAAAAAATTGAACCATTTGTACCAGGCTAATTTATGCATAGCTAATCATCGTCGAGTAGCCATTCACGAAAATCACCTTGCCATTCTCTCGACAGGTCCCAATGGCCCCCATACCACTGCAAAGATGTAAAAATTTTTTTTTTCGCTAAACGATTTGTACCAGTATTGCATTTAAATTTTGGGAAGTATTTGACAAAATATGACCGTTATTATTTTTCCCATACTTCTAGTAGGGGGAAAAAGTGCTACCATACTTGGGGTTTTATTTTTAACAAGGATCAATATATCCAAATTTGGCAGGAAGCTTTAATTACACCCTGTATAAAACTGAGTATTTTGTGAACACGTTTTTTGTATGATAGCCCCCCTTAAATATTAAATTTATTTTGTTTTTAGTATTTTATAGTATTTTATTAGGCAACAGAAATACATAATCTGTGATCAACTCTCTAGCTATTACCGTTCTTACGTGATAGCCTGGAGAAAGACAGACAGACAGACGGACGGACAGACGGACGGACGGACGGACAGACGGACAGACGGACAGACGGACAGACGGACAGACGGACAGACGGACAGACGGACAGACGGACAGACGGACAGACGGACAGACGGACAGACGGACAGACATCGAAGTCTCAGTAATAGGGTCCCGTTTCTACGATTTGGGTACGGAACCCTAAAAAGTACTTTGACTTATTTGAAGGCAAAGTAATGGTTTATGGTAGTTATAATAATAATATGTCTATTGTGGTCAAAACAACATAATGTTAACACGAGCCAATTTTAGGGTATCCAAATATCTCTAAGTACTCGTATAGTTGAGAAGCTACGTAAGTAAGAACGGTTGTAACCGACTTCCTAAAAGGATATGGGCGAATAGCCCATCTAGACGGCCCCAAATTACATAATAAAAAACTGATACTTAAGTTACTTATTTTTTGTGTTCTGGTTTCTGCTTATTGTGTTGCTAATTGCTATTAATTGTACTTGGGGGATCCTAAATCTCCGTCAGTGTTCACTCTGGCCTTTCTGGTCTTGCTGGTGAAGGCAAGCCGGAGATGGAGAACAGGGGCTTCCCTGGGAGCACTCGGGTGCATGGGGTCGCTACTCCCCAACAGCTCGCCACAAGCTGCCCTGCGGGCTTAATATTATTATAGGAGGCTACTCTGCCCAAATAAATATTGAAATATTAAATTTCTGTTGTTTAATACGATATTATTTTGGGTTCTATATATAGGTCACAGAAGCTTTGGTTCATAGCTACTATATAAATTCATTCCGAAATCTACTGAAGCACTTGTGTATAAGGTAATAGTGAAGGCTTGGTATTAGAATAGCCCCTAAAAGGGGTGACAGACGTACTCGACTTAAAGTACGCGGGTTTTAAGTTCGCGAACTTACTCGGCTTGCGTCGGTGACACACGAGAATCTCTCATACTGGATAACCATGCCCCCAGGCTCGCGGCTCGCGGCTCTTTGCTGACACACAGGCGATTAAGATCGTCGAGCCATAAGTCCTTACTCGCGTGTCTGTCACCCCCTTAATATTTTGCTACACTTTCAGGAGTATAGACTATTAGTTGAAAAAAGATTTCGAGTCGTCTAGATTCTATAGAAGCATCAGACGAAGTCGTAAAGATCTTTATCTCTTGTGGTCGATGGGCAACAAAATAACTATTCATTAGTGCGGCTAGTTTAGACATTGGAATCAATGAAAATTACGGGAAGGCTGAAAATATAACACAAATCTACAAAAATAAAAATTTACATAAATTTTATAAGTCTTGATAATATGTGTATATATTTTAGTCTTGATAATATGTGGAAGTCCGAATGTTTATATTGGGAGGAAAGTCATCGTGTCATCTAGATCATAATATTACAATTTACAATGTCATTATAATAATAATTAATAACTAGAGTATGATGATTGATGACTGTCCACTTTGATGAAGTCGCGAGAATGAGCTAGCTTTATTTTTATATAAATAATGTCGTACATTACGATCTTATCATTATTCACAAGTGTGCACTACTAATTCATCTGCGTGTAGACGCGGTCAAGTTCTAAAATCTAAACAATAAAAAAAAACTAAATTAAAAAATGTTGTTAACAATTCTAGTGACGTCACTATCAATTTTAGTGGCGTTGTTCTACATAAAGTGGTATAAAGTGAGGAGCTACTGGGCCGACCGCGGGGTCCCGTTTGTTCCGCCCAATCCTTTTGTGGGTAACCTCACTTTCCTGCAGAGGAAAAATCCCGTAAGTTTGTTTTATTCTACTAATATTTCATCATGTAATATACCACTTATGGGGCGTGTTTCACCACTTCCTGATAAGTGTCGGATAAGCTATCAACAACTAATCTAACAGGTGCTTTTTTTGCCCAGGGGAAACCCTTTATGCACCCATAAAGGGTTTCCCCTGGGCAAAACATGAACTTAACTGAGGCACACCCCCAACCCGGCTGTCCCGGGTTGGGGGTGTGCCTCAGTTAAGCTAAAGCACCCTGGGGGTAGATATGTGGGACTGCCGGCGAGAAGCGTCGGGATTACCCACTAAAACCACCTGCGATTTGCCTTCAGCTGTATACGGAGGGATATCCTGGATCTGTCTAACACAGGATTCCTTCCAGGACCGCCCGGTCTACCGCAAAACCTACTTCCACCAAAATAAGGGAACGCTTCGGCAAACTGAAGCATTCCCCTCGGCGCGGCGCCGGGACTAGCTAAGCCGGCCATCCTTGACCGGGGTATAAATAGGGGTTGAAAGCGGACAGAGATGACGATAAGTCCATATAATCCTTTACACCTCTCGCGAACCCTTTTTATAATAATTGAATGTAGCGGTTGAATGAATTTATTCAATCATACAAAGGGACAGACAAACAAGCAACTTTGTTGTTTTGATCGTGATGTACCTACGTAAAATGCACTCACAGCATCTTATCTCGAAGCTCCTGGCTAAAACAGTGAAGTTTAGAAATAGAAGAACTTCTACAAATAATAATAATAATGTTTATTTGCAACTACATTCATGAAACGTTACATACATACTACTTACTACTTACTTACATACTTTACAAATAAGACGCAGATTTCACCAAGAGTTTATTCTATTCAAATAGAGCATTTTTTTTTTAACACAAGCATACACAAGGAGCTTCTATCCAGTCTTTACTCGTCACAGATGCCATTATTCACAGAGAGGAAGTACCAGAATTAGATGCTCAAAAAGAAAAATACGAAAACACAACAAAAAATAGAATAACAAAGGAAGGTTCTCATAAACAAAGCAAAGAAGAAAATATTGCAAAGAAGAACACAAATGATAGAAAGATTCTTAAAAAGAAGAAGGACCCCGTTCAGATAGACGACGATGAAATTACGGAGAGTCAACAACAAAAAGATACTGAAGAAACTAATGATGTTAGGCAGAATAAAAACAATTACAAGCATTTTTTTTCGGAAGCAAAGATAATTTTTTTTGAAGATAAGCCAATTCAAGAAAAGATTCAGGACATTATAGTTTTATTTGTTAAAGTTTTGTTGTCTTCTGTTGCTGAGTTCTTTAAAAATTTTGACGTGATAGATAAACTTTTTACAACTAATAATGACAGGAAATCCTAATAAAATATTTGATTGTAACATATTACAGTGGAACGCACAAAGTGTTAAATTAAAATGTCAGGAATTAGAGCAACTTTTAACTCAAGAAAAAATACATATTGCATTAATATCAGAATCATGGCTGAAATATGACACTGATTTTCGAATTTATGGGTACAATATATTCCGAAAAGACCGCCCAGATGGTTATGGAGGGGTAGCTATAGTGTCACATAAAAGCATTAAAATTTTTGAAAATCCTGTGCAATTAAAAAATAGTTCCATAGAGGTCATCCATGTTGTTGTATCCAATTGTCACAAATTACGAAACATTATTTTAATTTATTGTCCACCATCAATAAACACTGCGCAAAGTGACTGGGATGACATATTTAGTAAATTCCCTAAAAATTGTTTAATAGCCGGCGATTTTAACGCACATCATTCAATTTGGTCAAATCGAACAGATAATAAAGGTATCTTAGTAAATGATGCAGCGTTAGAATATGGTTTTCTTTGTATTAATAGTGGCCAAGCAACGAGAATTAAATTGGTTAATAATATTTTACAGACTTCTAGCCCCGATATCGCATTTGTTTCTTCAGATATTGCAGTGAATTTTGATTTTAAAACTTTAAATGAAAATTTAGGAAGTGATCATTTGTGTATTAAACTAAAGTATCAATTCGCTGGAACTAAACAATTTGTCAAAAAAAGAAATATTAAATTAGCTGATTGGAATGAATATAAAAATTATTTACAGAATAATTGGTTGGTACCAGATTTATTATCTGAAGTGGAAGTGATGTACAATAGTCTTGTAACTCAAATAAATACGGCCGCTGATAAATTTATACCTTACATTAAAATTTGTCAAAATCCAACCAGTAGTTTTACACCGAAAAGGTACTGGAACTCAGAATTATCTCGCCTCGTAGCTTGTAGAAGGTTGGCCTTAAGCAAATTTCGTAAAAATCCTACTCCGGAGAATTTAAATAGATTTGAAAAGGCTATCCGCGAATTTAAGACAGAAATCAGGAAGGCAAAATTTAATGACTGGCAGTTGCACTGTTCTTCGATAGATAACTCATCAACAGCCACTGAAATGTGGAACAAATTACGTTGGATTAAAGGAATAAAGAAAAGTTCTTATATTGTGTCACAGGAAAGAAATGAAGAATTACTCTGTAGTTTGGCACCGGACTATGTACAGGTAAAGTGTCCATCTCTTATATCTTATATATAGAAGGCCATCTTGAAACTTGAATTAAAAAATTAAAAATAAATAATTTTATCATGTAGTTATTTTTTGTAAAATAATTTTTATATTTTAATTATTGGTTATTTAATGAATTTTATTATTGTATCCTTTTTAATATTACTATTACGGTTTTTTATTCTTTTAATTGGCAATTTTATTAATTTTTATTTTTGTATATCCCCTCTTGCTTTTACTGTAACGAATTTTTATATTTTAATTACTGGTTAATGAATTTTATTTTATTATTGTAAGTGTTTTTACTATTACGAATTTTTATATCTTTTAATTGGTTATTTAATTAATTTTTATTATTTTCTTCCTTTTACTTTAATGAATTTTTATATTTTTTAATTATGGGCTATTTCATTAATTTTTATTATTGTATCCCTTTTATGAATTATTGTAGTATAACTATTGTATTGAATAATAGTTACTTATTACTTTTTCTCATATTAATACTTTAAGCAAATTGTAATGCATGATATAGGTATGTGGCGGTACCCACAATTCGCCTAACATTCCTGCATCGCGCTATCGAAGTTTTCTGAGCGCGGCGGTATATATACGACAGCTGAAATGTGTCACGTGGGCTTCGGCCTGACCGGGCATACCACCTCGCTCGGTCGGAAGATCTTCCTTTGTGGCGGCCACGCATATTCCCACATTGGTGACCCTCGACAGAACACGCCTCCTTCATCATCATCACTCCCCGCCCCTCCGCACCGCGCCAGCTAGCATCGCCTCATCGGGTACATCGTCCACTAGCCGCAATGTACCGCGGCCTGGGCGACTCCGCATCGGCATCATCGGGCTTTATCACTACACCGACCGGTCAGCAAGCAGAGCACATCTCTCCTGGTCAGCACGTAGCATCGGCCCCGCACGGCAGCTTATCCGACTCACTGGATCCCGTGCAGCAGCTTATAGTTCCGACTCACTGGGACTCACTGCAACAGTTCCGACTCACTGGAACTCACTGGCATTGGCGACTCAAGCGACAAGACTTCAAGATTCGACCTCCGGTCTTCGGGGGGGAGTGATGTGGCGGTACCCACAATTCGCCTAACATTCCTGCATCGCGCTATCGAAGTTTTCTGAGCGCGGCGGTATATATACGACAGCTGAAATGTGTCACGTGGGCTTCGGCCTGACCGGGCATACCACCTCGCTCGGTCGGAAGATCTTCCTTTGTGGCGGCCACGCATATTCCCACAGGTATAATATATTTTATATTTTTAGTTGATTTTTATGATATTGTGAATGCGGTGTTTGTCTTTAAGAAATTGATATGCGTTTTTACTGTAAGCTAAAATTGTATTTCTTAAATGTATTACGTGTAATCAATTGTTGACAAACCAAATTAAATAAATAAATAAATAAATAAATAAATAAATATCTAGCAATGCGGTCATGGAGGCTGAATTCACCTACCCAGAGTTATGTAATATCTTAAAGAAAAAGGATACTGCACCAGGTATTGACGAAATTACATACTCCATGATTTACTATTCTCCTTACATCTGTAAATGTTATATTCTTAAAATATTTAATTTAATTTTAAAAACCGGAGTAATTCCGACTCAGTGGAGAGATATTAAAATAGTGCCCATACCAAAAGCTTGTAGTGACCCAAATTTACCACCAAAATTAAGACCAATATCTTTGATTAATTGTTTATGTAAAACATTTCACTTGTTACTACAAAAACGCATAGAATGGTTCATAGAAAAGAATCAGTTATTGTCTCGCAGTACGACGGGTTTTAGAAGAGGTCAGAGTTCTTTGGATTGTTTAGCTAGACTGATTTCATATATTCAATTGGGGTTTTCGAAAGAAGTTCCTACACTAGCGTTATTTTTAGACGTAGATAATGCATATAATTATTTACTTATAGAAAAACTCGTTACTGAATTAGACAGGCTTGAAATAGGTAAAAGAATATGTATTTATTTGTGGAATTTTTTAAGTCAACGAAATTTAAATATTTTAAACATTATAAGAACGACCTTTAGAGGATTAGCACAGGGGGACCCCTTGTCCCCTCAATTATTTAATATCAGTACGGCAGAAATTGTTAAAAAAATTAAGATGGTTCTTCAAAGCCAGTATGCTGACGATTTTGTTTTTTATATTAGTGGCTGCAGGAACAGTATATTGGAATGTGTTGAAAAAATGCAATTTGCCCTTAACGTTTTTTCAGCATTATTAAGGGATATAGGATTGGCTTTGTCAGTTAACAAATCTAAAATATGTTTATTTAATAGGGGACGTAAAAACTATACACTTTCATTAAAATTAGATTCACAAGAGTTAGGAGTAGTTGATAATTATAAATATTTAGGATTTTGGCTGGATAAGGGCTTAAGGTGGGGTAAACACATAAAAGAAATATCTGAAAAGACACAAAAAATATTAAATGTTATAAAGATATTAGCAGGGTCTAGCTGGGGTGTACATCCCAAGCACTTGCGCAGGATTTATATTTCCTTACTTCGGAGTAGGATAGATTATGGAAGCTACCTTTATAATAATAGTGCTAAAGTTCATTTGAATAAACTCGACAGGATACAAAACCAGGCTTTGCGTGTCATAGGCGGTTTCATCAGAACCACTCCAGTTTATGTCATGGAGACTGAACTTTGTGTGTGTCCACTGTATGTACGTAGAAAATATTTAGCTTACAAATATTTATTGAAGGCGCAGTCTTTTAAAGATAACCCGACACTAAATATTCTGTCCGAGCTCTCAGTGTTTTGTAAAAATAATACTTTTTGGAGAAATAAAAAATTACCCCTACTTATAGAAACGTGGGATCAAACAAGTAATGAAATAATAGAATCGTATTACCCGCTAGAGATGTTTTCGTTAATTACATGGGTCAGTAACTTTGATGCAAATAGTGTGATCCACTCAACTTTGGAGAGCTTGACTGATCCGAAGAGATTGTATGATTACAATGAACTTAAATTTAATGTTATTATGGAGTTAAGAAATAAATATCAAAATTTCCATTTTTTATATACCGATGCCTCTAAGTCAGGTGGTAATCAGGGAGCTGCATTTTATGATCCTACGTGTAGTGGGGAATGTAGTTATAATAAATTTAAAATACTGGCTACTACGTCTATTATGTCTTTGGAGCTCATTGCAATCTCACAGGCACTCAGTTATGCGGAGCACATACCTTCTAAATACATTCTTATCTGCACGGATAGCAAAAGTTCACTGCAACATATAGCTCGTTGCACCTCTAGCTATAGAGGTTCACCGATAGCTTATAAAATTATAGAAGCAATAATGACACTGATGAGAAAAGATATAACTGTGAGATTGCAATGGGTCCCGTCGCACATTGGACTTATGGGTAACGAGGAGGCCGACAGGCTGGCGAAAGAGGGTTCTATAGACGGTACTACAATTACGTATAAAGCTACGTTTTTAGATCATATAAATACATATAAATATAGATGTAGAATAGAATGGAAGGAATATTTCGATAGGAGTTCCAAAGAGAAAGGTATATGGTATAAGACACTGCAAGCCGAACCTCCTCGTATACCCTGGTGCGACAATACCGATTTCAGCAGACAAAACTGCGTTATTTTGTATCGACTGCGTTCCGGACACATTCCGCTAAATAGATTCAAGCACATGATGAGATTGAGTGATTCTCCGAACTGTTCAGTGTGCGGAGTGGTGGAGGACGCACACCATCTGCTGACGGAGTGTGTCCGGCACGAGCCGCGACGTCGGCAGCTGCTACTAGACCTAAATCTCAACAGAACTGACGTAGGAATGTTTCATCATTTATTGTCGCAAGTTAATAACTCAAAGGAGCTTAAGTTTTTGGTGAGATTTGCATCTATCAGCTTATCAATTAATATTAGGTAGTAGTTAAGAATTTGTATTAAGTTAAGGTATTTACAATTGTATAAGATAATATGAGGTTGTCATGTACTTAGGTATAAAAACCTCTAAATAAATAAAGATTAAAAAAAAAATATTATGTTTTTACTTAGTGTCAGTTTTTACTATGCGTTCGTGACTTTGACTATATTTTTTATCGCTCAGGCTCTAAAACCGGTACCTATACATAGTAATACCTAGTGTAGGTAATAGGTATAATGTATGTTTTTGCTAACAGCAAAACTACAGATATTTAAGTCCTGGTATGCACAAAAAACATGGTATGCGCAAGTATTTTTAAACTAGACGGAAAATCGTGTATGATTTTTTGCACTAATAATAAATTACTCTATCTATCTTTTTATAATATTAATTGGCAACATAACAGTATGTTCTATAATTATTATAGATACCTAATAATATCTACAGTTGTAATAACTGGTGCTTAATTAATTTAAGTACTTAATCCCTCGATCACCCATTCCAGGAAATATTTTGTTGTCGCAGCCCATATGGGCCTTACGGGGCTTGAGGGATTAATTACTAATTAGACATGAATTCAACATGTTTAAATACAATATGTTTATATTTTATACTAGCTAATTCATTTTTAAATACATGCTCATAAATACTAGCTAAAACCGAGCTTTGTGAGGGTCGTTTTTCTGCGTGGTAATAATCTTTTTTAGGGTTCCGTACCCAAAGGGTAGTAACGGGACCCTATCACTGAGACTTCGATGTCTGTCCGTCTGTCCGTCTGTCCGTCTGTCCGTCTGTCCGTCTGTCTCCAGGCCGTATATATCAAGAACCGCTATAGCTAGACTTCTAAAATTTCAAAGGATTGTGTATTTTTGTTGCCGATATAACAGGAAAATATACTAAAAACAAAATAAAATTAATATTTAATTATTCCTGAGTATTTCAAGTACCCTTTTTACCTTTAGCCATTATTAATTAGGAGCAAAAAGGCCAAAAAATCACTTTTGCAATTTGTTTTATGGGAGCTCTCCTTGATAATAAAATTAATATATTAATATATTTAAATTAAAATATAATAAAATTAAATAAATATTTAAAGGAGGCTCCCATACAAAAACACAATTTTTTGCCAATTTTCATAGATAATACATTATACAATACGCGTGATAGTTTTTCCGTAAAGTGGTGGTACACTTTACGGAAAAAGTAAACTTAAAAGTGCTCAGATCAGAATTATTAAATAAAATAAAAAAAAATAATGAAATAAAAATAAATGTTGATCCGTTAAATTGATTTATTCCTATTAATGTTTTAAATTCTTTATGTGGGATATAATAGGGCCCGCATCGCTTGCTCTGAAAGTGCTTAGATAATTATTGATGCCGTGCAGTAAATACTGATACCAACACCTACTACTACAACGCCCTGGGTTTTCTCCATAAGCCGCCAACACCCTCAACTTTTTACGCCATTTCTTCCAGTCAATATGGATGCGCGAGGTGTACACGCGGTACCGCGCCCCGTACGTCGGTATGTGGCTGTTCTGGCGGCCGGCCCTCATCATCAACAGCCCGGAGCTGGCCCGCAACATCCTGGTGCGGGACTCCGGCAACTTCCGGAACAAGTTCATGACTGCGAGCTCCAAGGATCCCATTAGTGCACTTAACTTGCTGTTCTTAAAGGTAATATTTTTATGAACTTTGATATGAAAAGAGTAGTAGGTAGATAATGGTGATTAAAATGGGTATTTTAATGGTGTTTTGAATCTTTATTACTCTACTGATGCAGGCTGATCACCTGATTGTCTGACAAGTAAGTATGATCCATGCGTCGGATGAGCATGTAAAAAGTCGGTCCTGCGTCTTATCTCTCGCCAGTCGTGTCGGTCTTCCGTCCACTTGGTTATGAGAGTGAAAGGAATAGAGAGTGCTCTTGTGTACTGCGCACACATTTGGGCACTATAAAATTACTCCTGCTCAACTCGGTTTCAATGAAACCGGACACCGTCACCGAAACCGGTGTGGGAGTTATTTTTACTCTTCTGATAAAAAAAAAAAAAATTTTCAGGACCCAGCCTGGACGAATCTCCGTCGACGCCTCACCGTAGCCTTTACATCGGCCAAGCTGAAGAGTGTACAGGCCGTCGCTGTCACCAAGTCCCATGACCTGGTGACGCGGATCCAGAATGATGGTCATAATAACATCAACTTACGGGTATGTAAGAGTATCTCATTAAAAATTATTCTATTCGCGTATAGCAGACAGAAAGACCCAACAGTCTAGATAGTAATAGAATTTTTTACGACCTCTGTGGCTCAATGGGTAGAGTGTGTGGCAGCTCAAGCCGGGGGTCGCGGGTTCGAGTCCCGCCGACGGAACAAAAAGTTTTTCAATGTTCCGGGATCATGGATGTGTATTAAATATTATGCGTATGATATAATAAAAATCTTAAATATATGTATGTATAATGTATATACTAGATAACGCCCGCAACTCCGTTGCGCCATAATTCGTTTATCTCGCGGGAACTGTACATTTTCCGGGATAAAAATTAACCTATGTCCTTTGCCGGGACTCAAAATATCTCCATGCCAAATTTCAGGCAAATCGGTTCAGCGGTTTAGGCGTGAAGAGGTAACAGATAGACAGACAGACAGACACACTTTCACATTTATAATAATATTAGTATGGATAGTATAAAAGTATGTATTTCCGTTGTCTGGTACCCGTAAGTGTCTAAACACACTAAGCCGAAGTTACGCCGACGTAAATTCCGCATGATTACGCCCGCAATGTATTTTATGCCCGCTGTACACTCTCGCCGAGAGCTCTCGGGCGAGAGTCTCGTGCGAGAGCCCCTTGCCCGAGTGCGATCATGTACATTCTCGCTTAGTTCAATCGCAGTTAAGAACTCAGAGAAGATGGACGAAAACGACCATTCACCATTCATCATGCATCGAAAGATATCATTGTAATCCAAAGATTTATTATCATATTTAATTTTATTTCTCACAGATAATGACTAATAATGACGTTTATTATTGTTATTTTTCGGTTCTACACTGTCTAATGGCGGGACTAGTACTGAAAGACGCGAGAGTGTACAGTAGTGCGCTCGTTTTCCTCGCGAGACCCTTTGTCTCGGGCGCAAATCGCAATATACCGACAACGGACCGAGAGGGTCCGAGACAGGCGAGACGAGGCGAGCGCACCCATTTACACTCTCGCACTCGGGCCGCCTCGCTGTGTCTCGGCGAGAGTGTACAGCCGGCTTTAAATTGCCGACGAAACACTATTCCGTCGCGTTCCGACCGTATTTTCATAGTAAAAGGAGGGGAAGTAGGGTAACTCCGGCCCATTCCGCGATTTAATTACCTACTGTCTTAGGGTTGTCAATTTTAGGCAGCGGCGGCGGCGCGGGGGCGCGGCGTTGTGATGTGGGAGCTCGGCAAGCGGCTATCCGCGCTTCGTTTGCAACCGCATGAACAGCGACAACGTCGCGGTCTTCCGACTTTTAATATTAATAATTTTAATATTAATAAGTGACTCTTGATTTTCGGCCAATTTTCGTGCATATTTCGCCACTTGGATCGTGCATATAATCCGATAACTAAATAAAATTATAAATATACCCTTTGGCCTTTAAAACAACATTAAAAACTAACGCCTGTCTCTTATAGGTACCTACTATAAACAAATCTGTTGTTATGATTCAAACTTTGCTTTAAGTGTATAATTAATATTTAATATCTAATTTACAATTAGTCAATTACTAAATTTTAATAACGATTTAAAATAAATAATTGACTGTAAGTAGTTAGTTAATATACCTACAATACAGAGAAATCGGCATTACTAAACGTAAACAAAGCAATACTCGTAGCGGCAAATTAGTTGACTGATCAAAAGTACTTACCTAAAACAATCTCTTATATTTTATACTATGTTCTAAGTCAATCTAGTGGGAAAGTTTGTGTGATAGAAAACTAATACAATAAAAAATATAAGTGTTTGGGTGTTTTAATAGTAATGCAACAATTCCAGAATAGGGATGATGACAAGGTCAAAGATTAGCGAATTTTGTTAATAAAATAAAGAAAGCACGGTAAAAAATAAGCGTTACCAAAATTTCAGCTCGATAGCATTTGTATTTTTTTTGTTAGGCGCCTTCAAAGTTGGATAATCAAGTCGATTTTTTTTTTCAATTAAATTTCTTAATATTTGTATACCATTCGATAAGTTATGCAATTAAAAGCAACTTTTGGTATGAAACCACTTTCATAAACACAATATTTAATATACCTATCGAACAAAGTTCTCTCCCGATCCGTACTAACTAAGAAAGACTGACGTCAGTCTTTCGTAGCATTTTGTATGGAGCGTTTCGGGCAGGTCTATTTTATGAGATGTTTGAATTGTTCATATCTTGGTGAATTTTTAAGCTGTGAGAGTCATTCTTTCAGCAATGTTCCTATTTTTTAAGGGTCTTTCAATTACCAATAAGAAAAAAAATTAGTCATCAAGCCTATTGTCTTTGTTTAAATTACCAGTTGAACAGAAAAAGTTAAGTACTAAGTACTCACTTATTCTAGCATAATATAATTTTTACTTGATGATCAGATACCTACTTAGATACCTACTTAGTACTTACTTCTTGTAAGTACTAAGTAGGTATCTGATCATTAAGTAAAAATTATATTATGCTAGAATAAGTAGGTACTTAGTACTTAACTTTTTCTGTTCAACTGGCAATTTAAACAAAGACAATTCTAGAATTGTTGCATTACTATTAAAACACCCAAACACTTATATTTAAAGTAATATTTATTACTCCTGCGATTATGATCGGACATTTTTGATTCGTTTGGCGCGGCGTGGCGCGATGCGGGCGTGCAGCGTAAAGTGTTAGGCCCCGACTGGTATGGTCCGAAAACGGTCCGAGATTTTAATTAGTGTGCGTGCGGCGACGACGCATTGATACTATGGCGCACACATACAAGCCGCGCGCGGTGCCATTGTATGAAGATAACTTACTTCCCCTCTTTACACTATGGTATTTTGTATGCGTACGTGTTTGACATTGCGGGCGTAATTTACACCGCGTAACTTCGGCCTAGTGTGTTTAGACACTAACACAAGTCCTTCAGTTACTTACCACGGGGCCAGACTGACGTGGTGTGAAGTGTCCATAGATATTATTATTATAAAGAGTGGTTTTTCCCGATGCGTTATGACCTGACCTGAAATTGCCTTAAGTGTAATTCTTTTACAGTCGATGTTTGCCGACTACACGACGGATCTCTTCAGCATAACCGCCTTCGAGCTGGCGAGTGACTCAACCCTGACCGGCGAGGGAGCGATACGCTCCATCACCAAACAATTCATGGAGTTCTCAGCATACCGCGGCATTTCATGGTGCGGGATATTCTTCTGGCCGGAACTAGCTGACCTATTCGGGTAAGTGTCGGGCTACCGTAGTAGAGCGATTAGGCTTGATGACAATTTTTTTTTCTTATTAGTAATTGAAAGACCATTAAAAATAGAAACATCGCTGAAATAATGACTTTGATAGCTTAAAAATTCAGCAAGATATGACAATTCAAACATCTCATAAAATAGACCTGCCCAAAACGCTCCATACAAAGTGCTACGAAAGACTGACGTCATTCTTTCGTAGTTAGTACGGATCGGGAGAGAACTTTGTTCTATAGGTATAATAAATATTGCGTTTATGAAAGTGGTTTCATAACAAAAGTTGCTTTTTATTGCATAAGTTATCGAATGGTATACAAATATTAAGATATTTAATAAAAAAAAATCGACTTGATTATCCAACTTCGAAGGCGCATAGCAAAAAAAAAATACAAATGCTATCGAGCAGAAATTTTGGGAACACTTATTTTTTTACTGTGATTTCTTTATTTTATTAACAAAATTCGCTAATCTTTGACCTTGTCATCATCCCTATTATTGCATTGGGACGGCTGTGAGGTCACAGAATGGGTCAAGCGGAAGATCGGCGTTGGATACCTGTTAGGTGTGCCAATACTGCCGAGCTTGGTCCAATTTGCGGCTGATTATTTGGGAATATTAATGTTATTATTTTGTTTAACTCATAATTTAAGTTTAGTATATATTCTTTTTTATCTTTGTTGTATCTTATAGTATTTTAGCTGCAAATAAACAATTATTCTATTCTATTCTATTCATTACTCATCGCTCAGTGAAGTCCATGATTAGGCGTAAACGTATTGCAAGACTTTGCAAATGCAGAATCGACCAATATACCAACGATTTAAGGAAGGTGGCGGATAGTGGACGGATGAGAGCTGCCTAAGATCGCAGCGTTCGTTGGGAAAGGCCTAAGCCCAAGCAGTGAACAGCGATAGGCTGATGATAGCCTAACCCTTTCTGTCAGATTACTACAACGAGGCTAAATAGTTCTACTTTTTATTTTTAGGTTACCCTTCCTACCGAAGAAATCAACAGACACCCTACGACAAATCTTCAGAATAATCTTTAAGCGCAAAGACGTGGAGCTGAACAAGGACCCTCGGACGCTGTTGGATATTCTGATGCAGCTTAAGAAGAAAAGCGAAGACGATGATAACGGTATGTTGCACTATGGAGATAATTTACTACATATTCTTGTTACACGGACGATATTTTGCTACGTATCCGTTTTCCTACACAGGCGGATGAGCTAGATAGATTGTAGCATTGAAACGTGTCATCATCATCATCATCATCAGCCTATTACCGTCCACTGCTGAACCGTAGGCTTTTTTTGCGCAGGGGAAACCCATTTGGGTGACCCGGGTTAGAGATGTGAGAACGTAGGCTCCTGCCTTCCCCAATGAGTGCCAACCATCCCGATTAAAACGTGTAATAATATATTAAAATCCGATAATATTTGATTTATTCATCACCTGAAATTAATTCAGCTTCATACAATTTTCCAGAGTACTCAGAGGACTTCATCATAGCCCAGGCGGCGGTGCTGCTGATCGGGGGTTTCGACACTTCCGCTTCCGCTCTCACATACAGCGTCTACCTGCTGGCATACTCGCCTGAAGTGCAGGTACCATAGAATTACAACCTTTAGAAGAGACATTCCATACAATCGTCAGCGCGAAAATGTGTTACCCTCGAAATGAGTGAGCTAACTCATCTGAGAGCAGTGTGCCTTAGGACGCGGTGAAAGTCGGACGTGTTTAGTGCATTGATTACGTAAAATATGCATTGAAAGCGTAAAATGAGTGAAAGAGAAAGTAGTATATATTGCTATTACTATAAGACAAAAAAGGACGACAATATTTTCTCGATTAACATTTTGCATGCAAAAACATTGCTACAGTTTTGATGGCGTATGCCATATCCAAGTACTGACATCGTTGGCAGGTACACTCTTAGAGCCAGTCCACACGGCGCGTTGCGTCAGCGATACGTCGACGCAGCGCTGCCGTTGCGTTGTTTTTCATACAAATAACCAAGGTGTTCACACGGCGCGCTGCGTCGTCGCAACGCTCACATGGCGGACAGCAGCCCCCGAGACGAAGCAGGAGGTGGTGTTGACGGACTGCTTCGTAATAACGCTGCGATGACGCAGCGCCCGTGTGGCCGGATATGCGTCAGACGGCAGCGCTGCGTCGACGCAACGCTGACACAACGCTCCGTGTGAACTGGCACAAATGTTTTTTTAAATATATTTATTCATTTCAAAAAACTTAAAAACTAATACATTTAAATCTCGCCAAATCAAAGTGTTAAAATATATAATATGAATCTCTAATAATATCACATCTCTATTAATAATATTGCCTAGTCGATACTCGATAGAGGTGATCGGCGCGTTGTCTTGACTCTTGACTGGTTTGCTTCAAAGTAGTCAAGTTTTTACTCAACGTGAATTCTGAGTGCGACAATCCTTAAACATTTTAATGTTGATAGTTTAATTTTTCAATTTAAATTCTTTTTTTTTCAGGAAAAGTTATATAAGGAGCTTTCTGGATTGAAGGACAAACATGGCTACGACCTAGATGCTATTGTGGCAGGATCTACCTACATGGACTGTGTTATCAAAGGTAGATAACAATAATATTGAAAATATAAGTTCTGACATAAAAAATATATGCTGATGAAAAGAGCTAAAAACAATTTCACTTCAGCTTCAACTCGATTTTGTGAACAGATCTAAATGATGATTAAATTACATAGTATATTGATGCCTGATAATAACATGAGTTTTGTAACAGCTTCAATCATAGACAGCAATCGGCAGATTCTGTACCTCCATATCACTGAGAGGTCATACTTTCACACAATTATATATGTCGGACTTCAATAAGCTTTGTCCACATTGTGCCTTTTTTCTGTTCAACAAGGGCATGCCTTATAGCGCTGTCAACAGTGAACGTGTGGCATGCCCGTGAGTCCCGCTTTTATGGGGAGGGAAATTGGAATCTTCCTACTCCTCCTATTTTCTTCTGATTAATTTCGTTGCGGGTCCCAAGACAGTTTTAGCATGTCCCTCGGGCTCCCTGAGATCATATCAAAGGGTTTTCGTGGTTGGATACCGCTGTCGATCCTGGCGACACAGGAGATACAGTGGTGGGAATGTGTGGTGGGCCATGCCCGTGAGTCGTGACGCGCGTCAAAATCCACCCGCGTTGAAAGAAAAGTGTCATTACGCGCGCTACGATTTCAATGCGCGCGTTACGGGCATGCTATAAGGCATGCCCTTGATGAACTGAAAAAGGCACAATGTGGACAAAGCTATTGGCTTTCATGTACCATCGAGGAAATTGATTCCTAGGCAGTTGAAAGACCAACGACATTAATTGGTCGGATCATGTCAATTCAATGTTAAATATGGATTTTCAAATGTGTTAGTCGCGCTATAACTCGATGACGATCGATTCTGCTAATTTTAGTCTTAAAATAATCCTTGAAGTCCAGGGAAGGTTTTAAAGTGACACAAAGTTCACCGGGACAGCTAGTGATTAATAAATTCAGATACACAGTACATAGATCGCCCATGACTATTAACAATGTCGAATGTGCAAAATCGACATTTTTATTTTATTCCATAAAACATGTCCTTGTAACCAAGGCTATCATTAACTGAAAAGATAAAATCTATATTATGCATAGTTTCTGAAATACCTACATTAAAAATATCGTATATTACTAAGATAGTCCGCTAACAATGTCGGATTGTCACTACCTACGTTGTTAACGGGACGCGGGGGTGAATGAGAGCGCTCGATGTGCCACTTCCGACTATGTTAACGGAGAAAATGGATGTCGCGCTGTCACTTGTTTTTTGTGCAATATTGGTTATATTTTTTAATTTTCAACGCCATTTTTAATGTATACAAGATCAGCACGACTAATCAAACTAGGTATTCAACGAAATTAAGAAAAATATAGTAATAGGGAAAAAAATTCTGATGGAAATATTATGATCGAAGCTAATACTAGTGCGGAAAATGGTATTTACTATTCTTTATTATATTCCTTAAAGATTTTGAACACTACAGCTTATGTTTTGTTGTGTTTGTGCTTGTTGATTATAAGAAAAACATTTGTCTTCAATAACATTTTATCGTAGGCCATTTAAAATTGTCGGATGTGCCACATCATACGTTCTTAACCAGTTTTTCAAATGTGTTAAATGTCGGTTGTACCACATACGACATTTTTAATCGGTTTTATAAATGGTTAAATTGTCGGTAGTACCACTTCTGACATTATTATGGGGATTTATAAATTGGCAAAATATCGGTAGTATTACATCATAATTATTTAATTTATTTTTATAATTGGTTTAATGCCATTTTGAGTTTGTTTCATATCTGTCGGTGCTTACCGACTTTTAAAAAAATTCAGAAGGCTTCAAAATAGGACATTTTTGTACGAAAATTAGGTTTTTGTTGGCATACATACACAATGAATGAATATAATTTTTTAGTTAAATAATCGTGTTTTGACGATCTGGTATGTAATAGCTGATTTTCTCAGCATTTTTTAAATACATAATAGCAATAAAACATAAGCTATACTGTTGAAAATCGTAAAAAAGATATTAAAAGGACCTTATTTCACACTAGGTTTAACTTCAGTCACAAGATTCCTATGAGCATTTTTTTCTATACTATTATTATTATTTTCTCAAATTCGTTGAGTACCTGGTTTGATTATGCTTGTTGATATTGTAGATATTGTAAATGCAGAGCTTGCAATTTATCTTAACAAACATATAGATTTACCCAGATTATGTAAAAGTGAAATTATTCTCAAAAAATAGAGAATAGAGAATCTCGGATGAAGAAGACTGCTTTTGATTTATTAATCTAATAAATATTCATCTATGTTTTTCATGAAAATTAAGGCTGTGGTAGTACGTAAGTGCCCTAAAAATGTAGAGATTTTTAAGAACTACCTGATTACGCAAACTTCGTTTCGCTGACAAATTAATGGACCTGCAATACAGTCAGTCCTTCGTCAGTATTTTCTGTATTTCCCACATATTTGGGCAAATTCATCTCTTCAGCGTATTTGGCAGATGTCGATAAGATCTATACCAAGTTGTTTCACTTTTAAAATATAATATTTTGCATTACAAATTCATGGTAGCCACCGCCATTGCCGCGTCAGAGCCTTGTTTTGAGCTTTAATCAAACTGCCCTAACTACTAAAATATTTGCCCCATGGTAATAATTTAAAAGACAATTCTATTCTTTACAGAATCACAATGAATAATTTCATATATAGGTAAGGATCAATTGTTAATATGCCAAACAAGCCACGCTAGTAGGAGATGATTTGAAGTTAATTTTTAATGAAGGATATGGTTATTATTCGTTAACCATAAAATATACACATATGCTGTCCTGGGTTTTTTTTTGTAGATAATGATGAATACTATAAGTATTTTTAATATTATTTCTATGAATCAGCTGTATTTTTCGCAGCGCAAGCGAAATAATGTAATTTATTGCAAATTTTTAGCACTATGGGTTATATTTATGGTTATATGTTCGGTATGATCCCTAACATTTTTCTGAATAATACACTGCCTATGTTCTTTGCAAACAATGTAGCTTACCAAGGGTAAAATAATTTTTAAAATTAGTTCAGTAGTTATTGAACCTATTCAATACAAACAAAGATACAAAGACTTTTCCAAACACGAAACAAACTTTTCCTCTATATGATTGATAAAAAAATATATTAATTTTGTTAAGTTAATTTATGTTATGGTATCAAAAAGTCAACAAAATAGTGATGGAAATAATTTTTAATTTCAATTTTTTAAGTTAATTTACAGTTAATTTACATTTCGGATGAAAATTTGATAATTATTTACGTCATAAGAAATATTTTGTATGAGAATACATTGTTTTTGCGTTTTATTTGACAGAAGTCCTTAAAAAATATACTTATATTTTCTTTAAATTGTTGTCATTTTTGTCGGTAATTTCTACATGCGACATATTTTAAATATAAATTTATAACTTAACAATGACGCAAGTGTCACTTCCGACAAGCAATCATTGATTTTGTACAAGCAACAATGTCGGTTCTGGCACTTCCGACAAATCAGCATTACTCGTACTCCGTTAAAAGGTCAGAAGTGACTTTTCTCATATTTATTCATAAAATACGGGATACACCTAATAATATACTAAACGTAAATAACTTATAGAGCACAAACCTGAAATTTCATGATTCTACTTGAAATAAGTAAAAAGTTATTCACAATTTAGACTTTGAATCGCTCTCCTGTAAAGTTGCTGTTTTTCACATCCGACATTGTTAATAGTCATGGGCGAGATGATAAAATGAGTATTGTAGCAGCTTCAATCACAGACAGCAAACGGCAGATTCTGTACCTCCATGTATCTGAGACGTCATACTCTCACACAATAATAAGATAGACTAACCTTCCTATTTTTTTGTGTCGGACTTAAATTAGCTTTCATGGCCCTATGAAGTTTGGTCGCGTTATGTCAAACACACACGCTTACAATTAACATTGAATTGACATGATCCGAGCAAATGACGTTGGTCTGTCAACTGCCTAGGAATCAATTTCCTCGATGGTACATAATTATTGTATTCGGGTTTCTGAAGGCTTTTGGCATCTATTCATTAGGGTTTTTAATACCAATTAAAACTATACCTAGTAAATAAATAAAATCCTGTTAAAAAATTTTAGCAACAACCATAAAAGTCATAAACTGTCATTTTCAGAGGCCCTGCGAATTTTCCCACCAATGTCATGGCTGGATAGAGTGGCTCTTGAAGACTATAAGGTTGACGAACACCTCACCATCCCCGCTGGTATGCCGATCTACGTGAACGGAGTAGGCATGCAGGTGGACCCGCAGTACTACGACGACCCTTACACCTTCGACCCAGAGCGGTTCTCGGCCGAGAACGAGAAGAATATCCCCGCGTATACCTACATGCCGTTTGGAGATGGACCTAGGGTTTGCATAGGTAAGTTTTTGAAATCCTATCTCACAAATTAAATTTCAAATCCATTTGTTTTATACAAAAACCACCAACCAAACTTAAAGGAAATCAGCTGTGAAAGCCTGCCATAAAAGAAATCTTTATTCTAAGGGCCTGTTTCACCACTTCCTGATAAGTGATAGGATATCCACCACTTAACTTGACAGATGAAGTATGGAGAATCTGTCAAAAAAGTTGTGAATAACCTATTCGGCACGTATCAGGCAGTGGTAAAACTGGCTCAGTGTAAATATTTTCTAGCTTGTCTTGGCCCGGGAGCAAGGTAATTTTTTGGTAAGTTATTTCTTCCCGGGCGAAACTTTGTATAATGCATAAGAGACTTATGGCCTGTTTCACCGCTTCCTGATACGGTGCCCGATAGGGTTATTTGACAGATTTTCCATACTCCATCTGTCAAATTAAGTGGTGGATAGCCTTATCAGGAAGCGGTGAAACAGGCCCTGGCCTGTTTCACCGCTTCCTGATACGGTGCCCGATAGGGTTATTTGACAGATTTTCCATACTCCATCTGTCAAATTAAGTGGTGGATAGCCTTATCAGGAAGCGGTGAAACAGGCCCTTATACTATGAATACTAGCGACCGTCAGCTGTGACTCCGTGGGTGGGGTGGGCACTGGGCAGTGGCAGCCTCCCACCCATGAAGATAAAAAATATTCAGTCATTTCCAACTCTCATTTGAAATTTTATCAGAGTATAGTTATATGTATGTATGTAGTATTTTGAAAGAAAAACGTAGTCAGCTGACCATAACATGGTGGATTATACGTCAGCTGGCTCCTTGAACATAATTTTTTTTATCTTTTCAATGATTTTCTTTCAGCTAAAAATTTACCTGGTGATCGTTTATATGCTACTATGAATGAAAATTAATGTCAGCTTGCTGTATCTCAATGGAAAGTTTGTCAGCTGGTACCTTGAAAGCTGGTGTAACGCAACAGCATCTATACCTACCAAAACTTATCAGCTGACGAATTTTCCACTGACTTACAGCTGGCTGATTTTTTTTATTTGTTTACTAGAGTATTTTAACAAAACTCTGATGAATTTTCAAATGAGAGGAAATGACTGAAAACCTTTTTTTTTTTCTTCAACTTTGGGAGTGCCACTGCCCACCCCACCCACGGAGTCACAGCTGACGGTCGCTAGTAATCATAGTATATAAGTCCCTTATTCATTTTACGAAGTTTCGGTTGGGAGGGACTTGGTCATGAAAATCTGTTACTGTCCCCAGGTCTATCTGGGAAGGAGTTCTTTTTACAAGCTTTTACCTGCGGGCTGATTCACGATTTCCGATCGACTCGGATATCATTGGTATTATTAAGCGCGTCAAGCGTTGATTGAACGTCGCGGTTAAGTTTACGAATCCGAGTCGAATTGCGCATTGTGAACCTGGCCCCTGGACACTTTGACTATCTGTTATAGAATTCTCAAAAATTAAAATATTCACCCAAAATCTTGTTGATCAAATTTGGCGTGTATGTGCAAATCGCGTGGGAATCCAGTATTATGATGACATGGAGCTAAAATTATGATAGTGCTGAAAGGTGGCTACAGGAACTTCGTAATAAAACCATGTATCCCAATCGAGTTTGGGCTCGTTTGATTTGTCTCGATGGGTGAATCCAATAAAAATTATCTAAATTAGTTAAAGTACCATCGAGAAATTTTCCTAAGCAGTTAACGGACCTACGTTGTTAAGCTTATGTCAATAATTCAATTAGCTGTGATCGGTCGGATGAGTTTGACATAACGCGAACAAATTACTTTAGTCCGCCATCTACCTAGGAATCAACTTCTCTGATAGTACCTATCTAAAATAGGTTAAAATATTGTATCCTATAAGTTAGTATTCGTCATCAGAGCCTGGATCAGAACTAACGTTGCCATCTTGTGATTTATTTTGCTGCTTCATAACCGTTCATATCATCCAAGTACAATTTTGTATGAGAATTATAGCTGACGTGTTACTTGAGTTATAACAGTTACTTTGCATACATGGCCCTATGAAATAAATGCCACGAGATGTACAATGTATTCAGACTTGTAGATTCTGTGAGGAGGAGGGTAAGGCACCTATTCACCTCCTCGACTGTCCTGCTCTACTACCTTGGTCGCCACGAATACTCATCCACAGAGGAAATTTGTAGCATCAACCCCAACCATAATATCGTTAAAATGAGTAGCATTGAGTTGGGGATGGTACTCTAGTGCGAAGGAGTTGTGGCAGGTCGTTGTAGTCAGGTTTGAAGGCAGGTCGTTGTACGAGTAGTCCTGACGTCACTGCGACCCATTAGGATCTATTATAACGTCTTGTAGATTTGTGTTTTTATGTACTGTTTTTTAGTCACAAGTAAATTAATTAATTTCAGGTAAGCGTTTCGCGATGATTGCCTTGAAGAACGCCATGGCAGCAGTTATCTTGAACTACAAGGTAGAGCCCTGTCCGGGAAGCCCTAAGCCGATGGACGCAGAGATCGAGAAGAGAGGACTGTTCCTGATGCCGGGAGAGGACCTGAAAGTTAATTTCATACCGAGAAAATGATAATAAAGATAACCTGTTACGATTATTTATCATTATGTTATTCTATTGCCACTGTTGATCAACGGTATTTCCTCCTCTTTAAATTGCAATGCTACTTAGGCAAAGGACTGGCGTCATCAAAGATTTTATTCTTTATGAGTCTTAATTAGGTATTTATTATGATTTTTATCCCTGTTTTCTTCTGCGTCAATAAAATATTTATTCATTTTTCTAAGAACTGAGATATTCTTATTTCAACTGTTTTACAGTGTTTAAAAAGAATGGTATAAAGAGTATTTCAGTCCGATCTAAAGTCTATAGCTGTTCTACAAGGCGCAGGTTCGGCCCCTCAATAGCTATGTCCACATTATGAAATTTCATCTTTAATTTTCGTCGCGCTACGCGTCGCTACGATTTCAACGCGCGTCACGGGCATGCCTCACGTTCGCTGTTGACTGCGCTATAACGCATGCCCTTGATGAACAAAAAAAGGCCCAGTGTGGACAAAGCTAATGAGAACACATTCCATGTGAATAGTGTTTTCATCTGGACAGGGGCGCCAAAATACCAACTACTCGGTCTGGATCTTATTGGATCTTCCAACGAAGGACTACATGGATTGTTGACTGCAGTAATGTTTCAAACACGCTGAACCCGTATAACGCCGAAATATTGTGGCTTCGCTCTGCATCCTTTATTATTATAATTTTCTGATAAATCTTAATTTGACGGCATATTCTTAATTATTTTACAACTTAAATATAGCTTTATTTTGTACATACTTACTATTTATATGATAAGCATTGAACCAGTTCAAGGTCATACGGATGGAAAATTACCGCACGTTCAACTATTGGTCATTAAAAACATCTTATCTTCTTGTCGTCTTGTTTAGGTCTGGCTACATACGTAGCGATGAAACTGTGCAGTTCGTTCACAGCAAATATTGATTCTCAATTTTGCCTGTGACTTTCATGCCGATCGCGATATAAAGAAGGAATAATTATTAATAGTTTAAAAAATCGTTACATACATACAGCCCCGGCTAATAAAAGTGTGACAAACATAAATTCACCTGTACCGATTTTGCTGTTTGGTATGATCATACCTTGAGTCCCGGGAAACTGGAAAGGACATAGAATGATACTGTTCATACCGGAAAAATGTGCGGTTCCCGCGAGATAAACGAATATTGACGCAATGGAGTTGCGGGGTTATCTAGTATTTATAAACAGTACATTACATGTTTACTGTGGGCAATCTGTGCAGTTTTAATATCGGTTCGTCTCGGATCGCTTATGTATCAGATCTTACTGCTACTTACCGCTGCACTGATGATGTGACATACAATAAAAATATTTTGTTGTTCTACATCTTTTTCTTACAACTGATAAGAATTAAGTTGGTGTTGTAACTTGTAATGTATTTACTATGCAATATAACGACGTTTTCAATATTCTTTTTCTTTGATACATTGTTATATTCCTATACAAATATAATATATTTTGATATAAATATAAACACCTTAACATTGAAATTCTTTGAAGTAATGCACGTTATATTCCATCTGTTACCAGTTACACGAATTATTTTATTTAAATTTGAAGCATTTTAACTGCTAGTAGCCGACCATTCAATAAGCTTTGCTATGTTTACATTCAGATTAGAAAAAAAGTTATAAACAACTAATAAATGACGCCCGCAACACCGTTGCGCCTAAATTCGTTTATCGCGCGGGACCGTACCTTTTTCCGGGATAAAACGTATCCTATGTCCTTGCCGGTACTCAACAAATCTCCATACTAAATTTTAGCGAAATCCGTTAAGTGGTTAGGTCATGAGGTTACAGACAGACACACGGAAGACAGATATGACATGAGATACATTTTCGCATTTATAATATTTAGTGTGGATTTTTTAATCAGAAGGGGAGGATAAGTGATGCATAATATTGACCCAGATACTGTAGCCAAGACGTTATCTAATCGCTTCTTTATAGATTCGCCGATCAAAATGTATGGAATTGACAATAAACGAGTCGGGCGTCAACTTCATAATTAACGAACGCTTATGTCAATTCCTTACACTTTGATCGGCGATTGGGCGTTTTCACACTGCGACGATAACGACACGACACGATACCACAGAATAGATAAGGGCCACCGCACATATACAATTTCAAGTTGGCCGGCTATCTATGATGTTTGTCGTGTCATGTTTATCTATGATATGATCAATGATGTTTTCCTAATTCTAATCTCTCACTTAGTATTGAATGCACCCAAAATATTCTCCTTTCTTTTCGCCTTCGTTTTGTTAGTACCATAATAAAAGCGTGCTTTTTACGCATTTTAACACGCACGTCTAGGCTAGCAACACCGTTACCAACTAAATCTAAAAGTCTGCGGCTGGCAGCGTACACGATGAAGTTGTCCAATTAAATTGTGACACTACGCAATTTAGTTTGTAGGATAGTCGGCCAATTTGAAATTGTATGTTATGTGCGGTAGCCCTCTATTCTGTGGTATCGTGTGGTGTCGTGTCGTTGCAGTGTGAAAACGCCCATTCTAATAAGAAGCGATAAAGAAAAGATCCTCGCTAAATGGCCAGTTACAACAAAAAAAATCTTATCTTAAAATAATATTGTTATAACGCCTTCTCTTTCCTACGTTATAAGAAGTACAAAACAGAAACATGATATTAAAAAGAGATTTTATTTTTATCACATAAGTACTTAGTCATACATACAGCTTAAGTAGGTAATGGAATAAACCAGTATTTTTTTCTCGAAATAAGTACTGCAATATTTTTTCTCACGAAGAATTCTCTTGTTTTTTACGCGTCGCAGTGATCTCGACGCGTTCGTTTGAAGAGGTGTGTGTGTGTTTTATATGAAAAGATCGTTTTTTGTGTTGAACCCCCGATAAAAATAATCGAAGAAAGTAAGTAAATATCCTATTTCAATGTTTTTTTATAAATTAAGATTACAAAAAGTTTAAATTTAATTTTTTTTTTAATTGTCATTGTATTGTTTTTGGTATACAATTAAATTAATTATTATTAGATATATTAAAGCATAGGATAGGTGTCCCGTACTGCTCAGGCTCTGCGCCCAGTTCTTGCGGCGTGGATGCGTCGCAAGAGAAAACCCCTCACCTTCTGTCTTACACAGGTGCTCACCGGACACGGTTGTTTCGCTGCGTACCTGTGTAAGATCGCCAGGAGAGAGCCAACGCCAGCCTACCACGACTGTGGCGCTGCGGAGGACACGGCCCAGCATACCCTCGAGGTGTGCGATCGTTGGGCCGTGCAGCGCCACGATCTGGTGGCAGTGTTGGGCGAGGACCTCTCGCTCCCGAGCATGGTGCGCTGCATGCTCGAGAGCGATGAGGCCTGGCAGGCGGCGGTCTCTTTCCGCGAATTTGTCATATCGCAGAAAGAGGCCACGGAGCGGGACAGAGAGAATGACCCCACCTCTCTGCCGCTCCGCCGGCGTAGGACGGGAGTGCGGAGGCGTCGCTACGCGAACCTCCAATCCCTCGTCTAACGGGGCTCCGGGTCAGGATGGGAACCTGCCCGGCTTTGTCAGTCCCGGCGTCGAGGGGAACGCCTTAGTTCGCCTAAGCGTTCCCTTACTTTGGTGGAAGTCCGGTCCAAGGTAGACCGGCCGGTCGTGGAGGGAGTCCCGTGCTTGTTAGATCCGGGATATCCCTCCTTATTCGGCTGAAGGCGAACCGCAGGTGGTTTTAGTGAGTAGGAGTCTCACATACCCCCGGGTCACCCAACCCGGGGCACCCATGATGGGTTTCCCCTGCGACATCAAAAAAAAAAAAAAAAAAGGTGTCCCATAAGTGGTACAGCATATAGGCTAATAAAAAAAACTTAATTAAAATCTCCACTATGTTTTCCAAAGTGTTTAGATTTCCTTTATACCGCTTCTCCATAAGTTCGCCAGTTGTTTTAAAAGTTGCTCTTGCATTTTTGTTTTAAGTACCTCGTAAAATATTAAAAGAATAACGATAAAATGTTTTATTAAACCAGTACTTATTCAAGTTTTTAAAGGTTCATTATAGATCAAATGGTAGTAAAATCAAAAGTAACACTTCGTACCAGTTTCTATAATCGTATATGTATTTACCTTTAAAGTTATTGTCATTTAAGGTCGTCCCCCGAGCAAACGACCTTGGCCATACATTTGCCGCGTTGCCGAGATCGCGCCAAAACCCTATTATTTTTAGTTTAAATATGTAGTTTATGATATTGTCGATCTATTGGCGTGAGCTTCAAATAAAATAATTTGTAAATGCTAAGGAGATGCTGAATGTATGCTTGAATTTTAACAAATTGGTATTACTTTGGAAGCTGATATCATGAGTATAAGAAACAAAAATAGAAAATTTAAAACGACAAAGGGAATGTTGATATTTTTTTCAGATTATGAGTTTATAATATAAACTCATAATCTGAAAGCTACAAAGTTATAATAAAAATACAGCAATAATCTTCAGTATATCAACATTCCCTTTGTCGTTTTAAATTTTCTTTTTTTGTTTCTTATACTCATGATAATATCAGCTTCCAAAGTAATACCAATTTGTTAAAATTCAAGCATACATTCAGCATCTCCTAAGGTTTTAAATACGGTCAATTACGGAATCTCCGGACGGAACTCTCACTTAGGGGTGAATTTCCCAACCGCTTTTTTTTCGCGGCTACTGTGAAATTGGGGGTATGAAATGGCTTTTTAGGGTTAAATAAAATTTCATCGTATAGTTTGTGTGATTATCCATATGAGGCAACAGACACGTTTTTAATTTGATAACTAGTACATAAAAATATAAAAATTCTAAAGGTGGAAATTAGGCCACTCGATGGCTGTCCCAACGACCTTTTTACTCGTAGTACTAATTTCGTCAGCCGAGGAAAAAATATTAGTGATACAAACAAACGGATTCTTTTATTGGATTCTTAAAGAATGGAGGTATAAACAGTACAAATTTAATAATCTCAATCGTTATACTTTCAAAATAGCGGGAGAAATAAAACTGTCCCAACATTTTGTCTTGATTCGGTGAATAAAAACGTAATGCCGCTTCTCGAACTCAAGCGCCAGTCATGCTTGTGCCTTCGGACCTAGAGGTGGTTTGCAGCGTCGCTGCGTGTTCCCGCTAAAAACGTAAGTATATCGTCTCGGTGACACCCGACACTTTTCTCTTAATTTCCGTGATTCAATTTATCATTTTAATTGAACCAGCTAGAAGTATTAATTTATTTTCTTACAAACATTTTTAATAATATGTATCAGTATGTAGTATAGATATCGGTATAATTGTTATAGGAGTCAAAATATTCAACGATTTGTCGAAAATTTTTATATCGGTGATTCCGTTTCGGTGAATGAAAAAATGAAAAAAAAAATCACCTATATGAAAAAAACCACGGAAATGGTAACTCGGTGACTTTCGGTGACCTTCGGTGACAATAGTTTTCATATCGGTGAATGCATTTTCATCTCGGTGATTTTTAAAGTTGTTTTATACAGAATGAATAATAATCTGCGAAATCGTAAAAAAATGTTAATAAATAAAAATAATAAATAATAAATATGGTGCTTCTTAATGTTTAATTTTTTTGAGCTATTGTATAGCTTTGATTGCGTTTATCAAGAAATTCCGTAACGAAAAACACCTAACATTCGTCTAACGTCGTTTCAGTCAATATTTGTATTTTTTTTTTACTTTAAATATTTATAAGGACACAATATTAACTTTCATTTTATGAATAAGAAACTCAGCGACTGATATTTTGACCTCATGTAGTTTATAAGGATTACCTAAAATATTGTCTTTTGTTGATTAGTGAATTAGCAAAAACAGGACGAGATAATATAATATGATTATTTAATATTAGAATTTAATGAATCCTATCAAAAAGTAGTTTTGGTTATAATAATATTAGAATAATAGTTACTAATTTTCTAGTTTAACTGTTTAACTTAAGTATATTTTATAACGAAAAATTTTAACTAAGCACTAGAAGATACCTTTTCAAAATAGTAACAGCATTTATTCTTTGCCGAGTGAAGTTGGCGCGTGGTAATTTTTATTCAAAGCAAATGTGTCAATTATTTCCCAGTATAAATATATTTTATTATTTGTAATTAAAATCGTTTGTAACATGAATATTTTTAAAATAAAAATACATTGTTCTATCCACAGACATAGATCAAGATAGAACCCGCATGTGTATGTAGTTCGCGTGAAATATCGCGTTCCCAAACGACGAGCAATGCTCGTCTTTCGAAAGTCTGTTCTTTAGTCTGCTATCGGAATCTGACGTAAATCGGAATTTTAAAAATGCCTAAATGCCTAAAATGGCCGTATTGAACTGTAGAAATTCAAATAGAAACATTGGCCTTGATAATGGACACATTTCTTATCATCAGTACGTCACGGAGGCAAAATTTTTCCATAAAATACATTATTTCGCTTGTTTTACAATCACGCTGTATACTATTTCGGTGAATTTACATTTCGGTGAATTTTGTTTTCATCTCGGTGACTGACTTTTTCATCTCGGTGACAGCTAAAATATACACACCGGCAAAATTAGAGGAACATAACAAAATTTAATTTTTTTTGAAAATTATTCGCTGTTTTTTTATATATTTATTTATTTATTAAATAATTGACTATTAAAAATAAAACTTATATAAATTTAGGGCATAAAAACGTGTAAAATAGAAAAAATCTGCAAAAATCAAAAATTAAGAAAAATCTTTGAAATTTCAGTAATAAGTTTTTAAGTTAAATTCTTCATTTTTACTTAAGAAATGCCGTGTTTAAAGCGTGTAATGCCTTCTATGGATCTCAAGAGGGTCTGGATACGCCATTCCATGCTTGCATTTTGATTGTCGATCATTTCCTGTGGGATATTCTTCTACTCCTCCAGTAGCGCCAACTCGAGCTTCTGAACACATTTTGGAGCTGGAGTTTTAATTCGTACCGTTCACCCATTGATGTGCCACACGTCCTCAATCGGATCCACATCCGTAGACCGTGCTGACCTCTCCACCTGGGCTACGCCAGCATCATTTAGGTAAGAATACCCGATTTTTTTACTCTATGGACGCGCATAAAATTGAAGTTACTACCTAAAACTGTGTAAAAGGCACAACATGCAGATTTAGGATGTTTGTGCTATAGCCCTGTACTGTCAAAGTACCATCATTAACAATCATCTGCTCCGTGCGGGCTCCAAATCATATGCCACCCCAAACCATAACGAAGCCTGCATGATAGGCTACTGTGTCCGTTAAGTTTGATGGTCTATAGCGTTCCTTACGATTTATCCACATTATTTATCGCCTGTCAACAAAATTTACACAGCGTTTGCTCCCATCACTGTACAGCACACGATTTCACTCACTTGTTGAATTTTGATGTTCACGCGCAAATCTTAGCCTGGCTCTTTGCGGTCCTGTCTCAAGTTTTGGTGCCCTTGCTGGCACTTTTGAGCTTAATTTAACTTCTTTGATTCTTCTTCTTACTGTACAATCACTTAAACGTCCATCTCGGACCTGTTCCGACAGGTTTCTTCTCTGCAAAGCAGTTTGAGGTCAATTTCTTAAGGCTTGTACCCTTACAAAACGGTCATCCTGAACCATTACCACCCGAAATCTGCCTTGTTCTCGTCTCCAAACGTAAGATCCAGTCTCTCTGTAGCGTTGAAAGTTACGACGGACCACGAAAGCCGACACACCTAAGGCCTGACTGACCGAACGGTAGGTGTGACCTTTCTCTATCGTGGTTACAGCTCTAGCAGTCGTAGATGCTGGAAAATCACTAATTTTGTATCTAAGCAATGTGTTCTTCCAAAAACCAAACAATCAAATGAGCTGGCGTACCTTGCACCCCGCTAAAAACGCCATTCTTATCAGAAACACTTACAACGTCAATCATCGAAAAACACTTAGTAGGGCATAATTGCAATAAAAATCTGTTAGCTTCCCAGTTGTGTTCAATATTTTATTTCTTAAATGAGCTTAGAAACTATAAAAAAGGATTTCACACAGCCCGACCCACTTGAATTCAAGTTGTGGCCCTTTTTACCTATGTTCCGCTAATTTTGCCGGTGTGTGTATAAACGTGTGTGCTATAACGTTTGTTTATTATTTAATTTTTATGTTATTAGTTTCGTAGTCATAAAACATTTAAATTGAGAGGAAACTTCGGTGAAAACTCAAAAAAACATAGGAACAAAAAAGTTCACCGAAAAAAAAATATGGACATGTCGAAATTCACCCTTACCCGGTAGTTGTTCTTAAACGCAGTTATAGTAATTTTGCATACAGTTGTGTAGTACAGTATTATGCTAAATGAGTATAATACTATTATGTAGTGGACTCTAGTGGTCTTCTATTTGAATACTGAATAGGCTTTACATAAGTAATTTTACGAATTTGTATATTATTTGAGTTATGGTGAATTAAAGTGTTTTTTTTTTTTAACATTCTCCAAATAGTAAAGTCTAGTCTTTAATAGTAAAGCGTTATACAAGTAGTTAATAGATTTAACTGTGAGTTAATCCACTGAAAATTGGGAGGAATATAAATTATTTAATGTATTGGTAATTCTTACGGAACAAATCAAATGGCAAAGTTGCTTATTACCAAAATTAAAATTACATGACGTTGTTTTTTTTTAAAGGTTTCTTGTCGTTTCTCATAGTACTTTTGCCATATTATATCACAAGGTTTGCTGAAAAATTAGGTACCTACACCTTATTTTGTTGTATTAAAAACATTAAATTTTAACTTTACAAAAACCTTACGTTACTTATATGTACCAAATATAGTCTGTTTCAGCATGTTACTTATCATTTTTCTCCTGTTTGTCGGCGGTCTAATATACCTGAAATGGACTTACACTCGTGAGTACTGGGCGAGGAGGAATGTGCCGTACTTACCCCCCTATCCTATGGTGGGGAATCTGACGTTCTTGCAGAGGGTTAACCCGGTAAGTGACTATTCACTTCACTGATAATAATATCTTGACCTTACACTTAGGGTCAATTCAGATCACGACGAATGCATATACGCGTCGCGTTGCGGTCGCCGGTCTAAATTGACCTTTAGCCACAGAATACATAATAGTACCTTACGGTACTTTAGCCTAAACTGTGACAGAGTTTTTATAGAACGCTGCCATTTTTTTTTTGTGTGTAATGTACTATCAGAGAAGTTAATTCCTAGACAGATGGGGGACCTACGTAAATTGGTCGCGTTACGTCAAACCCAGCCGATAGATCACAATAAAATTATTAACATTAACCCGGCGTCTGCCTGGTAGAAAATAGGAACGGCAACTGCATGGTGGGTCTTAATTACCCGGATTTGAAATCGTTGTTAATTTTTACAATTTCAACGATATTTAAAGCAAATTTATATTTAACTTTGAGAATAATACTTAGTTTATAATATTTTGAAGATACACAAACAAAATTAATATACTTAATCATGAGTTTTCCTATTTAAAAAGACAGTGTAAAATTTACAACTAAAAAAATTAACATCTCAAAATTTATTAATAAATATACAAAAAGTGACTAATGTACACTTTGTATTTTACTTTTTTGAATGACAAAAGTTAGACCCTAAAATAAGTATACGTAAAAGTGATAATTAATCTTAGGTTTAGTCACTATGAGCCCTGTTATCCACTCAACGAAATGCCATGTTCAGGGCAGATGAAATTTTTGGATCTTGAGAGGTATGAGAAGTATTCTTATCTTTTATAGCGGGAAATATTATCTGGCATCGCTTACGAAAACCAGAAACTTTGACAGGAAGCTCTTCTGGTGTTTTTCCTATAAGCTACCTTATTCCTTTACACATACTCTTATTACATGGACTACATCCATGTACGAGCCCTCAAGTGGTTATTTATAAGATTTGACGCAAAAATAATGTAATATATAGCGTAATTTACATTTTCTCACCTGTCAGTATAAATAAATAAACGAAATAATCAAATAATGAACTCAACAATACTGGCATCATGGAATGCATAGTTGGGTCATATTTACCCTTTTGTATGTTTGACCACGTTTATCATCCAGTCCAGACGCACATCATCTTAGCTGACATAAGTAACAAGGGGGGCAGAGCTTTATCTGCAGCTACTGAGAAGTGTGGCAACGTGACACTATTATTTTCTCAAAATACACGCATTTGAAAACATCACGGGTCATTATGACCCAACCCCAGTCGCCGGGTTAAATTATTGACATTGACATGATCCGACCAAATGACGTTGCCCTGTCAACTGCATAGGAATCAATTTCCTCGATGGTACATATTATGCAAAAGCAGAAATAAATTTCTAAGCATTAGGTCTTTTGGTAAATTGGTACCCTTATTCTCCTTAACAATCCATAGTTAACACCACTAACCACTTATACCCATAATAGTAACAAACTTAGGAGATCCATTCTTGTTCTTATTGGAACGAAGTTTCTTATCGCGCGTTGCGAAAGAGGGCTAGACGGAAAAAGTTGTAACGACATGACACAATTAAAGAGTCAGTATATAACACTAGAGTAAAAATGCTACAGTTGTGTGGTAGCGCGTGTTTCTCTCTGTCTCCCTCTCTCTTTTTTTGTTTTTTTGACGTGACAACGTCTTATAATTCGATATGGGCTGCGCGCACGAAAAAACATGACGCAATAATCAATATGCGGTGTTACCTCGCTCTGAGGCGTTCCATTTAAGGCTATGACGTTGTCACGTTCAACTATCGTCAGTAAACCGACTTTACAGACAACTGAGTTCGAGTCGAGTTCGAGTCGAGTTCGAGTCGAGTTCGAGTCGAGTTCGAGTCGAGTTCGAGTCGAGTTCGAGTCGAGTTCGAGTCGAGTTCGAGTTCGAGTCGAGTTCAAGTTCGAGTTCGAGTTCGACACAAAACAATACTCTCCAACCGTCTTTTTTTTTATAACTTCGTTCCATCCGGGTGTCCCTTGACACTTCTCAAGTTTTCATATAAAACTCAACTTTCAGGGCATATGGATGCGTCAGCTGAACCACTTCTACCCTTACGTGGGAGCCTGGTGGTTCTGGAGGCCGGTCCTCATCATTAACAGCCCGGAGATAGCCAAGAATGTCCTGGTGAAGGACTTTGGTAACTTCAAGAACAGACTGCTGGCTTCTGGAGTAAACGATCCTTTAGGAGCACTTAATATTTTTACTGTTGATGTGAGTATTGAAATATCGTTGTAGTTCATTTTGATCTTTAGGTAAATACCGTAATTACAGTGTATTCAGCTATAATGCGAAGGGCCTGTTTCACCAGTTCCTGATAAGTGCCGGATAGGCTATCCACAACTTATTTGACCGATGCCGATGTAGTATAGAGTATCTGTCAGATAACTTGTGGATAGCCTATCTAGAACTTACCAGGAAGTGGTGAACAACCCCTTACAGTTTTAACTTATTTACCGCGCAAAAGAAAATGTTTGGTTGAGTTAACTTTGTATTTTGCATTTGCATTAAAATAAATTTTTGCTTAGTGTCACCTAGATGTTATTAAATCGTTATCAATATTTTTGATTCGAGGAAGTATAGTGTAGACATGGTGTAGACGTTAAAATTTATTTTTGCTTGACCGTCCAACTTTTTAGCTACGATTTTGTATACCTACTGTGTCCAAAATTCAAATACAGCTAAATCATAGTTCGTCTTTTAGGCAAAAAACTACTGAACGGATTTCCTAAAATTTCAGGATCCCATCTGGTCTGAAGTGCGAAGGTCGCTCACCAAAGTGTTTTCTTCGGCAAAGCTGAAGCAGGTACACCCCTTCATGATAAGCAAATCCGACCAACTTGTGCAGCGGATAAAGATGGATATTGACACAGAAATTAATTTAAGGGTATGTTGTATTATAAAGTTTTACCAGAGTAAACAGAAATTAACGAGTAGGCCGATTCAGAAGAGATCTTGAAAATCATTTGAAAATACGTTTGATGTAGCATGTCATATCGGCCGGCGCGTGTCATAATCGAAAACCGCGAGTGGTGACAGACGTACGAACTTAAAGTACGCGGGTTTTAAGTTCCCGAACTTACTCCGCTCGTGTCGGTGACACACGAGAATCGCTCACACTGAATTACCATGCCCCCAGGCTCGCGGCTCGCGGCTCGCGGCTCTTTGCTGACACACAGGCGATTAAGATCATCGAGCCATAAGTCTGCGTATTTACCCGCGTGTCTGGTCTATCACCCCCTTTATATCAAGTTTATTCTGCTGCCTTACTCCCAACTGCAACAGAATCAGAATCGAATCGAGAATCGAATCAGCTCGATCTCAACAGTTTTTGCTACTTGCGACAGCTATACTAGCGCACGATCGTGCTGCGGCTCAGTTTGGAACTAATTAGATTTCAACCTCTTTTCCCACTCCTGACAGCTGTACTAGCGCACGATCGTGCTGCGGCTCAATTTCGAACTAATCAGGCACGTAAATAAAAATCTAATCAGTTTCGGCGGTAAGACTGCACTGGTGTGTACAACTGAATCGGCTAGTCTACCTCTCGGCTGTTAGATAAAACAGTAACCAGAAAAAACACACAATATCACATATTTAATACAAAATAATTATTATTAATTTCAGGAGGTATTCGTGGACTACACCACTGACATCATCAGTACCTTCGCCTTCGGTATCGCGAGTGACGCGACGCTGACAGGTGAGGGGCCGCTCCGGACCGTCGCCACGGAGTTCATGACCTACGACCGGTACAGAGGGCTGGCCTGGTGCAGCATCTTCTTCTGGCCGGAGTTGGTCGAGCTGTTCAGGTGAGGCCATATACAGAGTGTAACAAAAATAAGTGATAACTGATAATACCTCAGGAGTTCACGGTGTGTACGTGTTCCTTGTACTTTGTAGAGAGTTCACTGTGAAAGTACAGCGCTGAAAGACCAATTTTTTTTACTCGTGACGCTCGAGCACTTGTCCATAGAAAAGTGAAAAAAAATCATCTTTCAGAGCTGCTACTTTCACAACTCTCTACAAGGAACACGTACACACACTAAAGTATTATCACTCATTTTTGTTAGAACCTATACATAGTGCTAGAGCTCAGCACGTCATATTCTTGGAATAGCATAACAACATAAGAAATAGGAAAGAATGGACATACTGACAGATTTTAGTGACAAAATGGCGGATTTCCTTTGTCTGTCATTTTGTCTATTCTTCCATAGAAAGAAACCGTTTCTTTGGTGACCATGCTAAGCCCGCTGATGTTGCAGTGTGCAGAGATAACTGATATGACAGACAATGAAAGAAAAGACTGAATTGCATTGCCCTCTCACTTCTCACCGTTTAATTAACCTCACAGAAACAGGATGTCAAATACGAAGATGTTGTCTGAAATTCTAAATAATATTAATTCAAACAGCTGTGCGAGTTCAATGACCTTTATAGCGCCACAGAGAGCATGCTATTACTTTACTTTTGGTTTCTTATCGCGTCTACGGGAGTCAACGTGGGCGAAATTAAGTCTGACATGTGTGTCGTCAAAATAAAATTTCCCCACTAAATTGAGTTTTTCTTTTTACAGGTTTACGTTCTACCCGAAATCAGCTACGGACTACTTCAGAAGGGTCATCGACACCTTGGCTGCTCAGTATGTTGAGAAAGAGAATAGTGGACAAAGTGTGCTGGACATACTAATACGGTTGAGGCAGGAGAATCAAGATTCTGAACGTGAGTCTTCTTCATATTTTACTACGTACAAGAGTATCGCGTAGTTCTACCGCTGCGTATTGCGGTTTTTCTCACGTTATGTAATAAAAAAAATATTTTGGCATTATGGCGTTGCTCAGCTGCAGTGTAGTTTTGCGGTATCCCCTGGGCCGTTTTGGTTCAGTCCTGTAGGGAAGGGAAGTGGGCAGCGTAATAAGCAGGGAAGTGGGCAGCGCTTGAATGTAAATAGTCAAAAATATCCACAGCCGAACATATAACCTCCTCGTTTTTTGGAAGTCGGTTAACTAGGGCTGCCGCAGAACTTCTGCGGCAGTAAAGACGCGACTCAGAAGTACACAGGGTGATATTGCCGGCAGCGTGAGTAGCACCGGCAGTAGCTGAATCTAAACGTCTAATATGCTTTGTCACAGTATTTATTTCATGTCTTAATAATTTATCAATCAATCAATCAATCATTTATTTGCTTTAAAAGTGGTACGTTAGATGTTAACTTATGTTCATTACTCAGATCTTACACTGTTAACTATAAATAGCATGCAAATATTTTAAAAGTTATAAAATCTCTTATATACTTTGCTACAGACTATTCATAGTTGTTTTCCAACCATAACCTTTATGACATGGACATATTAAGTCCTTCTATTATTACTAGCTGTCCCGGCAAACGTTTCTTTGCCATATTAAAAAGCATATCGCCCGTATTATTTTATTGAAGTGACTAAATAAAGTATGTTACCATGGCAACGTCCATCGCTATCATGTTCGTCGTTTTTCTCGAATTTTAATAATTTACTATTATTTATTCAACAAATGCACTTATCAATATAATAAGTAGCCAGTAGCCGATTCTCAGACCTACTGAATATGCATATAAAATTTGGTAAAAATCAGTAAAGCCGTTTCGGAGGAGTTCGTGGACTAACATTGTGACACGAGCATTTTATATATAAGATTATCATACATACATAGAGTAGTTGAATAAGCCTGAATGTTCTGTAATTATAATTTCATTGCATGCACATTCCTCTGATCTCGGCTTCCTAGACATTCCCTTTTTATCTCTTACAAAACACATAAGTATTATTCTTTGTCTTTCACAATCCTTTCTTGAAACCGTACATTATTATAATTATGGTAACTGTAAGTTGCGATTTTGTAAGAAGTTTCAAAAGCTTATGTTTAAACTTTAAATCCTTTCATATCACTTTTTTATAAACATAACTATATTTATTTTTGTACATACGTTATTACCACCATCATCATCTTTATTGACATATCTTTAACATTATATGGATGTTATAACGTTCTTTTAACAGGCAGTAACAGCCTAGTGCCTACTAAGTCTAGGCAAGCTGAATTATTCACCTGACTTCAGACTTGTGTGGATTAAAAGCTTAGGCGAGACCGTACTAGAGCGGCACGAGCATGACGATTGCGTAGCTTTTATTACGGGCTTTGAGGACCGAATCAAGAAATTCAGTAACGAAAATAAACCTAACACGGGGTGTTAGGTTTATTTTCGTTACTCCGACCGGTACATCGGCGCGGCGTTGAAAACCGTGGATCATCTAACGTCATTTCAGTTCGGCAGACTTCGGTACGGTGTTTGTGTGCAAGCGACTAGATGCGTATGCGTGTAGGTCAGATGCTACGCAATAGCTTTACCGCGGCAGTCACCCAGTGCCACGCGTATAATTTTTTCATATGTTTTTTCAGTGTACACAAACGACCTGATCGTGGCTCAAGCGGCCATATTCCTGTTGGGCGGTTTCGACACCACGGCATCTATGATCACCTTCGTCATGTATGAGCTGGCTTATAATAGAGAAGTACAGGTACATAATATAGTTTACAATTTTACCCATCAATCCCCAAGCGGCAGCTAGCTGCCGCATAACAATTGAAAACCTATTGTGTCTGCGATATCCACGATGGAGGTGCTATAACAGTTCTTTATTGATAGTTAAAAATCGATATAAAAATAAAGAATTACATCAAAGTCTGACAGAACATACACACCAGAATTATACAGTGTGTAACAAAAATAAGTGATTATACTTTAGGGTGTGCACTGTGCACGTGTTCCTTGTAGAGAGTTCACTGTGAAAGTAGCAGCGCTGAATGACCAATTTTTTTTCACTTTTGTATGGGCAAGGGGGCAAAGGAGCGTCACGAATTTCCCCTGGATACAAAAGTGAAAAAAAAAAATTGGTCTTTCAGCGCTGCTACTTTCACAGTGAACTCTCTACAAGGAACACGTACACACCCTAAGGGCCTAAAGTATTATCACTTATTTTTGTTAACAAAAATAATGGTATACCTACTTATAATCAATTAATCATAATCTTCTTATATTATATAAAATTCTCGTGTCACAACTCACAATGTTAGTCCACGAACTCCTCCGAAACGGCTTTACTGATTTTTACCAAATTTTATATGCATATTCAGTATGTCTGAGAATCGGCTACTCGGTACTTATTATATTGATAAGTGCATTTGTTGAATAAATAATAGTAAATTATTACAACTCGAGAAAAACGACGACCATGATAGCGATGGACGTTGCCATGGTGACATACTTTATTTAGTCATTTCAATAAAATAATACGGACGATATACTTTATATTATGGCAAAGAAACGTTTGCCGGGACAGCTAGTAATATATATAATTCTTCTGTGAGTGTGTATGTCACTGAACTTCTCTCAAACAACTGGACCGATTTTGATGAAATTTTTTGTGTGTGTTCAAGGGGATCTGGGAATGATTTAGATTCACAATTTTGTCCGCTGGACAATGTTTTTTTAATTAATTTTTAATTTATTAGTAGTTGTTGATTTTGGAATGTTTTACATTGGATCCGACAGACGGCGCTACCATCGCAGTGTCAAATTATAAATAATATTCGAATTTTAATTTTAGTCTGTCCCGACAGTTAGCGCTGCGATCAAATTAAAAAAAATTACTTTATATACTTAATGTGGCAAAGAAACGTTTGCCGGGACAGCTAGTATTATTATTAAGACACACAACATCATACCTAATCGTTGTAACATTATTGCTTAAAATCATATTCTTATTGCACATCAAATTGTATCAAAATTAATAAGTGTCTGAGTAAAAAGTATGTACGTAGTGTTAAAACAACTATCATTAGATCTAAGAACATAAAAAGAAAAAAAAAACAAGAAATGAAAATGAACATCTCTGAATACATTTGATTCTAAACGCGTCTCTTTTTCAGGAAAAATTGTTCGACGAACTTGAAAACGCAAAACAAATGTCCAACAATCCCTTAGATTACAAGCAACTATCGGAGTTAACTTACCTGGACTGCGTTATTAAAGGTAATCAGTAGAGACCGGATTATATGCAACATAAAAAGCTTGTTATATGCATGCAAATATGCATGAAAAATGCTTGAAATATGCATGAAAATTGGCAGAATATGCTAAATTAAATGACAATATGCAAATTGAAAATCTGCATACAATTAGTAAATTAATTTTTGATAGGCGATACAAGGTACAGTAACATTATAATATGACAATAAAATTATTAAAAACAATTTCAGTTGTAAGATTGTGTCTGCTTCAATTCAGAATTATTTTTGTAAATAGAAAAGGTTCGCTTCACATTCACTGAGGAAACTGGACAGAATTTGAACTTGGGTGCTATGTTAAGTTAGCACTTACAGTTTCTGGCAAAAGTTCTGCCATCCCACTAATTTGTGGTTGGCAAGCGCGAGTTTTTCTATCCTTTCATTTTAATATCGTAACTGTCGAAACAAAAGACGCGCCGGCTACTGACTGCAAATGCAGTAAAAAGTCACAACTATGACTTAATAGCATTTATGTTTTGTAACTGTTATTGTTATCGGTCGCATTTTGGAACGCAGGGTTAGTGAAAAATTTTGTGAATGTACCGATAATATGCATCATAACTAGATCTTAGGTAAAATATGCTATTACCGCTGAGAATGGCTAAAATATGCAAATGCATATGCAAATATGCAAATGCATATAATCCGGTCTCTAGTAATCAGTAATCACTAATCACATTATTACTTCAAGAATCCTTTAAGTTCCTAGCTTATAAAGTTCAGAAATGCCAAGGGAGATCAAATTATTATAGGCTATTGAACGGTAGACTAAGTACTCCTAATTAATATTATATTGGACGCAACTTTGCTGCACAGAAATTTATTCATCAAAGAAATACCAAACATATCCGTCCTTATCGGGGACTAAAATTACCATCGTACTTTAATTCAACAAAATCCATTGATTTATAATAGTAAGATAAAGAAAAATCATGTAGATGTATGAAGCAAAGAGATAGAAAAATCATTTAAACAATTAGACCAAAAATCTTACTAACAACAGTCTCTTTTTCAGAGGGTCTAAGAAAATATCCACCGATGGGTTGGCTGGACAGAAAAGCTATAGAAGATTATAGCATTGACGACAAACTGACCATCAAAGCAGGCACTCCTATCTATGTTAACGCTATTGGCATGCACTACAATCCAAAATACTTCTCGAATCCAGAAGAATTTAATCCCGATAGGTTTTTACCTGAAAATGAGAAGAATATTCAACCTTATACTTACATGCCATTTGGAGACGGACCTAGGAATTGTATTGGTAAGAAATCTATTGTACAACGTAATTATTATTAAAATAGTGAAGACACCCGACACAGTATGTCAAAGTATAATGTACCTACTTAAATAATAAATTATAAAGAATACCATAATCTTATTAGGCCACTCGAAACAGGAGCAAGCAGACTATTGCTAATTTCAGATAACTTAAAATAGAGCAATACAACTTAATACTTTACACGCGTGTAGAATTTAATGTCTTCGTGTTGAATCAGTTTTCAATGATAAAGCAAATCCATACTTCCATATCCATACTTTCATACTAATATTAGAAATGCGAAAGTGTGTCTGTCTGTCTGTCCGTCTGTCTGTTTGTCTGCCTGTCTGTTACCTTTTCACGCTTAAACTACTGAACCGATTTTGCTGAAATTTCGCATAGAGATACCTTGAGTCCCGGGAAAGGACATAGAATAGTTTATTTCCTGGAAAAATGTACGGTTCCGGCACGGTAAACAAATTTTGGCGCAACGGAGTTGCGGGCGTCCTCGTAGTAGTTTATTATATAACTAGATGACGCCCGCAACTCCGTTGCGCCAAAATTCGTTTATCGCGGCGGAACCGTACATTCTTCCGGGATAAAAAGTATCATATGTCCTTTCTCGGGTCTCAAAGTATCTCCATACCAAATTTCAGCAAAATCGGTTCAGCGGTTTGAGCGTGAAGTGGTAACAGACAGACAGACAGACAGACAGACACACTTTCGCATTTACAATATTAGTAAGGATACTAAATGACGCCCGCTACTCCGTTGCGCCTAAATTAGATTGTCGCACGGGAACCGTACATTTTTCCGGGATAAAAAGTATCCTATGTCCTTTCCCGGGACTTAAAGTATCTCCATACCAAATTTCAGCAAAATCGGTTCAGTGGTTTGGGCGTGAATCTACAGAGATACACTTTAGCATTTATAATATTAGTATGGATGCATGTTAAGAACAATGTTTGTTTTTCAGGGCAAAGATTTGCAATGCTGTCCCTACGGACAGTAGTATCAAAGATCATCTCCAACTACAGAATATCACCTTTACCAAATAATCCTGTACCCTCCAAGGTACAGATAGAAAGAAGAGGATTGTTCTATGCGCCCGGTGAAAAACTCAGTATAAAATTTACACCTAGAGTATAAATAAAAGAACTGAAGGTTTATAGTTTGGCGAGAGGTATATCATGGGATATTTCAAAAAAGTTTATCGTTCATTTAATTGTGATGTTGATAATAATTAAAGAATTTGTATAGCTTACTGTAGTGTTTTAAATTATTTAAATAATATATTTTTTATCAAGTTCCAATTATAATAATCAGTCAAGTGCGAGTTGGGCTCGCACACGAAGGGTTCCGTACCGTTATAGACCAAAAATAGGCCAAAAATTGTGTTTTTTGTATGGGAAAATTAAATTTTTATTTTATTTAAATATTATTATTAACTATTAAAGTACACATATAATTAAGGCTTTTGTGAAAATTTCAAGTGCCTACCCGTTGTTTGTTATATGGGACCCCCTTAAATATGTTATATGGGACCCCCTTAAATATTTAATTTATTTTGTTTTTATTATTTGTTGTTATAGCGGCAACAGAAATACATAATCTGTGAAAATTTCAACTCTCCAGCTGTTACCGTTCTTGAGTTACAGCCTGGAGACAGACGCACAGACAGACAGGCAGACAGACAGACATCGAAGTCTCAGTAATAGGGTCCCGTTTTTACCCTTTGGGTACGGAACCCTAAAAAAACTATATATTTTAATTAATAATAATCGTTACCTATCAGATGATGACGCAAGCTATTTGATAAGTCAGCACAGTAGCATCGAAATTATGTATTATACCTATAATATAATATAATAATAATATCTATGGACGCTTCACACCACGTCAGTCTGGCCCTGTGTTATGTACCTGAAGGACTTGTGTTACGGGTACAAAACAACGGAAATATATTTAATAAGTACTTTTATACTATACATACAATATAATATATTTGAGATTTTTATTGATACACATACTAAGGGCCACTTTTACGAGACGGTTAAATATGTTTAAAATTTTATTTAAGCACAAAATTCTGTTTAACTACACAAGTTGTCTTGCACCACAAGTTAAACATAATAATTATTGATCTGTAAAATTTAAACAGCCAAATATCGTTGTTTAAGCTGCTAAACGTATTTAACAGTTGAATAATTTGAGGTTAGATTATTTTTGGTCGAGAATAATTTTCGAATAATTTTAGTGTGAAAAGAAGCCTCGAGATATACTCGAGATGTCATGGTTATTGCGGTAAGATATTTGTTTGAAACCCTGACGGAGAAAAAGTTATTTCGAAGATTTCGCCTATCCAAAAAGACGACGATTTTGTTAAAAATAATTAAATCTAGATTATTGTTTAAAACGGAAAAGTTCCGGGCCACTTTTTATATCACTCAATTATTTGTCAATTACTCTACTAACAGAACACCTGCACGAGTCTGTACAACAACCTAAAGTATGTGAAACAAAACAACATACGAGCATTGTGTACACTGTACAACAATACAAACATCTCAAATCTAAAACAAACCCTTGCGCGGGCTGCTGCCGGCCACAGACTGACAAAGGGTCAAGACTCGAATACTACCTGAGTTGCGGGCCGCGTCTGACCCATTGATAGAAAACTTGTTTTACGCAAAAAAAAACAACCGAATTTCGTCAAACAACCGTGAAATATTTGTAACGATAGTGCTCAAATCGTGAAATGGAACGCACAAGACATAATGTAGCAGCAACACGCAACACTCCAAAATGCGTTTAGTTAATTTCAAGCTTCAACATCGTTGTGCAAGACAAACTTGAATAAGTTTAAATTAAGTTTACAAATAAAAACATATTTAAATAAATGTGTTTTAACTTATTTTAAATAAGATTTGGTAAAAGCCGCCCTTAATGTGTCGCCTGGCCGGCACAGGGACAATAAAAAGGAAGAGATAAATAAAAAATAAAATTAACAAATAACAAATTTATTTAATTAATAATTAGTTAGTCAGCGGGGAGCGGGGAACGCGGGTACGAAACTTAGCCTCGGTCTATTTCTCAGTCTTTAGCTCTCGGGTTTAGGGACACGACACTTATCTGGGGACAGGCAGCGACTTGTGGGACTCCAGCTCCTCAAGTCTCCGTGATCCCCGCAACAGGTGCAGCGTCGATGGCCAGGTGTTGGTGGCAGTCTTCGGGATCCCGTATGTGGCGGCAAGTTCAGGGTGTGGCTCTGAGAGGTGCGTCAATCAGACGGCATGGGCAGCACGTGGTCGACTCCAGACAACCACGGAGCAGAGAGATTTCTCCAAGCGTAGCACGAGGAGTTGCTCCGAACGTCAAATAGAAGTTGCGCAGAGCGTAGGAGAGTTGCTCCGGTCGTAAACACCCCAATAACGGGGTCAATGACTCCTACATTTTGATAATGGAGTAAGAGCAAAGAAGCAAATCCGCGGCTTAAATAGGCCGGCGGTTTCACTTTTTAACTGTCACGTTGACAGTCGACGGAGCTAAGGCGTATATCCGGAGGGCTCGTGCAAAAAGGTACTTCATTAATATTTATCAAATAAAATATTGAAAACAATATAAAGTTACTTTATAATATTTAAACAGACAAATAGAATTGAAATCAATTAAAATAAATTTATTTTAAAAAAGTATTTAAACAAAACAGCCGGCAAGTGCCGGTCTAGTTCCGTACTATATTAATAGATGGCGCGCTATGTATCGATTTGTTTAATTGATTTCAAGAACAGCTGATGAATAAGAAAAGGAGAAGGAGATATTAATAATTTATAAGTAGCTACGCTACATATCCCCCCTCGCTAGCTAAGGATTTTGAGTACTAATACGAAAAATCCTGAGTAAAAAAAATTAACTAAAAATTTAATAGGCCTTGGAAAAATAAAGATTAAAATTTGCCAAAAGTTGGAAGAAATGCTATTAGTTAACACGCACCGAAAAAACTGCATCTGGTCATAAAAAATTGACCCAAGACGCACCCTAACCACAAGCATTGCTGTCCGTAATAGAGGTACAGCAACGCAAGAAAAGACTATACACTATTATAATAGAAATAATGTACAGCAAAAAAAAAGAGAAACCTAAAACGCGGAAACTAACAGCCTTCCAATACATAGCACACTGCCCGACAGTCTTCAGGCATCATGCCTACCATTACTCGTTCAGCGAGAGCAAGGTAAAAGAGAACAGGACAAAAAAAGAGAGCCCTATTAAAAGAGAACAGGACTAAAAGAGAGCCCCATTAAAAGAGAACAGGACTAAAAGAGAGCCCCATTAAAAGAGAACAGGACTAAAAGAGAGCCCCATTTAAAAGAGAATGGGACTATAAAAGAGAGCCCTGTTTAAAAAATTTAGAAAGAGAATTTTTATTTTTCCAGGCAAGAGAAAAGGAATTATAAATTTAAATTGTTAAATTATCAGTTTAAAACAAAAAATAAATAAAAAAAGTTATATTTAGCGCCATATTTAAAAGATAGCAAACTAATATGCTAAGCTATAAAAGAAAATTTAAGTTTTAGTTAGACTCTAGACTATAATAATAATTGTCCTCCGGATATTCCTTATCCAAAAGTAATTTTAAAGACTTTAAGCAATAAAAAGAGAACCCTAATGGTGAGTGAGAGATAAAAGTGTGCTTGTAGTTCCCTAAACAAACTAATTTTGTAGTACAAAATTTAAAATAAAACAAAGTATAAAGTATTTTACAACCTAATACTTTACACCAAAAGAGAACAAAAGAACAGAACAAAACAAGGTACTGACTGACTGTTTAAGTAATAATATTATAATTAAATAAAAAGTTAAGTGCCACAAAAATTAAAATTAAGTTTTTTAAAAGTTAAAAGTTAATTGGCAAAATATTATAATAGTATAAAAAGGCAAAGAGAATTTGGAATTTAGAGGTTATTAAAAGTTTTCTTAACTTAGAATTTCTAAGTTAAGGTTAAAATTAAAGCCGAAAAAAGAAAAGCCAAAACACATAAGCGTTACTTAAGGTAACGCTGATGCGTGCGCAAGAGATGTGTGTGTATGTAAGTGAGGGTGTGTAGGGGTGTGTAAATGTGTAGTGTAGTGTATATTATAATATATATAATTTAAATATTATAAAAAAAAGTTATTAGGCAACAGTGCCAAAAAAGTTAAGGGTTATATTCCCTAAAAGAGTAACAACCTGTTTAAAAGTTCAGGAAGAAAAGTATATACCTTCTTAATAGTGATGGTATATAAAAATAAAGATAAATATAAAAAACAGAATACAATAAATAAATATAATATTGTGTGTAGAGAGAGGTATTATTTCCTGCTTCTTACACGACCTAAATACCAAAGGATGCGTCAATTCTTACCCCGGACCGCATACGGGGAAATAAACAGTAATATAATTAAAAGAAAACAAAAAGAACTTACTAGAACAATCAGTCAGTAGGACGGCACAACACACACACAAACTGAACCCGCAACCACGGAGAGACCGAGAAACGACTGAGGCCAAGTATATTACAAAAATAAAACCGAGTGGGCGCCAATTGTCGCCTGGCCGGCACAGGGACAATAAAAAGGAAGAGATAAATAAAAAATAAAATTAACAAATAACAAATTTATTTAATTAATAATTAGTTAGTCAGCGGGGAGCGGGGAACGCGGGTACGAAACTTAGCCTCGGTCTATTTCTCAGTCTTTAGCTCTCGGGTTTAGGGACACGACACTTATCTGGGGACAGGCAGCGACTTGTGGGACTCCAGCTCCTCAAGTCTCCGTGATCCCCGCAACAGGTGCAGCGTCGATGGCCAGGTGTTGGTGGCAGTCTTCGGGATCCCGTATGTGGCGGCAAGTTCAGGGTGTGGCTCTGAGAGGTGCGTCAATCAGACGGCATGGGCAGCACGTGGTCGACTCCAGACAACCACGGAGCAGAGAGATTTCTCCAAGCGTAGCACGAGGAGTTGCTCCGAACGTCAAATAGAAGTTGCGCAGAGCGTAGGAGAGTTGCTCCGGTCGTAAACACCCCAATAACGGGGTCAATGACTCCTACATTTTGATAATGGAGTAAGAGCAAAGAAGCAAATCCGCGGCTTAAATAGGCCGGCGGTTTCACTTTTTAACTGTCACGTTGACAGTCGACGGAGCTAAGGCGTATATCCGGAGGGCTCGTGCAAAAAGGTACTTCATTAATATTTATCAAATAAAATATTGAAAACAATATAAAGTTACTTTATAATATTTAAACAGACAAATAGAATTGAAATCAATTAAAATAAATTTATTTTAAAAAAGTATTTAAACAAAACAGCCGGCAAGTGCCGGTCTAGTTCCGTACTATATTAATAGATGGCGCGCTATGTATCGATTTGTTTAATTGATTTCAAGAACAGCTGATGAATAAGAAAAGGAGAAGGAGATATTAATAATTTATAAGTAGCTACGCTACAAATGCACATGAACTTTGAACTTTGAAAATTTTTTGTTCCGTCGGCGGGATTCGAACCCGCGATCCCCGTCTTGAGCTACCAACAGCCCACCAACTGAGCCACAGAGGTCGTAAATATCACGTTCCTTTTGTTTTACAGACCTATGAGATAAAGAAAACACTATCTGTCTGTAAAAAGGCTATAATATTAAATATCCAGCTAAACAGTTAAAATTTTTAAAATGCTCAGTTAAATTAATAGTAAATTACTAATTAATTTATTATAATAATAATTATTACAATTTATTTAGTAACCAAAACTTGCTCAGGGCTGAATCCTAAGAAAGGCACTTCAAAGGAACGACCTTTAACAGAATTAATTTAATTATAGTTATATTTATTATGAAAAGTATTTAGATTATCATCATGATCATGATCAGCCTATTGCCGTCCACTGCTGAACTGAGATTATATTAAATTAATTTAGATTATATTAAATCTAAATTTAATTTGAAATAAGCATTACAACAAACGTGTCTACGATCTGAATATACAGGATGTCACAAAACTAAGTGATTATACTTTAGGGTGTGTACTGTGTATGAGTCCCACGTATAGATGTACTGTTAAAGTAGCAGCGCTGAAAGAATTACTTTTTTCAACTTTTGTATGGGAAATTCGGAAAGAGCGTCATGCTCGGGCGCTTGTCCATACAAATAACAAAAATTTTGCTCTTTCAGCGCTGCTACTTTCACAGTGAACTCTATATAAGGGACACATACAAGCCCTAAAGTATTAACACTTAGTTTGGTGACACCACAGGGTGACACCCTGTATATGGGGTCGTTTTGGGATTTCCCTCTTATAAAATATAAAAAAGGGGTTGTTATTATCACGTCGGTCTGGGCCTGTAGACAACTGGCAAAGTGCTAACGCTAACGCTAACGCTAACGCTACAAAATGTATGCGATTTGACATAAGTCATCGCTTCGCTAGCGAATACTAATGTCAAATCCATACATTTTGTAACGTTATGCCCCCTCTACATATCGGCGGATGCGTCGGGAGATGCATCCGCAACCATATCTGCGGATAAATTGAGATCCGTCCACACATCTGTGAGTTAATCAGTCTGTGCTCAATCGTGAAAGACGTAACTCGTGCCGCAAAAAATGGATATAGAGACAGTAGCGGCTGCTTCTATATACCTACGTAATTAACACCTATAATTATTACCTTATTTTTAATTAGTAAAGTTATAAAAAAAATGGAGCAAAAGAAGGTGGTGGATGCTGTCTTTACACAAAAACAGAACAAAGTAATTGAAAATATATATTATATTCGAAATAAATATTTTGGGAATATTAACTTATAATATTATATACGAGTATATACCTAATAATAACATTTATTTAATTTTGATTAGAATGTTTCCTCATTGGTCATGTTAGCCATTTCGACAACAAACACACACGTCCACTCCCACTAAATTTCCGCCGGATACTGATCCATCGGCAGACGTGTGGACTTGCGTTCGCGCTCGATCCCTTTGATCCGTGTCAAAAAACCGACACCAAACGGATGTGTGGCAGATGCATCGGCCGACGTCAAATACCTACACATCGACAGACGCATCCGCAGATACAATCTGCCGACGCGTCCGCCGATATGTGGAGGAGGCATTATAGCGTTAGCGTTTTGCCAGTTGTCTAAGGGGGCTGAACGGTTAACATTGGATAAAACTGGCTTCCAAAAAGTAGGACAATTTCTCAATTCGACCGTATATAATATAAGTACTATGTTCTTTTTAGGGTCCCGTACCCAAAGAGTAAAAACGGGATCCTATTACTAAGACTTCGATGTCTGTCCATCTGTCCGTCTGTTGGAAATACAATATTATTATTAATGAAAAAACCTTATAAAATTGATAATTTTATCAACACTCATAATTCGTCAAATTATTTCTTCATTATGAATATTTACGAATGTCCTACGTGTTATACCAAAACTATAAGTATCATAGCAACATCAAAATATGCAATATAATATGTGATATTGTATAATATTGATTGGAAGTAATATCATTAAGTTACACTGGGTTTCATATAAAAAATAATTTCATAACATTGGATTCCACGTGGAAAATGGAACTCTAAATTAAAAACACAGCGTTTTGCATTAAAAAAAAATGTTTCTGAATAGCTTGAATCAAATACTTTCAGAATTTTGACGTGGGAGAGCCATGCTTCGCCACGAATGGGCCGGCTCGACCGGAGAAATACCACGTCCTCACAGAAAACCGGCGTGAAACAGCGCTTGCGCTGTGTTTCGCCGAGTGAGTGAGTTTACCGGAGGCCCAATCCCCTACCCTTTTCCCTTCCCTACCCTTCCCTATTTACTTCCCTACCCTTCCCTATTACCCCTTAAAAGACCGGCAACGCACCTGCAGCTCTTCTGATGCTGCGAGTGTCCATGGGCGACGGAAGTTGCTTTCCATCAGGTGACCCGTTTGCTCTTTTGCCCCCTTATTGCATAAAAAAAAAGAATGTTGTTACTACTGGTACCTAGTGCCTACCACTGGTTCGGGAACCCCGGCGAGAAGAACCGGCGTAAGAAACTCGCAGAACCTCGTAAATTTTTATTTTAAGCAAAAAAAAGTGAGAGAAAATTTTCTTGGAAAAAAACTGAATCTATAGGTACATTGTAAAAAAATATCATTCCTCCTCAAACCTTTAAATAAATGAGTGATTAAACGCATAGGCATGCGTACAGCACCTCCCTCCTCCCACACTGCCTATGCGTACACTCGCATGTAAGAACTTGCAAACACCACCACCACATAAGCAATAATGTTGGCAAATCCATGCAAGGCCCCTCACCACCATGCAGGTTGAAAACCTCGACGCACGTTTCGCTCCAACACCGGAGCATCCTCAGAATGTTGACTCTACGAACAACGTCCGTCAAGTAACTTGACGACATTATTGCTTACGTGGTGGTGGTGTTTGCAAGTTCTTGCATGCGAGTGTACGCATAGGCAATGTGGGAGGAGGGAGGTGCTGTACGCATAAAGGTGGAAGTTTATTTCGTGGAATATTGCTAAAAATAATAACAAACTAAATAATTGTTAACATTATTGTAAACATTATTAAATGGGGTTCTTAACATCTAAAATATATATATATTTTTTAATATCTATGGACGCTTCACACCACGTCAGTCTGGCCCCGTGCTAAGTACCTAAAGGACTTGTGTTACAGGTACCAGACAACGGAAATATATTTAATACTTTACTACTTTACTTTACATACATTTAGGATTTTTATTATATAATACACATATTTAATACACATCCAAACCCGGGAACATTGAAAAACTTTTTTGTTCCGTCGGCGGGATTCGAACCCGCGACCCCCAGCTTGACCAACGCGCTCACCACTGAGCCACAGAGGTCGTTAAAAGCTTCATCTGAGCTATTCGACCCATCCAATAATTGAATACCTGAAGTGAAATAATTTCTAAACTTCTCAATACGTTTTGTATTTACAGTCGAATAAAATATCAATCACACAATTTATATTGAAAGAAGATAACTATCCGCAGTGATCATCACTCAACATCAGAGCTGAGCTTATTTATTATTTCTTTTAAGGGTTTCATAGTCAACAAGAAACCCTTATAGTTTCTGTCTGTCCGTCCGTCTGTCTGTTCGTCTGTCTGTTCATTTGTCTGTCCGCGGTTTTGCTCAGAGACTGTAGGACATACAAAACTGTAATTTGGCATGAATGCACATATTAATGATGCCGACAAAATGGTACATGAAATCTTAAAAAAATATTTTTTATGGTACCTACTACACATCAAGCGGGGATGAATTTTTTTTCGCGTTCACCCCATCGTGTGGGGTGTCGTTGGATAGGTTTTATAAAAATATTACGAGTATTCATAGATTATTTTCCGAATTAGGGATCCGTTTGTGAAATATTAAGTTTTAAAGTGGGAAAAATCGTAAAAGTCCAGTGTCCCCCCTTCTACCAGCTAAACGGTTGTGTCTGGAAATGTGAAAAACTTCAAGAGAGTAGGAAGTATGCTGAATCTAAAAGGAAAGCTATCACGGCTAAGAATACTTCATAAGTTATTGAATAGTTTAGTCGATCAACTAAAAAAATGTATTCGGCGAAGTATAAAGGAATTTTCGTTCAAATTCCTTTGAAAGTAACTGAGATAATGTTGTTAGTAGTGTAAAACACGTACATTCATTGACCATACAAAAATTTAAAAAAACCAGCGGTACTACCGCGTTGAACCGCGTTTTTTTTTATCTGGAGTAATATTAGTAAATATTATATAATATAATATTATCAATACACGTGGACGTTGTATCACATACTCCAGTCGGCTTATCAAATACATTAAAAAGATTATAATATGATTTAAATAATTCAAACAAACATTGCCGTAATAGATGACTAAGCAAAAAACTAGTGTGCATTGTTCACATCATCGTCCAGCATTGTCAAGGGTTGATGTACTTTAACCAAAACAATCATTCACGATAACATCACGTGATCAAAATACACAACCATCCAAACTAAAGGACAAAAATGGTTCAACATTAAAAATTAAAAACAAAACTGGACCAAAAAAGGATCCTTGTGGTACTCCTCAAATCTTCCTCTCGTGTCTCGATCAAGTTGTAGCCTTCGTCACGTGTTGCCGCCGTGTGACATGGGTGCAGCGATCACCTTTGGAGCCAGTCCACACGGTGCGAAGAGTCGGGGTTGGACTTCTATAAGAATTTGAAGTGTCAATAATTTAACATTGCATTAAATAAGCGTATCAGAGAATCGTCACAATCAGATGATCAAAATAATATTACGATTTACTGATAACGTTTCACTTTGTCATAAATAGTATATAATCTATTTTCAAAACCTGTAATATTTTGATAGCTTATTATGACGACACACACTCAAATGAGTAATGACATTCCAGTTTGTAATTTATTATTTATTGTAATCTATACTAATAATATTATAAATGCGAAAGTATCTCTGTCTGTCTGTCTTACTTTCACGCCAAAACTACTGAACTGATTGTAATGAAATTTTGTATACTTACAGAATATAGTCTAAAGCCTGAGAAAGGACATCTAAGGCTACTTTATAACTGCAAAAAGTGGTTGTAACTTGTAAGAGGGTGTTTAGACTTAAATTTGTTCAAATTAAGGTAGTTCCAAAAATTCATAATAGATGGCGCTGTGCGTCGTCCTACATCGCACAAGTGCTTACTCATACATGTTTCTATAACAGAATAAATTTTAAGGATGAAGAATATTTTCGCGAATTTATTTGAAGTAATCGTACCGCGGAAGCAGCTCCGTTACATGATCGAAGCACCTTTAACTTCTCAGAAGTAAAAGTCAATTAATGTTTGCCTTATGCTCTGGAGATAAGATTGAATTTGGTGACGTTGGTGACCCTGACTTGCTAATGATGATGAATGTAATTTGCATAGTAGCATATGCTTTCAGTTCTTAAAACAGCGCCTAAACTCCCAAACTTGTATCTATAAGGAATCCGGAGTTCTCTTAGTATCTTCGGAACCATAGTATACCTCGATGCAAAATCTTGCGTTTTGGTAGCATATGCTTAGGATGCTTCTCATGAAACCAAAATCACCATATGTTTCCATATAAATTTTGAGGAGTTCCCTCGATTACTCATGGATCCCATCATCAGGTCACCACTTTTGTGAACATGGTACCCAATTGGAGTGAAACCTAATACAACAAAACAAAAATTTTGAAAATCGTTTCACAAACGGCGGAGTAATCGTTGAACATACAAAAAAAAAAATATCCACAGCCGAAAAATATATAACCTCCTCGTTTTTTGGAAGTCGGTTAAAAAACAACAACACCAACACCCATTTGAATTAGATTCCCTGATAGTGTGTATCTAGGAATGAATGAATGAATGAAAATCATTTACTTAAACAAAAACAACCATGACATACAGAACTTAGAACTATTGAGTGAAAAGTACAAAAGGTGGTTTTATCGAGCGATAAGCGATATTATTATGAAGCAGCAAAAATATACTTGAACTAGCATATTTTGTTATCGATTGTGAATTTGTGATTGATGTTATGTGATTATCAATATGATGATATTGTCAATTTTTAAAAACGGAATTATTTTAAAAGTACAAAGCAAATATACTATAATTACTTAATGCTTACTTTTTACAGGTTTTACGTAAATCTCTAAAGAATCAGATTTCTACAAGACAATTTTTAATACAATTTTTTCGCAAAGAGAGAAAATTAAGGATGCGAATCAGAACAAAGATCTGCTGGAGGTAAAGGTTTAGAAACCTACGTCAAAATTGGGGGTAAGGCCAGAGGTAGGGCGGAGGGGTAAAACACCTCCTTGTACCAACACCACAACAAGAAGCCCCCCAGTTTTGGAGCTACAACAGGTCGAGTTAACTCCGTACCTGGAGAATCCTTATAGTATGGCCGCCAGGTACTGAGTTTTTAAGGAGAGATTAATTTTTTTAAGCATATCATTAAGAGGGGAGGCCTTTGCCCAGCAGTGGGACACAGTGGGCTAATAATAATAATAATAAAGCATATCATATTAAATAATTCTTACTCTTTAGTAGTGCCTCTTTCAGAATTTGCCTAAACCTAAACCTCAACTATTAATTCTGTATACAATCTTCATAATTTTGAAGCCGGTACCAGTCCCAAAAATTGAAAATATTTTGTCATAGAATTCACTATTCTGAGCTGGTACCGACTTCAAAATAATGATGATTGTATACAGAATAGTTGAGGTTTAAGCAAATTCTGAAAGAGGCACTACTAAAGAGTAAGAATTATTGAATAGTTTTTAGTTCATTTAAGAATAAGTAATGTTATTGTTTTCACTTGGAAGTCGGATTTTTTTTTTGTTTTAATTAATAGATGTTTTATTTCTTACAGGAATCAGATTCGCTCAAGTAAAATGTTAATATCCGAAATCCGAATGGCCGCAGCTAAAATTTTGTAAAACAACTGACTTGAGCCGCATACTGTATCCTTATAATATACCTCTGCCTTCCAAATGCCAAAAGTCGAGAAGACAATGATGTCAATACTCGAGAAGAGAGTTCAAACAATTTATTTGCCATTATGATTTGTCAATGTAAATTTCATAACAAGAATGTAAAGTTGATTGACATGTTAAGACAAATTAAATTTACTTATTGTTACAAAAGAATACAAAATAGGTGAACTAACTAAACAATATGAGAGAGGGGCCTTATTAATACAAACTATTTGCCACAATATTGTGAGAATTTATTAACTTTTGACTCCTGGATTCATATTATCAATACCTTTGCTTTGTATCAGTAAAATGTATAATCATTTTACTGACACAAACTATAAAGAGCGACCATTGCTTATGCGACGCGGGTCACGGGATAGCAATGGACGTTGCCATGTTGACATAATGACCATTCTTATAAAATATTTTTTAACAAGAAAATCATACTAATCTATCCAAATCGCACTGACGCAGCCATAATATAACTGTCGAATTCGACAATCTTTAAAGATTGGACTTGTTTTTAGAGACCCTCACGTGTAGACACACGTGAGGGTCTCTAAAAACAAGTCCAAAGATAAACACCAAATTATCTACAGAAAACACACAATCCGTAATGTCATTATTAAATTTTTTATTTAATATCTCAACGCCAGTATATAGTATCGAGTTAATCATATTTACCTGTATTTATATATCAGTAGTTGCCAGTGGCGTGTTAATACAACAGGAATAAAAGTATTCATTGTTATTTTATTATAGTTCTGTTTTTACACACTTCATGACATTCTACAGCTGGATATTTTATTTACTTACATGTCTTTAGAATATAACTTCAATTTGTTTAAAATAATTTCTGTGTGTTACCAAAAAAATATATACATATTATTTGTATTGTACCGTAGAGGTAGAATTAATGTTATGTTTAAACTAATATAATATATTCTGTGGTTATGTATATTTCATGAAGTACTATTTCTTTTAAATTAGGCAATATAACTGTCTAGTTAAATTCAGTGTTAAGATCAAAGACAGAGGATATTTTTGTTTTTATTATTGTTAAAAATTATATTCGTGTTTTAAAATATTTATTATTATTTTTAGACACAATTATGCTGATTATTCAAATATTAGCTCTTCTGGTAGCACTAGTGTTGTCTTACCTGTACATTCGTTGGAGAAGTGTGAAGGGCTATTGGGAAAAACTTGGGGTAGTCCACTCGCCTCCTAATCCGCTGTGTGGAAGCCTATCCTTTTTGCTTCGCAAAAATGTGGTAAGTGTCTCTTGACTTCATTTTCTTCCCTAACAACTTTATAATACTAAAACAAACATGAAACGAATGTTCTCCAACTCAAATACGACCGCCAATTTAAATGTTCCAAAGAAAACATTTTAAACATAGTTACATACGTACGTATCTACGTCAAATAATAATCGGCCAAGTGCGAGTTGGACTCGCGCATGAAGGTTTACTTTGTATGGGAGCCATTAAAAATTGTATATATTATCGTAAAAATTTCAAGTGTCTACTTGTTACCATTATTGATATTGAGACATAAATTTTGTTTTGTTTTTAGATTTTATTGTTATAGCGGCAACAGAAATATACAATCTGTGAAAATTTCAGAAGTCTAGCTACAGCGGTTCTTGAGATACAGTCTGGAGACAGACAGGTGGACAGACAGACGGACAAACGGACAGAAATCGAAGTTTCAGTAACAGGGTCACGTTTTTACCCTTTGGGTACGGAACCCTAAAAACAGAACTCTTCTTCTAGCGAAGTCAGTCAGACAAAAACACGCGATTTTGAAGTATCTAATGAGCTTCTAAAATTTTGTTGCAATATTTTTAGGGAATTTGGATGCGTGAGACCTATGAGAAGTTTGTCACTAGAGGTAGCCGTGTGAAGTACGTCGGCATCTGGTTCTTCTGGAAGCCCGTCCTTCTGGTCTGTGACCCTGACATCGCCCGGAATGTGCTTGTCAAGGACTTCGGAAACTTCCGGAACAGAAACATAGCGTCTGGTTCCAACGATCCCATCGGTGCTCTCAACGTTTTTACTGTTAATGTAAGTTGCAACACCAATATTTCAAGCAATTATTCTTAATGACTTATGTTTTGAATCATAATTATTCTATTTGAGCGTATAGTGTTTTGTTCTTGTCTCATTTTATGTTGCGTTTTCATTTTTTTTACTGTGATTGTGCACAATTTCATTCATTCATTACATTATTTTTTTGGAATTGTTTATTATCAGTATTTTTTGTCCTCTTGATATTTTAATTCTTTTAGGACCCCGTCTGGAGCCAAGTGCGTCGGCGACTCACACCAGTATTCACGTCATCCAAGTTAAAACAATTGCAATCCTTCATCCGCAGTAAATCCAAAGAAGTTGTTCAGCGCATTGCACTAGAAAATAGAAACCGAATTGATTTACGGGTTGGTTTTTAATTTTATTATCTTTATGTATACAGCAATTATTATAAAACTTGCAAGTGATATCAGCTAAGCTTTAAGTATAAAATTGATGCCAATATAGAACCCTGAGGCACCTCCTTAGTCTAAGAGAAATGAAAAAGCTTTTATATTCAGCCGTATAATCTTGTATTTAATTTCGTCAGCAACTTCTGTCAGACTACACCACGGACGTTATTGGCACTTCGGCTTTCGGTATCGCGAGTGATGCGACTCTGACGGGAGACAGTTCGCTTCGCGCCATCACCAAGGAGTTCATGAAGTTCTCCGTCTACAGAGGCTGCTGCTGGACCTCCATCTTCTTTTGGCCTGAAATAGTCGAGATATTTAGGTAAGAACTTATTAATTCGATCCGATCATTCATAAACTGATGATTTTTCGATTAATTTGTTATGATGGACGTTGATAATATGTTTATATAAGTTAATATGACATTGTTTTATTCGCCTTTAGGTTCACGTTCTTCCCGAAGGAATCAGTGGATTTCTTCAGAAAAATATTTAAGGCCATTGCATCCCAAAGAAAAGTAGGCGGTTCGTCACAACATCGAGACCTTCTGGATGCTCTACTTCAGATTCAGAAAAAGGCAGAAGAACAGGGAGAAGGTATTAAATTTAAAATTACTCAAAAATATAATATTAAGTAGGAAGCTTTTGTTCGACACTTAATAGTATCCATAGTCTATACTCTATACGTTTAGTTCAATATAATGAATAGTATTTGTATGAAAGGGTTTTCCATAGTTTCTGTCTACTGATACTAATTTAAAACCACTTTTTTGTCCTAGAATTCTCCGATGATTTACTGATTGCTCAAGGAGCCATCTTCTTGCAAGCTGGTTTCGATACTTCATCAGCAGCCTTAACGTTTTTCTTCAATGAGTTAGCTCATGCACCACATATCCAGGTAAGCCACTTCTTCTAACTGATTCTATCAAAATCAATACAACATGCATAAAAATTCTCCAGGCAAAATTTATGAAATTCAGTACAATGTTTTCTGTATAACTTATTTCTGTTAATCGCGAATTACAAGTTCGTAAAAAAATTAACTCAACTGACATGGTATTTTATTGTAGGAAAAAGTATACGCTGAACTAATGGAAGCAATACAAAGGAATGGTTCTGAAGATTTCGACACAGACCAATTAGAGGAGTTAACGTATTTCAACTGCGTTATCAAAGGTTAGTATTATCACATGCATTGACAAAAAGGATGTAATATTATAAGTGCACTAAATACCAATTTAAATATTTTAAGGTTTGGTAAGCAAATACTTTGACATAATATTATGATTTTATTTTCACAGAGGCACTAAGAAAAAATCCAGCTATGGGGTGGTTGGATAGAATAGCAGCTAATGATTATGTTATTGATGAACATTTGACGGTGAAAGCTGGAACACCAGTAGTAGTAAACGCAATAGGCATGCATTACGACCCCGAATACTTCCCAGACCCATACAAGTTCGATCCTGATAGATTCTTGCCGGAAAACGAAGGAAACATCAAACCGTATACGTACATGCCATTCGGAGAGGGACCTAGGAATTGTATTGGTAAATAATAAATAAAACAATTTTATAAAAACTACATATTTTTATGTTGACGATTTATTTAAAGAGTTCGTGTTAATATAAAGAAGTACAATACGAAAGAAGTTTTCTTTATTCTATAAATTATTTATTTCTTTTGACAATTTGTAAAACTGTTTTGTTATTAATTAAACTTTTCCAAGATGTTCCTACGCATTGTCATAAGTATTTGTCTCTGATACTGCAACTTTCCTTCCCTCATGGTTATTTCTTTTTGCTTCAGGTATGAGATTCGCCCAAATGAGTATGAGGATGGTTGCCTCAGCGATGATACTGAACTATAAAATTGAGCCGTATCCTGACACACCACTGCCTAACGAGTGTGAAATAGAGAAGAGGGGGACATTATATCTGCCCGGAGAAGTTGTTCATCTTAAGTTTATACCGAGAAGCTAGAGATTATGGAAATTAAACAATTTGTAACGTTACGTTGTCTACGTTATTTATTTAGCACACCGACAGTACACATACAATAACACATTTGGAAAACATAATATCATATTTTATTATTGACTGTATGACGAAAGTTTCATAATATATATATATATATGTATATATATATATATATATATATATATATATATATATACATACATATATAATTCAAGTGGGTCGGGCTGTGTGAAATCCTTTTTTATAGTTTCTAAGCTCATTTAAGAAATAAAATATTGAACAAAACTGGCAAGTTGACAGATTTTTATTGCAATTATGCCCTACTAAGTGTTTTTCGATGATTGACGTTGTAAGTGTTTCTGATAAGAATGGCGTTTTTAGCGGGGTGCAAGGCATGCCAGCTCATTTGATTGTTTGGTTTTTGGAAGAACACATTGCTTAGATACAAAATTAGTGGATTTTCCAGCATCTACGACAGCTAGAGCTGTAACCACGATAGAGAAAGGTCACACCTACCGTTCGGTCAGTCAGGCCTTAGGTGTGTCGGCTTTCGTGGTCCATCGTAAATTTCAATGCTACAGAGAGACTGGATCTTACGTTCGGAGACGAGAACAAGGCATATATCGGGTGGCAAAGGTTCAGGATAACCGTTTTGTAAGGGTACAAGCCTTAAGAAATCGACCTTAAACTGCTTTGCAGAGATGAAACCTATAGGAACAGGTCCGAGATGTACCTGTAAGTGATTGTACAGTAAGAAGAAGACTCAAAGAAGTTAAATTAAACTCAAAGGTGCCAGCAAGTTCACCAAAACTTGAGACAGGGCACCAAAGAGCCAGGCTAAGATTTGCGCGTGAACATCAAAATTTGACAAGTGAGTGAAATCGTGTGCTGTACAGTGATGGGAGCAAATTCTGTGTAAATTTTATTGACAGGCGATAAAGAATGTGGATAAATCGTAAGGAACGCTATAGACCATCAAACTTAACGGAAACAGTGGTATATCATACAGGCTTCGTAATGGTTTGAGGTTGCATATGATTTGGAGCCCGCACAGAGCTGATGATTGTTAATGATGGTACTTTGATAGTACAGGGCAATAGCACAGACATCCTAGAACTGCATGTTGTACCTTTTACACAGTTTTAGGTAGTAACTTCAATTTTTTGCGCGTCCATAGAGTAAAAAAATCGGGCATTATGACCTAAATGATGCTAGCGTAGCCCAGGTGGAGAGGTCAGCACGGTCTACGGATGTGGATCCGATTGAGAACGTGTGGCACATCAATGGGTGAACGGTACGAATTAAAACTCCAGCTCCAAAATGTGTTTAGGAGCTCGAGTTGGCGCTACTGGAGGAGTAGAAGAATATCCCACAGGAAATGATTGACAATCAAAATGCAAGCATGTAATGGCGTATCCAGACTCTCTTCAGATCCATAGAAGGCATTACACGCTGTTAACATGGCATTTCTTAAGTAAAAATGAAGAATTTAACTTAAAAACTTACTACTGAAATTTCAAAGATTTTTCTTAATTTTAGATTTTTTCAGATTTTTTTAATTTTACACGTTTTTATGCCCTAAATTTATATAAGTTTTATTTTTTAAATATCAATTATTAAATTAATAAATAAATATATAAAAAACAGCGATTAATTTTCAAAAAAAATAAAATTTTATTATGTTCCGCTAATTTTGCCGGTGTGTATATATATATAAGAAAGTTGTGTTAGTTACGCCACTTATAACTCAAGAACGGATGAACCGATTTGGCTGAAAATTGGTGGAGAGTTAGCTTAGAACCAGGAAAAGGACATAGGATACATTTTGTCCAGGAAAAATGTACGGTTACTGCACAATATACTTTTATGATTTGCGCGTGAACTATTTGATGAATTATGATATGGAGATACATTGAGTCTTGGGAAAGGACAAGGGATACTTTTTGTCCCGGAAAATGTACGGTTCCCGCCCAATAAACTTTTATCTCAAGAACGGATAAACCGATTTGGCTGAAAATTGGTGGAGAGTTAGCTTAGAACCAGGAAAAGGACATAAGATACATTTTGTCCAGGAAAAATGTACGGTTACTGCACAATATACTTTTATGATTTGCGCGTAAACTATTCAATCGATTTTGATGAATTTTGGTATGGAGATACTTTGAGTCTCGGGAAAGGACAAGGGATACTTTTGGTTCCGGAAAATGTACGGTTTCCGCACAATAAACTTTTATGATTTTCGCCTAAACTATTCAGTCTATTTTTATGAAATTCGGTATGGAGATACTTTGAGTCTCGGGAAAGGACAAGGGATACTTTTTGTCCCGGAAAATGTACGGTTCCTGCACAATAAACTTTTATGATTTTTACTAAAACTATTTATTAAGTAATCTATTTTGATGAAATTTGGCATGAAGATACTAATTTTAATCTATTGTTTTCTTAGTTATACCAATTCGAATTAAATAATCATCGCTAAGACAGGACAACGTCTGTCTGGTCAGCTTGTTAAATATATATAAAAATTATTATCATTTACAGTGGATAGTTTTTCATTATAAAATCGTGCCATGCATGTTAGTGGACTGTAATTATTGTTCGTGGTATTCAAAGTTGAGGTCGATTCAAGGTCGAGTTAGTTCCCGAACCTTCGGTAGACCTTATATAAACGTTTTAAAAGTGTTAATTTTTAACCGATTTAGACGTAAAAGCTTTTTCATTCTCATTTTAATTTTATTTTTCTTTTATCAGAAAATCTCGCACTAAAAAAATAAGGCCAATTTCCTGGATTTTTCTGAACTGCGTTTTATCCCACATATTTTTGACAAAATTTAAAAAAGTTTGGCGTTGCTCAACTGCAGAGTAATTATGTTTTGCGGTCTAACCTCGAATGGACCGTTTAGCTTCAGCCATGTAGGGAAGGGAAGTGATCAGCGAAGTGGGCAGCGCGAGAATGTAAATAATTACCCGGCAAGCACTGACCTCTATAATACACTGGACAAGCGATCGCTATCAATAAAATGTTCCCATTTGAAAATCGCCATATTGGCGCTGATTGCTATGTAAAAGCAGTGGTGGGTGTACTTGGAACTATTATTTTGCAAACGGCGGTTGCAATTTTTTATGTAATTAGTTCACAGTATGCTCACCGCGGCGCTTCAAATCGGCACAAGAAATAGCTGACATTTTTACGGCATAGCCAGTCCAGTGTATTATAGAGGTCAGTGCCGGCAAGTATATATTCAGAGGCAAGTAGAAGTTCATCCGTCAGAGCCGGGTGAAGTACATCGGCATTTGGTTCTTCTGGAAGCCGGTGCTCTTGGTCACTGACCCGAGGGAGCTCGAGGCGGCGGTATGGGGATGCCGTCGCTCATTGCACCGAGTCCCCAAGAGGGTCGCGATGCGCTGCGTACTCTTCGCGCATCGCGACACCAAAGTGTCAGGCCTGCACAAACCCTGGAAGGGCCTCTGTTTGGCCATGGAGCCCGTATGGGCTCGAGGAGGGCCTGCTGGGACAAGCAGGCACGCGCACGCAGAGCCGCGGAAAGAAAGCTCACGCGTTCTCGCAATCCTGCGTGCGAAGAGAGGAAGAGTATATACGGGTTTTAGTGGGTAGGACTGCGGTCAATTCACCATCTTTACGGCCGCAGCGAGTCCTACATACCCGGGGGAGTGTCCCTAAACCCTCCGGCATGCGCAACAGCATTCCCCGTCTCAAAAAAAAAATGGTCACTGACCCGGGAATATCCGCAACCAAAGCCTAGGATCTGGCTGTATCGATCCTATTGGCGCTCACAATATTTTTGCTCTTAATGTAAGTACCATCGAATAATTTCACATTATATCAGGGAATCTAATTAATGTGGACGTTGGTGATAATTACTCGTTATTCTCGTATTAAAATATTAATCATGATTATTAAATTTTTTTAATTATTTTAAATTTACAATTTTAATCTTTTTTTTTATTGCTAAATCATATATTTAAATATATTGTATTTTCAATGTATTGTTAATGTAATGACTAATGATAATGTAACAAAATTTTTAAATGTAATGTTAGGGGTCTTAGAAACCCGAACTAAATGATTTTATTTTATTTTTTTATTATGAACTAAACTAATCATATTATTGTGTACAAACTATTATATCAATGTTTTGGAAATATATAGCATAATATTGATAACGTTAACGTTAAACGTCCGTAAAAAAAGTCTTAAAAGTAAATATAAAATTAAATTTTATATTTACTACCTCATGACCTGTACTTTCAATTGATTATCATATTTGACTGTATTTAATAATTTATATATCAAAAGCGAAATGCTATGGTGTATTAAACTACAGGAAACAAGGTATTTATTTTTAGTTAGTTTAATTTTCACACACTTAATGACATTTTACAGCTAGATATGTAGTTGAAGAATTCGTGTTAAGTATGTAGTGTATTTTGTAACGTAATGTTTGTTATACTTAAATTGTAAATTAGGCGTAATAATTATTATCTGGATAAATACAATGTTTAGATCAAGGTCAGAGAATATATAACCTCAGATAACATAAAGATATTAATTATTTAAATATTTTTCTAGTTTCCTTGTGATTAGTTGTGTGGTGTTCAGTTACTTGAGTTTGTTCGTGATTAAAAATATTTGTAACTATTTCTAAGAACAATGTTGGCTGCTCAAATAATAACTATTCTGATAACACTACTGTTGTCTTTCTTATATTTTCATTGGAGAAGTGTGAAGGGATATTGGACAAAGCTTGGGGTGGTCCACTCGCCTCCTAATCCGCTGTGTGGAAGCCTAACCTTTTTGCTACGTAAAAATGTGGTAAGTGCCTTCACTCAACTCAAATCTGACAATGCAATTCATAATATTATGTTCCAAAGAAAATATTTAAGGCATAGTAATATACGTATATATCTACACTTAAAAAGGCGCCTCTACTTGTGCACTCAGGTTTGTCATTACGGCAAAAACACAAGATTTTAATGTATGTATCTCTAATTGGCTTCTAAAATTTTGTTGCAAATTTTTTAGGGAATTTGGATGCGTGAGACCTATGAGAAGTTTGTCACTAGAGGTAGCCGTGTGAAGTATGTCGGCATCTGGTTCTTCTGGAAGCCCGTCCTTCTGGTCTGTGACCCTGACCTCGCCCGGAATGTGCTTGTCAAGGACTTCGGAAACTTCCGGAACAGAAACATAGCGTCTGGTTCCAACGATCCCATCGGTGCTCTTAACGTTTTTACTGTCAATGTAAGCTGGACATCAATATTTTTAGTAATTATTCTTAGTTACTTATGCTTCTGAATCATAATAATTAAATTTGTGCATCTTGATTTTTTTCTCACGTGATTTTTTGGACTTTCCTCTCGGTATCTTCCTGATATTTTCAATCTTGTAGGACCCCGTCTGGAGCCAAGTGCGTCGGCGACTCACACCAGTATTCACGTCATCCAAGTTAAAACAATTGCAATCCTTCATCCGAAGTAAATCCAAAGAAGTTGTTCAGCGCATTGCACTAGAAAAAAGAAACCGAATTGATTTACGGGTTAGTTTTTAATTTTATTATCTTTATGTATACTTACAGCAATTATTATAAAACTCGCATGTTGATACTGAGATATCATTTCTGTGGCACCTCCTTTGTCTGAAAGAAATGAAAAAACTTTTATATTCAGCTGTATAATCTTGTATTTAATTTCATCAGCAACTCCTGTCAGACTTCACCACGGACGTTATTGGCACTTCGGCTTTCGGTATCGCGAGTGATGCAACTCTGACGGGAGACAGTTCGCTTCGCGCCATCACCAAGGAGTTCATGAAGTTCTCCGTCTACAGAGGCTGCTGCTGGACCTCCATCTTCTTCTGGCCTGAATTAGTCGAGATATTTAGGTAAGAACTTATTAATTCTATCCGATCATTCATAAACTGATGATTTTTCGATTAATTTGTTATGGTGGACGTTGAAAATAGTTTTTTTTTTCATTTTTTTTTTCATTTATTTTGGCATCAAACAGTCACATATACAAAGGAAATACAATATGTTGTAATATTTTTTACAAACATTATATTTAATGAATTTTGGGGAGACGCGTATATAATTAAGATTGACTTAAAACTTAATACTATAGCTTACACTAAACCAAAAATGCAATTTTCTTTTTTTTAAATACATGCATGAGTATAGCTAGTCAATGCACCCTGCACGTATATATTTACTAAACGTGCAAGGTACCATGAATAGCTGAAAAATTCAAAAACAAATAATATATAATATTATGATAAAGTTGTACAAATTTAGTCGATCGAGTTACAGTTCAGTTCAGTTTACGTTTAAATTCTAATTTTAGGTTATTCAGAGAATTATTGAAAATATCAATATAGGTGAAGTTTCTGTTATAATTGTTAGTGGAGCGGTATACAATTGAATTACGAGTATAAATTTTAGAAAGTTTCGGAGGAACAAATAGGGGCTTATTTCGAGAGGGTCGCACAGGTAGCCGAGAATGAGCTTTGAACGATATCATTGATAATAATGTAGGTGAATCAGTAAGTGCGTTTAATATTTTGTATAGTTGTGTGATGTCGGACATGTTACGTCTGTCATAAAGAGTTGATAATTTGTGCCTACGCAGAGTATCTTCATAAGGTTCATTGAAAACATTTAGACGGTAGTTAAGTGCTTTTAGAAATTTCTTTTGAATATTTTCAATCCGGTTGATGTGTACTTGAAAACATGGATTCCAAACTGAAAAACTACAAAAATCTAAAATAGAACGCACGAAAGAATAATAAAGAATTTTTAGAGTATTTACGTCTCTAAATGGTTTACTAATACGAAGAATAAAGCCTAAATTACGAAAAGCTTTACTGATAATATGATCAAGGTGATTGATAAATGTTAATTTAGAGTCCATAATTAGCCCGAGGTCTCTAATGGTCGAAACTCTCTTAAGAATAGAATTGTTAATAGTGTAGTCAAAATTTATTGGGTGGATCTTTCGTGTGTAGGACATAATAAAGCATTTATCTATATTTAGGAACAATTGATTGATTCGACAATATTCTAGTAATCTCAATAAATCATTCTGCAGCTTTGAGCAATCCAATATGGATTTTATCACCATGAAAATTTTCGTATCATCGGCGTAAAAAAGGTGATTACTATGTATAAAATTAAATCCAATGTCGTTTATGTAAAGGCTAAACAATAAGGGTCCCAGATGAGAATATGTTTATATAAGTTAATATGACGTGGTTTTATTCACCTTTAGGTTCACGTTCTTTCCGAAGGAATCAGTGGATTTCTTCAGAAAAATATTTAGGACCATTGCATCCCAAAGAAAAGTAGGCGGTTCGTCACAACATCGAGACCTTCTGGATGCTCTACTTCAGATTCAGAAAGAGGCAGAGGAACAGGGAGAAGGTATAAAAAGTTAAATATAATTGAAAATTAATTGTGTTTAGTAACCGTGGTTGAGTGTATTAAAAGACATTAACATCTTGTAGTAGTTTCTGACTACTTTTTTCTGTCTAAAGTAAGTACTGTTTTTGTTCTAGAATTTTCCGATGATTTAGTCATTGCTCAAGGAGCTGTCTTTTTGCAAGCAGGTTTCGATACTTCATCCGTAGCTTTAACGTTTATGTTCAATGAGTTGGCTCATGCAACACAAATCGAGGTAAGCTACTTCTACTAACCCATTTTACCAAAATGGTTTGAACAGACACTTTGACACACTTTCTCAAGGCAAAATTACTAAAATTCAGTACTATGTTTTCTATATTAGTAGCTATTTCAGTTAATCACGACTTACTAGTTCGTATATATTTTAACGCAATAGTAACCAGCATAATATATTTTACAGGAAAAAGTATACGCTGAACTAATGGAGGCAAAACAAAGGAATGGTTGTGAAGATTTCGACACAGACCAATTAGAGGAGTTAACGTATTTCAACTGCGCTATTAAAGGTTTTTTTTATCACAATAACTAGAGACCCGCCCCGGCGTTGCACGGGTATAAAATATATGTAGCCACTGAAAAAATTATTAAAATCAATAGCCTGTGATCCTTCACGTCGTCTACTTATATTCTGTACCAAATAACATAAAAATTTGGTCCAGTAGTTCCCTTTCAAATAATTTCCCCCGTTTTTTTCACATTCTCATATTAGTCTTAGCGTGATAAATTATAGCCTTTACTCTATAGCCTTCCTCAATAAATGGGCTATCTAACACTGAAAGAATCATCAAAATCCGTTGCGTAGTTTTAAAGATTAAAGGGAACAAAGGGACATGAGGGAAAAAAGCGACTTTGTTTTATAATATTATGTATATGTATAATATAGATTAGGGTCATCTATGGGCCAGTCGACCATACACTTTGTTTGTCTCATTATCATAATTTTGTCGCGTACCAAGATTACAATATTTTCTCGTCTACTGTAAGTCCATCACGCCTTGGACCTATTACAGCGTTATTAAAAGTTAGTATTATCACATGCATTGATAAAAGGATATAATATTATAAGTGCACTAAATACCAATTTAAATAATTTAAGGTTTTGGTAAGTTAAATACTTCGACATATCATCATGATTTTATTTTCACAGAAACACTTAGAAAATATCCGCCCATGGGATGGTTGGATAGAATAGCAGCTAATGATTATGTTATTGACGAACATTTGACAGTGAAAGCTGGAACACCAGTAGTAGTAAACGCAATAGGCATGCATTACGACCCCGAATACTTCCCAGACCCATACAAGTTCGATCCTGATAGATTCTTGCCAGAAAACGAAGGAAACATCAAACCGTATACGTACATGCCATTCGGAGAGGGACCTAGGAATTGTATTGGTAAATAATGTTAAATTTTATTTAAACAAAAATATTTAATTATCATCATCATATCAATGAACGCCAAGACGACCGATCTCCTGCTACTCGCGTCCAACATGGACCCACAGCTAAACGGAGATCGTCGTCCCACCTAGTTGGAGGTCGACCTACACCCCGATTTCCCAGCCTTGGTCTCCATTCCATATTTAATATTATGACGATATTTATACGAATTATTTCTTTTATTATATCGCTTTTTGATTTCTTTTATCGTTTTGTAAAACTCTTATTTAAATATGTAGTTAAATGCCTTATGACTTGTAATGAATGGATTTGTCTCCTTTCCAATAAGCATTAAAGTCTAATGAATTGTAATGAATGGATTGACCTCCTTAATTTCTTTCTTTTCTTCTGCAATTTTCTTTACCTCATAGTTATAATTTCTATTTCCTTCAGGTATGAGATTCGCCCAAATAACTATGAGGATGGTTGCCTCAGCGATGATACTGAACTATAAAATTGAGCCGTATCCTGACACACCACTGCCTAACGAGTGTGAAATAGAGAAGAGGGGGACATTGTATGTACCCGGAGAAACTATTAATCTTAAGTTTATACCGAGAAGTAAGAGACTAGGTAAATGAAATCTTTTTCTAAAAGGGTTTAATTTATCTAGTCCTCATGTAGACCTTCTAAAACGTTCATATTTATATCAGATTTAGAAATAAAAGCTTTTTCATTTTAACTTCTATTTTATTTTTTCTTTGTCAGAAAATCTCGCATTTTTACATCAATCAATCAAATCAGCCTATATTTGTCCACTGCTGCATTTTTAACCGACTTCCAAAAAACGAGGAGGTTATATGTTCGGCTGTGGATATTTTTTTTTTTTTTTTTTTTATTTTTGTATGTTCAACGATTACTCCGCCGTTTGTGAACCAATTTTCGAAATTTTTGTTTTGTTGTATTAAGTTTCACTCCAATTTGGTCCCATTTTCACAAAGGTGGTGACCTGATGATGGGATCCATGAGTAATCGAGGGAACTCCTCGAAATTTATATGGAAACATATGGTGATTTTGGTTTTATGTGAAGTGTACTAAGAATACGCTACCAAAAAGTCAAATATTGGGTCAAGGTATACCATGGTTTCGATGATGCTGAGAGAACTCCTGATTCCTTATAGATACACGTTTGGGAGTTTCGGCGTTGTTTTAAGAACAGAAAGCATAAACTACTATGCAATTCATATTCATCATCATAATCATCATCATCATCGTCGTCATCATCATCATTACCACGTCGTGTTAAGGCCACCAATGTCTCATGGCACAGAATAGATAAGAGTACAAGGCATAGGTATGGATATACTAATAATAATAATTATGTACTGTATAACAATTAACAACACCTGTTTGTTTTTAATACACGGCGGTCGGCGTCGCCGCCCAGCGCCGCCGCGCGGCGCGTGGCGGCAGAAGACAGAATATCGAATACTTTACTAACTACTTTATATACAGATCGAATACTTTACTACTTTATAAAATTTTAATAGACAAATAGAATTAAAATAAAGTTATTTTAAAAAGAGCATTTAAACAAAACAAAGTCATTAAGTGTCTTTTTAATTAGTTATACTTATTAATCGATAGATGGTGCACTAAGTACCTATCGATTTGAATTCTTGATAACAAGAACAGCTGTCAATAATTATGATAATATTAAATATTATGCTACGCTACATCCTATGCAAGTTTGTACAATTTTTTATCTGATAGATCCTTCGATCGTGGAAAAACGAGACACAATAGCCTTTCTATTGTTATCGCAATCGCCGGTGACCGCTTCGGGCTTGAAGTATTAAAATTGTTAAATTACTTAGCACAATATGTTCACATCACTGATAATATTATATTATTTTGTGAGTGTGAGTTGTGACTCTTAACAAATTGTAATAAGATACGTAAAATATACGCGAAGATTTACCTACTAGTGTAACTAAAAAGAGTGAAATTATTATTATTTTTAACAAAAAATTAAAACCGACTTCCAAGGTAAAAACAATAATAACATTAATATGAACTAAAAAGTATTAAATAATTTTTACTATCTAATAGTGCCTTTTTCCGAATTCGGCTAAACCTCAACTACTTCTGTACTCAATCTTCATAATTTTGAGGTCGGTGCCAGTTCCAAAAATTTTAAATATTCTGTCAGAGGACTGAAGATTCAGCTATCTGGTACCGACTTCAAAATAATGAAGATGAGTACAGAAATAGTTGAGGTTTAGCCGAATTCGGAAAAAGGCACTATTAGATAGTAAAAATTATTTAATACTTTTTAGTTCATATTAATGTTATTATTGTTTTTACCTTGGAAGTCGGTTTTAATTTTTTGTTAAAAATAATAATAATTAGATAGTATTATTGTTTATATAAAACTAGCTGTTGCCCGCGACTTCGTCCGCGTCCATGTAATTTTTTTTCATAAAAAATGTTTGTTTTTAAATAACAAATATCTTAAGATACTCCTGACACCTCAAAGAGTATACAACGTGAAATTTTAGTGGTTGTCTTCCCGCAGCAGAACAATTTACCTATAGTAGTAGGTACTATCGAATCATGAATGTTATTTTTTTTTAATTACCAATATTTTGTACGAGCCTTTGCCCGCGGCTTCGCTCACTTATAAGAAGTATTATTATATTATATAAACTTTCATCCCCTATTTTAACCCCTTAGGGTTGGAATTTATCAAAATCCTATCTTAGCAGATGCCTACGTCATAACATCTACCTGCATGACAAATTTCAGCCCGATCCATCCAGTATATATCACCATGTCAGTCAGTCACCTTTGAGTTTTATATATGTTACGCTCAAAGACCGAAATCGCTCAATGAGCGAAAAAATAGCTCACAACGCGTTGTGGTCACGGAGAAATAGCCACGACGCGAAATTCGCGTTGTGGCTCTAATGAAAACGGCCACGACGCGTTCTGGCAATCACAAATAGATCATAACGCGAAATTCGTATCGTGGCTGATATGCTATTCGTTTTTCTTGATTTTTTCTTGATTGATTAATCGTCCATAGGCTACGAATAATAAAAACTCCATAGGCATGGAAGATTATATTTGAATTACCACGCGTACTACAAAATATTTTTTCTTTTACTAAAACACTGCATATCGTGTTTATCGTTATTATTTATAAAATATCCATAGTTCCATACTATCCGTACCTACTAATATTATTACTGTCTATCTGACTGTTTGTCTGGCGCAAGGCAGTTGCGGGCATCAACTAATAGTATTATATTTAAATTATGTAAATAAAATTAAACTAAATTTTTACTATTTCTTAAGATTAGATTACTTTACATTAAAAAAACAACAACAAACAATAACACGTTGCGCCAGACAGACAGACAGTAATAATATTAGTATAGAACTATGGATATTTTACAAAAAATTATAAAAAACACGTTATGCAGTGATTTAGTAAAAGAAAAAATATTTTGTAGTATGCGTGGTAATTCAAAATATTATATCAATAAAAACGAATAACATATCAGCCACGACACGAATTTCGCGTTATGGTCTTTTTGTGATTGCCAGAACGCGTCGTGGCCGTTTTCATTAGAGCCACGACGCGAATTTCGCGTCGTGGCTGTTTCACTGTGACCACAACGCGTTGTGAGCTATTTTTTCGCTGCGATTTCGGTCTTTGAGCGTAACATAATTATAAATATATAACGTACTATGGCAATTTTATGCCAATAGGCGCGAGCGGCTATGACCTAGCTGAATTTTATTTATGATTTGAATAAACAAAAACTTCACAAATCTGTTGTACTACTAAGATAGAATAATTTTACTGTGGGAAAACTACCATTAAAATTTCACGCAGTATTGTGTACAAAGTTTCATGATGTGTCGTCCAGTACCTACTTTTTGCGTGAAAGCGTAACAAACATCCACGCTTTCATATAAATTTATAATCTTAATAAGGAGCTAATTTCCTGGATTGAATCTGAAATATAACTGCATGCCGTAGCACAACAGCCTTATTATCGATTTCTTGTTCGAGTTACTTCCCTAGAACTAGAGTGGCAGGTAACACGTAGGAAGTTCTGCTCCTATTTTATTTCATTTTTATTTTTGTATTATAACTAGCTGACTCGACAAACGTTGTTTTGCCATATAAATTATTTCTATAATCAATATAAAAAGTAGACAAAAACCTATTCTCCGGCCTAACGAATGTACAAACAAAATTTTGTTCAAAATTGGTTGAGCCGTGTTGGAGGAGTTCGCGCACAAACACTGTGACACGAGAATTTTATACATTAGACAAGCTCTCGTCCGCTCAGGTATAATTTTGATTGCCTAAGCGTTCCCTTACTTTTGGTGGAAGTCCGGTCCCTTTGAGGTAGACCGGCCAGTCATGGAGGGAGTCCCGTGTTTGTTAGATCTGGGACATCTCTCCTTTATACTAGGGTTGCTGAGGATTCCTCTTCCGCTTCCTCATAATGAGGAAGTTCCGCAATATTTTGGGTTCCTCAACCGTTACCGCATCCTCTTAAATAAAAATAAAAATATCCTCTTCCGCTATCGCTTCCTCAAAATTTAAGAGGAATTTATGAGGAATTTCACTGCGCATGCGTGTCGCGTAGCCAATCATGGCAACGCACACGCCAGAGCGCGAGAATTGTATTATTCGCTCATCTTTTTTTTTATGTGCGTGTGTTGTGTATGTTACTATGTGTGCCGAGTGTGAGTTTTTTGTTTCACATTAGATCTTGAACGCGTTTGGCGGCTACTAAGATTTTGTATGGGATTACTCACTGGGCTGGGCTCACTCCCGTGAGCAGGTGGCGCTGTACAAATCCCATACAAAATCTTAATAAACGCCAAACGCCTTCACGATCGAATGTGAAACAGAAAAAAATTCACACTAGGCACACGAACTCCTCCTAAAAGGGCCCATTCATTATCCTGCAGGATAGTGAATGGACCTTTTTAACTGCTGGATCGATTTTGATGATTCTATATTGTGTGTGTTTCGAGAATGGTTTAGATGGCCTTTTAATATTTTTTTGTGTATTTTCATGTGCAGACAGGAAAAATTCTTTTGGGTTGGGTTCGCTAGTATTTATAATTTCCTATTCCTCATCCGCTTCCTCATCCGCATCCTCTTCCTCATAAAATATCCTCTTCCTCATCCGCATCCTCTAAATTTGCGCGTGACAATTCCTTTTCCTCATAATCACTTCCTCAACAACCCTACTTTATACGGCTGAAGGCGAACCGCAGGTGGTTTTAGTGAGTGGGAGTCTCACATACCCCCGTGGACATACCCAACCCGGGGGACCCATGACGGGTTTCCCCTGCACATAAAAAAAAGGTACTTATAATTTTCATGCACTAAATAAAAATACATTTGAAAACAGAAATCAATAAAGGTTTAGCTTTTTCTAAGGCGATATTTCCATAATTCGAATGTTTACTGACAAGTAGATAATGATGATGATTGTCTCATATTATAACATAGGGCCTGCTAAAGAAGTTCACTTAATATACTTTTTAATTACCTCCAAATTGTAAGCGAAAGAGTAAAGGTTGACTTACAATATCACGTCCTATCGTTGCGTCCTATAATATAACCGCAGAGAAAATTCATTTAATTTGACGTGACAGGTCAAACCAGACAAATAATAATAATTTTATAGTATAACTAGTTGATGCCCGCAACTCCGTTGCGCCAAAACTCGTTTATCGCGCGGGAACCGTACATTTTTCCGGGATAAAAAGTAGCCTATGTCCTTTCCCGGGACTCAAAGTACCTCCATACCAAATTTCAGCAAAATTGGTTCAGCGGTTTGGGCGTGAAGAGGTAACAGACAGACAGACAGACACACTTTCGCATTTATAATATTAGTATGGATAATTATTTACCTATAGAGGAAAGAAAGATTTTTTTCGATACACACAAAACATCATGGTGTATGGTGAAATAGTTCCTGTGAAGAATATGATTAGGTATTACTTTAGTAATAAACAAGTAATTAGAACTTTAGCAGAACGTATGCAGATGCTGTGTGTGGAGGACTAAAAAAACTTTTATATGCAGTAAGTACCATCGAGGAAGTTGATTCCTATGCAATTGACAGACCAACGTTATTTGGTCGAATATATGTCAATTCAATGTTAATTGTGATCTGTCGGCTGGGTTTGACGTAACGCAACCAAACTACTTAGGTCCCCGATTTGCATAGGAATCAACTTCTCTGATAGTACAATGGTTTCTTAAGTCAATGGGAGTATTAAGTCTCTAATCAACAATGGCAAAGTAAAATAAATAAAAATCTAGCATATCCGATCATTTTGTATCGCTGCGACGAGTATTATCATTCTGTGACCACCCTTATGAGTCTTATGATGATATTCCTTTTCACGAAATTCGCCTGTGAAGATAAAAACCTACATTTTTCTTAATTATTGACTCGCTTTGTGAGATAATTCTGGATATTCTTTACGTAATCTGTAGGAGGATGTAAATTGCGAAATAAGAATATACATATTTTGTTTTAATAATATCTTCCCTTAAGAATGGTGTGGGTAGTGTTTTATTTTATGAGGCTATAATAATAATTCCTTCTACACGAGGTATCGGTGAAGAACACGTCCGGAGATTCCGTAATTGACCGTATTTAAAACCTTATAAACTCATAATCTGAAAGCTACAAAGTTATTATAAAAATACAGCAATAATCTTCAGTATATCAACATTCCTTTTGTCGTTTTAAATTTTCTATTTTTGTTTCTTATACTCATGATATCAGCTTCCAAAGTAATACCAATTTGTTAAAATTCAAGCATACATTCAGCATCTCCTTAGGATTTACAAATTACTTTTACTTGAAACTCACTCCAATAGATCGACAATATCATAAACTACATATTCGCCGTTTTAAAATTTTTTTTAGGACAATTTTGAACTAAGATAAGTAAAAATAATAGGGTTTTGGCGCGATCTCGGCAACGCGGCAAATGTATGGCCAAGGTCGTTTGCTCGGGGGACGGCCTTAAGGCGCATAGAGTCGTCGATAACCCTGGACGTTTGGGCGTGGCTTAGGTCCCCCTGCTCTGCACTCCCCGCACGAAAACATCGTACATAGTTTACGCGCGCGTATGACGAACAGAAGCACTCCTTACTTATTACTGCCTATTTTACTCGAATCCACTACCTACCTACTACTTGCTTTAAAAATGTGCAATTTATATGAGAATGAATTACTATTGTGAATGAATAGATGTTTTACGAATGACTTTAATACGTTTAATACTACACGAATTACGCTTAGTATCAAGTATGATATTATTTTATGTCTTATTTATTAAGAGGCATTGAAAAAAATGAAAAATTAATCAGTTGGTATCTAGATAATTTTTCAAGTCTTGGCTGTCTTAGTTAGGTCCGCGGTTGTCTTGCCTAAGCTAGGGCATCGAAACCCGGGCCCAATTTCACGGATATTTTCACGGAGGCCCTTATTGTATGTCTAATTCAATAATTAATGATAATATTAAAATTAAAAAAAAATTAAGGGGGCTCCCATACAAAAAACACAATTTTGGCCTATTTTTGCTCTAACGGTACGAAACGCTTCGTGCGCGAGTCCAACTCACACTTGGCCGATTTTTTTTTCATATTTTTACATTAATTATTTATTAACAAAAATCCCAAAAAACCTAATTATTATTCAATTATTTAGTCCTAATTACTGAGACTTCGATGTCGGTCCGTCTGTCATTCTGTCAGTATGTCCGTCTGTCTCAGCTGTTTCCAGACTGACAGACTGTATTTTTGAAACCCGGGTTTTTCGTGATTCAAAATTAGGAATCAGAATTACAATAATCAGCTGTAAATTGTACTACGTGCTACCTACGTGCGTTCAATTTGCAGACACGGTTCGCGGGTTTTTTTCTCCTAGAATAATTCCGTAGTGTGCGTAAAACCTATATCCATTACCATTGGTGCTGCGCGTAGGTTATGTTATACGAATATTTGCCAAATATTTTTTCGAATAATTCGAATAATAAGAATATTTTTTATTATTCTTTAAAATGCTATTAACACATTAAATTAAAATGGAATGAGAACATAATTAAGTTTATTTTAGAAAAATAATATTATTTATGAATATCCTATAGATCTTAATGATATAAAAATCTGTTTTTAGTCTAGTACATACGACCATTCATCGTAAAAACAAGAACTATTTACTATATTATATTATTAATATTAAAAGGTTGTACGAAGCTTCGTTTTACTTCTAATCAGAGTTTTCAGCATTATTCAAAATTTTCCAATTTATTGAATTTTAAAATTTTTATTTTATTATTAATTATTAAAGTACAAATTTACAGTACAAAGAACATTTCAATTGCCTATGTGTTGCCGTTATTAATTAAGAGCAAAAAATAGAAAAAAAATCACGTTTGTGGTATTGGATTAAATTTAAATAATTTAATTTATTTTGTTTATTTTGTTTTTAGTATTTGTTGTTATAGCGGCAACAGATATACACAATCTGTGAAAATGTCAGAAGTCTAACTATAGCGGTTCTTGAGTTTCAGCCTGGTGACAGACAGACGGACAGATGGACAGACATCGAAGACTTAGTAATAGGGTCCCGTTTTTACCCGTTGGGTACGGAACTGTTACTCTTAAAATAAATAGCTATTTAACCTATCAAATATACAAAAAATCGGCCTAGTGCGAGTCGGACTCGCGCACGAAGGGTTCCGTACTGTGATAGAGTGAAAGTAGGGAAAAATAGTGTTAATTATTTATTTTATTCTAATTTTATAATTAAATACATTTATTAAAGTATCATTTATATCACGGACTTAAAAAAAAATACGTATATTATATTATATCTCAGGATTTTGTGAAAATTTCAAATGTCTACCTATACTACATGTTGCCATTATGGACTACGATCAAAAAGGCCAAAAAAACATGTTTGTTGTATGGGAATTGGGAACCCAACCTAAATATTATCTTTATTTTGTTTTTAGTATTTGTTGTTATAGCGGCACCAGAAACACACAATCTGTGAAATTTTCAGAAGTTTAACTATAACGGTTCTTGAGATACAGCCTGGAGACAGACAGATGTTGACGGACAGCCATCGTCGTCTCAGTAATATGGTCCCGTTTTTAACCTTTGGGTACGGAACCCAATAATCAACAAAACTTGGTTGTTATTATTTGTATGAGATCTCAAAATTCACAAGTAACGAGTAACGATACAATAGTAACGAGTACGAACAGTTAAAGTAACGAATACATACGGGTACGCTTTTTTTCGTTACTTTTACAGCTCTAGTGGATACGTCGCAAACTGTTTGCCAAATATCCTTTGATCTGGCAAGAAAAACCGACACCGATGCCGAACACTGCCCAACACAAACACAAACAGGCAAACAACGACAAACACCCATCCACACGTCCGTGTTTGCTGTTAGCTGTTTGCCATTGTTTGCCAAGCATGTGGATGGGGCTTAAGTCTAACTACTCTACATAAATACTCATGCAAATATTGCAGTGTTCTAATGCACACAAACAGACGCTCGATAGCACACACACAGGCGCAAGATTTGGCAACGAGTGACACAACCCTCCCCATCTGAATGCTAGCGGACGACTGCCGCCCGCGCCCGCGCAGACTACCTTTGAACCAAATCGTTCGGAAATACTGTTTTTCGATATCTTTTCAAAGAAAATATTGTTTGATTTTTATAAAAAATGCTGATATTAAAGAAAAACAGATTCCAAATATATCTACGCAAAAAAAATATCGTATATACAGCCGTTTAGGAGGAGTCCCGATTTCAAATCGAAAATCGATGTCACGTATTATTTTTTTATTGAAGCAAGGGTAAGACGAAAAAAAAATTGAAATTGATATTGATATATTAGTTGTTAAACTGATAAAAATATAATATGTGAAAATATTTTTTTCAACTCTTTCCTGCCAGAAATGAATGAGTAGTTATAAAAATAAAATGACCATTTCACGACTCTAAACGCCTTAAGCACTTATAAAACCACAACCAGCTACGCGATTTTAATAGTGCTGAAGTGTGTGAGAAATACACAGGAGCACTCTTTCTTCCTTTCTCGTGACGGATGACTGAAGAGAGGTAGAGGAATAACTTATTTCGTGCGTTGATCCTATTCTTTGCCAAACATAGGTGGATTGTCTGTTTTGTTACAAACTTCTTCAGCTTTTTAATATAAAAATACATGAAAAAACATCTCAGAAGATCCCCGTTTTTATCACGACAAAACTGGGATAACGGTTATTATATAATAAATAGACAAAGATTAAAAAACCCGCGCAAGGTAAACTTTAGCTATAAATTCAGACTGTTGAGAAGTTTAATTTTTTGTAGGCAGTTAAAAAGTTTCGCTTCCGAAATTACTCGGATAAGACACAAATTCACTTTCGGATAGCGTTTTATGATTAAACAACAGATTATGGGTAAACGATGAAACTTTGTCGAGGAATCACGTGGTGCAGATTTAAGACAAAATCCCTATTTCACCAATACGAGTAAAAGTTAATCGTTTGTATAAAAGTTAGCGCCTTCTCCCTCATTTATAAGAAGTGGAAGGTAGACAATGTTATGTTTAATCAACATTGAAAGGCTATTGTGTCTCGTTTTTCCGCGATCGAAGGAATAATGATGATATTATAGGCACATAAAATGTTATTGTCCAGAGAAGTTGTGCAGTTTTCTTGAATGAAATAAAAAATATTTTATTTCTGAATTGAATTAAAACAAATACTTCAGAACGTTGCGTTGTTTGTGGTGTCAAGTTAGTTCCCGAACCGTCGCGTTGGAAGACCACCGGTTCGGGAACTAAGGGCCAGGCCACAACGCTGCGTTGCGGCGTCGTATCGCAAAAACAACCATTTATAAGCAAGTTGTCTAGTCTGAAGAATGCTTCTGCATGAATGGGTCGAATTTTAATGCGAAACCAAGGTCTTACTGATAATAATCGAATATGAAGCTTGTGACTTGACTCGTCCTTCGATTCATCTAAGATCGACGATGTTGGTACATGCTGCAGACAGCGTCGTAATCATGTTGGCAATCAAGAGCATCATCTTACCCTATCGTGGTAAGTGGCCAACGCACTTGCAGCTCCATTGGCATTATTTTTTCCTGTTTGCCTTCGACGAGCTCATGATCAAAGACTTCTATTTAAAGTTTAAATAGAAGTTTTTGCTCATTATGTCTTCCTTTACCAAATCAAAGAAGAGAACCAAATAAAACTCTGAATACAAAGCCAAGTGGATTACAACATGAATTTCTCTGTAATTTTAATAATACGTCAAATTTCTCGCAATATGCTTAGAATCACGGCTCCGCATAGAAATTGTGGTTTTTGTACCAATATTTGCTTCTAACGTACACGGTTTCTCGCTTATGCCATGTGCACGCGGTATTAGCGCGTATAATAAGGGAATAAGAGCTGTAATAGCTTGTAGGGAACGAGGTCTGGGTAGTTATAAAGAAACTCAATATATGTACAAATCCAACGTGCGTTTTACATCACCCCTACTATGTAACAACTCGATTGAGAAGTCGAAACTCAATTTTGATCGAGTTTTCTGGTACTTCCGCCGCGCGCCGCCGTATCAATTATCTTGCTAGAGCAATGCGACAGCAATTACAATATTACGCGATGATTGCTCCAAAATCGCAATTCCGTATCACGTATCAGCCAAAACAATACGATTGCAATCGATCACTTATAATATTATGACACAATTGTTTTTGACAGCCAGAAATCGATCGCACGACGAAATGTCATGGGAAATAAAGATCTTTCATCTTTAAACCGAATCGCGCGATTATTTGCTAGTGGATTGTTGATCGCTTTTTTTACGTGATAGCCCTGCCGATTTGCAGAATACACTACTAAGTTATTTAAGTGTACAGACGAAGGTAACGTTAATTATTATATTATGACAAATGAAAAACCCCAATAAATACAATACTATATTCGTTAATGGAACTTGCAGTATATTTTTACCAAATATCAAATTCAATTCTGCAGTTTATAGCTAAGTATAGTTTATTAGGATATCTTTCGCATTTAGAATAATTCTGTAGATTTTAGAACTACGGTACGAGAAGTAAGTCATATTTTTATCATGTCATAATATAGTCGATTTCAGAAACTACATAATATATCATAATATTATTAATACGGCCTTTACACTCGCGCTTCGTCCCTCGCCTCGTAGCTCGCCACTGCCCTCGTGCGAGGCTCGTGTTGATTAAGTTGCCTCTTTACACTCGCGTGCCGACTGCCGTCAGTTGTCTTTGAGCTAGCATCAATGGAGGACGTCGAAGTTTTAGCAGCAACAAGTTTGTGCATACTGGGCTTATACTGCTACGTCACTAATTTAAATAAAAGGAAAGTAGCAAAGAAACATTCTTGTGGCATTTATGTTTAGGGTCCCAAATTATTCGTTCTTTTTAAAATATTTCTATTAACTTAAATGTTTCGTCTTGCGACCAAACCATTATAGTCAAAAACGCATCGTATAATGATTATACGATGCGTTTTTGTTTTTGCGTATTTAAAACTAATCACAACCTGCGCGGCACGACGTAGAAGCCAGAATAAAGCAGGAGGGCGAATGTAAACACCCACTCGCGTGCGACGCGAGGTCCTTTGACTCGTGCCCCAATTATTTTTAACAAAAAAAATTAAAACCGACTTCCAAGGTAAAAACAATAATAACATTAATATGAACTAAAAAGTATTAAATAATTTTTACTATCTAATAGTGCCTTTTTCCGAATTCGGCTAAACCTCAACTATTTCTGTACTCAATCTTCATTATTTTGAAGTCGGTACCAGATAGCTGAATCTTCAGTCCTCTGACAGAATATTTAAAATTTTTGGAACTGGCACCGACTTCAAAATTATGAAGATTGAGTACAGAAATAGTTGAGGTTTAGCCGAATTCGGAAAAAGGCACTATTAGATAGTAAAAATTATTTAATACTTTTTAGTTCATATTAATGTTATTATTGTTTTTACCTTGGAAGTCGGTTTTAATTTTTTTTGTTAAAAATAATAATAATTTCACTCTTTTTAGTTACACTAGTAGATAAATCTTCACGTATATTTTACGTATCTTATTACAATTTGTTAAGAGTCACAACTCACACTCACAAAATAATATAATATTATCAGTGAAGTGAACATAATATTGTGCTAAGTAATTTAACAATTTTAATACTTCAAGCCCGAAGCAGTCACCGGCGATTGCGATAACAGTAGAAAGGCTATTGTGTCTCGTTTTTCCACGATCGAAGGATCTATCAGATAAAAAATTGTACAAACTTGCATAGGATGTAGCGTAGCATAATATTTAATATTATCATAATTATTGACAGCTATTCTTGTTATCAAGAATTCAAATCGATAGGTACTTAGTGCACCATCTATCGATTAATAAGTATAACTAATTAAAAAGACACTTAATGACTTTGTTTTGTTTAAATGCTCTTTTTAAAATAACTTTATTTTAATTCTATTTGTCTATTAAAATTTTATAAAGTAGTAAAGTATTCGATCTGTATATAAAGTAGTTAGTAAAGTATTCGATATTCTGTCTTCCTCCGCCACGCGCCGCCGCGCGGCGCTGGGCGGCGACGCCGACCGCCGTGTATTAAAAACAAACAGGTGTAATTAATTGTTATACAGTACATAATTATTATTATTAGTATATCCATACCTATGCCTTGTACTATTATCTATTCTGTGCCATGAGACATTGGTGGCCTTAACACGACGTGGTAATGATGATGATGACGACGATGATGATGATGATTATGATGATGAATATGAATTGCATAGTAGTTTATGCTTTCTGTTCTTAAAACAACGCCGAAACTCCCAAACGTGTATCTATAAGGAATCAGGAGTTCTCTCAGCATCATCGAAACCATGGTATACCTTGACCCAATATTTGACTTTTTGGTAGCGTATTCTTAATATACTTCACATAAAACCAAAATCACCATATGTTTCCATATAAATTTCGAGGAGTTCCCTCGATTACTCATGGATCCCATCATCAGGTCACCACGTTTGTGAAAATGGGACCAAATTGGAGTGAAACCTAATACAACAAAACAAAAATTTCGAAAATCGGTTCACAAACGGCGGAGTAATCGTTGAACATACAAAAATAAAAAAAAAAAAAAAAAAAATATCCACAGCCGAACATATAACCTCCTCGTTTTTGGAAGTCGGTTAAAAACCGCTCCGGACGCGAGCACCGCGAGGGACGAGACGAGGTACGAGGCGAGCCACGACTCACGAGCGTCTGTTCACATTCGCACCTCGCCCCTCGCCTCGTCCCTCGCCTCGCGACTCGTACGCGAATGTAAATGGGCTATAAGATAGTATATTATCCAGGGCAAGATGTGTATTAACATATTTTATCCCTAATCCGGTGTACCTAACATTAGATGATAAATAGGCTGAGGATTACGTAACACAAACTAATTAATTATGTTAGTATAGAATACCACCAGATTTCCACACATTTTAATACAAATTCTTATTAGTTATTAGGAATAATATTCAAATTAAAGTGGCACGCTTTTAATAAATAAGTAATAATTATTTTGAAATCGACATAAAAAATTGTCTAAGCTGTGCTCTAATAATTATGTTGTTGTATGAAAGTTGAAATCAGAAATAATGACCAATTTAACTTTTTAATATTATGTGGATGTTAATCTCGGGAACCGCGCATTCTTATTTTACGTAGAATCTTTGTCGAAATCGGCCTAGGAAGAAAAAGCAGAATACAGTAATATTATAAATGTGAAATCGTGTCTGTCTGTCTGTCTAGGTCTGTTACATCTTCCTCTTACGTCCAAAGCGCTGAACCTTTTGTGCTGAAAGGTATGGAGATACCTTGAGTCCCGGGAAAGGACACATAATACTTTTTGTCCCGGAAAAATGTATAGTTCCCGCGCAATAAACGAGTTTTAGCGCAAACGGAGTTGCGGGCGTTATCTAGTATCTAGTATAGAATATAAATGCGAAAATATCTTTATCACCTCTTATCACTTAAATTGTTGACACTTGACATAATATGATTATTTATTATAAGCGATTACGAAAACATGTGGTTAATAGAGCTATGCACAATCCATACTAATATTATAAATGCAAAATAGTTTCTGTCTGTCTGTCTGTTACCTCTTCACGCCCAAACCGCTGAACCGATTTTGCTGAAATTTGGTATGGATATACTTTGAGTCCCGGGAAAGGACATAGGATTTTTCTGTCCTGAAGGCTTAACATTGAGGATTTATTGTGACTAAGGACATAGGGAACTTTTTATCCCGGAAAAATGTAAGGTTTCCGCGCGATAAACCAATTTTGGCGCAACGGAGTTGCGGGCGTCATTTAAGGCGACGCCTTGATAATTTGGCTGTAGCGATATCGATTTTTCTCAGCAATGATGAAAGCTAAGAAATTAAAGTTCGTTGTCAGTATTCATCATGTCTTTGTCTTTGAATTACCCATAGTATAACACGATTGGCCAACTTTTATAACACAGAATAATCAATTTATATTAAGATCTCTGTAAAAAAGGGATTCCTATTTTGCAAACTGAGGAAAGTTATTTAAGCTTCCAAAATTTGTACAAAGATTGGTTAAAGCATACACTTTAATTTGCCCATAGCTTATATGAAATGTATTTATGGTTTTTAAATTACGCGACAAAAACCATTTTGTCGCTACGCCCTTTCCATTTTATTGTTGTTCCATTGCTTGTTTTCTATGACAAGCAATCTAAAACATATCCAACACGGTTTTTTACTTTAAAGCAGCGTCACCTTAATAAATATCATAAATACCAAGCTACAGCTACGCAAATACAATTTACAATAGACACTCAATAATAATATTATTTATCCGACAATATCGTTTGTTAGGTGGCGGGTGGCGAACATATTTTACACCAACTGATATTAATGTTAACGGGAAATTAATAAGAGGATATTAGATATTGAGTTCGAATTATATTACTAGTTTATGTTGCTTTAAATGTTTGAAATTAACTTTTTAGACAAACAACCCCCCCCCCCCCCCCCCCATAAATATTTCGTCACAAGAACAAGAAGACCCCTCCCCCAAAACCTGATAAATTTTGATAGATTTTTGTAATAAAATTTAAATAAATTAATAAATATCTTTAAGAACAACCAAATAAATAATACTTATATTCATCAGAAGTCCAAGGATTCTGTTAATGCTCCTAAAGATCTATAATTGGTAGTGTCCGACCGAAGCTTCGGCCTCTGCCGCCTTCGGCCAAAATAACCACCTTCGGCGAAGCCTTCGGCTTCGGCCTAAAATCCAGCCGAAGCCGAAGCTTTTCCGAAGGTCCGAGCAACCGTCGAAATTGAACGAACTTTAAGCTGTTGCGAAAGACTGAGTGAGTCGTGAGAGAACAACGGACCGGACGTGTATGCAGAGGCCGCTGGGAGCACTGTCAAATACAATAAACAAACACTAACTTCTTAATAAATAATTTAATTATACGTATACGTATAATTAAATTATTCGTATTATTCCACCATACGTCATCTGAACGTCAAACAATAAACAGTGATAAATCGCGATCCGTATTCAAAAATCAAAAACTAGTGAATAAACAAGTGATACCGGTAAAACATGCCAACTTTGCCACATAGGATAACTTTGCCCTAAGACAAATCTTTGATGTACGGAGGTATTTCAACATTATGGAAATATTTGTTTAATTTGGCGGAAAATAGGTTATATGACTGATAACATTGACAATACTCCGTAGTGCTAACTTTATCCAGTAACTTGTTGGAACTTCTGAAAAACGGTACGTATTTTTGTGGGCAAATTGTGGGGAGAATAACCTTTGGGGAGATTAACACAAAAATAGATTTGTGAGTAAATTGTGCGTTATGGTGAAACCACAGGTTAGTTTGCTTTTGATATATTATAAAATAATATCTATAGAGTATTATAGTGATAATGTAATTAATCAGGGAATTATATAATAAAACTTATGATGGTGGGCAAACTAACCCAGCAGTGTTCCGATCATCGATTGACAACATTGCTCGGTATCAAAAAATCCTTAGCGTTGTCAAATCGGACATTTTTAAATACTTTACTAAAAATCGATGTCATTTTTTATTATTGTATGCCTTGCTCAGCCAGCCAAATAATATAATGATGATAATGTGTTTATAAATAAACAGAAGCAATTAAATATTTATAATATATTCCTGATAATAATGTAAAAGATGATTAAGTAATTTTATAGATATGTGGCATCCCTAGTACTCTTACAGACCAAAATGCAAATTGTATGGAAAAGGAAAAAAATGTAAGGGTAACATTGCCCAGTCAATTTAGTAGGATATTATTCGCGATATCGTTTAAAAGTTTAAAGTAAAGGTGGCGTCTTTTCCAAAATTCTTTCACTGGATTTTGATGCCACCTGCGCAAAGTTCATATTTACGTGAAAAATCAAGGTGGGCAATGTTGGCTACAAGTCCAGGTAACTTTACCCGGCATGAAAATCAATCATAAATAGAATTAAATGAACAGAAGTAATGTTTTTGACATTCCTACACCTGCACATGATGCCTTGTAGTTGCAGAGGGCAAAAAAAAAACTTACACTTCCATACTTGCATTTTTTTACAAGAATTAAAATTATTCGAAAAAAGTGGGCAAAGTTGGAATGTTTCGCGGTATATCACTAAAAGTAAAAGTGACTCTTTAAAGATCTAGTACCTTCTGTGCACAAAACCAAGGAATTGTGTCCAGTGCTAATTAACAATAAATGGTCATAAAAATTTTGATATTGTGATTGACATAATATTTTGGTCGATAAACTAAAATCCTTCTTCTTCCATTATTACGTCTTCTTCTTCTATAACTAAAATTAAAACAATGAATTGCTCAGATCACATAAAAAAGATGACCTAATAGTCTGTACTTACTCAAGTTGCACAAAATCATTCTACAAGCTATGCGCTAACGCGGAACACCTAAAATCTGATCAAGTTGCATCTTGGATCTGCCCGGCCTGCCTCGCTTCGACAAAGAATGGTGGAGATACTACTCACTTACTCCCTGCCGTTCACACACTGAGACTTGAAATAAAATATTTGAATTTTATACGTTATTTGTAAAACCAAAAACAAATTCCTGGCCCTTTATTACTTTTTCTTTGCAAATTCAAGGACCAAAATAAGACAAGTACATAATTTACAAAAAACAATGCATTTATTTGCTTGAATTATAAAAATTGTTAAATTTAGTATTATCATTATTCATTTCCCATAAATATGTGTTACTTTTCACAACGTGGTTATTGATTTATGGGGATATTTCGTTACAAATAATAAATGCATCGATACTATTTATTAGCTTTCGATTTTTAGAGTAACATCCCTAGAGTTTAAAAAGAAAAAAGGTCAGCTGACGTAATATTGTAACGACGTGCAATTATTAAGATCAGAATTTGTTTATTACGTTTAGAATTGTTTATCAGTAAAAGCAAATCGTTAAATAATTCGTATCGGTCATGTTTACAATAAATATGTAATCGTAATTGAAAAAAGTTAATCAATTGTGCAGTTATAACAAAACGAAAATATTTATTTTTTATGCACGTCGCTACAAGGTTACGTGGTGCAATTTTGATGAACTGTCAAATGTGGCCTATTAAAATGCCCCGACTATAGAACTTGAATAGGTACGACGCAATGCCGCGATGTTTACGCACATTCGGCACGCCGCACCGACCGCCGTGTATAAACAGCCTATATTAATAATTGGTGTTGTTATGTACATAATTATTATTATTGTATCCATACCTATGCCTTGTAAGTTGTACTATTATACTTATTTTGTGCCATGAGGCATTGGTGACCTTAACACGACGTGGTAATGATGATGATGACGATGATGATGATGATGATGAATTTTAATTGCGTGGTAGCATAATATGCTTTCTGTTCTTAAAACAACGCCGAAACTCCCAAACGTGTCAGGAGTTATCTCAGCATCTTCGAAACCATGGTATACCTTGACCCAATATTTGACTTTTTGGTAGAATATTCTTAATACACTTCACATAAAACTAAAATTACCATATGTTTCCATATAAATTTCGAGGAGTTCCCTCGATTACTCCTGGATCCCATCATCAGGTCACCACTTTTGTGAACATGGTACCAAATTGGAGTGAAACCTAATACAACAAAACAAAAATTTCGAAAATTGGTTCACAAACGGCGGAGTAATCGTTGAACATACAAAAAAAAATAAAATAAAAATATCCACAGCCGAACATATAACCTCCTCGTTTTTTGGAAGTCGGTTAAAAAGCAGGCCTGAAATGCCTTATAGTATAGTAGGTATGTGCAGACTAGTATAGTAGGCATACTAAAATATAGTTTGCATATACGAGTATTTATGTAGTGTAGCAGGCATATTGTAGACTGTGGCTGCAGAAAAGCAGGCCTGAAAAGCTTTTCAGAATAGTAGGCATACTGTAGAGCATTTTAGGTCTGCTTTTCTGCAGCGACACATGCTTTCACAGTTTCCTTTGCATCTGCAGAAAATTAATTTCATGAGATCGGGGGGGATTGGGGGATTTTTTACTCAAAAGATCATTAACAAGGTTGTTTTAAGGTAATATTATTGCAAAATGTGTTAAGCAAAGTTAAAGAGCGATAATAAACCTTTTAAAAATATATATCACTTTTTTGCTTATAACTTTTAAATTTTTTAATTTAGGGTAAAATGTTATATAACCATATTTGTAGGCAAAACAATTTGCAACAAATTATGTTCTTAAATTTTTTTGTGAGACTTATAGTTTCCGAGATATCAGGAAAATGGTGTTGTCACCCCTTTTTTCAAGATGGCGGCCGGGGGACAAGAGTGGCGACCCCACAAACTTGAGGTTAAGCTTATATTGAGCCCCCCAACATATTTCAAAAAGAAAATTGCGTCCTCTAATAAATGCAATATTCGGTCCTAAAATTGTAACATTTCAATGGACTATGTGACTAAGCTATGTACTTAAAAGTTAAAACCTTAAAACGTTTATAGCCTAAGAAAATTAAGCCGAAAATGGACGATCAGCGGAAATAATTCGTGTAGTTTTGAAAATCGCTACAGTTATTCCTTGAGATATCCAGATAAACATATCGAAAATCCCCAAGGGTGGGGGGTGAGCTAAAGGTAGGTAAAGGGGGGGGCAAAGGACCCTTTTTTTAGATTTTAGCTCATAAGTCTAAAACCTGCACAAATAGCGTAACGGTTACTTCTAGGAAAACATTCTACATAAAATTTCCTTTAAATTTGATCCTATAATTTTTTTTGTATGGTCGATACTTTAGAAGTTACAGAGTGTTCAACTTTATATAGGTATAAAAAATGAGACGGTTTTATAAATAAAATAAAATTGGTATGTTTTCAAAATGTATTCAAAACTAGAAAATAATAATTAGACAGTCTTAATTAAATCAATAATTTTCTTCTACTACATCATCATCATCTTCACCTTCTATATCTACCAAATCTACAGGTACGCCATTTGTACACGAACCCAAGCAGCCGTTGCATACTAGACTGCACGTGATACCAGCTTTTCGGCATCCACAATTACCAGTGCAATCACTTTTGCAGCGACAAAATATTGACTTCAGCACGGTGTCAGGAGCTGGAGGATCATGAGTGGTAACAGGCTCGAGGTTTCCATCAGCTCCTCGCTTCCATCCCCACATTTCAGGAGGCAGTGCGTTACCTAACCACTCTTGTACTTGGTGGAACACTCGGAATGAGTGAAATTTTGCTGGTCCTTTTGTAGGTGGGAGAGAGGAAAGATCTGGTTTGGATTTGGTGCTGGATTTGACAAAAACTGAGTATCGATGTCTGTTAAGATCAAGCTGATCAGTGGCTGCACGATACATCGTCAAAAACATCCTTTCTCCTGACTCTGCTATTTCTTCAGATGTTGATGTTGGATTGTAGAAGATGGCGGCAATATCCTTGATTTTTGGTTTTTGATCAAATAGCTTAACAACTGACACTTTGCCTTTCCTGTAAATAGCTGAAGTTGTGTCGCAACCGCTGAAGCTATGTAGGAAAAGAATGGAAGAGCAAAATGAGAGTTTTTGGAGTTCTTGTGAGGAAAATATTTGCATTTCCACTTTACCTCTTAATGGCTTCACAAAGAATATTTGCTTATCTGGTGGTGACAGAGCCATAAGAAGGACTATTAAATCTATATCTTCCCCAACAACAGCTACCTCAGGATAGTTTGCGACTTTTTCAATTGCACTTTTTATAATTGTACAATCAGCATCACTAGGTGCCACTCGTGTTTCAATTTGCTCTGCCTGCATTTTTTCTGTGAGGAGTTGTATAAGTCGAGACTTGTTTTTCGCATTAGCTAGGAAATGCTCTTGTTGAACTGTAACTTTCATATCAAGACTGAAATTATGTATTATCGTATATTTTACATGGCAATTGTGCGAAAGGGACAAACCAAGAAAATCGATTTCTCGCTCGTGCTCGCTACTATAAGGAGATATTATATATATAGGTTCATTTTAATATTTCAAAATGATGAAGTAAGCCTTCCAGCTGTATAGTACTTCCTAATTTCATGGTGACTAGTCTAACGTTTTGTAATAATAGCAGCTAGGACAAACAATTATTTTATATTTTTTACTAACACTAGAATAAGGACCTATTGTTGAAACTAACACTATGGATGAAAATCTGAAATAAATAAATTGAATTGAATTGAATTATCTGTGAATAGCAGGTATTTGAATCAGAATAAGTTGTTTTCTTAGTCTCGGACGTTCGATGCGTGTTATTTTCGCGATTCGCACTTTTGAGGAATTTGACCCCCCCCTGTAGTTCCTAAAGTATCGACCGTACAAAAAAATTTATAGGACATAATTTAGAGGAAATTTTATGTAGAAAATTTTCCTAGAAGTAACCGTAATGCTATTTGTGCAGGTTTTTTACTTATGAGCAAAAACCTAAAAAAAGGGTCCTTTGACCCCCCCCTACACTCTTAGCTCACCCCCCACCCTTGAGGACTTTTGACATGTTCATCTGGATATCACAAGGAATAACTGTAGCGATTTTCAAAACTACACGAAATATTTCCGCTGATTTTATTAATTTGATCGTATTATTAAATAAACTCAAACTTCAAGCACTAAACTAATTTTAAAATTAAAACTAAAGTCACATAGACATTAAAAATGTAAACTCTAAACGTTGTTCTAAAATTAAGCTCCAACAAAATAGGAACAAATGCAAGAGTAAAGCTGAAACAGGGTTATTTGATTAGGCCTGTAGAATTGCCCCCGGGCCGCGGGTGTAGCTCTACAGCATTGATTCCCAAAGTGGTCCAGTCGGACCCCGAGGGGTCCACGGGAGCCCGATAGGAGTCTACGCTTGCGTGTAAAAAAATTGGGTTAACAAGTCGTTAACGGGGTCTATAAAAATGTATTTGGTGGCCCGACTAGACTTCTCCTATGAACATAGGCAGCCAACGTCATAATATAGTGGAAACGTGCCATTGGTTCGCCATCCCTGGCATAGGGCGTTTTCACACTGCGACGATAACGACACGACACGATACTGTTGTGTCGCTGCTCGGACGACAACGATATCGTCCGACGATATCGTTGTAAAATCGGTAGTATTTATTTTGTTGAGAAAAAAATTACATGAAGTTTTCCGAGAACCCCTTCTCCCCAACGTGAGATTAGATGAGATATGACTCGACCCCCTCGGGCCCCCTAAACACGTCACGTACTCGTAATTTGTGGACGCCTCCATAGTAGTATTGCGTCAGCAACGGTGTGTCGTCCCGATATCGGCACGACAATCTGTCGGCGACGATATCGTTGACGACACAGTGTGAAAACGTTTAGTAGTGTTTGTATGAAACTACCAGTCCGACGATATCGTGTCGTGTCGTTATCGTTGCAGTGTGAAAACGCCCATAGGCGGATAATTTGTTGAAAACCACAGCCACTGTTACTTAAAATATGTAATAGCAAATTTCATGGATTAGTTATATTACACCAACGCCATAAAAGTGGGCCATAAAACAAAGGAGTTTGGGAACCTGTGCTCTACAGACTTAAATCCAAACTATGTAATATTTTAAACGCGAAAGTGTATGTCCGTGTGTCTGTTACCTCTTCACGCCCAAACCGCTGAACCAATTTTGCTGAAATGGAATATAGATACTTTAAGTCCCGGGAAGGGACATAGGACACTTTTTATCTCCAAATTATGTAATATCCTGCGCTATAAACGAATTTTGGTGCAACGGAGATGCGGCCGTCATCAGCAAGCATCTAATATTATTAAGTTTCCACCACAAAAGTGACCGTAAAATGAAATTCTTTGCGCTATCTTTATATTATATAGGGCGGTGATATTAAAATATTTTGCCACACCGGGATGCCATGGCGACGTGGCCAGTGACGTTACCATGGCAACGTCTGGCGTCTCTACGTTGCACGGAAAGCGGTGTTTTTCTTGAATTCTATGGAGATTTAAGGATATACCTTGAAAAAATTGTCAAGTATGATTACAAAAATTAATAATGACTAGCTGTCCCGGCAAACGTTGCTTTGCCATAATATAAAGTATTTCGCCCATATTATTTTATAGAAGTGACTAAATAAGTAATAATTTACAATAAAATAAAATTGCGACTACACTTAAAGATCTAAGCTATCCTATCTCTCAAGTTGGAAAAAAGCACACATTTAAAAAAAAGAAACATTAAAATCGGTTAAGTAGTTTAGGAATCCATCGCGGACAAACATCGTGACAGGAGATTTATATGTATTAGATTATTGAGTTAGTCTGAGTTCTGTAGTCATCGACGATGACCAGCCACGAAGACCAGAACACTAGGTATATCAGTATGTTTAATCTGATAAAAACAATTCACTTCAGTACAACTAATTACTATAGTAGGTTAACAAGAAAAGAAAATACTTGTTTCCCCTTGTAAACCACTATTCAAAGTGTTTGTTGTGATCGGTACCCTGATTCGACTATACTAATGCAACATTAATGCAGTTTTTCCTTCGTTGGATCCAGTCCCTTTCAGATCTAACTGAAAAATATTACTCTCATAAACGTTAGGTAAATAAGTTTGCTATTTCAAGAGAATACCTTGTAAAAGTTTCTTACGTTGCAGGTTCTTACGTATTAATTAATTAATAACGTATTAAATATTTACAGGTTAAGGGTCAATTCAGACCGCATCGCGACGCGTATATGACATACCTATGTATTTCTAAATTTGTACGGATTTGACAGACTTGCGTTACGCCTTAGGGTCAATTCAGACCGCAACGCGACGAGGCGATAGATTTGACAGATTTCAATGGCGTGAGACGTCTTGCGAATCTGTCAAATCCATATAAAATTAGATTTGCATCTACGCGTCGCGTTGCGGTCTGAATCAACCCCACGCTCACAAAATCTGTTAATTGAGTTCAGAAATGCATCTACGTGTTGCGTTACGCACTGAATTGACCCTTAGGAATAAAACAATGCCTAAAAACATCGTTCGTTTTAAGATAAAAAAAAATATAGTTTGACACGAACAGGATCGAAGAAGGCACGTTATTGCATCAATGTTGCAAAGTAGAATCGCGGTGCAGGTTTGTGTTACATAATGTAACGGTGTAACATTACTACAATAAAAGACGGAAGGCCACACAGCTGCGAGTGTTCACAATTCAGAATTAATTTACCTCAAAGTTCATAAAAATAAACCTTATGATGCTGGCATAGAGGTGATGGTAGAGGCAATAAAACTGTGGACGCGCTGTAAACGCCATGCAAATGCGAGCGGAAAGCTGCTACCCTGTACATCTATACGGATTTGTGTGGTACAAGCCATAAACTTGGGCAAGTTGGTAATCTGAGTTATATTATGGTAGTTGAATATTATTTCTTGCCTTCTCTCTTGTACGCGTGACTCTAATTAAACAGCTTAACGTTGTAATAGGCTCTATTTCAATAAAAGCTAACGAATCAAGTTCGTTTATGCTCGATACTCAACTCTTTGTTAGAACAGAATATTTACACCCGGTTTCTGAAAGGTCTGTCAAATCACTGATCAACTAACACTGCTGTTAATTTAGCATGGATGTCAAATCAATTTGAGTTTCTGACACCCGGTTTCTGAAAGGCTGATCAACACTAAAATTAACTAATCACCTGTCAGATCTCTTGTCAAGTAGCAATTGGGTTGCTAGAAGCATGATTAGTTAGTTTAATTTGATCAGCGCGTCAGTTGACGGACATATGATTCTCGAGTCAAATTGAACAACCGTGTCAACTGACGCGCTGATCAAATTAAACTAACTAATCATGCTTCTAGCAACCCAATTGGTACTTGACAAGAGATTTAACAGGCGATTAGTTAATTTTGGTGTTGATCAGCCTTTCAGAAACCGGGTGTTAGCCTTTTTTTTTGTTTCAGCAGCGAAGGCTGAGTAACTAGCCCTATCAGCTGAAAGCAAACAGAGTTATTCGATTAGATGAGATCATGAGAGTAATTATAGTCAATATAATATAAATATATATACATTGCGATGTAAACACTCGTTACTCAATTAAATTTAATCATTACTAACAGAAGAATAAGGGTCAAGCCAAAAGAGCGTACCTAATTTGAAAGTTATGAGTCGCAGAATTCCGGCTGGCAGAAATTCTGCTGCATTCAGTTTCATACAAAAATCCTGTTTGATCCACACGAGCGTAATTTTGTGAGTAATTATTTGTATGAAAAGATATTTACGCCACCAAAATTCTGCGATGCTATGCTTAAGATGTAGAGAATAGAGTAAAATCATTCTTTTTCCAGGAAAATGTAAAGCCTAGTCTTGTGATCTATATACAGTACTGCTAAGCTTCAATATATTTCTCATTACGTTACATTTTCTACGTATTGTCCAAATTTTTTTATATTTGCCGCTCCCGCTCGTACCTTGCGGCTTGTGGCTTCACAAACCATTCTGGTCTCATGAATCAATCAGTGACCCGCATTATTAAATTCCGTCCTGTGTAGATGGTGTAGATACTACCTGCAGATACAAGTAGATAGTGTATCTACACCTATAACATAGAGCCTCGGATCAGGGGATCACATACGAATTCATGCGATTATTGTGAATGGAAACATGGCGCGGAAATATTGCTTCCTTGCTTCTTGTTATTTTCTGGTTTGTTATAGGATATTGGGACAAGAAACCTTAGGCATAGCAAAATCTGTGAATATTATAGGCACGTAGTATAAGGTGTTTTAATGGCTAGGTAGAAAATATTATAATTGTCATATTCGAGAAAATCTTTCTTTATGTGAGCGAGTCTGTGTTGAGGTTATGTCAATAGTTTTCCGCCAAAATGGCTAAACGTAGGCCACGCAGAGGCCACGTATTCAAAATATTTGCAATTGATTTTTAAACCATACCTTAAAAGATATTTAAATTATGAAATAGTGAGTTCAGCTGCTGCAATTATCTTGAAATAATACGTAACAACGAGAAGAAACATTAAATGAGAAACATATGAACAATTTTCCTGTGCATAACTCAAAACGTATATTTTATCTCACTTACATCATGATGGGCCATGGGGAACTGTAATGCAGTCCCTAAACGGGACCATAAATAAAACAAAACACATTTGATAACATTTTACTGTGGCCTTCTCGGAAAAGGTATTCTTACACCTACCGGTAGAGTGGGAAAACAGTGCTTTCATTTATTATTTTTAATTAAAATAAGGGGCAAACGAGCGAACGGGTTACCTGATGGAAAGCGATTACCGTCGCCCATGGACACTCGAAACATCAGAAGAGCTGCAGGTGCGTTGCCGGGCTTTTAGAGGGAATCCGCTCCCTTCTTGAAGGTTTGCAGGTCGTATTGGTCCGGAAATACGAGTACTACTGGTGACAGTGCTCTCGGCCATTTTGATTGGCCGAGAGCACTGTCTCACCAATCTTTTCGGTAGGTGTGATCAAGCCTACGATAAGGCCCTAAAATATGAGTAAGGGTGCCATAGAATATTATAGAAGGATAATAATATTGTGGGCTTCAGGCTGCGTTTCCACTGGAGCTGCGTTGCGAGGAATGTGTTTGAGAACCAATAAAACCACGTCTTTTGCTTGTCCAGCGATTCTATTGGATCTTAAAAATAGGCCAAGTGGAAGTCGGACTCAACGGTTCCGTACTATTTATTGCTATCGAGCACACGATAATCTAATACGAACTTGTGTCTAAGGTGGAGAATTCATTGGAGAAGGTCTCTGAATGGGGTAGACGTAACTTGTTCCAATTCAACCCCGCCAAGACACAAGTCTACGCGTTTACCACTAAAAAGTCACCAATGGTCGTATATCCTCGTTTCGAGGGCACATCTTTAACCATCTCCCCTAGCATTGAGATACTTGGCATCAACATATCGAGCGAAGTCCAGTTCCGATATCATCTAGAGGGTAAGGCCGAATTAGCCTCGAAGAAGCTTGGTGTTCTTAATAGAGCGAGACAGTACTTCAGTCCGGACCAACGCCTACAACTCTACAAGGCGCAGGTTCTGCCTCATATGGAATATTGTTCTCATCTCTGGGCAGGGGCGCCAAAATACCAACTGCTCCCTCTGGATCGTATCCAACGAAGGGCCGCTCGAATTGTTGACGTCCATAGTGTTTCAAACAGCTTGGACCCCTTGGAATTACGCCGAGATGTAGCTTCGCTCTGCATCCTCTATCGGTTGTATCACGGGAAGTGCTCTGAGGAATTGTTCGGAATCATACCACGTGCAACTTTTCGCCATCGTCCCACGCGAAAAGCATACCATCCTCATCACCTTGATGAGTGGCAGTCTTCCACAATGCGTTTTTCGCGTAACTTTCTGCCGCGCACTGTAAAACTCTGGAACGAACTGTCACCAGCAATATCCTGGACCTGTACGACCTGCAAACCTTCAAGAAAAGAGCGTATTCCCTCTTATAAGCCCGGCAACGCACCTGCAGCTCTTCTGATGTTGTAAGTGTCCATGGGCGACGGTAGTTGCTTACCATCAGGTGACCCGTATGCTCGTTTACACCCTTATTTAATAAAAAAAAAGGCAGACAGACGAACATACAGTAAAGAATTGTCTAGTCAAATAGGGTCCTCTTTTTAATTTAGTTTTAGTGTAACGACGCGATTACTGGACTTTTAGCCTGATTACAATGATATTCAATTGAGTTTTTTTTTATATAATAATTGCTTGCCTGATTAAGAAAATATCAGGTTTTATTTACTAAATAATATTCGCCCATCAGCACCAAACTGAAATTTAACCCTAGGTTTGTTATCTCTCTGATTCCTCGTACTTATGTAGAAATAGGTTAATTTTAACCCAGAATGACAGAAACCTATATTTAACATTAATCCTCAAACAGGACATAATAACTTTATCTTAGTGTTAACCCATAAATACCGGCAGTCGATGTATTGTAATGACTTTTTAACCCCGCGGCCGAGCTCGCATTAATCTCCGCGAGCTGTTCGAGCCGACAGGGGGCGGGGGAAGAATGCATGGAAGAGACCTGGCTACTTAGACCAGTTGCTAGTAAAAAATGTATAAGTGTGAAAAGCGCGCCACCCTGGCAAGTGCGCCTATAGCTATGTCCACACTATGCGCTTTCGTCTTCAATTTTCGTCATCTTCTTTCATTCAACTTTCGTTTTGGCGCATTCAATAATTGAATGCGTTATTGAACGCAACGCCAACATTGTCATTTTTGTTTTTGGATACGGTCAGAGGGCATGCGTCGCGGGTCGCTGTTGACTGCGCTATAAGCATGCCCTTGACGAACAGAAAAAGGGACAGTGTGGACAAAGCTTATAGCTATAATTCCATACTGCTGATTGGAAATTTCCATGGAGTATGGGATTATAGCTATATGGCGCACTTGTCGGGGTGGCGCGCTTTTTACGTAAAGTATCCCCAAGAGAAACTTTGTCCTATTCTTTGCCTTCATAACCCAGTGAGAAGGATGACCAAAACGACTGTTACAATGCCGTCCATGCTAATTATTTCTCCAACTTAGTTCATTGAACCCACACCACAGATTACTAAATAGTTACTACGTACACAACCTCCGACTTCCGAGTCAAGAGTCAATACCCATGCTCTAAATTAGTGGACACGGATAAAAATATTATGAGAAGGCATAGACTTGAATTAGAAATATACGGTCTTACCACAATAAACTAAACATCTGTTGGACAGTTGTTTTGAGACCATTTTGTACTAAATTTATCTCTAATCAACTGTTCAACAGGTGTTTAAAGTAAGACTTTTGTAGTAAGACTGATAAAGTCTAATAAATCCAGTAAATGCGCTTCTTATATTATGTGGCCAAGATCTATAATCCCTAGTGCTTCTAGCACACTACCTCTTTGCTAGCGTTTCCAGCAACACCTAGCTCCTTGTGGGCGTTCCTGGCTGTCTCCTAACGGCGTCTGGTGCGAGATAAATAGCACCCACCCCCTCCCCCCACTGCCGACCAGCCGCGAGTTACAACCGCCGTAAATACTGGGGGGTTTTATACGAACCGTTTGTTGAAATTACGACGGTCCGGTCGGCGCGGTCTATCATATACTAACTGTGCTTCTATACTCTATCATAAGCTATGTCCACACTATATGCGCTTTCGTCTTCAATTTTCGTCATCAAGAAGATCATCATTCAACTTTCATTTTGGCGCATTCAATAATTGAATGTTTCAACGAACGCAACGCCAACATTGTCATTTTTGTTTTTTCGATACCGTCAGACCGCATACGTCGCGGGCATTCGCTATTGACTGCGCTATAACGCATGCCCTTGACGAACAGAAAAAGGGACTGTGTGGACAAAGCTATTGAGTATAGAAGCACAGTTACATGAAAAAATAAAACCAGGCCCATAATAATAATTATGGACCTGGTTATTTTTTCGAAGAATAACCCCTAATAGACTACGGTTATACGATCAGTCTGGCATCATCAGTCCATCGGTCTGAGACTAACGCCAGAATGATAGCTGAACAGTACTTATTTAAGAAATTGATCAGTTCGTCAGTCAAACGGTTACACGATCATCCTACCGTCGCGTCAGTCTGGATCATACTGATGGACTGAACTAATGCCAGACTGACTGTGTGACCGAAGTCTAGGATTTTCGTCCACCATTTACATTATGTTCATAGATTCCGGCAGACGAATTAGAATGATTCGTTTCGTCTTTAATCTAATCTACCTCTCAAAACATAACTGTGCAGAAACATAATCATGAGGAAAAGACGACTCTATTTTGCGAGTGCTAGGTTCGATACAATAAAAAATACATCTACACTAGAACATAAAACTACATTTGGAAGTCAGTTAAAAAACCAACATTTCTGTCGACGGCGCGGTCTTCGGGGCCCATTCTATAGAAAAATAGAACAGAACTGTGATGGTATACAACACGTTATACTAATACGTGAAGCTACTACTCATTTCCATTTCTATTTTTGATAGTAAACACATAGTCTGTAATTAATTCCATTGCAAACCGAATCTCTGGAATAGCGAACGTCTCAAAAGCGATAGAAACCAATAGCTGTAGGGCACCCAACCGATGTATCCCAAATTACACCTACAACTTGCAAGTTGCAAGCTAACATTGTGATTGAAACCTATAAAGAAAATTCTAGATTATTATTTTGAACAGTTTGTTTCTCTCTAATTTTAGACAGAGAAAGAGAGAAAAAAGATGAGATGTAAACAGTATGCCGGAACTCTGAAGTAGCAAAAGTTGAGAACGATGCCTATTCGATTCTCTGTCGGGAGTTAGAGTAAGACAGCAGTATCCTATTATTTCTATAAGACCGTGATTCCACCTGCAAGACAACTCTCGCGAGAAGTGTCTGACAGTCTGTCTGACAGCAGCTTGCAAGTGTAAGCCCCGTTACATATGCTGTCGCGACTATTTGTCAAGCGCTTCCTGCGAGTAGTTGCGACAGCATATTTTGACTGACTAACGACAGACCTCGCTGCGGGTCACTCACAGACGTAATATATCAAGATTCTATTTCTGTGGGGTCACCGCAGATATACGGTCTAGTTTCGTATGGCATTTATACGCGAGGTTCTCGCACGACATTTATTGCAGCAATAAATTGCAGGAATTAGTATGAAATGTAAACAATATTGCAAGAAACTCACGCAAGACTTCCGCGAGTTTGCTTGCAGGTGGAAATACGGCCTTACAATTAATATCCCATGGTGATATTGTCATACTGTTATTGAATTTGGGCCGCGACATAGCCGTTGAATATTTAACGAGATTGTAAAAACAAAATCAATCCCGAGCACGTGTAGCCGTAGGGATGTGCTGTGAAATATCGATAACATTTAGTGCAAATCTATAACTGATTACTAATAAGTAATAACTGTATTTTAAAAAGATAAAACCGACTTCAAAATTGTACGTAATTGAGAATTAAAATTCCCCATCTCAAAAACTACTGAACTGATTTTGATAAAACTTGCAGTAAGTATTGCCTAAGTTGAACTGCAATACCTAATACAATAATTTAGATCGGACTTGTAGTTACCGGAGATATGCGAGCACAAACATAAAACATACATGGCACGGAAATTTGGCACATTTGTTCAGAAGCTATTATTGATTAACAAATACCTACTTACAAAAACTGGGCAGTTCTGGAAATATTACATACATACGATGATACGCATCGAATTTATAACCTTCTTATTTCTTTCTTCTGATTCTTTATCGGACTCTTTAAATGTCATTTTCTTACGTATTCTATAAGACGTTTTCTTTATCGGCCAAGAGGCCAGAAACTCTGATAATCAAGGCTGTTTGTTCATAGAGAAAAGGTAGTTTTAAATTAAATGAAAATGCCGCTGATCAGTTATCAATTTAAATAAAATATAGTCTTTTTGGCTTGAAAAATGTTTTAAATACAAAATAAGGTTACGTCACCAGTTTCAAACCACAAACGCCTAAATAGTCCTAAACTCAACCCCAAATTACAGCCTTTCAGGAGATAATGTTTGCCTTGATAATAATTATTATACTGTCACATGAATATTAAATTTACTAGAAAATTAATCAACGTTATAATAATTACGTTTTATCGACTAACGTACACACAACACTGGTTGTAAAAACTTAGAATAAGAGCACCCAATGGATATTCCAGTGCAAACGGTAATTTATTTGTAAATTACATTTACTAATTTTGTCCGGGACCAAACTGTGCAAGCCCAATCTGTTTATATGCGGTACACACGAATTTTCTTTCCCTTTTTGGGTTAAGTATCATCACTTTACAGGAATAAATCTAAAGTTTCTGTATTTTTAAATACTTATATAAATCGCAGAAACGACTAGAATAAAAATATTATCATGTACTATATCTAGTAGCATAGAGAAAAATAAACATACACCTTGTAGCTGTAGGTATAGTATTCTCCAAAAGTATGTACAGTGTATATGGAATAAACACAATTATTAATTTTTGTTACATATAAGAAGTAATCGGCACATAACTATTGCATGCTCGGAGTGCGAGGAGTGCTATGAATTATTGTTCGGAATCATACCACCTGCAACTTATTGCCATCGTCCCACGCGAAAAATATACCATCCTCATCACCTTGATGAGTGGCAGTCTTCCACCGTGCGTTTCTCGCGTGACTTTCTGCCGCGCACTGTAAAACTCTAGAACGAACTGTCACCAGCAGTTTTTCCGGACCTATACGACCTGCAAACCTTCAAAAAGAGAGCGTACACCCCCTTAAAAGGCCGGCAACGCACCTGCAGCTCTTCTGATGTTGCGAGTGTCCATGGGCGACGGTAGTTGCTTTCCATTAGGTGACCCGTTTGCTCGTTTGCCCCCTTGTTTTATAAAAAAAAATCAAGAAACATAACAACTATCCACAACCGAACATTGAGTTTCCTCCTGTTTCCTTCCCTTGTTTCCAACTTCCCAATTCTGAAGGCCAATGAAAAGGGTTACTTAGTTTAAAGAGTTATTAATTTTTACCTGGCAGTGCTTACCTTTTAAGCTACAAAAAATCTAGCTCGTCAAGATCTTTCACTTATCCAGGTGGTAAACGTACAAAGTTTTATTTTCGCCGTAAAATTTGACGACCGTATTTGATTGAAATACGTCGTAAAGTTACGGCGCGAAATGATCCCGTAATGAGGAACAACTTTTTATCTGATCGACCGAAAATAGACAAGAACCTAAAATGTATTTTGCCCTTAATAATAAATTAAAAAAAAATAGGCAAAATGGTACTTTTACCACAGAATATATATTATATTAGTTGCTTTTACTGACTTCAAAGACGAAATATGTGGGTACGATTGTTCTTCACGCAAATTAAGTACAGTTGTTTTTATTTATTTATCGGTTTGATAGTAAGTTATAATTAAGGCTCTAGAATCTAGATTAACATATTCTCTGAATACATTGATTTAAGTTAGTGTATAAATTACAAACTAGTTAAAAATAATGCAAACAAAGTAACATAGAAGTTTGATAAAAATATCTGAAGTGAAGTTTGAGAGACGTGGGAACTTGGGAATAATAATAATAATAATATCTATGGACGCTTCACACCACATCAGTCTGGCCCCGTGCTACCTAAAGGACTTGTGTTACAGGTATCAGACAACGGAAATATATTTAATACCGGTAAAACATGCCAACTTTGCCACATAGGATAACTTTGCCCTAAGAGCAAATATTTGATGTACGGAGGTATTTTAATATTATGGCAATATTTGTTTAATTTGGCGGAAAATAGGTTATATGACTGATAACATTGAGAATACCCCGTAGTGTTAACTTTATTCAGTAACTTGTTGGAACTTCTGAAAAACGGTACGTATTTTTGCGGGCAAATTGTGGTGCAGATTTGTGAGTAAATTGTGGGTGATGGTGAAACCACAAGTTAGTTTGCTTTTGATATATTATAAAATAATATCTATAGAGTATTATAGTGATAATGTAATTAATCAGGGAATTATATAATAAAACTTATGATGGTGGGCAAACTAACCCAGCACACTGCTGGGTTAGTTTGCCGATCATCGATTGACAACATTGCTCGGTATCAAAAAATCCTTAGGGTTGTCAAATCGGACATTTTTAAATACTTTACTAAAAATCGATGTCATTTATTATTACTGTATGCCTTGCTCAAAGCCAGCCAAATAATATAATGATGATAATGGGTTTATAATAATAAACAGAAGCAATTTAATATTTATAATATATTCCTGATAATAATGTAAAAGATGATTAAGTAATTTTATAGATATGTGGCATCCCTAGTAGTCTTACAGACCAAAATGCAAATTGTATGGAAAAGGAAAAAAATGTAAGGGTAACATTGCCCAGTCAATTTAGTAGGATATTATTCGCGATATCGTTTAAAAGTTTATAGTAAACGCCATCTTTTCCAAAATTCTTTCACTGGATTTTGATGCCACCTGCGCAAAGTTCATATTTACGTGAAAAATCAAGACGTGTTGGCTACAAGTCCAGGTAACTTTACCCGGCATGAAAATCAATCATAAATAGAATTAAATGAACAGAAGTAATGTTTTTGACATTCCTACACCTACACATGAAGCCTTGTAGTATCAGAGGGCAAAAAAAAACTTACACTTCCGTAGATTTTTTTTTACAAGAATTAAAAATTATTCGAAAAAAGCGGGCAAATTTGGCATGTTGCGCGGTACTTTTATACTATACATATGTTTAAGATTTTTATTATATGACACACATATTTAATATACATCCATGACCCAGGAACTTTATAAACTTTTGTTCCGTCGCGCGTCGGCGAGACTCGAACCCGCGACCTCCGGCTTGAGCTATATAACCAACGCGCTCTGCGCCACAGAGGTCGTCAAAATTCGTATTATTGTAATTTAATACTATCCCTTAACTGGTATCGGGGGTCAAAAATTACCCCAGGCGTTCGATTTTTTTACGATATCTTTCCTATTTAAACATGTACGCTCTTGTGCTTCCGTGTAATCTCCTTATGTCGGATGGTAACGGAAGTGCATCGTTCTGCTGTTACTGGAAGCAAGGATGCATACACTGCTGGGGTCAAAAATTACCCCCGATACCAGAAGTGTATGTATTTCTTCAACGGTACCTTCTTATAGTTTTTCATTATTTTTTCAATATCTCGAGAATTTGAAACAAATGTAAGCTTTTATAAGATAAGTACTCCACATCTGATTCAGAAATCACCCAGAAGACTATGATAACAGTCTGCGAGGTCAAACAGTTTACGATCGTAAGGAGTAAAGATCAGTCAGTTGTTCTAGTAAAATTATATTAGGTATAGATTAGGAATCTTACAATTCTTGCTGCTAGGAAGATGTAGCGAATATAGCAAATGCTTACTATTTTATATTGTCACGGGGTAGGTCCCTGTGCCCTTAAAGATGTTAAATAAAAAAGACAGAGACCCGTGAACAAAATTATATTATATTATAAATTAATTAACAATTACACAAAATTATATTGCCCTTATGAAGTGAGAAGTGAGAAGTGAGGGCGTGGGTCTTTTAGTTCAAACAGGGAAAGTCTTATTACTTTTGAGACTCAAACAATCGGACGAGTATGCCGCGTCCTGCTCTAACAACGTCATTTCACGTTTGTTGGAGTAGGACGCGGCATTCTCGTCCGATTGTTTGAGTCTCAAAAGTTTCATGGTACAAGGCCAGACTCCAGTGATAAACAAACTAAAGCACAAATCTAGGACACCTCGGCTTCAAGACACTGTGGTCTGTGAGTATGTGAGTTCGTTCTGCGTAGATCGGAACGCAAACAAAAATTGACGAATCTTCGGGTAGTTGAAGAACTTAAATGAATGGAACGCCTGTTACCTCAGTCCACCCGTGACCACGGCCGCTGTAAAGCAGCCGAAACGTCGGGATTAATAAAAGTGCTCCGCGACAAAATCCGTAAGTGTTTCAACCTTATATCATGACTCATGAGTCATGAGTGATATTCGCGTTAACTTAAGAAACCATTAAATGCTCCCATTGATAACACTCATAGTTTTCTCCTTACGCAGAGTCCAACCTGCAATTAACCCGTATTAGATTTCTCAACAATGAACCTTACATTTTCAGCTTCACATAAAAATCCGTGACAATTTTTTCGCATCACGAGAGCACGAATGTCAGAAAAGGGATTCAAAATTGTCCATTTCTTAACTGGTACAATCAGGCTGATCACGTAAAAACGTCCTCCCTGAGGAACGGGTGGGAACCCCCAAAAGGGGGAACCCCCGAATAGAACTTCCCCAATTAAAGCTAATATTGTAACTTCGTAATTGCGCTACCAACGGATACATTTTTCGGTTGTTTGTTTATTTGCCTTTTAGCCTTTTAGTGGAAATTTGTTTTAAAATGTTTATTTTTTCCTTGAATCTTTAAGCAAAATAACAGTGAATGACAATAATGTAAAAAATAAAAACAGGTATTGAAGAAAAATTTTGTTTTTCATTCGATCTTTCGAGCAACTTGTAAAAGAGCAATGTTAATATTTTTTATGGGATTTGAAGGGTAAACACTTAATTTCTTCAAATTGCGCTATTTGACTACAGTATTCTATAATTTGGTATGCTTTATTATACCTAGTATACTGGGCAATGATATAATAAATAATATATTTAGTAGAATATCATTGATACTGGGTCATAATGTGCTTTTAAATATAGTTTTAGGAAAAAAATGGGCTATCTGTGATAGAAACATACAAGTCGAAAATGACTTTTTCAACATGGCTACTTTTACAGTGAACTCTACACACATTAAATACCCTAAAATGTAAATTAAATACCCTTTGTGTAATGTTCAAATTTTTTGTTGAATAAACGTTTATTTATTTATTTATTTAAAGTAATTCACGTAATTTTCACTTTATTTTTTTAACCCAGGAGAGCTAACGGGTCGCCTGATGGAAAGCAACTACCGTCGCCCATCAAAGAGAATACAATCAATATGGTCGCCCATCTACGAATAATAATACCAGGAAACGTAACTCCCATACTAATACAGTTTTAAATTTAGTTCCATTCGAACTGTCATGTAACGTCAGCCTTTATACCACTCAATGTCACCTAAATATTGCAAATGTATGAAAAGTGAACCTAAGGTACACTTTTTTGACAAGTATTTTGGAGCATGTTTTTTGACGGAGTTACTCTTCTTTAGTTTTTTATTATTCGTAGTCGCCCATGGACACTCGCAACTAGGGAATGTTATTATTCGACAAATTTACTATTCGAATAATTCGAATATTTTACAAAAAATTTCGAATAATTCGAATATTATTCGAATAATTCAAAAATTTTGAAAAATGCTGAAAACTCTGAATAAAAGTAACAAAAAGCACCGTAAACCGATGTACAACCTATTTTGTTAATACTATGAAGTAAGCAATTCTTATTTCTACTTTTATCAACATAAGTCTTTGTAAATGACGTAGTTGATTTTTATTGTTAAACACTTTAAAAATGTATATTTTAAGGTTACAGTTGGGCAATAAAAGAAAGGCTGTAAAGTGTGAACCGTTTTCGATCGTAACACCTTTTACTTTTCTCATGCTTAGTCTTGCTAGTTAGCAGTTGAGATTAAATAATAATATGAATTATTATGATATTCGACGTAATGATATCTGTTTATCAATACTAAGCCAGCTCACCCGTTTTTTTGATATTTTCGATCCATGGTTCACCCAGTCGGCTTCACCTGTGTCAACGTGGCTCGAAATTATAAAAAAGGGCCACTGGAAAACAAACACAAAGAAAAAAAATTGCAACAAAGCCCAGGGGGAGGGTGAAACAATCCTAGAGCTGGTGACTTTAGTAACTTGAAGTTTCATAACACCAATAACATGATATTAAGGAGCCATCGACATTTTTGATACTGTACTAACTGTTTTAATTATCAGTCAAGGACTGCCGCGGTAAAGCTATTGAATAGCAAATTTTTATCAACTTGCCGAATCATAGATCACATATAGCGAGTTTCAAGCCAGAAGGGCGTATAAAAAAATGATCTTTTTATTTTAACTACATATTTTAAAACTCTCAATATTGCACTTACATCTATTGACTATTACCTTCTTAAAAAATCGAGTTTGTTTTATATACATTATACACCCTTCTGGCGTAATACCTCGATCGTGGTAATCGCAGTTCAATCGTTATGCGACAGCCGGGTGCCGCTTAATTGATGGGTTAAAGCCCGCGATATATAGTTATCAAGGTAGACAAAAAATTTGAGAAATCTTGAAAGAAGTCAATGGATACAGATCGTGAGCGACCATTACTGACGATACTGAAATCCATGACTGAAAGGAGTTTATATTATCTTCATTTGCATGTCTTTACATTTGCATGTCGTCAACGGCGACGATGAATGGTCGTATACTCATTACTCATATCTTCATATGGCCACCGGTGGTACATCACCGCCTCATAAACCGAAATACCTGCCGGGCGGGGTGCGCCACCGGTGGACACGGCCAACGATTATGCACGAATTATGCATTCTCTCACTTTCTAACGATCTAATAATCCTATAATAGGTCAATTGTTTTGTCTCACCACTTATCACGCGTGGATGTATCAGATCAGATGACTTCGTACTATACCAGCCTTAAAAAAAACCCTAAAGTGGTACCGCAAACTTCACATCGAGATTGTTTGTGGCACAATGTTAGTAAATGCTTGGGTTATTCACCAGAAATTTGGAGAAAGAAAGAAACTAAGTATTTTAGAATTCCGGAAACAAATTATAAAAGAGATGATTAGCAAGTCTAGCACTGATAATCAACCCGATGAAGCTGCAGAGGAAGGTGAGCCGATTATTCAACGGAAGCCAAAACATAAGTTAGAGAAAACCGAAGGAATGCTTAGAAATACCCGAAAGAGCTGATTCAGGCCTTCTTACGACCGTATTACAACAACCGAATCTGCGGCTATGGCTAGAAAAAAATCAAAACGCGTGATTACTTTTTGCTCTGCATGTGACAATAAACCAGTGTGTTTGGATTTTTTCAATACGATTCATCCTTACTAATATTATAAATGTGAAAGTGTGTCTGTCAGTCTGTCTGTCTGTCTGTTACCTCTTCACGCTCACACCCCTGAACCGATTTTGCTGAAATTCGGCATGGAGATAGATGACCTTGGGTCCCGGGAAAGGACATAGGATACTTTTTATCCCGGAAAAATGTACGGTTCCCGCACGTTAAACTAATTTTGGCGCAACGGAGTTGCGGGCATCATCTAGTCAAAAATAATTTTCGTCTTGTACCATCAATGTCTTTATAATTTTTTTCATGTTTGATTTAGTTTTCCTATAAATAAACATTGTCTTAATGTGATTCAGAAAAAATAATTTGCATTTCACAATACAATTTTTCAATCCTGTTTTTTTTTTACTTCCCGAAATAATACCCATCTCCTGAGCTATGCGAATGCTATAGCTATGAAACTTTGTCGATTTTACAGGACGGGAACGGTAATTACAATACTCTCTTTCAAGGCGGCACGAATTTCTTAGTACATTAAAAGTCAGGTGTGATGTGGCCACTGGTGGTACATCCCGCCCTGTCAGGGAGTACTCCGTACTCCACCGGTGGTACCCCGGTCTGAACGTGTTAAAGATGTAGAATATTCATAAATAATATTATTTTTCTGATATAAACTTAGTTATGTTCTTATTCCATGTTAATTTTATGTTTGATAGCATTTTAAACAAAAATAAAAATATTTATACTATTCGAATTATTCGAAAAATATTTTGCCGAATATTCGAATAATAAAATCGTCGAATATTCGAATAAAACGAGTATTTGAATATTCGAATAACATACCCTATTCCCAACATTAGAAGAGCTGCACCGTCTTTTATGTAAAACTGCTGAACATTCAAATTCATAATGAAAAATACAATTCCAACTCACGTTAAATAAGTGATATGCAGCAGCTGGTCTTCGAAGTCTCCCGGAGACCCGGGTTTCCGGGTATCCGGGTATCCGGGACACGTTTCCAATTTATCCGGGTGACAAATTAGGAAGCGACGTGGCCGGTCCGGTCCGATTGCCGGACTGATGTATGCCGTTCATTTACATCCCAATGAAATGAAATACTTCCGACTGGGTTAATAAATAGTGGGATAATAAGTTACCGCTTTAGGGTTAAATCACTTGAGTGAAAATGCAGTTTACATACAGGGTGTCAAAAGACCGCTTCCGATAACTTTGGGGTATGATTATACTACATTTTCTGATTACGAAAATGTATTTTTTTTTTTAGTTTTTTTTATTTATTTTTTTTATTTTAATTTTATTTTTTTTTATAATTAATACCCTTTAAACATGATTATAAACCACATAGAAAAATAATTTTAATTTTTTTTTTAAATTTTAGTATTATTACTAAAAATTGCAATGTAAAAACGCGCGCTCAATGTCTTCACGCTACGGCCTACGTACGCTGTCGAAACTCGAAAGGTCGTATGCGACGATACACTACGTCAGAACTGTTCTAAACCCTAATGTATGTTGTGTGATGTGTCCTTCCAACTTTAAACCCATGAAGGTGGTCACTATGACTGACCTCTAACCCCTCATCTTGGCTACTTGCAGTGTTAAAAGTTTCATGGTAACTTATGTAGAAAACTGTAATCAACTGCATGTGTAAAGACTTACAAGAGTAGGTATGGCAAATTTCTAAGATTTTTAGACTCGACGTTAAAAAGTTCATAAGTAACGAAACCAATGCGGACGAACTGTCTATCCGCAATCGTCACGTCTTATCAATCGAAATTACAGATGATACACAAAAATCTGGCAATAATTAACTTACGTGAAAAATGTTGAGTTCAAGACGGGTTCTTACTTCTTTATGAATTTTGAAAATAGTCCTTAACACCAAGCAATAAGACCAGTCACCACCAAAAACGTCAAAAACACTTCCCTTTTTAAACGAAATCTATCACACCATACAGTAAATTACTTAACACAACTGAATAATAATAATCAATTAACACATAACACAATAACTACTACCACGTTTTGATACTTGAAGTACCTAATTGTTAAAAAATCAAACTTATGTCTAACAACAACCTAATACCTCAATGCACAAATGGCTACTAAATTAGAAAATCTATTTTAATTTTAAAAATAATGTTAAAATAATTATGTATCGGCTTTCGGAAGAGGTCAAAGAAACCGAAGCACGGCGGCATCGATCAAAAAGCACGCCGCCGCGGCGGAGTCTTTAGTGATCGAGCCGACAAAGAGCGCCGCTCTGCAGGTGCACGACGCACGTGCACGTCACGTGTCGTTAAGGCCCAGTAGTCTTGAAAATTAGCAGGTCGATGTCTGTCAGTACGAATATCGACCTAAAGGACATTATAATAACATTCATATCAGCGCGCCTTGTATAGTGGCGGTTACGCGCTCGCCGCGTGCCTTGATAATAGAAAATAGGAGAAAAAACCTTTTGTTTTTAGTATTACACAAATCAAATATATCAAATCGTTTAGGTTAGGTTATGACAAATGTACTACAATTTTTGTTTTTTCTAGAAAGTGTGTAATTTAGCCATAAAATGATTTAATTATGAAAAACAGCGTTATAATAGTCATCTTTGAGATTTTTTTCTATCGAGCAGAATTTTTCAAATTGTGTACTGATATACCTTTGCGTATAGGAAATTTTCTCAATTTTAAAAGGGTATATTTTTTATACTTAAATAATTACATTTACTTTACAAAAAACGGTATTTAAAAAACCCATTTTACGTAGTTGCAACAACCACTGCACCTTAATCCATTTCAAGGACAATCTAAGTGTTGTACATTCAAAACGATGTTGTCGATATTTAAATTACAATTAAATAATAAAAGTTAATAACTATTATTTAGTTGATCTAATCTCATTTTTAAAATTAACTCTATTATGAAATATGAGGTTATGAATTCAGAAAATTTTATCGGGATACATAGTCAAGTTGCAAGATAATTTCGATACCTACCGACATTACCGTGATAAAGTGGTTGTTATACTATGGTACGAGTTTGCGCGTCTAGGTATGCGCGTAATGCGTATACGCGTTTACGTACGCAATGAAAATACTTTAATAATACCTAATTATTTAAATAAATTTTAATTATTGTCGCTATTCTTAACATTGAGTAGGTATTTGCTTATTTTTAGTTTGACTGTAATCAATACGTACTCGTATGTAAAACAATTAATACGATTTATCGATAAAAAATTATCGATAACTCAAAATATGCACAGGGATAAATCCCTATTATTTTACAAAGTTTTTTCTTCATTTGTTCAGTCGGCTGTAAACACGCGCCGCGCTGGACGTGTACTGTGAAGTTTTTGTTAAAGTTTTGTAATTTTAAGGTAATAAGGGTAATCTGTGGTACTCGTAAACTTTTATGGAACGGGGGTGAACATCGTTTTCGATAGTGCGGTTTAAACAGTGCAGTAAAAAGTGTGTAAAGAATTGGAATGTCTCCTATTTACTTTTGTTTCGTGTTGAATAACTCTGCAATCTACATTGAGTTACATGGAGCAGTGAGCACAGTTCGAGCTGCATTTCATAAAAACAGACAGCTGATCACAGGTCAGTGAACATGTTATCAAGTATTTTTTTCCATAGATAGGTGTAACTGTGTAAGTGTTGTATTTTTACAATTTCTGATTCAAGAGATCAACTGATTCGAATGTGAATTATTATGATTTCTTTTCCTTTTTGGCCGGAAGTAAAAACGGAGTATTTTTGAGTAATAAGTAATACTTAAACTAATAACCTAAGAAACGGTAATTAATAAATTCTAACATTATGTTAAATCGTGAAAACAATTGTAATTTAATAATCATTACAATACTGGTGGTTTATTCACTACCCACGGGCTAGGGCACTGTGGCACACCACGATCAGCTGTTTTGTCTAGCGCAGGGCCGCGCGCGCGGTACTCGGCGCGAGCGGCGCGTGGGGGCTGACTCGGCCTGGGGGCCGGGGCTCCACTGGCGCGCGATATTATCGCCCATTTACATCAGCGTTATACATTGCGTGTTGAAAATTTTGACTATTTTAAAAACTGGCGATTTAAAGAAAATTACTTGCACCAATGGATATATCTCATGCCCTATAATAACCCCACGAAGTTATCGGAAGCGGTCTTTTGACACCCTGTATACGTTTATTTTCCGAATTTTACAATATATGAAAAATGTGTTGCTTAATTCGAGTCTAGATGATAATTTTCTTCTGAAGCGTTTTGAATTTTGATGCTTATGTGTCGCCGCACACGGGCCACACGCGGCAGCCACAAACGCCACCACAACTCACAAGAAGCGAGACGAGTGGACGATTGTAGCGTGTGGAGCGTCAACCGTGTGCAGCAAGTCCATATAAAATGTGTGAAAACTACAGGAAATATGCCGGTTGCGGCGTTTTGTGATTATGGCCGGTGGCCCGTGTGCGCCCTAAGCCCCTAATGTTCCTCGCGTTCCTTTGTTTTGTTCTAGAATTTGCTTCAATCGAGTTGGCCGCGGATGACGTCATGAGATCTGGTAGGCCACGCTTTTCTTTAGGTTTCCACTTTCCATGTGTATTGCAGTGTGTGAATGAAATGGCGATAGTTTAGAGGAAATTAGAGCAGGATAACTGAAATCTAAACACTTTGCAACAAGTCAGGAATAAGTTAGGTTTGGTTTAGTTTATGTATGCTCGAGACTATATCCACCTACTTATATAACTTTAAAAGATAAAAGTAAATAAAATTTGGTGATTTGGTTTGTTTTTAAATACTATTTTCCTTGACATGTGGTAACTGTGCTGACTGCTGACCGAGATAAACTTTCTTCTTACAACTCCGTTACGCCAAAATTCGTTTATCGCGTGGGAACCGTACATTTTTTCGGGATAAAAAGTCTCCTATGTCCTTTCCCGGGACGTAAAGTATTTCTATGCCCAGCAAAATCGGTTCCGCAGTTTGAGCGTGAAGAGGTAACAGACAGACAGACAGACAGACAGACACACTTTCGCATTTATAATATTAGTATAGAAGTATGGATATCTATACATTTTTCGCACTAAACCCACCACGGTAATATGTATATTTAGTTAATGTCAGCTGACAATGGCATTAATTTTCTTAACGGTGTAGGGCTATTACAGAAAGTTTTGATTAGTGCCGACTCATTTTTGCATATTTTTTTTTTTTTACATTTAGATTGTAACTTCATCAATGATCTTGAAATTAATAAGTTATTTTAACTGATAAGACGTGATAACTGCTTGAAAACTATGGGAAGGCTTTAAACGTGAAGTTTAGAGGTAAGGACTTTTATTTTGTAACTCAGAATTCAATATTCTAAGTATTTTGTTTGAGAATAGATTATTCAATATTACTTTCATAATGGAAAACCTACTTGGACCACCAAAAAGAACTGGCGTGAGTTTGCACGGAATCCTTTTAGCAAAAATATGGATAATAATCAGTACCTAATATTAAAAATAATTATTATGATTATAATACTTACGTATCATAATTATCGATCATCGTAAGTTAATATTATTATGTTATTTAAAGTGTTAGTTATGTTTGGGCGAAAATCCTATAGCAATAAAGCGATTTGTGGCTTTCAGAGTTGTCAGAATAAAATATCTTATGTATTTTGACAACTCTGTAAGCCACCAATCGCTATCGCCATGTCCGTACGTGATAACCCCATTTAGTTTGTTCAATTCCTCCCCGTCACTTTTCATTTGTAACTGTAATGGACTTAGGAAGTGTTTTGTGTGAAATAATTAGTGTTTTCACTCGAACTCCGATCTAATTTGTCACTCGTTTGGGTACTGATTGCCATCGTCTGTGATTATGTTAATTGCGGCCTTTTCTTCTACTTGAAATTATTTTGTGGTTTCTTTTTAGGGAACGAACTGTCACCAGCATGAGCAGTATTTCCGGACCTATACGACCTGCAAACCTTCAAGACAAGAGCGTATTCCCTCTTAAAAGGCCGGCAACGCACCTGCAGCTCTTCTGATGTTGCGAGTGTCCATGGGCGACGGTAGTTGCTTACCATCAGGTGACCCGTTTGCTCGTTTGCCCCCTTATTTAATAAAAAAAAACTTTAAATAAAAAAATAATCGAAAGCTATTATTTCCTTGTAGGTACTAGGTAGGTATATTTTTCTTATCATTATTGGAACAAAGAGTGGCCGCTACCATTCATCAACGAAATGTACAGAGATAATATTATTATGAATAATGTATAGAGCGTTAACCTATCGTGTAATAATGTTAAAAACTATCTCTCTATAAAGCTATAGAAATATAGCCTAAAAACTACGAATAATAAAAAACTAAGGAAGAGTAACTCCGTCAAAAAGCATGCTCCAAAATACTTGTCAAAAAAGTGTACCTTAGGTTCACTTTTCATACATTTGGTGACCTTGAGCGGTATAAAGGCTGACGTTACATGACAATTCGAATGGAACCAAATTTAAAACTGTATTGGTATGGGAGTTACGTTTCTTGGTTTTATTATTCGTAACCTAAAAAGTTTAAACTCAAGGTCTATCAGGATTCGAGATATCGTGTTAGAATATTATTATAAAAAAATGGTTGCCTGTAAAGTCGGTTTTACGGGCGAAGATTTTTCGTGACAACGTGTGGGAGAGAGACGCAAGGCATTCGGCGGGCCTCTCTCTCGTTCGGTGACTCATCGTAACGTTACCGAGCGTTACACTTTTTCATAAGTGACTCCCAGCCGCAACCTAATTTAAGACGTTGTCACGTCAAAAAGTTTTGTCACGTTACAGTGTAATTTATAAGAAACTTGAAGTCGCCCGCAACTCAGTTGCGCCAAATTTCGTTTATCGCGAAAAACTGTACATTTTTCCGGGATAAAATGTATCCTATGTTGAGACCCGGGAACGGACATAGGATGATTTTTATCCCCGAAAAAAAACGGTATCTAGTATTTTATGATTTTATGTTTTTGAGCAATATTAACTTTCCGATGTAAACTTTTCCAGTTCCTATTTTGAAACCGAACGCTGGCTAATCGTAGTAACCTGCTTGAAGTGATTTAGTGGCTCTGCAACTGACTGCAAGTTTACTCGACTCTACCACTACACCAGGGATTCCCAAAGTGTGTTCCGTGGAACCTTAGGGTTCACAGGTGACGAATTAGGGGTCCGTCAAATTAATACTTAGCTAGATTTGTTGTCAGGTCTTTATAAATTAATTTACCTATAATACAGGATAAACATACCTAGATATTTTCAAAAAGTTATCACAATAATTATTTATCAGCCCTTGTATACTAACAAATGAGTATGTGTAACTTGATTCAATAAACTGTTTCATTTCATTTCATTTTATTTCAATAATATTATGTTTCTCGGGGTTTTCATGTCAATATAATGCATTTTTACCGTGGCATTGTTTGGTTTTCGTTTGAAAGTGAAGTGTTAACTTGCAGACATATTCCAGTATGCTATTTTAATTTTGTTGTGTTTATTATGATTTAGGACCTAGGGCTAATTTGACAGCCTGAATGCCTCAAGTATGGCACAAAAGATAACATCGGGGGTTTAATTTACTCAACAGTTTGGGAAATCCTGATTTACAGTCGACACCTAAACGAGAGTGCGAAACTTTGCCGAGAGTTTTGGGCTATAATTCTAAATCTAACCAGACTGTTAGCAGATGCACTCAGCTTATATTTAGCTATCACTAGCTGGCACTATAAACTAATCAGTAGTCCTATGAATACAAACAATCATTTAATGTAAGTATGTGTTAGACTTAGAGCTTATGTCAAGAACGGCTGAACGGATTTGCCAAAGGTTTATATATTATATCCATACTAATATTATAAATGCGAAAGTGTGTCTGTCTGTCTGTCTGTTACCTCTTCACGCTCGAACCGCTGAACCGATTTTGCTGAAATTTAGCATGAAGATTCTTTGAGTCCCGAGAAAGGACATAGGATAGTTTTTATCCCGGAAAAATGTACGGTTCCCGCGCGATAAACTAATTTTGGCGCAACGGAGTTGCGGGCATCATCTAGTTTTTTTAAGAAAACTAGCTGTCCCGGCAAACATTGTTTTGCCATATAAATAATTTTTGGGTTTTTTGGTATGAAAAATAGATGTTGGCCGATTCTCAGACCTACTGAATATGCATATAAAATTTCATAAAGATCGGTCAAGCCGTTTCGGAGGAGTACGGTAACTAACATTGTGACAGGGAAATTTTATATATAAGATTAGGGGGCAAACGAGCAAATGGGTTACCGAGCAGATGGTAAGCAAATATTGTCACCGAATAATTCTTGATGGTTTGCAGTATATTTTTTCTGAGATAGTGGTTTCGACCTCCGGCGACCACAGAAGCTTTGCGACCTACTACCTGAAAAACACTGTATGAGTTGCGAGCGATGCTACGCAAAAGATATAATAACATTGAAATGAGGCGCTCAAATATAGGACTATATTATAGTCGCCTACATATTTCGTAACAAAGACATGTAAATTGAACAAAAGTTGGTCGGAGGCGCGCCGTAAACATTTTATAGCCCCGAGCCTGAATTTACTGCCGAAATAAATATAAGCCCGCTTGTGTGCTGTTTACTGCTGTTTAAACACACTCAATGTTCACTAATAATCATTTTATCGGTCGCAATTTATATATTAGGTATTGGTTAAGTACGGTCTTAATGGTCTAAGCCTCTAAGGATAGTGAGAAATTCGGACATCGATAGGTAATGATAGGTGCTTGTATTTTTCAGACGCACGGAAATATTGGTTTAAGACTTAAGTGGATATGAGGACTGACCTTACATGTAACCTCAGTTCTCTGTATCTGTGCTCTGTGCTCTGTCTGCAGTATGTGTGCTCTGTGAAAGAGACAAGCGTCAATCTTTCTTATCAGCGACCGGAGTATAGGTACAAAATACGATTTAAACTGGTGGTTTATTTTTTTTTAATAAAATTAGGAGGCAAACGAGCAAACAGATCACCTGATGGAAAGCAACTACCGTCGCCCATAGACACTCGCAACATCAGAAGAGTTACAGCCTGCAGGTGCGCTGCCGGTCTTAAGAGGGAATACACTCTTTTCTTGCAGGCTATCCACTGTCTGTAGAATGCTAGATAGTACCGTCATTCTATCAGCACCCGTAGCATGGTTACAGTAGAAGTACGAAAGTTCTACTGTAGCCTTCTTACTACCTTCGGTTTACGTCCGATCTTTACCGCGGCTAGCCGCGATCGACAAATATTCAATTATAATGCCACTTTATGACACAGACTATAGTCCTAGAAATTCAAATGAAATCCTACTTCATGACCTAATAGTCTATGCCATTAAGTGGCATTTGAATTGAATCTTTGTCGATCGCGGCTAGCCGCGATAAAGATCGGAACGGCACCTTCAGCTGTTTGTCTCCGCTGTTTGTCTATACCAGGGGTCGGCAGAACGCGGCTCGCGAGCCGCATGCGGCTCTTCCATAGAATTAAGGCTCCTCTCGCGAAAAAAGCGTGCAGATGAAACCACTTTTCATCGGCATTATCAGAGAAATTATATCTGAAAAAAAACCGGCCAAGTGCGAGTCGGACTCGCGCACCGAGGGTTCCGTACAAACCTGCAAGGTTTACAAAGTTCGTTTGATATGAATTTCAACTTGATAGCTCTACGCGTTCATGAGGAAAAAAGTAATAAGTTTATATTTATTAAAAAATATATATTTTGTAATTAAACTAAAAATTTAAGGTTTTCGGAATTTTTCCTTTATGTGTGCTATAAAACGTTGCTTCATGCCAAATTTCAAGATTCTAGGTCGACTGGAAGTACCCTTTAGGTTTTGATTCCCTTGCGAGTACTTGCGAGTTTCAAAATATGCAGCTTAAATTGCTGTTTCTTTTGATTGCGTTGACATAGAAGTTTGATTTTGTTACAGCTTAAAGGTATTATAGACTTGAGTATTTGGTATGAATTTCAATTTAATACCTCTACGCGTTTATGAGGAAATGGGTAGTAAGTTTAAAATTATAAAAAAAATATATATTATGTGATGTAACTAAAAATTTATGGTTTTCGTAATTTTTCCTTTATCTATGCTATAAGACGTTGCTTCGTACCAAATTTCAAGATTCTGAGTTCACGGGAAGCACCCTGTAGGTTTTGATTCCCTTGCAAGTGTCGAAAATTTGCGGCATAAACGGCTGTATCTTTTGATTGCGTTGGCTTAGAAGTTTGATTTTTTCACAGCTTCAAGGGACAGTAGACCTGAGTAATTGATATAAATTTCAGCTTCATACCTCCACGCGTTCCTGAGAAAAAGGGTCTTGACAGACGGACGGACAGACGGACAACAAAGTGATCCTATAAGGGTTCCGTTTTTTCCATTTGAGGTACGGAACCCTAAAAAATAATTAGTAATCTACGTGATATGATACGTAACGTGGTTTTGCCATATTTTTTCTATCGGTATCACATAATAAAGAAATAAAAAACCAAATCACCTCCAAATCGTTGAATGAAACCACTTTACTCCTTCATTATTTATCAAAAGAATTTATAAAAAATATCTACTGCTTTGCAATACATAAGTTGATAATTTGTTTTTTTTTTTTTACTTTTTTGAAATATGTATTATATTAAGCCTTAAAAAGGTTTTTCCTCCTATTTCGCCCTATCATGGACGGGGCGAGCGTCGTAACCGCCACCGTACAAGGCGCGCTGTTATGAATGTTATTTTAATGTCATTTACGTCGATATTCGCACTGACAGACAATGATCAAGGTCATTGGTGGATATAGAGGCCTTAATATGGCTCTTCTTTCACTCACTGCCTATGCCCTAACTGTACTGCTTTAACATAAATAAAACACCTAAACAATATGACACAACTGAATTCTCCGTCAACTTGCGCGCTCGCTAGAGCATATCCTGTTTGATACATGGAATAGCCTTCCTGCAACATAATAATATGAAACGACAAAAAACTAGCATTTGCTATTATATCTATCTTACTTATCCATCTTCGGCTCTACAATACTCTACATATTCGCATGTAAGCAAACATTTTTCATCTATAAACAACGAATCAGATTAAAAGTAAATTAAGGAGCAAATTTATAGTCATGCCTTAAATTAATAAAAACGAGTACCTAATTACTTGTCAGACATAAGCAAGCTTTCGAAAGCAATGCAAGGACACCGTTCCAACTAAAACTAAAATATAATATAATTAAACGTAGTACATAATAACTCTATGATGACTGTTATTTTCTTAAATGGCTTTCAGTGATTTTTTGTCACATTTTTTAAAACTGTAATTAATGTAGCTTAGTAGTGTGAAGAAAATTAGACTCTAATTCTTATTATTAGACTTATAAAATGTATGAAGCGGCTCTTTGAAGGTAAAGGGAAAATCTACAAACTTGATATATTTTGGCTCTTTTGATTGGCAAGTCTGCCGACCCCTGGTCTATACCATCTATACTTTCGTATTTCTACTGAAGCCATACTACGGGTGCAGTAACCTCAATCCATAGTACCTGAAGATTTCAAAGTACGACAATGCTTGTGGCGAACTTTGTCGCTTTAAAAATATTATAGACTTCTTTTTCATAGACGAGTGTTGATATGACTCAGGCACTTATTTACTTGCTACTTTCACCAAAGTTATCTCAGCGAAGGCAAAGAAGTCATACAGTAGGTACCTATGACGTCTAAGGCTGCGTTCCACTGAAGAGGAGCGGAGCTTAGCGGTGCCCGAATTGCTATTCCAGCGGAATGACAGCGAAGCGGAGCAAAGATTTCGAGCATGGTGATTGGTGAATTCGGCACCGCTAAACTCCGCTCCGCTTCAGTGGTAACGCAGCCTAAATTCTATAAAATGCTTCTATGTACTTAATAATCATATGTTTAGAAGCCAATTACGCACGGACCCCTAAGGGAGAATGCTGATACAGCCACACGTGCCCGGTCAGCGCCATCGCCTTCTGGGAAACGCATCAGCAGTTTTCGTCATTATCGCGTTTCCATAATTATTAATATTGTAATAAAATTGTCATTCTCTATTCCGATCTCGAATCGATCGCAGACATTATTGTAAAATAGTTTTAAGTTAGTTAAATAAATTTTAAGATAAATTTTGGTTTTTTTTGGGAGTCCGGGCTGCTAAAAATATAATTGGCGCAGTCTACGGATATTCTTGGGGCTACGAGATCGCGTTTTAAGAAGATTTCCGGAGCTCTAGAATCGACTCCGCGCGCGGTCGGTTAGCTCTCGCTTTCAAGCGTTCACCGAGAGAAGAACCTCATCATCGAGCGGCCGGGGCGTACTCAAACTTCAGTACAACTCAAGGAAAACCAGAGAAGTCGACGGGCTATGTGAGTACATTGATTTATTTTTCCATCAGTGTTGCTTTCTCCTCGTCACAATTTTCCGTCCCACGAAAAATAGTCCTGCCTCCTCCAGGCTTAAAAATCGTAGGGATAGTGTAGTTGACTCGAATCGTCAATTAAAAGAAGGCTCGAATTGCCCTCAAATAGATTTAAATATTTCAGATTCTCTTATTTTAGATATTAATAATTCTTCTGAGAGCTCGAATTGCCCTCAAGGAAATTTTTGCGAACAAGAATTAATAAATTCAGATAGTATTTTAAATAATCAATTAGATTTAGGTATTAGCGAGTTATATAGTATAATGGACCCCGACACAGTTTATAAGGCACTTCGCCCAGTCCCAGAATTTGACGGGAATCCACATATTCTCCCTAGATTTATTAGAATTTGCGATCAAATTGTCATTAAATGTGTAAGTAGCGAGCCAGGCTACGAATTATCGAATTTATGTGTAATTAACGGCATCTTAAATAAAATTACTGGTCCAGCAGCTCGTACTATTAATTCTAATGGCATTCCTGAAAATTGGATAGGGATTAGAAATACTTTGATAAATAATTTTTCCGACCAAAGGGACGAGACCGCACTTTATAATGACTTAGCATTAGCGACGCAGGGTAATGAGACACCGCAAGAATTCTATGACAAATGCCAAAACCTTTTTAGCATTATAATGTCCTACGTATCGTTGCACGAGACAATAGAGACTACCGTGGAAGCTAAAAGAATTTTATACCGTAAATTAACTTTGCAAGCGTTTGTAAGAGGCTTAAAAGATCCTCTCGGGTCCCGTATTCGGTGTATGAGACCTGAAACTATTGAGAAGGCTTTGGAATTTGTCCAAGATGAGTTAAATGTCATGTATTTGCAGCAGCGAAATAATTTAGCAACAGATCGAAAACCATCATCATCATCAGCACCACACAACTCACACCAACAATTTACACAGCCGATGCCTAAATTTCCTCCTATGAATAATAACTTTAATTTTCCTAAATTTACACCCGGACCAAGTTGGCAAAAACCTAATTTTAATCCCCAATATAATAATCACCAGCGCATGCCTATGCAACCAACGCGTACCCAGCAAATGTTCCGAGCACCGTTGCCTAATTATAATAGTGGTTTTAGGTTACCTAACAGGCAACCCCAACAGAGCAATAATTCTGGCCCTAAGCCTATGAGTGGCGTAAGCCATTTTGTAACCAAACCCTTTCAATCTAGAATTCCTGGTCATGATTGGCAGAAATTTGGCAACCCTCCTCCTTCTGATTATTTTAAGAGTAGGGAAGTATAACGAATTTTGCGACTATAATAATTTTGAATATGGTAATGATGATACTAATTACACTGACTATTACTACAATACAGACTATGACTATAATAATGACTATTACGGACAAAATGTGAATTATGACTATGACAATCAGCAATATGAACCACATGACTTACCACCTATTGAAGATAGCCCATGCTATGAAAATAATATGCCTAGTACTAGTAGAGCCAGTCAACCAAGACATTCTCATAGTAGACAGAATCAAAATTTTCACCGGAGCCAAGAAAAATCCGCACCAGAATAGAACTTAATTTACAGTCAAAAAGGGAATTACCCTATATTAAAATTAATAACCCCCCATTAAATTTACTCATTGATACAGGAGCAAATCAATCATTCATAAGCCCAGAAACAGTTGACAGATATTTTAGTAATTTTCCAAAAATTTATGACCCTTTTGAAGTAACTAATTCGAGAGTAACAAGTATTCAATTTTAATTCCAAGTTTTCCTGAATTTAATGATAATAAGAAAATTAAATTTTTTATTTATAAATTTCATAATCATTTCGATGGTTTAATAGGCTTAGATTTGTTGGAAAATTGTAAGATTGATTTAAAAGACAATATTTTAGTTACCGATTATGCAAAAATACCATTATTACGTTATCAATGTAGAAGACATAATACAGACGAAATAATACCAGCAAAATCATCTCGTTTAATTAGTATACCGATTCAGCATGAAGATGGTAACGTATTTATACCAGAACAATTAATATCTAACTGCATTATTCATGAATGTATTACAACTGTTACTGATCAGACTGGTGTAGTAGAAATAGAGAACATGACAGACCAAGACACTGTAATTTCATTTGACAGACCTATACAATTAGACTTATGTAACTTTGAAAGTTCATATGCTGAACCCGACCCTGACAGAGTTAAGCAGGTTATAGATAAACTTAGAACTGACCATTTAAATAGTGAAGAACGAGCTAATTTAGAGACTCTTTGTAAACGCTACGCTGATATATTTTATATAGAAGGCGAACCATTAACTTTCACTAATAAAATTAAACATAGTATCAGGACTCATGATGAAAACCCAGTTTACACTAAAAGTTATAGATATCCTTTTGTACACCGACAGGAAGTTAGAGAACAAATTACTAAAATGCTCGAACAAGGAATCATAAGACCTTCTGACTCTGCTTGGAGCTCACCCATTTGGGTGGTCCCAAAGAAAGCTGACGCATCTGGTAGACAAAAATGGCGACTTGTAGTAGACTTTAGAAAATTGAACGAAAAGACTATTGACGACAAATACCCAATTCCGAATATTACCGACGTTTTAGACAAATTAGGTAGGTGTCAGTATTTCACGACCCTTGACCTTGCATCTGGCTTTTACCAAGTTGAGATGAATCCTGATGACATTCCAAAGACCGCATTTAACGTAGAAAATGGGCATTTTGAATTTCTACGTATGCCGATGGGACTTAAAAATTCACCATCGACATTCCAACGAGTAATGGATAATATCCTTAGAGGCCTACAAAATGTAATATGTCTAGTATATCTTGATGACATCATCGTTTTCAGTACGTCCTTGCAAGAACACATGATTAATTTAGAAAAGGTTTTTAATAGATTAAGAGAAACGAATTTCAAGATCCAAATGGACAAATCTGAATTTTTGAAACTTGAAACAGCTTATTTAGGCCATATCATTAGTAATGAAGGTATTAAACCGAACCCAGACAAAATTAGAGCTATAGAAAATTACCCTTTGCCCAAAACGACAAAAGAAATTAAACAATTTTTAGGACTTTTAGGTTATTACAGGAAATTCATACCTGACTTCGCTAGACTGACAAAACCGATGACTAAATGCCTGAAAAAGACTAATAAAATAACTTTAGATTCCGAATATATTAAATGCTTTGAAAAATGCAAAATTTTACTGACCAATGATCCTATTTTACAATACCCTGACTTTGATAAAGATTTCATTCTGACAACAGACGCATCAAATGTAGCCTTGGGAGCAGTACTTTCGCAAGGTACAGTAGGCTCGGATAAACCGGTTTGCTATGCTTCTAGAACTTTAAGTGACAGTGAATTAAATTATAGTACAATCGAAAAAGAACTTCTGGCAATAGTGTGGGCAACTAAATATTTTAGACCCTATTTATTTGGTAGGAAATTCAAAATTATAACTGACCATAAGCCACTCCAGTGGATTATGAACCTGAAAGAACCCAACTCTAGACTGACACGATGACGACTGAAATTGAGTGAATTTGACTATACAGTAATTTACAAGAAAGGAAAGTTTAATACTAACGCTGACGCTTTATCCCGTGTAAAAATTAATAATGAAGAAATAGAATCACTTCTTCAAGAATGTGGTATAGACACATCAATAAGACCTGAACCATCAGAATCTACTACTGTAACAGCACATACATCCGCTGAAAATCCCATTCTTGAAATTCCCATTACAGACGAACCATTAAATAAATTTCATAGACAGATTTGTTTGACTATAGTAGGTGACATTAAAAGAAGACCGACAGTGACTAAACCTTTTGACACACATACACGAACACACGTACAAGTTTCAGAATCCTCCCTAGAACAAGATGTCATAAACGCAATCAAAGAATACGTTAACCCTAAAATAAAGACTGCCATTAAAATAACTCCACCATTAGGTATGTATTCCATCATTCCCATTCTGCAAAATAAATTTAAAAGTAATTCTATGCATCTAGTTTTAGCAAAAACTGAGCTAGAAGACGTTAAAGAATATTTAAGGCAACAAGAGATCATTAAACACTATCATGAAGGTAAAACTAACCATAGGGGCATCAACGAATGCTACTTAGCTTTGTCACGTCGTTATTACTGGCCTAAAATGAGAGAAGAAATAACGAAATACATAAATGAATGTACAATTTGTGGACAGACTAAATATGACAGAAATCCAATCAAACCACAGTTTAATATAGTACCACCTGCAACTAAGCCTTTTGAAATAGTTCACATGGACCTATTCACAGCACAAGCTGAAAAATACCTTACCTTTGTAGATTCCTTTTCCAAGTACGGCCAAGCATACCATTTACGAGATGGTACAGCCATCAGCATTATTCAGGGACTATTAAATTTCAGCACTCACCATGGACTACCATTGACTATTGTGACAGATAACGGGACAGAATTTACTAATCAACTATTTGCAGAATTTGTTAGACTACATAAAATAAACCATCATAGAACACTAGCCCATTCACCTAACGATAACGGTATAATTGAAAGATTCCATTCCACATTATTAGAACACCTTCGTATCCTTCACCTGAAAAATAAAGATGAACCCACAGTTAATCAAATGCCTTATGCAATCCTAGCGTATAATAGTTCAGTCCATAGTTTTACGAAATGTAGACCACACGATATAGTTAGAGGTCACTTTGACCCTAGAGATCCTTTAGACTTTAATTTAGCTGAGCACCTCATGCAACAATATATTATAACTCATAGAGATCAGATGAAAACCGTATATGAAATGATTAAAGATGCTACAACTGTTGACCGTACAAACTTAATGACTAATAGAAATAAAAACCGTGAGCCAGAAACTGAATATGTACCAGACCAACAGGTTTTCATTAAAAATCCTTTGGCTAGTAGGCAGAAGCTTGCACCACGATACACTCAAGACACAGTCCTTGCAGATCTTCCTATACACATTTACACCTCAAAGAAAAAAGGACCTGTTGCTAAATGTCGTCTGAAGCGAGTACCAAAGTCATCTAAATTGTTACAGGTACCGACTAATACTGATAATGACAATGACGCAAGCAGCAGAGATAAAGCTTGAGACTCTTGACAATGGACCCGGACTTCTACCCTTTAAACTTGGCCAAGCCAAGCTGATTACTCATTATCATACCTTTATACAATATTTAGAACTTTCAGAATTAGAAAATCGTATTATCTCTATAAATGAACAATTAGATTATTTTAAAACTAAACTTGATAATTCAACTTTGCCTATTTATGAAATTCAAATAGATTATCTTTATACCAAATTGTTAAAAATAAATTCACAGTTAAAGACGTTAGTACCAACTAGAGCAAAAAGAGGACTTATTAATGGACTAGGATCAGTTATTAAAGGACTTACAGGTAATTTAGATCATTCAGACGCTGAAAGATTTAATAAAGCTATAGAATTATTAGAAGTAAATGAAAATAAGTTAGTTTCAGAATTTAATGAGCATATAAGTGTTAATAAAGACTGGATGAAACAACATTCGCAAATTATTAATAATTTAGTTGAAAATCAGATTAAAATTAATGAAACATTAAAATTAGTAATAGACAAGTATTATCTTATTGAAGCTAAATTCGCTAAATTCGCTCAATTGTTAGCTATTATTACGGAAAATACAGATGATTTGTATTTAGAATTAGTTAGAATAGAAAATATGTTAGGATTTATTCGTGCAGCGAGCACGCACCATAGTATGATAAGCATAGAAAACTTAGGATATATGATAGGTAGACTTAGAAAAATTTATAGTAGTAATGAGATCTTAGACATTGATTTAAGAGAATATTATAATCTCATTCAACCAGGTAGTTATTTCATAGGCAAAAGAATAGTTATAATTTTTAAGGTTCCTATTATATCTAAAGATAGTTACGATTTATTTAAGCTTTCCATTGTTCCTAATAAGTTCCAACAGACCTTTATACCTATACATCCTTTCATAGCAACCAATGGGAAATTTTTCATGTACTTGCAAACCGAATGCCCAAAGATTGGCGATTACCTTCTCTGTGAGGAGAGCACAAACTATTATCAGCCACGAGATCAAGTAGATTGCATCCAGAGCATCATCATTCATCAATCCCTAGACAAATCGTGCAGCCCTACTGAAGTCTCAATCTCCAGACAAGCTATGGAACAATTAGACGACAGACATTACACCATTGTCTTCCCGAAGTCTACGAAAGTCGAACTTCAATGTGAACGACAGGAATTCATATCCTTATCCGGCAGCTACTTAGCAACAATTCCCCATGAATGCTCTCTCCGAACAGATACCTTCAAGATCACCAATACTGAAGATGAAGTCAAGGGACAGCCGCTGAAGATCACTGAAATAAGAAACAATCGCACTGAAGCTGAAAATTATGAGATTCCACATATCACTCTCAACTCTTTGAATCTCGATAGTCTACATCATCTGGAAAATAGAATCCTACTGCAGAATCCTGTTCATCTCGCCAACTTCGATTCATCACTGTACCATACAACGTTGCCTCTTTATGCGCTTGTATCTGGTATAGTTATAATTCTCCTCGTACTCTATCTTCGTCGACACCTGCAGAAAATCCCAACTACGCCAGAAGAAGAACCAAAAAGTAATCCCATATATTATGCTGTTCCTGAAAAATCTGGGAGTCATGGAATTCCAGCAACATTTTCCCTCAACGTGCTCAAATAGTTGCTGCTCTGGGGGTGGAGGAATTACGCACGGACCCCTAAGGGAGAATGCTGATACAGCCACACGTGCCCGGTCAGCGCCATCGCCTTCTGGGAAACGCATCAGCAGTTTTCGTCATTATCGCGTTTCCATAATTATTAATATTGTAATAAAATTGTCATTCTCTATTCCGATCTCGAATCGATCGCAGACATTATTGTAAAATAGTTTTAAGTTAGTTAAATAAATTTTAAGATAAATTTTGGTTTTTTTTGGGAGTCCGGGCTGCTAAAAATATAATTAGCCAGATCGTATCTTCTAATATTTTGTTTATCTCTCGAATTATCATTTAACATTTTAAATAATTAATCATTAAAAGTTGTGATCACGATTCATGATTTATATCGATTGTCAATCACAATAATAGTAATTATTATACTTAATTACTTACAAATGACGATAAAGTGGTATCAAAATATTATTATATCAATGAATTTGAATATCATTTAGTAAATATTTATTGTCACTAGCGATAATAATAGGTTACGTCGAATGACTGGTACAATTTTGAAAATATGAGAATCTAAATGCGATAGAGTAGATAAGGATCACCAGCCCGACCGAAACTGCCTAGCTACTACGAAACCGTTTTGAGACTCAAACAATCGGATGAGAATGCCGCGTCCTTTTCTAATAGCGTCATTTCACGTTTGTTAGAGTAGGACGCGGCATTTTCGTTCGATTGTTTGAATCTCAAAACGGTTTCGTGGTACCGCCCCTGATACGATTTTGATTTACGAGCCTGATTAGTTCCAAATTGAGCCGCAGCACGATCGTGCGCTAGTGTAGCTGACAGGAGTGGGAAAAGCCGTTTCAAGATCGAACTAGTTCCAAATTGAGACGCAGCTACACTAGCGCACGATCGTGTGATGATGCCGATTTGGCAAGGTGTGAAGACACTTTCAGTATCGAAAAATGAGTATTTTTATCAAACCTTGTTAATAGATTACTAAAAGTAGTTAGTACTATTAGGTATATTTAAACCAGTAGCGGGGCAAGACCTAAATTTGATGTAGGTGTCTCATATTTTGCGAGGACCCCTGATGGATAACGCAAGAGGACGGATTTTGTTCAGATGTTTGGTAAAAATCCTCGTAGTCCATGGAGTGCGACGCCCCTGGACCGCGAGGCCGCGGCCGCGCCGCAAGCGGTGGCCCACGTGGCCCCCGCCCACGCCTTACGCCGCCTCTGCAATTAACTAAGAATTATAATATCAGCTGTAAGGGTCATTATGACGTAAGTCGTAACATGTAGAGTGCAAAGTTCACACCACGGAGCTAAATACAATGCTCCTTTAGAGTTTTAACTTTTGAAGTCAGTATGTTTTAAGGAACTGTAGAGCGTACCCGCGCGCAATATATAATTGTACTAGCCACTAAGTATCGTATTGTGACTTTTTGTGTAAAGTTTTAATAAACAATTATCTGAGCCTATGAACTTTTCATATAATCACGTTAGAACATGCCCAACACAGCTATTATTTTAGAATTTAGTATAAAGCACATATACTTACCAAATTTTATTACTCTATGGTATATAGACTAGAGTGAAAGACTTAGGTAGTGTTTGTGTAAGTAGTTATGCCTAGCCCTAAGGCCCTGTAAAGTTTAGGGCTTTCTTTCAGTCTTCGAAACGTTTGCTTTCATAAAATTTAGTTTATAACACGGCTTGTTTTATAACCTCCTGATAAGGTGCCGGATATCAAAATATCATATCAAAACATGAATTTATTTCGGGCTACGAATAATAAAAACTATTTATTATTCGTAGATTTCGGGTATCAGAGGCCCTTAATTATATGCTATACTATATTATTATAGTATAGACTATTCTCTATCTGTCAAGTTAAGTTGTGGATAACCTATCGGACACTTATCAGGAAGCTAGATAAGTGGTGAAACAGGCCCTCAAATAATTATTTTATTCTATTTCAAACCATTTAGTAATAATAATAACACCTACTTAATTTATTTAACTTTCAAATCATAACATGTAACATTCAAAAGCTTTTAAAGACACTGTTTAAAGTTAATTTCAGTATAAATCAGCTTAGTAAGCGTTGGGAGCTGTACCAGTTAAAACTGTGACACAGCTCCCAAAACCCTGGATAAAGTGTTATGAATTATGATAATATATTAATAACGTTTTTTTCGATAGTAATAATTTACTTTTAAAGAATTTTGATAAAGATTTTATTCAACTGGCTTTTAACCGATTCGTTGCCACCTTCATTTCAACAAATTCTTACGACAGGCCAAGTACTTTGTTCGATGACGCACCATAAGCGTCATCGGCCCTGCTAAACGATGACGCGCCACGTGCGGCATTGGCCACTGGTTGTGTTTTATGCATATTTTATTGTAAATAGGCGTAAATCAGAGAGGGAAAAGATAAATTTTGTGTGCAGTGTTCGTATTAGTTGTAATTCAAAGCTGATATGGCGTATAAAAGTTGTAATTCATACTGTTAACAAAATGTGTAAGTAGTCGTCAACCTTTGGCACAAATTTTGCTCATACGAGTATGTAGGTATTAATGATTTTAATTAGTGCTGGTTACTAAAAGCCGAGCTTTGTGAGGGCTCACGTCATCACACCTTGACTGACTGATGATAACACATATAACACGGACTCGCGCACGAAGGGTCCCGTACCATTATAGAGCAAAATTATGCCGAAAATTATGTTTTTGTATGGGAGCCCCCCTTCATTTTTTATTTTATTTATTTAATTTTATTTTGTTTTTAGTATTTGTTATTATAGCGGCAAAAGATATTCATAATCCGTGAAAATTTCAATTCTATTACCGTTCTTGAGTTGCGGCCTGTAGACAGACAGACAGACGGACAGACAACGAAGTCTTAGGCTGGCCTCACACAGCCGGAATGTCTTTCTGAATTCATATTATTAATTCAGAAAGACTGGAATTCCATACAATATCAGTAAGTATGCTCCACGTACACATTCTGATTTTTTTCATATTAAGTTTCTCAGATCGATCTGTAAGAATGATACTGACGAGCGTTCTGAATTCCGGATCGCTAAATTTAAGATTATGATTTCATAACGCGCGTATTCCCATACATTTTAATAGAGCGGCACACACATATTGGAATCAGATTATGAATTATTTCAGTTGACACTGCAAGAAGCTAACCACTGGACGTGTTGTGACCTGCTGGCGTGATGTCTGACACGGAAAATTTAATCTTAAGCATTGAAATATAGGACACATCCATTGAGGATTACCATGACAGGGAAAAAAACATAGCGTGGTTGGAAATTCTTAAAAGTTTAATTCCAAATTGGGAAACATTAAGTGAAAACGAAAGTAAAAGAAAAATAATATTTATTAGTATTAATTCTTCTTCCATAAAGACGTTTAAATATGTGCCAGGAATCATGAGACTTCAATCTTATTTTCAAAGATGTGTGTGAGGCAAGGTGCCGAAATTTAGATTATGAATTTCCGATTATGAATTATTCAGAGAGACGTTCCGGCTGTGTGAGGCCAGCCTTAGTAATAGGGTCCCGTTTTTATCTTTTGGGTACGGAAGTTAGAACCCTAATTACATGTTAAAGCACAAATCAATAGGCATGATAGTTTTTCCGTAAAGGTTGTGGGATTTATTATGACTAGCAACTTCATCTATTTTAGTTGAAGAATAAATAACTTAGAGTAGTTGTGTAGCTATGACAATATAAATTTGTATTAAAATTTAAGAGCTCTCACAGAAAATCATTTATTTAAACAAATGAAATACGTTTGTTTTGGATAATCAGCAGGAATATAATGACTTTCCTGAATATAGCCAGCCACGATTTACAAACATACTCAAATGAAAATTGCCTGGAAAACGACAATAAGGAGAATGAAAGTTTTCTAGAATATAGTCACTCAATATTGCAAAACTTTACATTGAAAAGGACATTAAGTAATTGAAAGTTCTCGTATTTGTCATGACGCAAAAAATAACTCAACAGACAGTCGCATCGAAGCTAAATTACTGACGCTGATGAAGATGAGTTTTAATAAGAAAAAAAAGTTTCATAAATACGCTAATCGCAGAAAAGTAAGGATTCTTCGAGTGAACCAATGATTGACGATCTCTGACTAGTAGCCTTTAATTCTAAAATAAACGGCCACGCATAAAATTGAGTTCAACATGTATATTTAGACAAGGGAATTGTAATTACAGTATAATAAATTAGTTTTAACGTGTTTTTTAACAATTCTTATATGCCGCGTCTGGCGCGTCATCGGCCTCACTAAAACTTTTTGAATGACGCGCTGGGCGCGGCATTGGCCATGAATCGGTTAAACTAAAGCGCCCTCTCTGTAAAGCTACACAAACTATTCAAAAGCGCCATATGTTGTTACAATAATAAAAAATATGATTGGAAGCATGATCATCTCTGGGCAGGGGCGCCAAAATACCAACTGCTCCCTCTGGATCGTATCCAACGAAGGGCCGCTCGAATCGTTGACGTCCATAGTGTTTCAAACAGCTTGGACCCCTTAGAATTACGCCGAGATGTAGCTTCGCTCTGCATACTCTATCGGTTGTATCACGGGGAGTGCTAAGAGGAATTGTTCGGAATCATACCACTTGCAACTTTTCGCCATCGTCCCACGCGAAAAACATACCATCCTCATCATCTTGATGAGTGGCAGTCTTCCACAGTGCGTTTTTCGCGTAACTTTCTGCCGCGCACTGTGAAACTCTGGAACGAACTGTCACCAGCAGTATTTCCGGACCTATACGACCTGCAAACCTTCAAGAAAAGAGCGTATTCCCTCTTAAAAGCCCGGCAACGCACCTGCAGCTCTTCTGATGTTGCAAGTGTCCATGGGCGACGGTAGTTGCTTACCATCAGGTGACCCGTATGCTCGTTTGCCCCTTATTTAATAAAAAAAAATGACCTTAACATATTTAGGAGTGTAGATAGCTATCTCTGTATGTAAAAAATGCATTAAATTAGGGAGGCGCTACAATAGCAACAGGGTTAATTTCAAATCATTTAGCAACTTTTATTTCAGCTATTTTAGGTTATATTTCACAAAATATATTGGTATTAACCCAGTAATTCTATTTATATTTTGTTCTATTCAATGTGTCCTATTCTATTTTATTCAATTTATATTTTGTACATTCATTCCATACCCTTTGCTGCAGCTAGCGCTACTCTTGGAGGATTTTCAACTGTTATTTACTGCGTACAGCTGGACACTTTTTCAAATATCCCCCATATAAGATAGATCTCCTTTCATCTACACTCCATACCTTAACAGCACACTTAAGACCGAGCTCCCCTTTTTTGCTGTGTTTTCTAATAAGTATTACGACCCCGGAAGACGATTGACACAAATGAAATTGAAATTTATTTAATCATTGTATATTTATCTGATACTTGCCTAACAGAAAACACGATTCACTTATTTTGACTCGATAGTTTTATTTTTCGAAATTATGAATTTTTCTGGGCTTTTCAACAAACATCTGTTACACTTATTGAGTTACTATCATTAAATAACTTGCACTACTACAATCACACAAGTAATCATCAAAAACATTTTTGGGACTAGCGAAATTTACTTTCGTGCTATAATGCGCCGGATCGTTGTTATGCGATATTGTTTACTATTAGCTACAGCGCAAAATACATTTCATGCGGGCACGATTCATGGAATTATTGTATCATGATTGGATGATAGCCGTGTGTGTAGGCGGGGCTAGCGTTTTGACAGCAGGCTCTTAACAGCCCTACAGCCTATTCAAGCAAGGTAGGAATAATAGTGTTCTGTGAACGAAGGTATTAGGAATCAAAAACTATTATACAAATAAAATTAATCATTGGTGAAAATTTCACCAATGATTAATTTTATATTGATAATAAAGATTGGTACTTAGCTGCATTTCACCGTGAAATGCAGCTAAGTACCAATCTTGCTACGCTAATTTTAGTCCATATCAAATATTTTTTCCACATAAATAAATATATAAATAAACTGCAATGCAACATACATAGGAATATATAATTTGTTTATGATGTACCTAATTACAGTTATTTATAGTGAACAGGGATTAAAATCAAGACATTATATTTAATTTACTATTTATTGGCGCTAAGTATGCTAGTGATTTATAAAAACTGCAGAATTATTAAAAAATACTGTCAATCACATTTTTATTGTATGTAAGATGTGTTTCAATTTTTGTACTAAAACAATGCTAGTACGACTTGTTTTTTTTAAATTTAACCTATCAACCTCCATAAGAACACTGGCGACCGCGACAACAATAGAATAACAATAGATTTCCAAGAATCCGCGATCGAAGGATTAATTCAGCATGCAAATCAATCATAAAATGCATAATAATAAATACTAAAATATTTTTAACTTTTGTGGCTCTCAATTTTGGACCTATTAAATTTATTAATATTTCTACAGTTTTTCTTTTATTACTATGAATAAAAATTAAGCTTTATAAACGTCTGTATGCTTGTAATTGACTTTCTTGTCAAGGCCCATCAGCTGACGGATAATAAACTCCGGGAGAAGTTTGTGCTTCCACCTCTTGGGCAACGGAGTGTGATTGGCCTTCTCAAGTTTGCTGGCAACATACTGTTCAGCGGAGAACTCATTAGCTTGTTTCACTAACGCATACAGCTCACTTTGAAATATCTTCTCTCTCTTGATGCGGCGGTTTTTCCTCACCTGAAATTTTAAAATATGTGCTGTAAAGTCATAGATCTCTATAGTGTATTCATAGATCTCTACATTAGACTATTTGTGTTAAAAGAGTGTATTCTAGTTAGTAAGATTAGTTTTATGTTTTTGTATTTTACTAAGTTAATACCTCGATCTTGGGAATTACAGACACAATAGTTTATCAATTGTTATGTGACATCCGGGTGCCGCTTGGGAGTTGATGGGTTATAGCAGCGATCGGCAACCTTTTGGCAGACAAGGGCCACAAGGTGGTAAAACAAACTAAAGGCCGCAGACCTCATACTCGTATTAATAGTGGGCTGTCTTTTGCTGTGTTTTCTAATAAGTGACGATCCCGGAAGACGATTGACTTAAGTGAAATTGAGATTTATTTAAAATTGTATATTTATCTGGTCTCAGCTGCCGTTCATGGTTATATTTTTCGAAATTATGAATCTTTCTGGGCTTTTCAACAAATATCTGTTATACTTATTGAGTAACTATCATTAAATAACTTGCACTACTACAATCACACACTTTATAAAATAATGGTAAAAGGAAATATCAGTATTGTACTTAGTTTTTAAGTAATCATCAAAAGCGGGGCTAGTGTTTTGACAGTAAGCTCTTAACCCTAGAAGCTCAACTTACGTACACATATTGAAAGGAAAAAACTTTATTAAAAATGGCACAAACAACTACATACTTAAGTGGCGATAACTACTGGCAGTATTAGAAAACATTGTTTTTGATACACATATTAACTTATTGACGAAGCATTCACGGGCCGCAAGTTGTAAGACGCTTGCGGGCCGCCCATTGCCGACCACTAGGTTAAAGGTTAGATTTCTATTATTACTTACTCTGGCCCAACGGTGTCTCATTCTTTTCCACAGCTTCCTTCTCTGATGTTTCTTCATTTTCTTTCTTCTTATGACTATTAATCGAATAGCAAGTTTCTCTTCCTGCTGAAGCGGTGGCAAGCCAATTTCATCCTTCTGCCATGTATCAATAAGGGGTAGTATAGAACGAGGATTTACGATAGGTGTGTAAGTTAGTGGATCCTTCTTTATCTTGAGTCCATCAGTCTTCTCACATATTTCCAAGCCAATGTTGTGAGGGCTAAAGTAAATAGGTTTTGGTGTCAAGTCATATTTAGTGTTTTGAAGTTGAATCGGCTTCGGCTTTGACTCCTTCAAAATAGATAGCGACGTCTTCAAGTTCAAGAAGCGAAGATCTGAAAAGATGAGTATTATTTGAGAGTAAAATAGGTGAAAATATCATAATTCATAACCTAAAAATGTGAGAACTTACTTTTCACTCCGCACCGCAATGAATTCATGATTACGTATGTTATTCACTTTTTGACATAATATTAAGTGGTTGTTTTATGTAAAAAATACTGCGTGTTTTTAATAATTTATATAGAAATTGGACGAATTCTACAAAAGAATACTGTCAATCTGACAAATGACATTTTTTTTTTGTTTGATTCGTCCCATTCAGGACAGGCAAAGGAAACAAAGCCCATACAGCCATGTCTTTTGTAGTACTATTGTCTTAAATCCTTTTTATTTAACAGGCCGAAGCCTTTGTCTTCTTTTATTTTCCTCATAATTATTTTTTATTTTATTTATAAGGCCAAAGCCATGTCTTTTGTTCAAGTATATTTCTTGTCAATTAATCTTGTATTTTTTCTTTTCAATGTCGAATCCTTGATGTAAAGTCATTTTTGGTATCTTTCATTGTCATTATTATAATTTTTAACAAAAAATTAAAACCTCTACTATTTCTGTACTCAATCTTCATAATTTTGAAGTCGGTGCCAGTTCCAAAAGTTTTAAATATTGAGGACTGAAGATTCAGCTATCTGGTACCGACTTCAAAATAATGAAGATTGAGTACAGAAATAGTTGAGGTTTAGCCGAATTCGGAAAAAGGCACTATTAGACATTGAGATGCTATTAGATAGTAAAAATTATTTAATACTTTTTAGTTCATATTAATGTTATTATTGTAAAATGTAAAAAAAAAATGGTTGCCTGTAAAGTCGGTTTTACGGGCGAAGATTTTACGTGACAACGTGTGGGAGAGAGACGCAAGGCATTCGGCGGGCCTCTCTCTCGTTCGGTGACTCATCGTAACGTTACCGAGCGTTACACTTTTTCATAAGTGACTCCCAGCCGCAACCTAATTTAAGACGTTGTCACGTCAAAATATGTGAAATGTAAAAAAATATGAGATATAAAGCACAATATTGAAAAGACTTTAAACCATAAACATTTTTATAAAACGTAATTACTTTGGCTGTAATTAATTTACAAACTCACCGCCGAAAAAAATCTAATTCATCGAAGTATTAAGGATTAATGATGTAATAAAACAGTTAAAACTTATTAACGTTCGTTTTATTTTCACTTTTGTAAATTACGAGCACATTACAGCCATGACAATTTTAGCAGAGAGAAGAATTTCACATAGAGCATAGAGTGCCATAGACAAAGAAGGGCATTTAAAAAAAAATATATATAAATTCAAACGAAAACGCGGGAATTTAAAATATACTTCAACAATTAACTAGGATAATTATACATTTTATTTGAATAAATTGTTAGTAAATCTATACTAAAATACCCTTTACCGAACAATTTTGTTTCTTAATATTAATTTTTAATTCCAAAGATTATTTATAAAAAACATGAAAAATAGAGAAGATCCACCCCTTTTTTTTTTTTTTTTTTGACGCAGTGAAATGCTGTAACACATTCGACGCAGGGGATGGGGGCTTCCGCTGCGGATATGTGGGGCTCGCCGCGGCGAAGATGGTAGGTGCCGCGGCCCTACCCACTAAAACACTGCGATGTTCTCTCGACACGCTGGACCGAGTGCGACCGGTAACTGCGACATGGCGTCCGGGACTCGGCCGGCGTCACCTGCTGTAGCGCAGGCCCTTACATTGGGGGGGCTTTAAGGCCCCTCAGACCGAACAGAGGCCCCACATGCACAGTCCGTTCCTCTACTTGTGTCGCGATGCGCGGGAACATGTTGCGCATCGCGACCCGCTCGGGGACTGAATGTAACGGGCGGCGGCATCCCCATACCACCACCCGAGTCCCCTGGCTAAGGCGGGATATCGTGGCCATTGCGAGCGACACGTCTCCGTCTTGGCCTTCTTCCTGGGAGTCCGAGCGCCGCCTGCTCTCTCGCGCGCTCGGCCTCCTCCTTCGTCGAGATGACGTTGTGCGCGTACGTCTCGACGGCTGTCCACTCATCTTCGCTCCTCACCATGGCCCTGATGAGCGCTGGGAGCGTTATGTCCTCGCCGATGGCGGATGAGAGCTCCGCTCGCTGTTCCGACCAAGCGGGACACATCTTATTACGATGCTTATACGCTTGGTCTTTGGTTGTGTGCAAAGTTATCGTTTTGGATTGAGATTGATAGTAGGGGAGCCTTAATAGTAGGGGAGGTAGTGCTATCGTTTGCTGAGTGATTTCATACCGACCAAATTTTTGGCCAGCGGTAGCTTAATATTTATTAATCAATATAATCAGCGTCAGTCGCCGCACCCGTGGTGGAATGTTAACTGAGAGTATTTCAAAGTTGTAAAAAAAATAGTTGCGAAAAGTGATTTTATACCGAATGAAACTTTGATGGATGATTAATGAGGTCATGTTTAACCAAAAAATCACCGTCAGCCGTATTGCAGACGGGGGATTCAACGTCAGTCGCGTTACTGAACATGTACAAATTTTTTGAATATAAAGTCATTTTATACCGTATAAAATGAATACAGGTGAATGTTTCTACTTTGTATATAAAAAACAATGGTTGCCTGTAAAGTCGGTTTTACGGGCGAAGATTTTACGTGACAACGTCTTTTTCTCGGTAGAATATTTATTGATATGAATGCGCGCTGCGCGCGCGGCAGACCGATCATAGTTGAGTGGGAGAGAGACGCAAGGCATTCGGCGGGCCTCTCTCTCGTTCGGTGACTCATCGTAACGTTACCGAGCGTTACACTTTTTCATAAGTGACTCCCAGCCGCAACCTAATTTAAGACGTTGTCACGTCAATAAAGAAAACCGTCAGTCGCTTATACGACGGTGGAAAAACCGTCAGCCAGCGATATAAGTTATAACCAATATAGCCCTACTTCGCGCTCAATGTGTCCTAGGGCGTCGCGTAGACGACATTTCTACCTGCAAAC